>OY728140.1:1194066409-1195316409 GCA_963277665.1 Viscum album
GTACATCTCTCACTATCTATATAAAGAACAAGCCATGGGACTCGGTGTGTAGAAAATGCCTTGGAAAATTTGAGTACATGGAATGTATAAGAAAATACACAACATATGGTATCTGAGTTACACAATCACTAGTCAATTAGGTCATGTATGGTAATACACGACCCGTCTGTGACTCAAAGATATTACACATCATGTATGTGGGATACATGGTGTAAACTGTGGTTTACCATGTGCCAAGATGGCCGATTCAACATGTGGTGTAAGAAATAAGTACACCATGCATCATCAATGAACACAGTTTGAATTAATTTCCAAATTAATTGAGGAAACACAAGTATACAGCATGTAACTTTAGTTACATGGTTTGTACTTCTTTTTTATCTGGACAGAATCCTCAACCCCTCCAGATGAGTTCCTCGATTTAATTTGAATAATAAAATTAATCATTTCAATTATATTTATGAGAAATTAATTAAGAAGGAATATATATCACAATTTAGATTAAAATAATGATAAAACATGAATTGAAAAATAAATGAAAAATGGGTAAATCAATCAACGATCTTTAAATAATTATAAATAATTATAGAAGCACTCTAATACCCCTTATAATTTTCAGGTGTGGAAGAAGCATGTGATTGGTTATCCCAAATTTTCTTTTTTTCATGATTGATGTTCAATTAAATATTTAAACAATGATAAACATGGAGATATATGGAAACAAATCAAAAAAATAGACAAGGAATAGAATTCAAGAACTAGAGAGAGGAGCATGACATATGATTTATAATTAATTTAATCAGTTAAATATTTACCTTGTTTGGATTATCTATTCATTTATGAACTTGACATAGATTATCATTGCATGGTCATTTTTTGTAGAAATAATATCATATTCCATCTTGCAATGATCCACACGTATTCCAAAAATCTCTGAACATCACTTTAGGAATCTTCAGGTGATAGAATGATAGATCCTATCACTTTTATCGTACACCTTTGATCACCTTGAGAACCACTTCCATATCATTCTCTTGGATCTCTCTTAACTTAAGAGCGGTAGTTGTAGGAATATTGATCTCTATTCAGATGATAATTCTTAGAGAAGGGATCTTTCTAGTGAATGAGAGGATTCTCCAAATCAGTTGTGCGCAACCAAAAAAAATGAATTAGCTCAGTGAGAAGATAATATAATTGGGTGTATACATCACTAGAGTTAGAAATAAATAATTGAATAAGTGGAATTTATTATTTATTTAATCCCTACAAAACCCCATGTCAAATATTATTATTATTATTATTATTTATTAATATACACTTAACATGCGAATTAAATTAAATATTACTTAATCAAATAATATTAAATATTTATTATTTCTCACCGGAATATTAAACTCAATCCTCTATTAATCCAAAATATTCATCAATTCTTTAATAATGACTATTTATTTTTTAAATAAATATGACCGATTTAGTCACTAATAAATAAATAAATATTATATTCACTAAATTGAAAATGAATACATATTAAATATTCTAATAAAGTTATATTATGTCAAATTAATGTTGATAGAATATATGTGATCAAGAAAACATGAATAATTATTAATCCATGTGTGGGAATAATATTTATTCAACCTATTAATAATTAATAATATTATTATTTCTTAACACAGAATCTAGATACACTTCATTTGTGATCCTATAGGCCTCTTTCTCAGTGGCATTAGACGCAACATCCAAATGTCCAAGGTTAGTGTCTAAAAACATTCCAAGGCACTCATAGATAAATAATTTAATGCCATAATAAAATAATATGTCAAATAGATGCTTACTATGTAATGTAATCCCTTTATTATGATATCTTTAATCAAGAAGGTTGCATGTCGGTGTCATCAATCTATCTGCTTGATGTCTCTTTAATTGAACTCTTACTTATTGAACATGCCTATAGAATACCAAGGATGTGGATTCAATTAGGCTATATGATTTCCATTGAATAGCATGAGATATCAAATTTTGTTAAATAATAGGATGGAAAAATATTTTCTCTGATGATTCATTAATGTAATATTACCTGCGATGCACCCAACATATCCTCCCTCATTGCGGACATCTATCATTGTGTTTTTTGTAAATTCATCAAAGTTAACTACTCATAATACTCATTAATAACAATATTAAAGACCAAATATCAATACACACATCTATAGATAAGAATACCCATTGACACATATAAATATAAATTTATTACCAATGATTTTTGTTCCCATAATATCCTACACTGGATATTGCAAAGGGTGTATTATATGAGAATATGCCTCAAAATAATATAAGGCTCCACCCTAGATAACCTATATAATTTGTGTCCCTAAAATGATATCATCCAGCTATAAAACAAATATTTAAGAATAATTTCGCATCACATTTGGATTCTCTTCATATCATGGAATCACTATGACATTTTAGCGTGACAACTACTCTTAGGATGTTACCACAAATTATTTTACATAGAATAAAATCATGATGTGATAAGAAGTTTATTAATATTAAAGACTATGAATAAATGTTATCATAATGTACATATAATTTGGTTATAGGGAATTAACTATTATAAAACCATCATGCCATATGTTAGCGGTAAGTATGGTATGTTGGGTGCATCATGAAAGACATGTTATTAATGTATAAGTCAGTAAGGATTTTCCCTTATATATTTATGTAATTTTATATCTTATACCTTTTATTTATAAGTATATTTCCCATAATTTTAATGGTCATGGTGTAATGACTTTTATTTCAGCTAGTAAAATAATGATATATCCAGAATATACATTAAATGAATTTCTGTACAACCTGTTTGATGAGATATTGAGACAAAGGGATTATATTACACTTTTAGTGGTCAAATTTTTTTGTTAAAATTACAAGATTAAGTTATTTCTCTTTGGCACCTTAACCTATTTCATGATAGTAATCTTAGACTTTAGGCATACCATCGTAATTCCCATGGAAAAGAATCATAGATGGTTATAAACTATGTGTTCCCATTAATCTAGATAAAATTCCATTTGAATTTAATTAATGTAATAAATATTATTTTCAAGACTGAGGAATAATTTTATTCAGGTTTTATTAATCGCATAAATTAAATAAAATTTTATTCACCAGATTGTGAATGAAAAATATATTTAATTTATTGAATATTTAATAGATATTTTTATTTTTATTTTATGGATAAAAATATCTATTTATGAATACAATTTTTAATCAGGTATTTAATAAATCCCAAGGATTTTTAATGGACTAAAAGCATATCTGATTATAAATATCAATCTACAAGCTGGTAAAATAATATTTATTATTGAAAAAGTTAGCGTACACACCATAAAATAATAATAATAATAATAATAAAAATAATAATATGTGGAATGGGGTTTAATAGATATTATAGTATTATTTAATGGAAATTTCACAATTAAAAAAATATTTTATCAAAAACTCTAACTATATATATATATGATTATGACTATTGTGTAGGGTTAATCGAAGTTTGAGAATAAAGAATCATTGCACATAATATAATTCTCATTCCCTCTTGAATTCCACCTATGTTACTCTCAAGAATGATAATAAATCCTTTATACCGAAAAAATCTTGGAACAATCAAGAAAAATAGTTCAATACAATTGATTCCCATGCTAGATACTGAAAATCAATTGGAATTTCTTAGATGGAAAGACCCAAACCCCAGTATCCTGGAGTCAGTGCCTTACTTAACTACATTGATATAATAAACAAGGAATTCATATATAGAAGGATCAAATAATTTAGTATCTTTGGAAAACAAGATACAAGAATAATTGTTACATTATATATTGAAAGAAAAACAATAAAGTGACTACATAGAAAACATGAATAAACTCATAGATTATCCCTTCAGGTCATTCGTAATACATATCTTTGTAACCTGAGGAAAAATAAAACATTAGAATGGGGTGGTATTATATTATCATCAATACTAATGAACAAAGAGGAAGCTAACATAAATAATAAATCATGGTGATTGACTAAAAACATATGCCATTAGAACATAATCTTGAGTATAATATGGTAAGAATAAAACCTTAATAAATAATTCCATATAAATAATCACATAAGATTGAAAATTAACCATGAATATTCTAATATTTGAATTAAAAAAATATTATAAATTAATTGTATCACAATGAGGGAATTCATAATTCCATACATCATAAACACACCTTTGAGGCCTCATCCAAGACATGTGAAAATAAATGGTTGAGGGTTAGGCTAAATCCATGTCTGTTTTTTCTCATGAGACTTACTGATGCATAAAGGGGAAATAGTGGTCCCAAAACATCACTTAATAATTCCAATTAATTTCTCATATAAATGTGGTGAATCATAAACAACATATATATCTATATATATGAAATAAAAATAACATTCCCCAAACAGTAAACATAATCACTAACCATTATGACTAATATGGTGAATGGTATCAAGACAGCACATCCATAGCCAAAATGATCATAAACCATTGAAGATAATATGGTAAATGATATAATAAAATATAAATTCTAATAAATAATAAGTTTCAATGTATGATATTAAAATAGATGAATATACTCAAATAAAATCATCGAGGAATTTTTGAGAGAAATACACTTTTTTATTTTGTTAATAAGAGTTTTGTTGGAAAAATCATTTATATTTTTTTTATAAAATCCGATTGTAAACATGTATACCACAAAAAATAAAACTAAGTAAAATTAAATTAAGTTTTACACACAAATGGTGTCCAAATGGTGTGAAAAAAATGTAAAAATACTTTTTAAGATACTTTAGAAATGGGCCACTTTAGTGTTGTTTGAGGTAAAATATAAGAGACTTTTAAGCTAAAAAAGGCTTAATTGTTTACATAAAACTGTAAATGAACTAAAATATTTTTTCAGGATTAAAATAGTGATTGTATAAGAATATTGCTGTCTTAAAATGTATTATAGAGTGTAATTGGAAATGGGTATAAAATTGGGAAGTTCCCTTTAACCGGGCTTGCTTAATGAGAATAATTTGGGATGGAAACCTTGTAAAATATCTATTTACCATCAAATAAAGGTGAAATGATATGAATAAATGAGTTTTTTATCATATAAATATAATTTATAAGAATTTTATAAAAATAATGTAGAATTAAATTAGGGTTAAAGAGAGATAAAGAATACCCCGGATGAAAAATGGAGGTTCACGAAGAACCCCTTGCCTTATGTCTGAAATCTTTCTTCTCAACTACTTAAAATCATCGATAATAAAAATATATTAACTAATATTTTAATTAAGAAATTATTAAACATTTATTTTATTTACAATAATTTTATTTAGTTCATTTATTCTATTTTCGATGAGTTGTAATATTTAACTTTATCGTTCGAGAGTGATCATTCCCCTGGTTTTCATTATTCGTTCACCTATATACCTGTATGGAGGTTTGGGTAAATTGGGATTTATTCTATAGAAATAAAATTATATGTTATTAATGAAATTAAATAATATTAAATGGTCTTATATATATATATTTAATATATTATGATGATTCACTAGATAAAACATTAATGATGAATGTTATTTTATTTTGGTTAATTTTCGATGTTCACAAACTAGTTTTGTTTTTTTAATTAATATCATGTATACATACTAGTTACAAAAAATTATATGACTTATAATATTTATAATAAATATTATTCACCTATAATAATGGTTTTAAGACCATAATTTAATGCAGTAATGCAAAATGAAAACACATCATCCACAATGGTGGTAAACTAACACATCAAGTATGATATTTGAATTTTTTGAAAAAAAGGAAAAGGAGAAAGGAATTTATGATGGATTTTACAGTAAAAAAAATAAAATTATATTATATATAAGATACTAGAGTTATCAATAATTTTTGGATAGAGTACTTGAGGCAAGGATAAAAAAATAAATGAAATTGAAAACAAATTAAAGGCGAACGAAAGATGAATTTTCTTCTTGAATTTCTTCTCATTAAGAACCTTCTTATAAAGCTTGGGTTTGTTATTTTAGCTAGAAAAAAGGATAATATACATGTGTAAGATACTTGAGAAGATTATTGGGTAAAAATTTGACATGGTTCAATGTTTTTTTGGTGTGAGGAGAGAAGGTGGTGAGGGGTGGTATTTATAGTAGAGGAGAGTGGTGTTTTTGATTATTTTATTCATTAGTTTATTATTTGGGCAAGAGAAAATCAATAGTGGCGATTTCATGAATAAATAAAGTAAATATATAATTATAGTTCTATATTATGGATCTTACATTACCTATGACTCATGTAATAGTCTATTTAACTTATAATTTATATATAGTGTTAATTAACATATTTTACTATTCACCAAAAATTCAACTTTTGTAGAAAAATTCCAAAAAATCACTATAACCATTTTTTGACATTTATATTTCATAAATGAACTCCATTTTTTTGAAAATAATTTTATATAGATGAAAATTTTAATTTTTAATTAAAATCATCATTTAATCGAAAAATACTGATTTTAAAATTATAGCTGGCATTATGACACTTTGAAAAATAAATTAATGTCTCATAAAATTATATTATAATAATAATACAAAAAGATAGTAATTTATGAGCCTATTTTATGAAAATATATTTTCTATTAAATCATTATTTTAATTATAAAATTTTAATTAGATATTTTTGACTTACAAAAATACAAACACTTAATTTAACATTTTTGAAACATTTATTTAAATTTTCCATGATATAAACATACCATATTTTTATTCATGAGGTATATAAATTTTATTTATGCCTTCATGGGTGAAGTTACTATTCTATTGGTCATATTACTATTCCTAATGGTCAGATTACTATTCTAATGGTCATATTTAATAGTATATTACTGTTTTAAACTTGGTATTTCATGAAGCATAAACTTTCAAATATGATATTTTTTAAAGGAGACATACCATAAGATCTTAGGATTTTACATAAGAGATAAGATTATCATGTCTAGTCACTTATAGGGGGATTCTATACTTGAATCCTTATAGTTGAAAAAAGGTAATCTGAAAGGGTTTTTAGAAGATCAAAAATTACTTTATAGAATGGATCCTATAATGATGTAATTATTTCTTCTAATAATAAATAAATTAATAATAAATTTAACATGAAATATGTTCTCTCAGGGTTTCATGAATTACTATATAAAAATTAATTTTAAATTTAAGCCCACTGAAGGCATTTTTCTTCACTTAGAACCCTCACACACTCTTGGGGGACATGTTTTGGAAATATACAAACTCCTTACAAACCATCATGAAGGATTTGAATAAATGATTATCAGGGAGGGACTATGTTAATCTTATGGTTCTGTATATTAAAAATAAGGTTTCATGACTTATACAACTTATGAATTATTTTTTATGATTTATAACTTTGATCAAATATTTTAGTTGGTCATTCTAACCATTTTGGTTTTAGAAAAGGATTAAGGATAACAAAATTGAGTTCAGGTGGTGATAGGCATGCTCCATTATTGAAGTATATTTTTTTATCTTAGTAATATGAATCCCATAACATCATTTAATTTATCTTGGAATGTTTATTACTATCCTTGATAATTAGATAATGAATTAGTAGTGAAAAATCTTAATGGTATGATGATAACATCTCAAGTCAATGATTCTTCTATAGTTGAATCTTGTGGGAATGTGCTTACTTTAAACCACATTATTTTTCCTGTGGTTGGATTTTATGTTATCCTAGGCATGGATCAGATTTCATTAAATAAATCCCATGTCAATTTTTGAGGAAGGGAAGTTACTTATAATATTCCTAACCAACTTATGATAATATATCAATGAGATGATAAATATGAAATTTTTATAGAAATAACATCCATTGTATGGGTCTTGATTCCCATTAAGAAGTGGTGTTTATCTTAGATGGTTAGGGAGAAGCTCAACATTGTCGATTTGACTATGGTGTGGGAGTTTGATGATTTCTTTACAAAAGAGTTTCCTAGTATTCCACCAAATCATGAAGTTGAGTTCTCTATAGAACTCCTACTTGGTGATGCACTGATTTCAATAAATCCCAATATAATGATCCTTATTGTGTTGAGATAATTAAAAATGAAAATCAAGGATAATCTTAAAAATAGATTTATTTGGAAATTTTTGTCTCCTTGGGATGCAAATAACCTTTTTATTAATATGAAATATGGTTTGATGTGACTAAACATTAATTATCATGAACTACACAAGATCACAATCAAGAAAAAGTACCTTCTTCCCCATATTAAAGATTTATTTAACCATTTTTTCATTTCTCAATAGTTTTCAAAGATTGGCCTTCATTGTATATATCATCATTTTAGGGTTAAGAAGGAGGATATTCCTAATATAACATTCCATATAGGTTATGAGCACTATGAATATATAGTGACGACATTTGGTGTTGCTAATTCCATCTCTATCTCAAGGGATTTAATGAATAGAGCATTTAGATATTCCCTTGATATGTTTGGGTTTATCTTTATAGATGGTATTATTATATATTTAAAGATAAATTAAGTGCATATATATTACTATATAATTTTTCTAAATATCCAAAGGAATGATAAACTATAAAAAAATTGAAAAATTGAGAATTCTGTCTACAAATTGCTTCATGTTTTGGTCACACAATCACATGCAAGGGTATATCGATGGATCCATCAAAGATAAGGTCTATTGAACGTTGGTATAGACCAAACTTGGGGACTGATCTCCATAGTTTTGTTGGTTTGGATAGATATTATCAATGGTTTATAGAGAATTTATCTTAACTATTTAATCCACTTACCATGTTAACTTGGAAAGGAGCCATGTTCCTTTGGATATATGAATGAGAGGAAAATTTCAAGGAACTAAATAGAAGGATATATAGTCCATCATTTCTTACATTACCCTACAGTAGAGATGGTATTGTAATGTATAGTGATGCATAAAATATGGGTCTGGTATTTATTCCCATAAAAGTGATAAGGGGATTACATATTCCTCATGACAATTGAAGTTTCTTGAGAAAAATTACCCAACTCATGATTTGAAGTTCACTACTATAATTATTACATTAAATATATAGAGGCGTTTATTTATTGAAAAAAATGTGATATATAAACTTAATATAGGAGTTTGAAGTTTATATTCACAAAAAAGGAGTTGTGCATGTGCCTGAGAAGATGTTTGGAGTTGATTAATGATTATCATTGCTCAGAATTTTACCACCCAGAGAAAGATTACAAGGTGGAAAATGTATGAAGTAAAAAGGATCATGCTAGCTTGTATATGATGAGGGTCACAAAAGATATAATATTTATGGATTTAAAAAGTATGGATATCGAAACAATGAAGGAAGGGGAAAAATATTATTTTTCTCAAATAAATGTTCAACCATCAATCCAAGTGAATAATAAAGAGCACAGAAGGATGATATAAAGCTATAAAAGGTGAGAAATTTTCCAAATTTTAACATTGATTTTGAGGGAATGATAAGGTTTTAGAACTATGTATGTGTCACATATATACCTGATTTTAATGAGCAATTAGAGTAATCTCATAATAATTAATAATATATTATAAAGTAAACATAATTTTTTTTCATAATGAATAGTAAAAATAGTACCAACTAATTTCCACAATTACGGTTAAAACAGGTTTACATGGGGTTAATCTAAAAATATAAGGGTTAAAAAAATATATAAACTTATCCTATTCCCATTATATGACCATATTTTAACCCTATATCATCTAATGTTTTATAATCATCAATTTTGGGGCTTTTTGGCATTTGAAAAATGTTAAAACACTCTTTTCTTTTAAAAATATTCATGTGCATCCTCTCCCCTTCTTATAAAAGGGAACCTCCTCTCCTCTCCTATTAAGACTTGTAAAACCTCTTTGTTTGGGAAATACCTACCCAAATACATTACTTAATTCCATACTAACGTATTATTGGACTTGGTTTGATTATTAATGCAACCTAGGAAAAATTTTGGTGCAAACCTATGGTGGTTATCTGAAGAAGATGTATCATTCTCAACCGAGTGTTTCTATTTTAGTTCTTCTTCCACCTGCTGAAAATGTTATTCAATTATGATGATATAATGTAACAATTATATCACATATAATGTCATGACCCCCTCCCCACAAAGTGTACCCCTCCAAGGCCGACAAAGTGAGAAGGGAGATAATGACCCCGAGACCCGCCTCCAGTAGGCCCTGGGTTGGCGACAAGCACCGAAGGTATAATAGCACACAAAAATGGGAGGCATTACCCTATAAGAGAACACATGCGGAAGAGAGAGATAAGATAGAAACCAATAAATTCCAACTCAGATCTGGAAATATAAAAGAAACCCAAGTTCACAATGGAATTCCATGCAAAAGTACTACAACTGAAAGGGGAAAACTGCAAGTACCCAAAAGAAAGTTAAAACAGCAGCAACCACAAGCCCGAACAGCTCCTCCAACCACAAGATAGTAGTAACTAGACTGATCTCCAACCTACTCAAACTGACCTGAAAGATAGTTTGTATATAGGTAGGGTGAGTGTAATAGAATACTTAGTAGGATCCTCCCCGAAGCCTCTCGTGCAAAGGTAAAGAAAGCATGCTAAAGCACAGTGAACAACAAGTGAAACTAACTTATCACCTAAATAGGTATACTAAGTTCCCAAAATCACCATGGATACTCTCACCAAGTAATGCATACAAGAGTATAGAATATAATTAAGAATATCAAGGGTACCCCGCTACTACTTCCCCACTGTTTTTCCGCTTTGACCCAACGTCGCACGTCCTAAGCATATATCTCCAAAAAGGATTTCCCATAGACACATGGGTGAAGCACCACAATCTGCACCTCGTGCACCACAAAGGCTTGCCCGCAGACACCTGGTTGAAGCACCACACCATCCTCACAACTAAATTTAACCTGGTAGTTTCTGGGAGCCACCACAGCTCTCATAACGTGTATCATACGTCGAGTATTATACCTCAATCCATTACAGCCCATACACCGAGTAAGGATCCTCAAGCCATCACAACCTATACACATTACACCTATAATAGTCCATAGGATACTATATGTAGAATATATGTGTTTGAATAACCACTATCCATTACATCCCTCTACACACATATATGGGGAAAACTAACCGATGTGCCTAAAGGAACAAGTATCTACCACGAGAAGAGAGAGGGGCCAAAGGGGGTAGTTAGCCATTAATCCTCCTACTAGAATGTTGGGGAAAACACCACCTAGGAATCAGAATCCCTGGGGTGTTAGTTGCCCTTACTGACAGGGTGGAGTAGCGTATAGAAACATAAAAAGTACAGAATATATTATAACTCACAACCACACTATGGGCATAACCCAGTCTTAGACACAACTGCAGCTAACGTCTCTCGGACTCTGGTCTACCACTTCTAAGACTAGGTATCCTATAAGCACACAACCATTTAAAGAAATTTATTATATTACTTCATTCACTTTTTTTCAGTTTCACTTTACGTTAATTAATTCATTAAACATTAATTAACCATGAACAAATCCACATTAAATTTCATTAGCATCTCACCCAAAGTCAATTGTTCCTTCAAAAGATTACAACCTCATCATTATGTTTTAGCGAACACCAACCCCATGGGTTAACACCAGTTAATCAAACATTTATTACAGAAACACTTTCCCATATTCCCAGGCATTCTAGAAAAGCATTATATGCTACTAACACAAGGGTCTCAACATGGTGAGTAGATGTACTACCCATCGAGTCTTTGCCACCTATGGCAAGATCGTAGACCCATCCTCACTGAAGAAGCTAAAAATGGAAATCACGTGGCATACCCCACCCATCTTCACCTCTTTCAAAAGAAGGGTAAGCAAGACCAGCTACCTTGAGCAGTGGAGAAAAGTAAAACAGACAATCATCCAAAAAAAATCATGCATCCATCAATCACATACAACCCATTCCATCATCCCTGGTGTCCTACCCGACACCCACATGCCTAAACATATGCATCTTGCCACTCTAGATGTCATCCAAAGCCACAACCAAAAGGCCTCTATGCCCCCACATATCACAACAACCATCCTGGATCACATCATAGCACAAGAAGCAGGAAAGAAAACATCACATCAATTGGGTTCTTGGCCCTTTAACAATCAAGAGGGTATCTCAGAAACCTTCAAGGAATTATCAAATAATAAAATTATTTAATCTATCTTGAATTATCAGATTTATAATCCATTGGTTCCAAAATTGGGACCCTAACCAGTAAGTTGTCACAAATGATTATACATGCTTACTATGCCAATTTGATTAACATCAAAATACAACAAGGAACAGATTCGTTCACATGCCTCTTTATCTTTAGCCAAAGAAATATTAATTAGTCCCGGTTTACGTTTTTTACTGATTTCCATCAAGGACAACAACTAAGCAATGAAAGCATAGATATCACACCATCTATCAAAACAAGAGGCAATATTATACAATCGATACAATTTCATTTTCCGGTTCAAAGTATTTATTATGTCAATTCCATTGTCATCCAGTCGGATTAAACATTCTAAAAATACAGTTTCACATAAAAGAAAGAGAAGCAACAGATCCCCTACCTTAAAGGTTTTTGATGAAATCCACGATAGTCGAAGAACGCTCAAGAAACCCGGGTTGATTCTCCAAAACCCTGCCTTAGATCTCTCCTCCTAGAAAGGTCAAGACCAAAGCTCACCATATTTGACATCCACACACTTAGATCTACCCGTAACGGGCGTAGATCTAAGAAATATATAGAAGAGGAGGAGTAGATCTAAGTAGATCTAAGAAACCAAACAAGAACGATCACATACCTCAAGAAACCGGATTCAATTCTCCAAGAGAAGCCTTCAGATCGCCTCCAAAATTCTTTGGAGAGGTTCTCCCACATTCGAGGAAGGGTAATCCCGAGTTATGACCGATTAGGGGCTTAAACGAGAAAGTTAGAGGTGAAATGGTTGAGATCCACAATTTTAGAATCTAATTTAAGTGCCCGTATAGTTTGCTCGCACGGTTAGACAAACCGTGTGGTAGATACTGCCTCATCAAACACTCCTCACACTGTTAGGCCACACGTTTAGAGAGACTGTGCGCTAACCGTACGTTAGCCACTACCTCCAAGACCAACCTCACACGGTTTGGCTGCACGGTTTAGAAAAACCGTGCGACGCCCGTGCGAAATCTATTTCCCTTTAGTTTCCCTTAAATGTCCACCCAAACTCACCCCAAGTCACCTTAACCTCCCAGAACACCTCTAACATAGAATTTTCACAAAGTAATGGACTAGAGAGGTCCGATCCATTACATCAGATACCTCTCAAAACATTCTCATCCTCGAGAATCCAAAACCCACCTAAAGTGAAAATGAAACAGGGTTTGAACAACCACCCATCGAGATAGCTCTCAAAAGAGATAAAGCCACAAAAGCAAAAAAGGGAGCCATCTCATAAACATGAAAGTTTTATAACCACATAAGTTGCATCATTACATGAAAAGAGTTAAACATCAAATAAATCCTGGTACTGAGCATGTATCTGTGACTCACATTCCCAGGTACTCTCCTCCAAGACACTGTGTCGCCACAAGACACGAACTAAAGGAATATAATGCCCACACAACACCTTCTCTTTACGGTCTTGGATCTCCACATGTAATTCCTCAAAGGTTTCATTATCATCAACATCGATCTCTCCCAAATCGATGATGTAAGAGTCGTCATGAAGATAACGACAGAGCTTTGATACATGGAAAACATCATGTAGCTGAATCATCCGAGGGGGAAGTGCTACTCGATACCCCACAGCTCAAACACAAGATAACACCTCGAAAGGCCCAAAACACCAGGGAGAAAGCTTACTTCCACGACCAAACCTTTGCTACCCACGATGAGGAGTCACCTTCAGAAACACATGATCCCCAAAATTAAACTATAAGGGTCTATTTCTTTGATCGGCATATGCTTTCTGATGATCTTGCACTGTCTTCATCCTCTCACAAATCACCTAAACCATCTCTATTGTATTCTACACTAGTTTTGGTCCAAGAATGGCTGACTCTCCGACCCCAGTCCAGCATAATGGAGAACGACAAGTCCGTCCATATAAGGCTTCAAACGGCGCCATACCGATGGTGGAGTGAAAACTATTATTGTAAGCGAACTCCACCAAGGGTAAGTGCCTCATCCATGAACCTCAGAAATCAAGAACAAAAGAGAGTAACATGTCTTCAAGAGTCTGGATAGTTCGCTCTCTCTGAACATCCGTTTGAGGATGAAAAGTAGTGTTAAGACATAGTTTAGAAACAAAAGCATGTTGTAGACCTCTCCACACCCTGGAGGTAAAATGAGGATCTAAATTAGAAATGATCATCCTAGGGACTCCGTGAAGTCTCACCACCTCTTCTAGATACTTCCTTGACAAGACTTCCACTGAGCTCGACTCCTTAAATGCTATAAAGTGGGAGGATTTTGTTAAACGATCCACTACCACACAAATAACATCATGTCCTCCCAGAGCTCGAGGTAAACCAGTAACGAAGTCCATTGAGATGTCCTCCCACTTCCACTGAGGAATTTATAATGGCTAAAGAAGACCACCTGGAACGCGGTGTTCAACCTTCACCTTCTGGCATACTAAACATCAAGACACAAACTCTGCAGCCGCACGCTTCAGCCCAGACCACCAAAACCGATTCCTCAAGGATCAGTACATCTTTGTCACTCTAGGATGTACCACTAAAGGTGAACTATGGAACTCTATGAGGACCATAGCGTGCATCATAGAAGGAAAAAAAATCCTCCCCTGATACAACACTCTGTGTTGTTTATCCTCAGACCAACCATCAGGGGCCTCACCACAAACAACTCAGTCCCTCCAGGCTTCCACCTCTAGATACCACAACTGGGACACTTTATCCTTCATCATCAGGGATGACTGTACCATCATTTGAAAAATACATCCTCTACCCCCAACTTCTCCCATATCAAGATGTAATGCTGACAGTTCTTCCGTTACTCTCCAGGAATCACCGAATTCACGCACAGCATCACTACGTGACTTTAGACTTAACGCATCAGCTAAAATATTACCCTTTCCAGGTGTATACGATATTTCGAAGTCTTATTTCTGTAATAACTCCATCCATCGATGCTGTTGTAAGTTCAAGTCATGCTGGGAGAAAACATACCTCAAACTCTTATGATCGGTGATAATGACAAAGTGCTCACTGATGAGGTAATGTCTCCAAAAATTAAGAGCAAACACCACGGCTTCCAAATCAAGATCATGGGTAGCGTAGTTGCGTTCAAGGGGATGTAACATCCAAGACCCATAAGAAACAACTGACCTCTATTGCATGAGAACACAACCTAACCCCAGATGTGAAGCATCGCATAAAACATCAAACTGAACTCCCTCAGCTGAAAGACAAAAGACTGGAGCACTTACTAACTTCTCATTTAGATACTTGAAAGATTCCTAACACTGATCAGTCCATATGAATTCCTGATCCTTCCTGGTCAATGCTGTTAGAGGAGTTTCAACTCATGAGAAATTGGCTACGAACCTCCTGTAGTAGCCTATGAGACTAAGGAAACTTTACACCTTTGGAACTGTCTTGGGGGCTGCCCAAGACACAACTGCTTCAATCTTCGATGGATCCACAGTAACTCCCTTTTGGGAAACTACATGCCCCAAGAAATGGAATTCTCGAGTCCAAAACTCACACTTTGAAAACTTACCAAACAACTGATGTCGATGAAGAACTCCCAAAACAGCTTGTAGATGCTGCACATGCTCCTCTTCAAATTTGGAGTACACAAGGATGTCATCAATGAAAACTACCACAAACTTGTCCAGGAACTCACGGAACATAGAATTCATCAATCCCATGAATACAGCTGGAGCATTCATAATGCCAAACATCATTACAACAAACTCATAATGCCCATGAAGACAACAGAAAGCAGTCTTCAGAATATCCTCATCTTTCACACGCATCTGATAATATCCTGAACACAAGTCAATCTTTGAGAACCAACTTGCACCCTTTAGTTGCTCTAATAAGTCATCAATCTACAGAAGAGGATAGAGATTATTTATTGTCACTCTGTTTAAGCAATGATAATTGACATACAAATGCAAACTACCGTCGTCCTTCTTCATGAACAAAACTGGTGCACCCCATGGTGACACGCTTGGCCAAACAAAACCGCACTCTAAAAGACCATCAAGCTTTATACGTAGCTCTCGTAACTCAGAAGGGGCCATCCTATATGGAGAAATAGAGATCGGAGACGCTTCTGGCTGCATCTCGATCCCAAATTTGATCTTTCTTCGAGGTGGTAATTCTAAAACCTCTTCTAGAAAGACATCCGGGTACTCATCTACGACCCTATGAAACGCCAACTTCTGAACCTATGATTAACTCAGAATTATCTCAGCCATCACAGATGATAAGGATGGGACGCACCTATGACCCATCCGAGGATCTCTCTCACCAACAGAAACCACTTGTTTTCCATCCGCACCAAAGAAAATGACCTTCTTCCTGAAGCAATCCATGATAGCCTACACCAAATACAACCAATCCGTACTGAGTATGACATCACATGGTTGTATTCATAAACATAAGAAATCTCCCCAAGAGTGGTGTTTCCCCAACACTAGCTCACAGTCTCTACATATTTCAAACAAGTCATCTCGACCTCCAACTGGCGTAGTCAACGCCAAGTGCAACAGAAGCCTCTCAACCTCATGTCCCAAAGCATGGACAGGGGTAGGTAATATGAAGGAGTGTGTCACTCCTGAATCAAACAAGGCATACAACAAGGTAGAAAACAAGAAAATGGTACCTAAAATGACATCTAGCTCGTCTGGAACTGGACACGATAGAGCATGAAGCTGACCACGACCTCCTCCACGACCTCTCTAACCCTAATGACGACCAACACCATGGCCATGCTTTTCTCTTTGAGGATGGGGAGCATCATGGGGCTGTCCTCTTCCTGCCCCATCTATCCTCTACTGATCTAAACATAGGGCAACTGGCTGCTGCTGCTTCGGCTGGAACTACCTCAATGGAAGAACCTGGAGCATAGCGCCCAGTGCACGATGACCACTATGAAAGTTCGGGCACTCCCGCTGCTGATGACCATGACCACCACAAGAAAAACAAGTGCCTGATCCCTTGGCATAGGCATGATAGTTTCTGCCTCTAGAGAAACGAGATGTGAAGGGCTGGGACCTACCCCCGACTGAACAAAAACTCATCCGCCCTGAAAACCGGGAACACTAGACCACAACCTTGCATCGTGAGGGATCATGAAGATCCCCCTCTCATGATGATCCTGTCCTGGACAAAGTCCTCTCGATAACCTCTGCCCTCGCCAGCACCTCAAGACATGTCTTCAGCATAAATGGGGTGACCTGGCGCTGGATATCTGGACGCAAAGCCTCCTTGAAATGCTTCACCTTGGCCTCCTCATATGGTAACAGTTCTAAAGAATATCGTAAAAGGTTCCTAAAATGGATTCCAAACTCTCAAATAGTGGAGATCCCATGTCGAAGGGTAAGAAGCTCCTTGCAACTAGACGGCTTCGTATTCGAAGAAAGAAACTCGACTCTAAACCTGTCTCGGAACTCCTCCCATGAGATCACTGACTCCTCACGGTCCCCAAGGAACATGAACCACCACTGCCTCGTTTCTCCACACGACATTGTCACAGCTAAGTGCATCCAGTGCTTCTTCTGAGCACGGATCGAACTGAAGCCTATCTCGACCTCCTCCAACCAGTCTTCCGTGACTGCATCTGAAAAGGAGCCCTCGTACTTCTACAGAATCTGGAACTGAAACTCTTGGAGTGTCTTCCTCCGAGTGCCTTCATCATAAACCTCTACCCTACAGCGATCTCTTGGAACAACCTGCTGGACATTTTCTATGAAAACCTGACGAGGGCGTCGAACTGGAGCAATACCTATAAAATAAAAAACCATTAGAGCTCATAAAAGTGGAATATGGAAGACTCAACATTAATTAATTAATTTTTTTCTTCTAATCATTTTAGGTTAACTTATCCCAAGGTCTACCCATTAAAACATAGGCACAAAGAAGAATGATGCATGATCCTTTCCTAGGTCTATACCCTGAAACTAGTGTCGCCATTTTAGTAGCCATTATAAACTAAAAGTTCGGTACATCAGATCATAGGGGGACCTAAACGCCTATGTCTTAGTTGGTCTCCAATGTTTACCTCACTTGCTAAACATAAATAACACTATTTCGCTACCAACCCATGCAACCTCACCTATTCCTAACTCCAAAATCCATCTTATTCCTCAACCAGAACCTCTGATACCACTCTGTCATGACCCCTTCCCCACAAAGTGTACCCCTCCTGGGCCGACAACATGAGAAAGGAGATAATGACCCCCTGATTCCCGCCTCCAATAGGCCCCGGGTTGGTGACTAGCACTGAGGGTATAGTAACACACAAAAATGGGAGGCATTACCCTCTAAGAGAACACATGAGGTAGAGAGAGATAAGATAGAAACCAACCAATACCAACTCAGAACTGGAAATATAAAATAAACCCAAGTACAGAATGGAATTACATGAAAAAGTACTACAACTGAAAGGGGAAAACTACAAGTACCCAAAAGAAAGTAAATACAACAACAAACACAAGCCCAGACAACTCCTCCAACCACAAGCTAGTAGTAACCAGCCTGATCTCCAACCTTCTCCAAGTGACCTGAAAAACAATTTGTATATACATAGGGTGAGTATAACAGTATACTCAGTAGGATCCTTCCCGAAGCCTCTTGTGCAAAGGTAAAGAAAGCATGCTAAAGCACAGTGAACAACAAGTGAAACTAACTCGTCACCTAAACAGGTATACTAAGTTCCCAAACTCACCATGGGTACTCTCACCAAGTAACGTATACAATAGTATAACATATAATAAATAATATCAAGGGTAACCCACTACTACTTCCCCACTGGTTTTCCGCTCTTCCCCAACGTCACACGTCCTAAGCATCTCTCTCCAAAAAGGCTTGCCCGCAGACTCCTGGATGAAGCACCATAATCTTCACCTTGTGCACCACAAAGGCTTGCCCGCATACACTTGGGAGAAGCACTACACCATCCTCCCAACCAAAAGTAACTGGGTAGTTTCTGGGAGCCACCATAGCTCACATAACATGTATCATACGTTGGGTATTATACCTCAAGCCATTACAGCCCATACACTGAGTAAGGATCCTCAATCCATCACAGCCTATACACATTACACCTATAGTAGTCCATAGGATACTATATCCTGAATATATTTGTGTGAATAACCACAATCCATTACAGACATCTAAACATATATATAGGGAAAACTAACCGATGTGCCTAACGACACAAGTATCTACCAAGAGAAGAGAGCGGGGCCAAAGGGGATAGTCATCCATTCATCCTCCCACCATAATGTTGGGGAAAACACCCCCTAGGGATCAGAATCCCTGGGGTGTCAGTTTCCCTTTTTGAAAGGGTAGATTAGCGTATAGAAACACAAAAATTACATAATATATTATCACTCAAAACCACACTATGGGCATATCCTAGTCTTATACACAACTACAGCTAACGTCTCCTGGACTCCGGGCTACCACTTCTAAGACTAGGTATCCTATAAGCACACAACCATTTAAGAAACTTTATTAGATTACTTCATTCCATTTTTGTTAGTTTCACTTACGTTAATCAGTTCATTAAACATTAATTAACCATGAACAAATCCACATTAAATTTCATTAGCATCACACCCAAAGTCAATTGTTCCTTCAAAAGATTACAACCTCATCATTATGTTTCAGGGAACACCAAACCCATGGGTTAACACCATTTAATCAAACATTTATTAGAGAAACACATTCCCATATTCCCAGGAATTCTAGAAAAGAATCCTATGATATGAACAGAAGGGGCTCAACACAGTGAGTAGATGTACTCCCCGTAGAGTCTTTTCCGCCAATAGAAAGAGCATACAACCATCCTCCCTAGACAAGCTAAACATGGAAAGAATATGGAATACCCCAAGCATCTTCACCTCTTTCACAAGAAGGGTAAGAAATACAAGCTTCCTTGAGAAGCGGGGAAAAGTAAAGCAGACAATGAAACAAAAGAAATAGCAAGCATCCAACAATCACATACAACCCATTCCATCATCCCTGGTGGCCTCCCCAACACCCACATGTGTAAACCGATGCATCTCGCCACTCTAGGCGTCATCCGCTGCCACAACAAAAAGGCCTCTATGCACCCAAATATCACAACAACCATCCAGGATCAGATCACAGCACATGCAGCAGGAAAGAAAACATCACATCAATTGGGCTCTTGGCCCATTAACAATCAAGAGGGTAACTCAGAACCCTTCAAGGAATAATCGAACAATGAAATTCTTTAATCCATCTAAAATTAACAGATTTATAATCTTTTGGTTCCAAAATTGGGAACCTAACCAGTAAGCTATCACAAATGATTATACATGCTTACTATGCCAATTTGATTAACATCAAAATACAGAAAGAACCAGATTTGTTCACAAGCCTATTTATCTTTATCCAAACAAATATCAATTAGTCCCAGTTTACGTTCTTTACTAATTTCCATCAAGGACAATAGCTAAGTAAATCAATCATAGATATCGCACCATCAAGCAAAAAAAGAAGCAATAAAATACGATCGATACAATTTCTTTATCCAGTTCAAAGTATTTATTATGTCAATTCCATTGTTATCCAGCGGAATTAAATATGCTAACAATACAGTTGCATGTAAAATAAAGAGAAGCAACGAATCCCCTACCACAAAGGGTTTTGATGAAAACCATGATGGTCTAAGAACACTCAAGAAACCCAGGTCTATTCTTCAAAACCCTGCATTAGATCTCTCCTCCTAGAAAGATCAATACTAAATGTCATCATATTTGACATCCACACACTTAGATCGACCCATAATGGGTGTATATCTAATAAACCGAGAGAAGGGGAGGAGTATATCTAAGTAGATCTAAGAAACCACACAAGAACGATCACATACCTCAAGAAACCAGCTTCGATTCGCCAAGAGAAGCCTTCGAATCACCTCCAAAACTCTTGGGATAGGTTCTCCTACCTTCGAGGAAGGGTAATCCTGAGTTATGGCCGCATAGGGGCTTAAACAATCAAGTTAGATGTGAAACGGTTGAGATCCAAAATTTTAGGATCTAATTTAAGTTCCTTCATGGTTTGCTCGCATAGTTAGACAAACAGTGTGCTAATCGTGCGGTCGCTACTGCCTTGTCAAACACTCCTCGCATGGTTAGGCCGTACGGTTAGACAGACCGTGTACTAATCGTGCGTTAGTGACTACCTCCAAGACCAACCTTGCACGGTTTGGGCGCATGGTTTGGACAAACCGTGTTCCGCCCGTGCGAAAGCTACTGCCCTTTAGTTTCCATTAAAAATCCACCCAAACGCACCCCAAGTCACCTTAACCTCCCAGAACACCTCTAACACCGCATTTTCACAATGTAATAGATGAGAGAGGTCCTGGCTATTACATATAATGATATGTTATTATGTTAATTTAATATATTATATTTACATCCTCTTCCTTAAATTGGGAAACAAAACCATCGATCACGTGTACGATAGACTATAGCCTCGTGAACCAATGTAATTCATTTTCCATCACCACCTTTAAAAGATGGTTATAATGATGGATTTTAAAGTATATATATGATATGTTTTTATATTATTATAATATTTGAATTATATTATCACATATATATTAATAATTTCCTTCCTATGGGAATATGATAACATTGCTTATTTGTACGGCGGACTACCGCCTTGCAAAGAAATATTATTGGGTTTTCGCATACGCTTTATATGGAAGGTAATATGTATAAAATTAATGAATATATATGATATATATGATATAATAATTTTTCTTTCAAGATAAATCATTACTTACATTTCCTTCATTCTATGTATTGAGAAATGAATGCAACATTCACATGTTTGTATGACCCACTATCTCCATGAACGGTGTAATTAATTTTTCTATCTCTAACATCTATGAATTTTTATAAATACATATATTTTGAATATATATTATATTTATATAATTATTTAAATACCTTTTATTATGGAATTGTGATCAAATTACAAGGATCAAAACTACCAAACCAAAGAATATGTGAAAAACATAGTAGTTATTACATGAAACAATGATTTTAAAAAGGCCTTGTTAATAAACAGGTGATAATATTGTATGAGTGAATCATATATGCTAGGAGATATATGATTATGGTTATTAAATAGATTTATAATGAACCTATATTTATTATAAAGGAGGGTCAGAAACATATGAATGAATTCGAGACTTGAGGTAAGATATTTCCATCTCACTTTTATTTTTGTGGAAAACAATCCATATTCACCACTGGTTTATTTTCGGTGTTGTTTATACCTTACAAAAACGAATTTTATGAATAATATCAAGAAATTATGGGACCTTTATATCTATATAATGTTATTTATTTCATGGTGATTATTATTCAATGGATACTAAAGTGGTAAAAGTTTTATGTTACAATCTAATTGTTTATCGAGATTGTTTATGATCAAGTTTATGATGATGAAATATTATGATATATATTTCAATAAACTCTTTTTAATTTTCCTCTTATTATTTCATGAAAATAATTTTTTTACTTTCATTTTTCTCCCTTTATTCACTAAAGATTCCAATTTAATGTTTTTAAGGAATAATGACTTTATTCCTCTCTTTGGTTGAAAATCCTTTTTATTATGTATCCATGTTTTATAAAAACGTTTCAGAGAATTTTTTTAATATTATGAAATTATTTATTAAATTAATTTTTACCCTAGTTTTAATTTTTACGAAAAATTTTAAAAGGAACCTTCTTATTATTTTCTGAATAAAGTATTTTTTTGACTTTTAACAAAATGTGAAATGAATGTTTTATTTTAACTTGTGTGACATGAATAGAATTTCCCACCATCATTGAAATTATTTGTTTTGAAGATTAATTTATATTTTTTCAAGGTTAATTTCAAAGAAAATGATTTCTTAAATATATTATGAAATTCTCCTTTTAAAAATGTTATTTTCAATGAAATGTTATTCTCATAAAGAAATGTTCTAAGTGATTTTTTTTCCAAAATGTTTTCCATATAAGATGACATCCTTTGATGTTAATTAAGATTTAATGGGAATATTATGCAATGATAAAATATTTATTTTATTTCTATATGGTTTATGTTTTTGATGTAAGATTTTTATTAAACCTGTTTCTTTTTCATGTGTTATACTATGACGAAATGTTTATGAAACACAATTTTTTCACATGTTTTAATATGTTGAATGTTTTTTAAGGTCGTTTATTTTCATGAGTTTTGATATGATTAATGTTTTCTCATATTGTGGGACACATATATATGTGTTTTATTATTTTAATTTTGGTACATATATCTCCCTCCAATTCATTGGGTAAATATAGATATCTCATGAGATAAAAATTAATGGAATGGGGAGTTAACCCATTCCAGTATGGAACTTTTTCAACTATAATAGTTTTGGGTATGAACTGTAACATCCCAAACTGATGCACTTGGTCTGATCTAGAATTATATGTGACCTCATGTGCGTCTCCCCATATGCAAGATGATGTTGACTAGCAGTGAGGGTCTGAGTCTATTAGAGGGGAGACTATACCCTCAATATCATGTCATGAGATCGATGATCAAGAATAACCAATACAATAAATAATAAGATAAAACATGCAAAATGATAAAGATTAAATATATGTGATAGAAATATTGTAGCTCCCAAAGTGGAAAGAAAAACCATTGTAAATAAAAGAGATAAACAATGAAATGATAAATTGTAGGTCCCACCAGTGTCTATCCGAGCCCACCACCATCTCTACACTCCTAAGCTCGGTAGTCCTCCATGAGGACTTTTCCCTTCATTAGATTCCCCATGAAATCTATAAGTGAACCAAAATTTTTGAGTAGGGTGGGAGTAAAAGACTTAGTAGGATACCACCATGAGTCCTTAACCTAATGTGCTGAAGTATACAAGTGTATTCCATAATAAAATAAATGTGTTAACAGAATAATAACAAAGAATCTAAAATAGGGTAGCTATGAACTAACCAAGCCTTCACAAATCCCAGGTTGTACCAACTTCAACTCCATTTCAGAAATATACTATATGTTAATAAGTATAAAAAACCAGCCACAAGGATGTTGGTAAGTCACTCAGAATCCACAAGGAATTAAGTGAAAAACAACCTACTTGGAATCCACAGGGCATCAAGCAATACTCAGAATCCACAAGACATCAAGTATCTGTTACCTACTTAAAATTCAAAACGCATTGGGTAATGCTCAAAATGCACAATTCATCACTTTCCAATCATCTAATCGTAATTCACAAGGTATTGATTAGATTACCAGTCACAATGCTATCATACTACGTCTACTTCATTGTCACACATCATGTGTGCACCCCAAAAGGAGTAATGATATGACGATGACCACCTGTCAAGTATACACATACCAATCCTCCAAAGGAAAACAAGAAAATTTGTAACATGATAACAAATATAGCACACATCGTGAGAAAAATAGTATCATCATATACATAAACATGTAAATCAATGATCATCATGAAATCACGTTATCACATCAATACAATGAAATCAAATTATTCCATATCAAGGGTTACACACACTAATATGAGATCAAAAGTCAAGCACGATATCAAAAAAAAACAACAAAAAAATCAATTAGAGTAACATGGGTAAAAAAGAACCCAAAAATATAAGGAACTTTATACCTCAAAAATCATCAATGTTAAAAAGGAAAGATAATAAACCAATTAGGATCTCTCTTCCCGATCTTGTTGTCGAAAATAATTACATGTCAATGCGTAAGGTTCATCAAGGATTTCTAGAACCAAAAAAAATATATTTTATTTCAAAATGAAATAAAACATCACATGCCATAAATATTTCTCTCTCCTATATAATTTTTGAATTAACATTGAGGTCAAATAAAATTTTCTCTAAATTATTCTTTGAAAATTTATTTCTTATCATTTAGTAATTTTTGAATAAATTGTCCCTCGATTATACACATGATTAATCATTGATAATTTTTATTCCATAAATTATTCTTTGATAATTTATTAATTATCATTTGATAATTTTAAATAAAGTAACCTTTGACTATCAATTTGATTCACTATTGATAATTTTTATTCCATAAATTATCATTTTATAATTTTTTAATTAGACACTGATAGTTTTAAATAAATTATCACTCGATTATCCATGTGATTAATTATTGATAAATTTTATTCCCAAAATTATCCTTTGATAATTTATTAATTATCATTTATTAATTTTAAATAAATTTTCCCTTGATTATCCATGTGATTAACTATTGATTTTTTAATCCGTAAAGTTTAATTTTATAATTTATTAATTAACATTTGGTAATTTGAAATAAATTATCCCATGAACATACAATGAAATTATTATTTTATAATTATCTTCATATAATTCAATGAAATTATTGTTCCATAATTTTTATAATTATTATTTTTTCACTAAAATTATCATTTGAAAATTTTTAAACATTATCCCTGAATAATTAGGTTTAATTATATTTGGATAATTCATTATTTTTATATTTGAAAAAAATTATGTAATTTATCCTTTGATAATTTATATATTATCCCTATATAAATTTATGTTTTTTCATTTTATTTAAGAAATACATTATTTTGAATTGTAAAGAGTAAAAAAAGAGAGAATATGTAAATGATTAAAAACAAAATAAAAACTCACTTTCATCAACCTATATACAATGCAATGTTGAGATGTAGATGGCCACAACCACACCAGATGGATCTGGTTGAATGGGTTTGATGAAGGTATCTCAAATGCGTGGAAGGAGGGTTCTGGAATTGTCTAGACTCAGCAAAAACTACCTATAATGAAGGTGAAATCATTCGTCTATTTAAGCATCACAAGAAAAACTGCATACCCAATGTTCCAAATGAACAAATAAATCTACTATTTCAACTAAAATTGAAACCTGAGCCTTTAAGTTTACCTAATTGATACATTTTAATATTTTAATTAGTAAAAATAGCTAATTTTGAAGCTTCCAGATTGACCTGTGTGGATCAATGGCAGAAGGATGTTGAAGAAGAAGGTAATAACATGAAAGTAATTAAATAAAATTTTAATTAATTAAAAAATCGTAATAAATGTTAAATAAATAATAAAATGTTCTTATTAGATGATATGTGACCAAAAGTCTAACGCACCATATTTTTATACCCCTCCTAGAGTAAACCTCGTGTTCCAGACCTTATGGTTGTCTCAAATTTCTAATATGATGCACCATTTGTGAGATATTAATTTATTTTTGAAAACATAATATAATAAAAATATTAAATAATTTATCCATTTCGGTGAAGTTTCCAAACATCTAATGCTTACAAATGTTTTACCCTATATAGTGTAAAAACCACATCTCATACCGAAAGGTGGTCTCAAATTTGTCATATGACGCACCATTTGGGATTTATTCAATTATTTTGAATAAATTGTGCGCTCTTGAAATAATATGTTTAATAATTTTATTCCACCTTCATTGATGCTTTATGTGACTCAGAATCTCACACCAACTTATTGTATGACTCCAAAAATATTAGATCAAATATTCCAAAAGTGATAACCAAACTTTTTCTTTATGAAAATCCATTAACAATTTTATTAAGTTATTTTCACTGATAAATTATTTTTTACATAAGACTTATAATTTATCAAAAATATGGTTTTTATTATCTTTGTAAAAAATCTGGATATTACCTGAACCTTGACTATGATTATGGTTTGGGGAGTGACCCATCCCACTATGATAGTTTTTGTAAATGATCATTGACTTCTAAGGAAATGATTTTATAAACTTATGGGTATGCCACACATATATTTATTATGTCTACGTTATGCTATCGTCGATTATGTACCCTGATTCATTTATGTTTCATGTCTTATGAACCTACAAGATTTATTTCATGGCTCAAGTCTATGATCTATGGTCTAAAATGTATTGTTTTCAAATGTTATTATCATGCATTTATAACCTTAGTATGATGTTATATTGATATCTCCCTTATCTACACTTTCTGAGAATCTAAGACCACGCTTTCTTATGTATCCTTTATCTAGATAGAGAAAGGTATTATGTATGATTTGTCTAATAAGGGTGATAGATATTAAGAACTTTGTGGGAGATGAAATAGTTCAATTATTAACTAGTTGTTTTGTTTCCAAGTTTACAAAGGCACTAGACCTAAACAATTTTTGACAGGGATCTCAAGGTTATTTAATGAATATTCATCTATTATGATGTTTTACCGGTTCAAAAGAAGTTTAGGTCACTATAGATGGAATCAGATAAAAGTTCAGTTGACCGTCAGAATCTAGGATGAGAAAAGGGTGCATTGATATATACACGATCATAACCTGGTGTATGAAAATTGGCCTTTATGAACACTTGGTTTTACATTACTAAGGGGTATGTTTTAGAAATTTACAAACTCTTTATGAACAAAAACTTCTACAACACTCTCCTTTAACAACACTAGAATTTATTAGTGCTACCAAAATGTGTGGATAAAGTCTATCTTTATCAACGCCAAAAAAGTGTTGATAAAGGTCCATAATTAAATGAAATAATTTAAAATATAATTTTTTTTAAAAAAATTCATTAATTAAATAATTATTGTTAATAATTTATATAATTAGTTTAAATGAATAAAATGAAATAATTATACAAATGAAAATTTAAAATGAGTAAATTAAGAAAAATATTTAAAAATCTATTAATTAAATAATTATTGATAAATTTGTATAAATTTAATATATATATATATATATATTATAAATATTAATAAATAGTATATATTAAATATAGATATGTAAAATGAATAGATTGTAATAATTAAACAAAAAAATTAAAAATTAATAAATTATACATTTATCTAAAAATTTATTAATGAAACATTTATTAATAAAAATGAATATGTATAATATATATATATTAATTATAAATAGTAATAAACAATATATATTAAAAATAAATATATATGAAATAAAGAAAATGTTAATTAAAATCATATTTATGTAATATTCAATTGTAATGTTGTTTTTTTTCAGTTTAATATATATCAAACATCAGATGTTACATTGATTTCATGTACATATATATGTATATAATGTATTTTTATATACAAACGCCCACATAAATATATTTACACAATATATAGAAACACATACACCAGATATTTATGTAATTTTTTCAAATTTTAGTATATTTTATAATTTCATTATAACAAGATACATTTAATATATTATGTTTTTAATTAGTTAATTTTGTTTATTTATTTTAATACCATTATAGTTAGGGTATTCATTTTTAATTTTTTTTTTTAATTTTTTTTTTTCAAATTTGATCATTTTTTATTATATATATATATATATATTTGTTATGTTTTATTATTTTCAATATGTATTCAAATTTACTTCAATATATATATATATATCCTTTTTTTAATAGTTTATATCTAATTAATAAAACATATCCATTTTTCAATATTTTTGAAGTGTACTCATTTTGAATTATTCAATTTCACTCATTTTTTAAATGCATGTATTTAAGATTATACATCCACTAATATTGTTAAAAAGTTATTTGTAAATAAATATCTATAAATAAATATATTTATAAATGAGTATCTACTATATTTATAAATTTATAAATTTATAATTATTATTAATAAATAAGTATCATTTTTAAATAAGTAATTATACATATTTAAATAATTATAAAATTATAATAAATTTATTTAATTACTTATAATTATACATCCTTTATTAGTACTTATCAATTTAATGCTGGTAAAAGAGATCTTAATCAGCACTTTTCTAAAATCGTTGTTAAAAGTGTCCTCGATCTATTTAAAAGAACCTTAACCGCAACTAAGTCACTTATGATTTTCAAGCTCTCATAGAACTGTACTACTCTTGACACGACTCCTCCATGTTCCCTCAGATTAATCAAGGCTAGAATCCAATGTATGTTATTTTCCATAGATGTGGTTAGTTGAGGAACCTCCAATGGTCCTTTTGAGCTATTCCTTCTAGGTAGGGCAATTAGATATGATTGTTAGATTATTTATGGCTGAGTAGTCTATAGATGATGCTAGAAAGGGTTCTTGTATTGCGATAGGTACAATCCTATTATATTATACTCTTGTTGGTGGTCTTAGGTCACAATATCTTCCTATTATTTATTTATGAGAATCTTATATTTCATCTGGGAATGAGATTAGAACATATTCATAATGTTATTAACATTAATATTCTCTATAATTAAACATATGAAAAAATAGTTGTCAGTGTTAATTTTATTTATGAGCGTCTTATATATATCTCTCTTTCTTACCTATACCTAAAAAATTATTCCCATACTCTATAAACTCATTCCATCTTCATATGAGGACACTGCACACTGCATCTCTATCTGTGGTTGTTAAAGAAGAAAAAAACACATAATTGTCATAAGAAAAATTTATAAAATTTCATAAAAAGACCATGGGTTTCCAAAATAAGACTATGTAAAAAAGGATTCATTCTATTAATATATATATATAATACAATACACTCTATGAACAAAAGTACAAAATTACATGCATCTTGAAAGAAAATTGTTACTATCTTAAATAGAGATATAATACTCCAATATTTTAGTACAACTAACCTTCAATACTCTTATATAATCCATAATGAGATGATTTATTTACTTACATCACTTGATGATTTATTGGAATCCCTCATTGAAAATATCCTTCCACCCATTATTGTGGTTCCAAAGTTCCTTGGTGATAGACCTCCTGCTCATATTTTATTCATTAATCTCCATCAAAGACGCTACCATGGTTTAAAATACCACATCTCCCAACTCATTCTTCAAATCTTTCAACCTTTCATCCTCCTCATTTACAACTTCCAAGGAACACAAAAAAATGACTCCAAAAGCTAATCAAAACATAATCAATGATTTTTTTTGTTTCTTGATATGTATTTTCTTATATGACTCACTCGATTACAATTAATAAAACTTCATCAAAAAGTACTTTTATTTTTGATTGTGGTAACATTGGATCCTATTAGAACTATGTAGTTAAGTATGATTGGAGGAGAATACTTCTATGATGAGTCATCTAATCTAACTCCCAAATGTATTCCACCCACAATGAGTAGATATCTCAGACCTTGTTTTTAGCTTCATCTTTTGGATACTTTCTCTTGACAGCTTAGAGAAATGGTTGGTTTTGAAGCTCTCCAATCTACCTCACATAAATACCATCAGATGTTTTTTTCTCATCTAAGCCCTACCAAAAAAATATACATTTTTTAAGAAGTGTAAAATAATAAATGTTTGTGAGTTGAAGTAAATGACTGTGATTGGAAGGCATGTGGATTTGAATGTTCTTTCCTTAATTTCTATAATGAAATATGTCAGAATCCATAATTAAAATTGCATTTAATTTATTTTTTAAACTGAGCGGAAAATATACTTTCATCTCTTGAATAGTTATTGTTGCGATTTTTTTCTGGAGACTCATCCCCCATCTCTTCTATTTTACATGAACTACTATAAGTAGCATTTATCTAAAATGATCACCAGTACATAGTATAGGATGAATTTTGGTTAGATTAGTTCAAGAAACATAGGTTTATGTCCAAAAAAGATGGGAGATAAATATCAAACAAAAAAATTCAATAAAAATTGTTCATGTAGTATGTCATCAAGGAATTTAGGAATGAAAATAATGGTAGGAAGGCTAGTTTGAAGGAGGGTTTATAATCCATTATCAAAATATAGAAGATAATAAACATATGGGGAAGTTTTAAATAAAGTTAGTGAAGGTAGTTGAACTAGAATATTGAAGTATTATATCTTTGTTTAAGACAATAACAAATTTCAAGAAAGATGCATGCAAATGTGGACTTTTATATATGGATTGTATTTTATTATTTTTATTCAAGACAAATTAAATGTTTTACTGCTCATATAGACAATTTATTCATCATATGATGATGTTATGAATCTTGAGTAAGAACAAGTTGTTGATGATGAAACTGCGGAATTATTAGGGGATCAATAACATGTTGATTAAAAAACAACAGTGCAACATTACACGGGTGAATAAAATTATTTAGGCAAGAATTCAAGGTATAAAATTTTAGGTTGGTTGGAATCTATGTCTCTAACCTGTTAAACCAAACAAGTCAATGTTTATTAGTTTTCTTGGGGTTACAATGATGATGAATGTTCCAATTAATATTGATTCCAGGCACCGTGCCCAAACTGTAATGAAGGAAATCCCTTGGAAATGTATTACAGTAATGTTACAATATACTTTCTATATTTTACTTAAAAATTATATAATGAAACATTGATTTAATTTTCATTATATCTTGTAGACATCATTTATTTCAGAATATTTTGGTATGAAATTTGTCTTAATGGCCACTGAAAATCTCATAGAGGCTTCCAAAAATTTCTTACTATGTTACATTATATGGATTTTGTGGGGAAAATAAAGCCCCAACCACCACTTAGTTATGAACACATTATAAAATATGAAACATGGACTACTTTCATCAATCATAAAAATGATAAATAATTTTAGATGAATTACAGTCGATAATATATTATTTAAAATTATTTATTTTATCCAACATGATACAAAATTGTAAATTTATGGAATAGATAAATGGTGATGAAAATAAATAACGTGCATCCAAACCAATGTACGCCTACCATAAAGCAAGGATGGGGTACACTTCATTAGAGAATAACATGGTATGTATTTTGAATCATTAATAAGAGTTTTATGATTTGATTTGAAACAACATATGTTATTTTGTTTATATGTGGATTCATGAATCAAAATATGAATCCACTTCCATCCCATAGTGTCCGAAACAAGATAATGACATCGATTGTGGATATTATGTTTGAAAATTTATGAGATAAATAATAAATCATGAAAGGACCAACATCCACCAATTGATAATTTCTGATTGTAATTAAAGTTTCATTAAATATATTACATAATATTTTGTTTGTCTATATTTTCTTAGTACTATCAAGATTACCAATAAGATAGTTACTCAACAGAAGAAATCAATTTGTTTAGAGATGAGTGGGAAACAAAATGTTTTTCAGAATGTATACTGATAATAAATTTAGGTGATTTTCTGCTATGTTTGTGATCTAGTTTGTGTTAAGACCTTCAAAAGATATTTTGGGTGTGAATAATTTGTGTTAGAATTATTATATATTGTTTTTTATCTCTTTATCAAGGAGAAGCATAATCGAGGAAATAAATTTGTTTAGAATCAATATCTTTTAAACAATAAATTTTCTGAGAAATCACCGAGCTGGAGGTAGAGGCAGAGGCAGAGGTCGAGATAGAGGCAGAGGCAGAGCTAGAGTTGGAGGAAGAGTCAGAGTCGAAGACTAATGTGGATGTGGAGTTAGAGGCAAAGATTTAGGTTGAGACCGAGGCACAAGAGGATACGAATCGATGGCTTGTGAATAATAATTTTTTTTAGAAATTAAGTATAATGAGTTTCATACTATGATTGTGTTTGAGAATAATTGTTTCAAAGTTCACAAAACACTTTTAACTTAAGGTAAGATCCATTGTGAAATTGTTTCAAGTGACTTAAAGACATTATTTTATTCATCACATGTTCATGTTGTTTTATACAAGGTATTAATACACTTGTAATTTCATTCTATGTTGGAAGCTTCATTTTCACAACTGGTGTTACTGAAGAAACATATGTACAAATCCCAATCATCAAAAATGTATATAATCCAATTTAAATATTTCAATAAATATGTTTGTAATCAAACATAAAAGTTAGTAGGTATATATAATAACTGGTGGAGGAGAAAAACATTGATATATCATGGTCATCGAGGAGGGTTGGTGTCAAAGTTTCCATTATCCATATAAAATTGGCATTTTGATACAAAAAATTTCCACTCATTGAAAACCAAGAAAAAATAATTATATTGTCTTGGTAGTTTGGGATAATGATTCATAATTAATTTTTTATGTCTATGAATCATTCCCATGTCCAACCCACATATGATTCCACTAGTATGGCTCAAATTGCATTTTTCCAGTTTAAAATAACATTTTAATAAAAAACACAAGTGGAATACTCAAAACCAAGTAAACACATTCAGATTGTTTTGATACTTTAGTAAAATGATCAATATGTCATTTAGGATGTGTCAGAATTAGCCGCACCTCATTCTGATGCACATTGTGACTGGTTTTACTCTAAGTGTGTCTTTTTATTCTAAATTGATATTAATTTTAGTGTAAAGAACTGATATACTTAAAATAATAAAAATAAAATTGGTTTATTTTAGAACTATAGGAAAAATAATCCATAATTCATTTGTGACATGTAGGAATCAGCCGCACCTCAATTTGATGCACGGTGTGATTGGTATGACTCTATGTGTTCGCTATCTATTTAATATTAACATTTTAGTAAAAAAAGTTTCACTTAGTGAAATAAATGAGAAACTAAACTAGGATTGTGTTGATAATTTTAAAAAAAGATTTATAATTCATTTATGATTTTTCTGAATAATTATCTTTTCAAACTGACACATGATACCCCCTATATGGATCAAAGTGTGTGTTCTAGTTTAAAATGACATTTTAGTAAAAACCACAAGCAGCATACTAAAATCCAAGAAAATGCATTATGATTGTTTTAATACTTAATGAATACAATACCTAATTCATTTGGGATGTGTAGAAATAATCCACACCTTAATCTGGCACATAGTGGTACTGGTATGACTCTAATTGCATCTTTTTATTCAAAATTTAGATTAATTTTAGTGAAAAAACAACTAAAATTTTCAAAATCAAGAAAAAACAATGAAATTGATTTGGTAATTTAGTAAAATGATCCATAATTCATTTGTGATGTGTTGGAATTAGCCACACCTTAATTTGGAACATGGTTTTATTGTTATGACTACATATAAGGTCCCAGCCTTAAAAGATTACTTTATCTTGAGATAAGTTGATATTTTGACTTTAATTAACATCAAGGATCTTTTCAGGATTAGAGTTTTTTTTAATTAGGCCATAACTCTTAGATTACTTCTCAAAAAATAAAAAGTAGACAGCTTTACTCTATCCAATTTTTTTCACAATAATAAATATTCTTATTTAAAATAAGAATTATTTTCTTGAGAAAGATATTCTTGAATTATTCATTTCTTTTACCCTTCCTTATACCAATTGAAAAACATTTCAAAACATGGGATGAGCATTAAAATCTTAGTAAGGGATATAAAATAAGGAAAGAAAATAATAGTCTTGGAATACATACAAATCAAATAAATCACACCTTTTAATCATAAAACATAATCTCTTTAACATACCTCATAAAATCATAAGATTTAAGAATAACACATATAAATAATAAATCATAAAGGTAACTTGTGTCATCTGTAACATACTTACATTGTATATTTCACAGATATATCGGGAGTTGTGGTTGGAATACCCATCATAGTATATTACCTAAATCTCTTAAGAGAGACATTAGCGTTTACCTCCATTATGTTTCCCAATTCACTGGAGAGAAATCTCGGGCTCACCCACCCTAGGTTTACCACTAAACCACAAGTATACGTAAACAATTCCCTAGAACCATAACATATTCAAAACATATAAAACTAGCATAAAATAAAGATAACATTTCAACATTCTGATCACAATATAACATTTCAAGAATATTGACATAATCGATGCTTTGTAAAAATCATTTTCAATACCAAAATATGTAAAAATGGTATATGGTATTTTTTTTCCTTGTAAAAACATTACAGTTTGTTAAGGAAGCCAAATATCAAATAATACTCACGGCGGTGGAAAAGTTGTTGTCACCACATAAAGTAAAAATAAACATTCCTTTTGTCGTCTAGTAAAAATATTCGTAGAAAAAAGATTAACTTTGAATGATATTAAAAGTTAAAGGGGTTTATACACTATTTAAAACAATGTCATGTATAAATCCAAATATGCCTTAATGAAAGGAGATTGAGACGAAGTCCCTTACCTTGAGCCCAACATGTCACGTAAGATCCTTATTATTCCTGAATAATAAGCTTAAGTTAATATCTACTTTCTTAAGAACCTTTTTAAAATTTATTATTCCTTTTATATCACTTATTACCTTGTTATAAACATTCCATAATTATTTAAGTTAATATCTGTCATTTTGTCTATATTTGGTACTTGAGTTAAAAATAATCTTGTTATAATTACAAACTGTCTGTTTGGTCAAAAGGCCATTATCTACAAAATGATAATCATGATTTAAATATAATATATATCCAGTATATATATGTATTTATAATAGTACATAAAATTTAGAGATAATAAATGAAATTCACAGTTCATGGAGACGGTAAGCCGTACGTACGCTTGAACACTACTTCCATTTATTTGTCATATTAAAGAAATGAAAAATAAATGATACACAGGTATATTATAATTTCAGTATAATATAATATGATATATATGTTACATAATTTAATTAACTTTATCCTTTATATGTTCCATGTATGGCATGAACGAGTCATATCACTTTGAGGGGGTGGTAGTCCGCACTTCCTCAGATGAAATTATCCTATTTACACATCATGAAAAGTATAAAGATATGTTGTAAATAAAAATTACAGAAGAATAGGAAAAAAATAAATATAATATACGTCTTATATAATTACAGTTCCATCATAATGACCACCGTGAGAGGAGGTAGGGGAAAATCGAACAATCGTCGTTTCGAAAGGCAGTAGTTCACCGTACACAGAAACAATATGTTTGTATCCATTAGAAGGAGGTGTGTGTAATTGTAGTTAAAATAATTATCCTATAAACATCCTAGTATATTTAATATACTAGTTATGTTATAAAATAATGGAATAAATAGAGTTTATGGGGTTGGGGAAGGAAAAATTAATGAAATAATCTTGAGAGAAGGCATTACCTCAAATCCAGTAACTCATTTTGATTTAAGCTAAAAGGCTTTCTTGAATTTAATTCTGCCAATGTTAAGGATTATATGAGGAATATAGGGTTATTTGGAGCTTATTTGGGCAGATTTTGGATGAGACAAGGGGCTTGAGAGGTGTGTTTAAGGAGTTATAAGTGGTGTTATTTTATAAGAGGGAGGAGGGGTACTTGAAGAATGTCTTGAAAGATTATCTTATTATAAACTGAATTGTTATTTTCAAAAGGTCCAAAAATAATTTAATTAGAATCTATTATGAGGATGGTTTTAAAACCTTTCAACCAATAGGTTTTATAAAAGTTTTATTTTCAAATTTAACCTTATCATTTAGCTTTAATCAATAGTTAACTAATTTAACTCTTACCATATCTTCTTGTATATTCATACTATATGGTTAATATAGTAACCATAAAATTCCAATAAAACCTAAAGTGGTTCATTAATAAAATTTTAAAAATTATATAAGTCATTTTTCTGAATATTAGATTTTTTGGACTATTATATCATTTAAAAAAATAGTATTTGTTTTAAAAAGTCATTTATGTCAATTTTTATACTATTCATATCACGATTTTTTAAATATCAATAAAAACATGGTTCCTTCGAAAAAAATTCATTAATTTAAATATAACAAGTCATAATTATCCATAAAATCTATGTATGGCATAAATTTTTTTTAAATAATTTTTTTTAATATTTACAATCCCATTTATTTAAATCATCCATTAATAAGGTAATCACTACATCATCATTGTGTTATAAATAAATTTATTTATTTGATGTATAAAAATTAAAATAAAATACCCTGAAGTATGAAATATTTTTAGATTTCTAATGACTATTTATAGTAGAATATATCACTTATATAACCCCATAAAAATTGTTTTACTAAAATATACATGTTTATGTTACATTTTTCTTTACTTAATATTTATTCTTATAAAATGTCATTTTCACATCCAAGTGGCTACATCTGGTCCCAAAATAGACTCAAGGATGGACAAGGTCGTACATTTATCATAAAATAGTATTTGAACATATTTTAGGGTAGTCTAATAAAATTATAATATTATTTTTTACCCTTATTTACCAGATATACCCTTTAACCATGGTAAATAAAATAATTACTGAAGTTACTATTCAGAATATCTAAAAAAGGTACGTATTTACACAATTTGGACCTCCTGATTCCAAATATAGAATCCATTTTTTAAAATTTAAAACATAGAAGATCCAGTAATTAATTTAAAATGAATTCATGTTGTCAAAACTAAAAAGTGGTTTTTTAAGAAGTAATAACTATCAAAATATTGATATGTGTTCATGTAAAATTTAAAAGTGAAATTACTTAAAATGACCAAAATTGGATAAAATGACAAAATATAATTCACCTAGACTTTAAAACCAATTAAAAAATAATATAACTATATAAATAAATTAGATGAAAAGACAGTTTTTAATTAGAATGCAGTATTTTTCACTATTTATAAAAATATGAATTTTATCAGATTAATACCAAAATTTCGTACAAAGTATATTTTGGTGTTCCAAATTTAAAGAATAAGTTTATTTTTTCAAATAGAACATATAAAAGTGTCAAAAAGTATATTTGAAAAGGTTTCTCCATCAAAAGGCTGTAAACCGACCTTTTAAAAATATTAGAGTACTTATTGCTTTAAATCAGATTAATTCTTATTTGAAGCCACTAATATTCATTGAATAAATGTAAAAAATTTAATAAATATGAAAAATCATAATATATTTAGTTATTTTATTTCCAAGTAATACCACAACTATGCATTAACTATCATTTAAAATAATAAAAATATTATATTATTTTTCGGTATAACTCAATGTTTTTTGCAACGTAAGATTTCATAAATAATGTTGTTGCATGTAGAGTACGCAATCGAATAAGTTTCCTATATAACATAAAATTAATATATTATTGATAAATAGTAATAGATATGAAAATGTATCATTATATATATACTTGGGTTGTTACATCCTCCCCCCTCCCTTTTTAAAATTTTGTCCTTGCAATTTTAAAATTGGGCTCAAAAACGTCATTGAAAATCCAACGTTGGAAAATTTGTGAATAAAAATATCACTTTAAAAGATATAAAGAGAAGTATAAAGGTCACCCAATATAAAACATACTAGAATTATATGTAGGAAAACATGGATATTGAAGATAAACTAAGTGTCAAGTTCTGATAGAGAGATATAGAAAACATGATCAGGAGAAAGTTAACTACCAGAAAACCATAAACTTGTGATGGGATAAATATTATTTGATTCCCCAGTAGAAAAATTGACTAGAAAACGTTTTTGTTTTAAGTTTATTTTCAAAAAATTTAGTAATTTATGTATGATATTGACTAAAAACATAAGGAAATATACTTACCTTTCAATTCAATTTTTATATTTATATAAATTTCTACCAGAAAATCATCCTTTCTCCAAATGATGAGTATTAATGATGAAATGGTCACACATGAAGTGCTAGAATCAACTTCAAGAGAATCACATAATCCAAAAAAGATAAACAATATAGTTCCCCTATCTTTATACATTAAACAAAACTTAAATGGTTAGTACAAGATCAGATAATACTCAAAAATAATAATCCTTTATAAAAAGAAAAACTAATCTTAATATCTAAAATTCAACAAAAAATACCCAAATATAAACAAAGACCATTAAATACACAATTGCCCTTAAAATTCTTCAAAATAATCCAAAGTAAGATTGAAACCCAAAACATATAAGAATTTGATCACATAGTCCTGCACGATAAAACTTAATATTTATCTCCAAATAATATCTAATACTCTTAAAGTCTCATACTAAAAAGTAATTAACCTAATCAAATATTCTCCAAGATAGGTTAATCATTCTCATAAATACCCTAAATCACTCTAGTTCCACAATAAAAGCATAGATTCTTCCAAAAATAAATTCCTCCATTACTACTCAAATAAAATCCCATAGTATTCTATTTTCCTTAGGCATATAGTGTTCCCAAAAGAGTGAACATATTCCAAGATAATATTTACCACTTAATCAAAAAATCATTTTCCTATACTAAGGATATCCATTTGATAAAACATAAGTTCCAAAATCAACTTATTCTAGATCCATAAAATCATTTAACTAAAAATAATAAGTCATACTAACCAGGGACTTCACGTAGTCCAGTAGTATGTGGTAAATCCTAGTCACACTTTAGTTGTGGGTTCGAGTTGCGCCCTTTGTCTGACATGAAGAGTTGTCATATGGTCTATGTGTTGTAATTTTTTAAAAACAATATAATTATTAAAACAATCCCAAAAATAATAACTTGTAATTGCATTAAATTCAAGGATCATATAAACCCAAATAGTTATTTATAACTATATCCACAAAAGAAAAGATAATTCTTCCTCAATTAACATAGAAGTCTTCCAAAGTAATCCTATCATTAATACACTGAAACATATTATCATCCATAGATCCAGCATAAGTATTCAATTCGTAATATTTAGAATTCTTAATAATAGAACATTACTTCATGATCCTTTATCCATGTTTTTCCATCTTATTCTTTCATACTTATTTCTTAGAAACAAAATCATGCATAATTTCCTAAGATTTCAGCAATGTTAAAACACGAGTTAAGAAATAATCCATAACTATCATAGGCCATTTTAAGTTTTCAAATATTAAATTAGAATGGCATTATGCATTGGTAAACATATATTTATATGGTCCTGCTGATCCCATTCCTAAACCTTATTCATAGGACATCAATTTGAATAATTACCATGAACAACACATTTAAAACATTCAACTGATCCCTCTAAAAGAACTTCTTTACCTTTCATGGAGTCAACTAAATGATTCCTTTTTCCATGATAGGTTATTGATTTATAAACTTTATTACCACATCAATAACAGCTTCCCATCCCTTTGAAACATCTTCCTAGGTGTTTCTTTCCACATCCCTGACACATAAGTTTTTGAATATACTTACATTTATGATTATTACCTGAACATTCATAGGGATTATTTTCTTGCATATATGATGCCTTAGAAAAATCGACAATGTTCAAGTGGTTAATCATGACTCTAGATAGTTGGTTAAGAATAAACACAAGAGTTATCATCGCAACTCCCATTTCTTTCAGTTGCTTATTCAGAAACCCACCATAGATTCTTTACATCCATTATTACATTGGTTCATGCTAGATCCATCCATTTACTAAAACCAAAAATTTCAGTGTTAGTATATCTGTAAAATCATCATATATTATCTTATGATGAGGGTAAACACAAAGGTATACTTATTCATGCTATCTTAAACTTATTTAATTTATCTTATATAACTATGAATCTTTCTAATATTCTAACCACTCTGGTTATATAAAACATGTCACTTATGAATCAATAACACCCTAACCTCTAAAGTTATCTAAACCGAACTATTATACCAATTATAAATACCCAACCTTAAAACATTACTTAATCTTGAGATAAGTAAATAATTTTACATTAATTCACATCGAGGATATTTTTTAGGTTTAGAGTTTTAGATAATTAGGCCACAACTCTTACATTACATCTTAAAAATTACAAAGTCGACACTTCTACTATATCCAAGTTTATTAATAATAATAAAAATTCTAAAATAAAACAAGAATTATTTTCCTGATAAAAATATTATTGAATTATTTATTCCTCTTACCCTTTCTGATACCCTGTGAAAAACATTTCATAAACATGGGATGAGCATAAAAATCTCAGTATGGATACAAAATAAGTAATGAAAACATTAGTTGAGGAATACAAACAAATCAAATAAATCATAAATTTTAATCATAAAATATAATCTCTTTAACATAACTCAAGAAATCATAAGATTTATGAATAACATATAGAGATCATAAATCATAAAGGTAACTATGGCATCCATAACATAATTACATTGTAGATTTCACAGCTCCATAGGGAGTTGCGTTTAGAATACCCATCACATTATATTATCTAAATATATTAAGAGAAACATTAAAGTTTACCTCTATCACATTACCCAAAACATTAGAGAGCTATCTTGGGATCATCCATCCTAGGTTTATCATGAAACCACCCATATACATAAAGAATTCCCAATAACTATAACATATTCATAACACATAAAACAAGCATAAAATAAATATAACATTACCACATTCCAATCATAATATAACATTTAAATAATATTGACATAATCAATGCTTTCTAAAAAACATTTTCAATACCAAAATATGTAAAAAGGGTATATGGTATTTATTTTTCTTGTAAAAACACTATGGTTTGTTAAGGAATCCAAATATCAAATAATACTCGCGGCAGCAGAATGGTCGTTGTCACCACGTATGTTAAAAATGAAACATTCCTTTTATCGTTAAGTAAAATGTTTTGTAGAAACAAAGATTCCCTTTGAATTAAATCTAAAGTCAAATGGGTTTATACACCATATAAAAGGAAGTCATGTATAAATCAAAATATTCCTCAGTGAAAGGAGATTAAGACGAAGTCCCTTACCTTGAGTCTAACTTGTCACGTAAGTTCCTTGTTCTTCCTGAATAATAAACTAATGTTAATTTATATACTTGATTCGGAAACTTTTTCATGTTTATTAATCCTTTTATATCACTTATTACCTTTTTATAAATATTAAATAATTATCTAAGTTAATATCGGTCATTTTGTCGATATTTGGTACTTCAGTCAAAAATGAATATATTATATTTACAAATTTTCCATTTGGTCAAAAGACCATTATCTAAATAATTATATTAATGATTTAAATATCATATATATCCAGTATACATATGTATTTATAATATTACAAAACATTTTTAGATAATAAATGAAATTCACCATTCATGGAGACGGTAAGCCGTATATATGCATGAATGCTACATTTATTTATTTGTCATATTAATCAAATGAAAACTAAATGATACGTTGGTATATTATATTTAAATTATAATATCATATGTTATATATATTTCATAAGTTCTTTAATGGATTCTTTTATATGTTCCATGTATGGCATGAAGGATTCATATCACTTTGAGGGGGAGGTAGTCCACACTTCCTTAGATGAAATTATCATATTTTACACATCATGAAATGCATGAAGATATGTTGTAAATAAATATTACAGAAGAATAGAGACAATATAAATCTAATATATATCATATATAATTACAGTTCTATCATAATGGCTATTATTATAGGTGGTAGGGGAAAATCGAACAATCATCATTTCGTGAGGTAGCAGTTCACCGTACACAGAAACAGTATGTTCGTATCCATTAGATGGAGGTGTTTTTAAGTTTAGTTCAAATAATTATCATAAAAACATCCTAGAATATTTAATATTTTGGGTTTTTATAAAATAATTAATAAATAGAGTTTATGGGGTTCGAGAAGGAAAAATAAATGAAATAATCTTGAGGGAAGACATTACCTCAAATCAGGTAACTCCTTTTGATTTAAGCTAAAAGGATTTCTTGAATTGTCTTCATCCCAAGTTAAGAATAATAGGTGGAATATAGGGATGTTTGAATCTTATTTGGGTAGAGTTTTGGTGAGAAAAGGGTCTTTAGAGGTGTGAGTAAGGAGTTAGATGTGGTGTCCTTTTATAAGAGGGAGGAGGGGTACTTTAGGAATGTCTTGAAATATTATTTTATTATAAACTGGATTTCAATTTTAAAAAGGTCCAAAAATAATTTAATTAAAATATAAGATAATTAGTTTTCTAAATCCTCTCAACCAATAAGATTTAGACACGTTTTGTTTCCAAATTTAACCTTATCATTTATCTTTAGCCCTTAGTTAACTAATTTAACTCTTACCATGTCTTCTTGTATATTCATACTATATGGTTAATATATTTACCATAAAATAAAAATAGAACCTGAAGTTGTTAATTAATGAAATTTTAAACATTATCTAAGTCAGTTGGGTGAATCTTTGATTTTTAGGACTATTATATCATTTAATAAATAGTTTTTATTTTAAATACTCATTTATGTCAATTTTTATGCTATTCATATCATGAATTTTTAAAAATTCATAAGAACATGATTATTTCTAAAAAACTTAATCAATTAAAATATAAGAAGTCATAATAATCCATAAAATTCGTGGATATCATAAAAAGTTTTAACATAAATTTATTTTAATATTTATAATCTCATTTATTTAAATCATCCATTAATAAGGTAATCACTACATCATCATTGTGTCATAAATAAATTTTTTTATATGATATCTGAATATTATAAATAAAATACCATGATATAGGAAATTTGTTTAGCTTTATAATTATTATTTATAGTCAAATATATCACTTATATAACCACATATAAAAATTGATTAACTAAAAGATACATGTTTTTGTTACCTTTTATTTATTTAAATTAATTCTTATAAAATGTCATTTTCACATCCAAGTGGCTCCATGGGGTCCCAAAATCGACTCAAGAATTCCCATGGTCATACAAGTATCATAAAATAGGATTTGGACATGTTTTAGTGTAGTTTAATATTATTATAATATTATTTTTAACCCTTATTTACCAGATTTACCCGTTGACCATAGTAACTAAAATTACTGAAGTTACTATTCACAATGTCTAAAAATAAAAGGTAACTATTTACAAAATTTGGACCTCCTAATTCCAAATATTTAATCCATTTTTCCATATTCAAAACATAGAAGTTTCAGTAATTAATTTAAAAATAATTCCCATTGTCAAAACCAAAAAGAAATTTTTTAGGAAGTAATAATTATGAATAGATTGATGTGTGTTTATGTTCAATTTAAAAGTAAAATTAATTAAAATGACCATTATTGGATTAAATGATAAAAATATAATTCAATTACACTTTAAAAAAAATTAAAATAATAATCTAATTATATAAAAAAATTAAATGAAAATGCAGTTTTGAATTAAAATGTAGTATTTTTCACTATTAATAAAATTATGAATTCTATTAGAAAGATACCAAAATTTCATCCAAAGTAAATTTTGATGATCCACTTATAATAAAAAAGTTTATTTTGTCGAATATAACATATAAAAGTGAAAAATCATATTTAAAATGGGTTCTCTATCAAAAGACTGTAAAATGACCTTTTAAAAATATTAGAGTAGTTCTGGGCACTTGAGCCTTAGTCTTGTTGGCGAGGAGTCCATAAGTGCATCTAGATGACCTAGGATTAAGTCCAGGAGGATGCATATTTCTGGGTAATGTAGCGGGGATTGTAGCAGGTACTGTTTGGCACTGTAGCATCAGAGACTATTCCCCTGTTTGGGCCTTCGGGCAACCGATTTGGTCCCTGAGTCCTTTAAGAACATCGGGCCACATAGGCCTTTGGGTCAGTAAGGTCTTTGGGCCACCTCAAGGCCTTCAATCCACCTTAAGTGCAGATGAAAACCAAACAGCCTACAAGGAACAAGCACCAGAAGGAGGATGAGCAAGGAGCTTTCACAATAGCAGAAGATAAATGGATTGTAAGAATGAGAGGGTATGAAACCTTCCATTGGGACTAGTGTGTGCATTTACGGAAAAGCCTAGCTAAACAACCATGAAAATTTGGAGAGCTAATTTCACAATGAATATATTAGGGAGGAGCAGTTCCAAGTAGTTTGGCTGTGTTGTATGTAATTTTTGAAGCTTATACAAAATGAATTCCTCTAAGGCATATGGGCCTTGTAAGGGTTCCCCCCCACCCTTTGAAAGGTGGATTATCAAAATCAATAAAAAATGAAGGCCTTTGGGCCATTGGAGGCGGATTATAGTATTTCATGCTTAAAATCATATTCATTCTTATTTGAGGCCTCTAATATTAATTGAATAAATGTAAAAACATTTAATAAATATGTAAAATCATAATATAGTTAGTTATGTTCAATACCGAAAATACAAGGGCTATGCGTCAACTACCATTTAGAATAATATTATTAATATATTATTTTTTGATATAACTCAATGTTGTGTGCAACCTAAGATTTAAAAAAACCCGTTGTTGCATGTCAAGTACACTATCAAAAAAAATTATATTTAAAAAAAAATTAATATATTATTCATAAATATTAATATATTTTAAAATGTTTCATTCTGTAAATACCTAGGTCATTACACTCCAAGTTTCATTTATGAGTTTAAAATTGAAATTTTAATACAAAAAAGTGTCACTCACTAAAAATTGAGAAAACACTCTCAGCATATCTTGATAATTTGGGAAAATGATTTAAAATTCATTGTGATGTGTATGAATCAATATCATGTCAAACCCATACATGATGCCACATGTACAGTTCAAAGTTCTAGTTTCCAGTTTAAAATGACATTTTAGTAAAACGTACAAGTAGCATACTCAAAACTGAGGAAATAAAATTTTCTTTTTTTGATAATTTTGGACAATGATCCAAAATAATTTGGGGTGTGTAGAAATTGTCCACACCTCAATCCTTCACATGGTGTGACCGATATGACTCTAAGTGTATGTGTTTATTCAAAATTGACATTAAATTTAGTGAAAAAAACAACTAACAAACTAAAAACTGAGAAAAGAAATTTGTATTGTTTTGGTACATTAAGAAAACTATATTCAAGTCATTTTGACATGTAAGTGTTAGTCACACCTCAATAATATGCACGGTGTGACCAGAATGACTCCAACTATCTGTTATCAGTTTAATACTGACATTTTAATAAAGAAAGTGTTACTCAGTGAAAAGCGACAAACATGCTCATATTGTCTTGATAATTTGGGGCAATGATTCATAATTAATTTTTGATGTGTATGAATTATTATCATGTGATACCCACACATGATTCTACCTCTATTTTTCATAGTGCATGTTTCTAGTTTAAAATGACATTTTAGTAAAAAATAAAAGTTGTGTACTCAAAACTGAGGAAACTCATTCTGAATATTTTGATACTTAAGGAAAATTATCAATAATTCATTTGTAATGTGCATAAATTATCCTCACCTTAATCGGACCCACGATGTGACTGGTATGACTGAAATTGTGTATTTTTATTCAAATTTGACATTAATTTTAGTGAAAAAACAACAAACATATTCAAAACAAATAAAACACGTCTATATTGTTTTGGTACATTATGATAATAATAAATAATTAATTTTTGATGTGTTAGAATCATTCGCACCAGAATCTGATGCATGGTGTGACTAGTATGACTCAAATTGTCCATTATAATTTTAAAATCAACATTTTAATATAAGAAAATGTCACTAACTGAAAACAGAGAAAACAAATAAGGATTGTATTGATAATTTAGGACAATGAGAAATAACTCATTTTGTATGTTTATGAATTCGTATCATGTCATGCTGACATATGATGCCACCTATATGGATTAAAGTGCATGTTTCCAATTTAAAATGACATATTAGTAAAAAAACACAAGTGGCATACTCAAAACCAAGGAAACACATTATGATTATTTTGATACTCTAGGAAAACAATCCATGATTCATTTGGTAGATGAAGGAACCAACCTCACCACAATCCAATACACGGTGTGACCGGTATGACTCCAAGTGTGTATTTTTATTCAAATTTTACATTAATTTTTGTGAAAAATTATTGACATACTCAAATCCAAGAAAACACATTTGAATTGTTTTGGTACGTAGTAAAACAATCCAAATACATTTTTAATGTGTAATAAAAAGAATAACCACAATCTGTTGCATGGTGTGACCGGTGTGACTCAAAGTGAGCCTTTTTATTCAAAATTGACATTAATTTTAATCAGAAAAACAATCGTCATACTCAATACTAAGAAAACACATTCAGATTATTTTTGTTCTTTAGAAAAATGAAATATAATCATTTTTGACTTGTAGAAATATGTTACCCCTCAATTCGACTCACGGTGTGACCAGTATGACTCCAAGTGTGCATTTTTATTCAAAATTTACAATAATTTTAGAAAAAAACTACTGACATACCCTATAAGAGTGTTTTTTATTGTATTTGTGTTCAAGATTTTATTTCATTTAAATTTTGTAATTTTATCTTATTTTGGTAATTTCTATTTCTATTTATGGTGATAAAGTGTGTTGTTATAGGACACTGCACCTGTTTTATTGTTGTAGTGTGTTGTAGCATCACATTGTAGTTTTCACCTTTATCAGAGCTACTAAATGCACCAATAAATATAGCCTTTATCAGTGCTTGTATAAGCATGGAAAAAGGAATCCTTTTTGAGTGCTTATTAAAGCACTGATAAAGGGTCTCTTTATAAATTCTAAATAAAAGCACTGATAAATAGTTTATTTTATCAGCGATTTTAAAATTTCTGGTAGAATTATGATTTATTAGTCCTTTTATTTATACTAATAAAATAATTTTCCTTTTTACCACGTGGAGGTATTCAATGCTTTTTTAGATTTTATAAAGGCCTATTTTAGTACTATTCAAGGTGTGTTTTGTAGTAGTTCATCATGATGGATTTTAATAGATGACGATGATGGATGGACTAGGTCAAACATAAAGTTTCATAGATTGAAAATAAGGTTCTTTGATTTATACATCCTAGGAATTATTTTTCATGATTGGTCACTTTTATCAAAGGTGTCATATGATCATGCTAACCATTTTGTTTTTAGAAAAGTATTACAGATAAAATAATGGTTTTGAGAAGGTGATAAGTTGCTCAAATATTAAAGTATCTTATCTGAGATTAGTTGAATGAATTCCATAATATTATGAAAATTATCTAGGAATTTTAATTTATATTGTAGAGACCCGGAGCCTGACGTATATTTACATTACATTACATTTGCGGAATACTTAGTACATAACAAAAACACACACACAAGGATTGTAATAGTTTAGTGTCTTTGGAAACTCGGAATGTAATCTTCTAATCGTGGTGAAAGATCTTCAATATCTCCCATAAAGATATTCCTTTTTTTATACCTAAAACCTTTCTTTATATCCTGGGGAAAATAAAACATAAAAGGGTGAGCTCAAATGCTCAGTAAGGGTAAACAAAAGAAATATCAATCACATCATATTCATAAGAACATAACATTTTGGAAATCATAACCTGCAAAAGAGAGCATAATTTCATAATCATGGGATAAATCATGGAAGTGAAATGTAATCACAATAATCATAACTTAAAACATGAAACTTTGTGGCATTCACACATAATCATAGAGAATCATTTCTTGTTAGTCAAGACTCATTGCCAAGACTATCTTAGTGGACAAAGTCCCTTTCTGAATCGAGTAACCCTCGTTTCAGTCATGTTTCACTGAACCGGTATAATCTACCATTCCAGCCATGTCTATCTCATGAGATATAAAATCTTTACCCAATGCATTGGAGGGAGATATAGGTCCCACCCATCTCATAATGATACCATTCTTATGTGTGCCACAAAATCATAAACCATACATCATTGCATAACCCATGTAATAAAAATGGGAATCTTAAGCATCATGACATCATAAAACAAATCATATAAGATAAAGGAATTCATAAAAATATTTCCATCACAACATAATCAAACCAATGTAATAATAGGGATAAAAACAGAACCCTTTTATTATCTTAGATGGAAAATAATTTTGATAAAATACTTGAACTCCATTCTTGAGGAAAATATCCTTTCTACTTCAAAAACATTTTTCCTTTCATAACATGTCATACGAATTTAAAATAAAAGAAGTTGATTAAAAATAAACTTGAAAACTTGTAAAGGAAGCTTCTTGGAAATAATGTTTTAAAAATCCATTCATGCCGTATAAGTTAAAAAAAAAATTCTTCGTACTTTTTTCGGAAAAGTCAAAAAGTACCTCGTACGAAAAACGACAAAAGATTCCTTTCATATCTTTTATAAAAAACTCATCGAAGGGTAAAATTGGAAATAAATTATTGTATAAGGATGGAAATAATATTACATATTGAGGGAACATGGATGTGGATGATAAAATACACCCCAGTAAATACCAAAGTAAAAACAATCTCGGATAAAAATGAGATTGTGATATTTCCCTTACCTTAGGTCCGATGTGCTTTGTACGTGTCCGAAGCTCCTGTATAATGGTTTAAATAATGTTATTGACTTATTCCAGAATCATACATATTGATATGATATCATATATGGTCATATTCTTAGCTTCTTAGTATTAATATTTCATTGCTACTTGTTATTTGGGTGTTTATAACTTTTTGTTCTTATGCGTGTTTTGTCGAATAAATTCTTATTCTTTTCCTTAGGTTATAGATACCTCATTTCCAGAATGGTATTAGTTTAATATATATCATATTCATTCATTCAATTCATTTATATAATCAGTATGAAATGAAGATCATGTAGAACGAGTCGCATCACATCGTGGAGACGGTATTCCGTACGTACGCACGAGTGATGATATCGTTCCTATGATCGTGGAATTGTATTTAAGTGTATTTATACTATTTCAGTATCAATATCACTTTATAATAATCATATATAGTTACTCATTACACCATTATACTCATCCTTGTAAGGTGATGGTGGAAAATAGAGTACACCACGGCGTGGAGACGGTATTCCGTACGTACGCACGCGCGGTGATTTCATTTTTCCGTAGGATGGATAGAAGGTGAATTAGGGTTGTTTCATATTTATAATAACATATCAGTATGTAAGTAATACTGATGTTATTACTTTATCATGAAACAACTAAAGAAGAAGAAGTTGAAGAAGAAAGAAATTGAAAAGATCGGTAATGGATATTACCTCTTCTTTGGAACGCCTCTTTGAATCCTCCACTTAGGGAACTAAGATTGGTCTTTGAAGAAGACCAGGACCTCTAGGATTATTCTAGGTAAGTGGAGAGGAGAAAATGGTAGGGGTTGGCCGAGATTGAGTGCTCAAATTGGTGTGAGGAGGAGGGGGAGGAGGTGCCCTTTTATAAGGGAGGAGAGGGGCACCTTAGGAATATCTCAAAATATTATTTTATATTAAAGTAAAAATCGGTTTATAATGGTTCCAAAGGGTCTTATTTAGAAGCTAAAGTGGGTATGGGTCGAAATACTATCATCCAATATGATTTAGACAAGTTTAGGTTATTATTTTAACCTTATAAATTAGATTTAACTCTAAGTTAAATAATTTAACTTTTACCGTGTCTTTTTGTTTTCTTACACTATATGGTTAATACACTTACTATAACATGCCAAACGAACCCCAAATTGTTTATTATTAATATATATATCCTTATCTAAGTCATTTGGCCGAACCTTAGATTTTTAGGAATAAAATAACAATTAATAATATAATATTTGATTTAAAAACTATTTTTTGTCAATTTTGACACTATTTGATATATGATTTTTTTGAAAGTCATAAAAGAATTATATGTTCAAAACAAGTTGATTAAATCAACACTAATATATCATAGTAACCTATAAAATTAGTGTAATTCATAAAAAGTCTCAAATTACATTTATTTTGGTGTTTATAACATCAATTATGTCAATATTTCATTAATAAGATAATTACTGCATCATCATTGTGTCATAACTAAATTAAATTATTTAATGTATAAAAATTATAAATAAAATACCATAATGTAGGAAATATTTTTAGCTTTCTAATGAATATTTAGAGTCGAATTTATCTTATGTATAACCCCATATTAAAAATGATTTACTTATTAAACTTTGATTTTAACTATTTTAACCCTTCTTTAAATAAATTAATAATAAATGTCCTAATCTAATCCAATTGGGCCTAAATGGTCATATGTTATTCCTAAGTTTGTTTTTGGTCGAATTACACTTGTCCAATAGAATTAGGACATGTTTTAGGGTAATAATAATATCATATTTACCCTTAGTTACCCTATTTACTATTAACCGTGGTAAAAAAAATAAAAAGTTACCATTCACCAAAAATTATTTTCATCTCATTGAACCACATTTTAGTCCTTGATATTAACCGTGTCTGTCGGATTTTCGAAATTCCATTCACAGAATCAGTAAAACTAAGTTTTATGCAAAATTCAGTTTTTAACCTACCACTTAGTGGTTTCACTATTCATCAAAAATTGAAAGTTTTCAGAAAAGTACCAACATTTCACCCTAGGCTATAATTGATATTCCAAATTCAAAAATGATTTCTATTTTACAAAATTACCAACATATAAGTTGCATTAATTAATTTTATAATTAATTTCTTTTGTCACAACAAATAGCGTGATTTTAAGAGATAATAACTATCAAAAGATTGACACTTGTTTATAAGTGGTTTAAATGTGAAATTACATCCAATGTCCAACATTGTATTAAATTGTAAAAATATATTCTAAATATACTTTAAAACCACTCAAATTAATAATTTATAACTATTAATTATTTCGATTGAAAAATTTGTTTTTAATTAAAATTTAGTAGTTTCCACTATTCATCAAAATATGAAAGTTATCCGAAAATTACCAAAATTTTACCTTAGGCTAAATTCGATACTCCTAATCCACAAATGAAGTCCATTTTGAAAAATAAAATTTACAAAATTTCAAAAAGTGGTTATTACTATTCATAACGACTAGTTTTAATAATATCTTAATAGCATATCATTGTTTAGCGAAACTTGGTGTTGCGTACAACACATGCTATCGTGGAAGGTCGCGATTGCGTGTAATTCAAGCCAGGTCAGAGATGTGTGTTGTGAAAGCTCCTTTGGGTGTAGCGTATAACACAAGACATTAATGAAATTAAAAAGAATATTTTTCATAAAATCTCGGGGTGTTACATTCTACCCCCCTTAAAATGAATTTCGCCCTCGAAATTCGTCGGGGTTATAAATGGTTTACTATTAGAAAGTTTCTTTAATCGAAACCCACATCGTAAAAAGGAATACCAAAACAAATCTTTAAAAACAAAAGTATGAAACGTAATGGTTACCCAAATAAACTAATCAATGGGTTTCCACATAGGTTAAAATATGGATATGGAAGAGAAATCTAACCATCATGTTCTGATGGAGAGTGGTAGAGAACATGGCTATGGAAAAGCCAACAATCACAAATCCATAAATTTGTGATGATCTAAGGTACCATCTGATTAATCAGATATAAGAGCACTAGGACAACATTTTTGGTTTTCAAGATCATTTCCCTAAAGTTGAAGAATTAGAATTAGAATAAATACATACTTTATTTTGGTACAATCTCACTGTTGTTCGTGCCTTGAACAATTTCCACTTCATCTCTTAAATAAATGAAGTTGAATTTGTTATTCGTGAAGTGTTAGCAGATCATGTGATAGAATGACGGGTTATTCCATCTGTCTCAAACAAAAGGTTAGCAAAAGTTATTAAATATACATAAGTCATTCTATAGTGGGATTAATCATATATGGTTCCTAAAATGGACTTATACTTCATATATCATACTTCTTAATATAATAAAACTAGTTTCTACTAAACAGGGACTTCCTGTAGGCCAGTGGTAGGTGATAAAGGCCAGTCGCACTTCGGTTGTGGGTTCGATTCCCACATCCTTGTCCGACGCAATGGGCTGTCGCCCGTCCTACAGGTTGTCCTTTTTTTAAAGCTATATTACTATAACATCCCATCAATAATATTGAAAAACGTTTTATCCTAACTTATGCCCAACATTATCCATTCTAATCTTTAGGCTTATCTAAAATACTTCAGTCCAAGCTCATAGTATAAAGAAAATGATTACTTGAAATGTCACAGAATAATCACGTGAATGCCATCATTTATCCCCCATATATCATAAGATATATCTTGTTGGTCAAATTATAAACATGTGAATACCTTAATCATGTATTCTCTTGAATAATGAATACCCATTGAACCTTAGTGAAAACATGAATTCAGTTAAAAGTTAACACTTTCCACATACCAAAATCCTCAAAATTCTATATACTCACACCATGATATCACTTAGTCCTTATATAAATCATGAGATCATGAATAAAATCAAACATCTTATTATCTTCTTATCCCTTCATTATGCTCATATCATCTGTTTACCAAAAATTTCTCAATCACTTTTCATGGTTATTGGTACCATAAAATTATTGAAATCCAAAACATAAATATTCCAATATTCCACGATACTATATACAACATTATTTTGGAATCCCATTACATAAACACTGAATCATTCCACCACATCGTTGTCATATTCAACATCGCCAATAGTGATCACATGTGACTTCCCTTTATCCTTTGCCTTAAAGCGGTTTCTCATGTCGATCATCACTAACCCTTGGATTAGGGAATTTATTGGCATAATGTCCCATCTCCTTGCACTTGAAACATTGAAGTGTTGGTGGTGCGTTCTCTGCAGTCTTTTCTTTATTCACATCATTAGAAACCCTTTTCCCACTACTTCGACACTCAGCTGCTCGATGACCTTCTTTTCCACACTTAAAACATTTTCTAGTCCCTTTAAGACAATCTCCACCATGCTTCTTTCCACACTTTGAGCATAAGGAAACATTCATCTTATTTTCACCATTATTCTGAGATTTCTCCTTGAACTCCATCTTTCGTTTCTTGTCAAAACCCTGAGATGGATATGTAACACCAACTTCCATTTCTACCTTGATAGCACAACGCACAATTTCTTCATAGCTACTGAAGTCTCTTATAGCCAATGCCCTTCGAAGACTTGGTTTTAAGCCACTGAAAAATCGATCAACTTTACTTTCAGGTTGGATGATAATGCCAGATGCATACCTTGCAAGTCTTTTAAAATTCGCTTTGTATATACCAACAGATTCATCATCCTTCTGCTTCAGCTCAAGAAACTCCTTTTCCATCTTTTTTTGAAGAATACGAGGGAAGTACTTACTGAAAAACAAGTTCTTGAACTCGTCCCATTCCATGGACTCAATTTCATCTCTTGGCCTCATATTCTTGATAAGATTCCACCATTTATCAGCTTCACCTTCCAAACGATATACTGCTAAGATGACTTTATCATGTTCAGAACAGTGAAGAACTGAAAATATCTTTTCAGTGGTACTGATCCATTGTTCAGTAACAAGTGGATCAGAAGTCCCACTAAAAGAAGGTGGACGTTTCCTCATGAAGGACTCAATAGAATATTGTTCCCTTCTCTGCTCATTTGGAAGTCCAGAATGATTCATAGCTTGTGTAAGTATAGCAATAAGATTTTTCACTCCATCTCCCATAACATTTGTTTGTTCAGGAGGGCAATTATTGCATTGTCCATTGCATTGATCAACACGGTTCCTTCGGGATCCAACCATCGTCTAAAACCCAAAAAGAATAGTGTGAGAGGCAAAAATCATGCTAGGGAAAACAACATAATAAAGGGGGAGTATCCTCAATATCTAACTTCTTAGGTTAAATTCTAAGATCGTTACCGTAGTTATAGGACTATATCCTATACGTATACTTATCCTTAGGGACATCCCAAGACAAACCTTATAAATATCTCTAGGGATCTCACTAAAGTTCTCGCATCCTAGTTTCCAAAGGTTGACTAAACCTTTCCTGTGATACCAACTGTAGAGACCCGGAGCCTGACGTATATTGACATTACATTACATTTGCGGAATACTTAGTACATAAAAAAAACACACACACAAGGATCGTAATAGTTTAGTGTCTTTGGAAACTCGGAATGTAATCTTCTAATTGTGGTGAAAGATCTTCAATATCTCCCATAAAAATCTTCCTTTTTTACCTAAAACCTTTCTTTATATCCTGGGGAAAATAAAACATAAAAGGGTGAGCTCAAATGCTCAGTAAGGGTAAACAAAAGAAATATCAATCATATCATATTCATAAGAACATAACATTTTGGAAATCATAACCTGCAAAAGAGAGCATAATTTCATAATCATGGGATAAATCATGGAAGTGAAATGTAATCACAATAATCATAACTTAAAACATGAAACTTTGTGTCATTCACACATAATCATAGAGAATAATTTCTTGTTAGTCAAGACTCATTGCCAAGACTATCTTAGTGGACAAAGTCCCTTTCTGAATCGAGTAACACTCATTTCAGTCCTGTTTCACTGAACCGGTATAACCTACCATTCCAGCCATGTCTATCTCATGAGATATAAAATCTTTACCCAATGCATTGGAGGGGGATATAGGTCCCACCCATCTCATAATGATACCATTCTTATGTGTGCCACAAAATCATAAACCATACATCATTGCATAACCCATGTAATAAAAATGGGAATCTTAAGCATCATGACATCATAAAACAAATCATATAAGATAAAGGAATTCATAAAAATATTTCCATCACAACATAATCAAACCAATGTAATAATAGGGGTAAAAACTGAACCCTTTTATTATCTTAGATGGAAAATAATTTTGATAAAATACTTGAACTCCATTCTTGAGGAAAATATCCTTTCAACTTCAAAAACATTTTTCCTTTCATAACATGTCATACGACTTTAAAATAAAAGAAGTTGATTAAAAATAAACTTGAAAACTTGTAAAGGAAGCTTCTTGGAAATAATGTTTTAAAAATCCATTCATGCCGTATAAGTTAAAAAAACATTCTTCGTACTTTTGTCGGAAAAGTCAAAAAGTACCTCGTACGAAAAACGAAAAAAGATTCCTTTCATATCTTTTATAAAAAACTCATCGAAGGGTAAAATTGGATATAAATTATTGTATAAGGATGGAAATAATATTACATATTGAGGTAACATGGATGTGGATGATAAAATACACCCCAGTAAATATCAAAGTAAAAACAATCTCGGATAAAAATGAGATTGTGATATTTCCCTTACCTTAGGTCCGATTTGCTTTGTACGTGTCCGAAGCTCCTGTATAATGGTTTAAATAATGTTATTTACTTATTCCAGAATCATACATATTGATATGATATCATATATGGTCATATTCTTAGCTTCTTAGTAGTAATATTTCATTGCTACTTGTTATTTGGGTGTTTATAACTTTTTGCTCTTATGCGTGTTTTGTCGAATAAATTCTTATTCTTTTCTTTAGGTTATATATACCTCATTTCCAGAATGGTATTAGTTTAATATATATCATATTCATTCATTCAATTCATTTATATAATCATTATGAAATGAAGATCATGTAGAACGAGTCGCATCACATCGTGGAGACGGTATTCCGTACGTACGCACGAGTGATGATATCATTCCTATGATCGTGGAATTGTATTTAAGTGTATTTATACTATTTCAGTATCAATATCACTTTATAATAATCATATATAGTTACTCATTACACCATTATACCCATCCTTGTAAGGTGATGGTGGAAAATAGAGTACAGCACGGCGTGGAGACGGTATTCCGTACGTACGCACGCGCGGTGATTTCATTTTTCCCTAGGATGGATAGAAGGTTAATTAGGGTTGTTTCATATTTATAATAACATATCAGTATGTAATTAATACTGATGTTATTACTTTATCATGAAACAACTAAAGAATAAGAAGTTGAAGAAGAAAGAAATTGAAAAGATCGGTAATGGATATTACCTCTTCTTTGGAACACCTCTTTGAATCCTCCACTTAGGGAACTAAGATTGGTCTTTTAAGAAGACCAGGACCTCTAGGATTATTCTAGGGAAGTGGAGAGGAGAAAATGGCAGGGGTTTGCCGAGCTTGAGTGCTCAAATTGGTGTGAGGAGGAGGGGGAGGAGGTGCCCTTTTATAAGGGAGGAGAGGGGCACCTTAGGAATATCTCAAAATATTATTTTATATTAAAGTCAAAATCGGTTTATAATGGTTCCAAAGGGTCTTATTTCGAAGCTAAAGTGGGGATGGGTCTAAATCCTATCAACCAATAGGATTTAGACAAGTTTAGGTTATTATTTTAACCTTATCAATTAGATTTAACTCTAAGTTAAATAATTTAACTTTTACCGTGTCTTTTTGTTTTCTTACACTATATGGTTAATACACTTTCTATAACAAGCCAAACGAACCCCAAATTGTTTATTATTAATATATATATCCTTATCTAAGTCATTTGGCCGAACCTTAGATTTTTAGGAATAAAATAACAATTAATAATATAATATTTGATTTAAAAACTATTTTGTGTCAATTTTGACACTATTTGATATATGATTTTTGTGAAAGTCATAACAGAATTATATGTTCTAACCAAGTTGATTAAATCAACACTAATATATAATAGTAACCTAGAAAATTAGTGTAATTCATAACAAGTCTCAAATTACATTTAGTTTGGTGTTTATAACATTAATTATTTCAATATTTCATTAATAAGATAATTACTGCATCATCATTGTGTAATAAATAAATTAAATTATTTAATGTCTAAAAATTATAAATAAAATACAATCATGTAGGAAATCGTTTTAGCTTTCTAATTAATATTTATAGTCGAATTTATCTTATGTATAACCCCATATTAAAAATGATTTACTTATTAAACTTTGATTTTAACTATTTTAACCCTTCTTTAAATAAATTAATAATAAATGTCCTAATCTAATCCAAGTGGACCTAAATGGTCATATTTTATTACTAAGTTTGTTTTTGGTCGAATTAAACTTGTCCAATACAATTAGGACATGTGTTAGGGTAATAATAATATCATATTTACCCTTAGTTACCCTATTTACTATTAAATGTGGTAAAAAAAAATAAAAAGTTACTATTGACCAAAAATTATTTTCATCTCATTGAACCACATTTTAGTCATTGATATTAACCGTGTCTGTCGGATTTTCGAAATTCCATTCACAGAAGCGGTAAAATTAAGTTTTATGCAAAATTCAGTTTTTAACCTACCACTTAGTGGTTTCACTATTCATCAAAAATTGAATGTTTTCAGAAAAGTACCAAAATTTCACCCTAGGGTATAATTGATATTCCGATTTCAAAAATGATTTCTATTTTACAAAATTCCCAACATATAAGTTGCATTAATTAATTTTATAATTAATTTCCGCTGTCACAACAAATAGTGTGTTTTTAAGAGATAATAACTATCAAAAGATTGACACTTGTTTATAACTGGTTTAAATGTGAAATTACATCCAATGTCCAACATTGTATTAAATTGTAAAAATATATTCTAAATATACTTTAAAACCACTCAAATTAATAATTTATAACTATTAATTATTTCGATTGAAAAAGTTTTTTTTAATTAAAATTTAGTAATTTCCACTATTCATCAAAATATGAAAGTTATCCGAAAATTACCAAAATTTCACCTTAGGCTAAATTCGATACTCCTAATCCATAAATGAAGTCCATTTTGAAAAATAAAATTTACAAAATTTCAAAAACTGGTTATTACTATTCATAACGGCTAGTTTTAATAATATCTTAATAGCATATCGTTGTTTAGCGAAACTTGGTGTTGCGTACAACACACGCTATCGTGGAAGGTCGCGATTGCGTGTAATTCAAGCCAGGTCAGAGATGTGTGTTGTGAAAGCTTATTTTGGTGTAGCATATAACACAAGACATTAATGAAATTAAAAAGAATATTTTTCATAAAATCTCGGGGTGTTACATATATGATAAATGATTAAATGTGAATTATATCTAAAAACCCATAATGGTATGATAATCACATAGCAAGTCTATGATTCTTCTCTAATTGAATTTTGTGATAATTTTAAACTTAAAATATCATTATTCTTACATTGGTAGAATTTGATGATATCTCAGGCATGGATAGGATTTATCTACACAAATCCCACATTAGTTTTGAAGGAAGTTAAGTTACATTAGACATACCAAATCAACCAATAATAAACAATTACTGGGATGATAAATGTGAACTTCTGATGGAAATCACATCCATTATATGGGTATTGATTCTCATTCAAAAGGGGTGTTTCTCTTAGGCTGTTGGGGAGAAACTTAACGTTGATGATATATATGTTTTACAAGAGTTTTTTGTTGTATTTTTGGAAGAGTTTCATAGTATTCACTACATCATGAAGTTGAGTTATCAATGGAACTCATTCTTGGTGCTACACCTATTTTAATGACTATCTATATAGTGGCCCTAATTGAGTAGTAAGAATTGAATAAAAAACTACTGGGGAATCTTGAAAAGAGAATTATTTAGCCAACGGTGTCACCTTGGGGGGTTCATGTCCTTTTTATTAAGAATTAATATGTGCTTCTGTTACTCAACATTAAATATTTGTAACTGAACAAGATAATAATCAAGAAAAAGTGTCCACTACCAGGTATTAAGGATTTTTTTGACCAACTTCATGGTGATCAGTAATTTTCCAAGATTTAACTTCATTCTGGATATCATCAACTGATATTCAAGGAGGATATACCCAAAAAAACATTTTATACAAGGTATGGTCACTAAGAGTATTTAATAATTCCATTTGGTCTTACTAATTTCCTCTTATATCATTAGGGTTTTAATGAATAAAGTCTTTACTAATTACTTTGATTAGTTTTTTGGTCGTCTTTATAGATGGTATTCTGATCTATTTAAAGAGAAAGGTAGAGCGTGAAGATCACTTGAGAATTTTTATAAATACCACCAAGAAAGAGAAAATATATGCAAAATTTACTATATGTGAATGTTTGATATAAATTATATAATTTGTGGGTCATATAATCTCAAGAGAGGGAAGATCGGTGGATCCATTGAAGTTGGAGGCTATTGAACATTGGCCCAGAACAACCACAATGAATAAGATTTTTAGTTTTCTTATTTTTTATGGATATTATTAATGAATTTTGGAGAATTTATCATGAATATCTAATACACTCACCATGTTAAATCAGAAGAGATCCAAGTTCTTTTAAACAAATGAATGTGAGGAAAATTTCAAGGAACTAAATAGAATAATAGCTAGTGCATCTGTTCTTACATTAACCAATAATGGAGAAGGTTTTGTAATCAATAGTGTTGTGTCTAATAATGGGTTGGGTTTTGTTATTTAAAAAAATGATATGGTGATAGAAAATGACTTGCAACCATTTATGGTTCATGAGAAAAATTACCCAACCCATGATTTGGAGTTTGTTGTAGAAATTTTTTCATTAAATATTTTGAGGCATTATATTTATAGAGAAAGCTGCAATATATATACTACTAATAATAGTTTAAAGTATATATTCACATATAAAGATTTGAATATGTTCTATAGATTTTGATTGGGGAAGATTAACAATTTTGAATTGTAAATACATTACCATCTTGGGAAAGTGAACAAGGTGGCTGACTCTCTGAGTCTTAAGGATAATGATCAATTATTAGAATATTTATGGATTTCAAATGGATGGAACTTTATATCAATAAGGGAGGGGAATGATATTATTTTTCTCAAATATGTGTTCAACCATCAATCCAATTGATGATTAAATAGGTGCAAAACGAAGATATAGAGCTGCAAAAGAAGGTGAGAAATGTTCCCTATTTTAACCTTGACTGCAATGGGATGATAAGGTTTAAGAAAAGTATATGTGTCCCATACTGTCATAAACCGACCTAGGTAGACCCCAAACCGATCACCCGATCCAATCTATATAATGGCCCGAAGGGCATTCCTGAACCCCATGGGCTAGAAACTAGTGTTAGGTACAAACTAAGTACATAAGGGAAATATTTCTCCCAATAAACAATAAAGAAACTAAGTAGAAGAAACATGAAAAAATTGTTTAATATAAATTAAACTAAACTGAATATATTTTATACAAAATATGAAAATAAAACCAAACTAATCAATAAGTCCAATCGAACTAGATGTACAAACAATTTCCATGTGAGCCTGCAGGTCACTCCCCAACACAAAGATCAACCATCTCCCAAGGCGATCAAACTCAAGATGAAACCTCCACAAAAGAGTAAAAACAGAAAATAACAATAGGCATGAGTCTTAAAACATAGTATGTTAGCATAATATTTTATTCCTAATGAACACCCTTTAAATAGCATAAATATAAACTTTAAGTTTGAAATAAAATTTATAAAAGTAATATTTTCTACACATTTTACTCAAAACAAAGTACATCCTTCTACCCTTCTTCATTTCAAAAAACAAGATTTGTTTCTTATGGTGATACCATAACTTTTTTAATGGAAATGTGATGCTTTTGTTTTCAAATTACATAAAAGAGTATAAAATTATTTTTTATTTTAAAACAGTTTTCAAGAAACATTTAGAATAAATATCATCACCTTCCAATAAAAACACCAAACATGAGAATACTATAATCATTAAATAATATAGGCAATAGAAAAAACATACTATTATCTGAATAATCAATAAAAGAAGCTAAGTTCTAAGAGACATGGGTGAACTTAAGAGGTTGTGAATAAACTTGAACATACTAATACAATATAACCATCCCCATTAGCATGACACAAATGATGAAATCAAAAAATAACTAACACTCTCAGCCACCCTAACTCATGACTAACCAAGTGGAAAATACCATAGAAATAAACCCAAATATATCCACTTACTATGGCGCAGTGGCTAGTGTGTAAACTTGCTAGTGCATCAATCATTTTTATAAATTTATCTCACTATGCCAGGTTCCCATGTATCCTAAAAAAAGGGGGTGATGCAATTTATTCGAGTCGATCATCCAATCACAATCATATATAATAATAATCCAACAACATGCCTCACCCTGAGTCACTCCCCGGATTGATCTCATTCCATAGTACAAATAGAACACAAGGATTTTGTACTGATGATCTACAATAATAGTTCACAATGATTCTGTTATGAGGAAATACCATCCATTAAATGTAGATAAGTCATGATAATCATCCAATGGTGGGTTTTATAATAAATACCTTCATCATCTTAATAAAGTTTCCAAACAAGCATTTAATAATTTTTCATAAATCAACATTCCTCATAGATACAAATCCACCTTTCATAAATGGTTTAAACAGTCCATTTTATATTTCAAAAATCTTTTACAAACTCTTTCAAACATTTACATCAAACTTTTAAGTGAAATAAGTTTTTATAAAATTCCAATCGCACCACTAATCGACAATATGTGTTAAACCACCATAAAATCTGATACACATTCTTTTATAAAAACCCAAACTACTTGGGAATCCCATAAAAGGAACCCCATAAATAATTTTTAATGTTCCCAATATATTTACCAACCCAAAACATGAATTTTATATAAAAAATCACCAATAAAATCCAATCGGGTATTTAATTAAACACTTGGTGTGCATTATTTAACAAAACAATTCAATTTATCACATAACAAGGAATTAAACACCACTTTTCACACCAATTAATTTTAAAAAGATCAAAAAACAAAATTTTTCATATATATAAGGTCTTAAAAGCATTAAATTAATGATTATTAAATTAAAAATTCAAGTGAATGGGAGAAACTACCTCGAATCTAGGGCGTACCAGCAATGCACGCCTAAAAACTCTCCATGAGGGTTCCAAAACCATAGATCTATGAAGAGGAACCCTATAAAAGAAAAAACCCCAATTTCACCCCAAAATAGGTATGAAAATATTCCAAACATGGCTAATAGGGTTGGAGGAGTAATGGAAAATGGAATAAAATCCAAGGATAAAGAGAGAGGAGAAACAAACCTTTGATACAGGTGAAGAACCACCAAGAAATCACCTTGAAATCAACTTAGTGGGGCATAGAGGTGCCAAAATCATCCATGAGAGCCATCCAAGTAGGGGTATTTTGAGTGGGGTGTCCAAGGGAAGAACCCCCACTTAAAAATAAGTAGAAAATCTAAAAATATCATTTCTCAAGTGGGAGGCATGGTTTAACAAACCATGCAAAAAACCCTGAAATTTCCCACTGTCTAGTGTTGTACGAGCAACAAATATAAGTTGAATGGTTAGTTAAACAATGAGAAAACTATGTGACCACTAACACACTTACTACATTGTTAAAATAACTGTGTGCCTTAACCGTAAAACCTTGAAAAGTTTCCCAAAAATCACCCTTTTAACCCCAAAACTCATGTAACTCAAGGGGAAAAACCTTCCAGCAATCATACCCCATAAAAATGTGCCACTAAGAGTGTTATAAACACATATTCCAATCCACCTCCTCTTTATTACTCCCCTATAATACTGTAAAAATCCAAATACCACCTAAAACCTCTAAGACTAGAGATTTAAATCAAGAATACCGGAGACACCAAATTTAACCCCAAAAGGCCTAGAACCTTAAAGAAAATTTAAGATCCAAAATAAGATTCAAAACAATGGATAGAATTTAAAATCCAGGTGTGTCAATTCTCCCCATCATTATTCTTTCCTCCCCTAGAAACCTATAACATATTCTTTTTGATCGATAAAATACTAAGGATTTCCACATCCAAATAATCAAACCTCTCGAACCAAGAACACCTCCACCATAACCAAACAGAACATACACCTCTTTGCTGAAATAATGAAATAAACCAAAACAATTTCATACTAGACCAACAACTGAAATAAAACCATATTATGTATATGGGAATCTAAAATGGAGTCCCCACTATTAAGAACAAACTAAGTGTGATCATCTATGGAAGAAACTTCATCAAGTCCCATAGTGGGCCTCCCCCCCATTAAGAACCGACCTGCATGAACTAGCCAAACAGAAACTGAATACGAGCCGATACTGAACCTTTCCCACATAGGCCAAAAAAACCCTCCCACATCATCTTACCAATCAAAACTAATAAGGAAAAAACAATATCATTTAAACCACTAACTCTCGAATATAGGGGAAAATAATTTAGCCAACATTCCCCGCACCACCGGTAGTCTCCTGACTACATGAAAATATTCACACTAAGACCTAAGGCTAGATCTATGATGTTTGAATCATATATTAAAATGCAGTCAAGAACTGATAAACCCAACCAGGAACATTCATCGATCCATTAGATTAAAAGAATAATTGGAATTTCGGAAATGAAAACCACACTTCTATTGAAAATATGAGTTCATTAAAAGACTCACAACATAACTTAAATATTAATCTCCAAAAACATCACTAGAATAATTGTCACAAAAAACCAAAAAAACTAGGTGTATACTTATCACAAAGAGCTTTAAATGAATTAACAACTAGACATCACTACTTATAGTTGGCTCCAGGATGATTTTTAGCAATGCCCCAAGAAAACTGATACAAGTGACCTAATCATCCACAACCATGATAGGGTTTGGGAGTACTAGGACATGATGGCTTCTTATGTACTAGCTTACCACACTAAAAAAATCAGGATCTCATGCCCAAAATAATTTGATGAAATATCCTGAGGCCTTTTTATTCCATGGATCACTCCATAAACTTTCAACCACTTTCTTATATCCTTATTGGAATTCTACTTACTACTTCTGGGGATTGTAGGAGAGAGGACTACCTCGAGTACTCTCTCCATCACAACTTCATCATGAATAGATTTCCTCACCACATCAAAAAAAGAAGTCAGATTGAACTCTGACACCTTTGACTATATATTGTGATGAATCCCAACCTCAAAATGTTAAACCTTCATGGGATGATTTGCAACATACTCTGGAAGGTAAGGAAATAGGTCTTAAAAACCATGGAAATACTCCAACATTATTTCATTACTCTGTAGAATAAAATACATTTATATCCCATTTTACCCTTTCTTTCTTAGAGAAATACTGATGGATGAATAAATCCTTGAAGAACTCCCAAGTATGATCTTTATGAGGTTTGTTATGATGCACTAACTTCCACCACATACATGGTGAACCTTCTAGCATGAAGGTCACAAAATTTACCTTTAACAACTTGGGAAATTCTATGAGTCCAAAGTTCCTTTTGAGCCTTCACATCCACTCTTCCCCTTATAGAGGGTCCATTTGTCAATAAAATAGAGGTAGTTGTATCTTTTTAAACTCAAGAACAATATCCTTAGATTGATCAATTAGAAATCACGCTAATGAGGAATTTCTCACAGTCGCACTACGATCACCAATAGAAGCTCCATAGAGATAATCACCCAACAAAGAAAGTCATGGAACAAAATCAATGCCAACTAAACAACAAAAATCCTCATGAAAAAACACTACATAAGCATAAAAAATTTAACATAATAAATCAATCCAATATTACCATAAATTTTTTTAAAACATCTTTGATTTAAAACTAACCTAGTGGGTTGAACACTCACCATTGGTATTCCTTAGAGTCTCACTCATAAGAATGTTTCTGTGCCACTCTCGGTACCCATCCACCATGCCATACCATGTTTTTTTTCCACATTTCCATATGCCACCATGCATGTGAGGACCCATGAGAACATCAAGGATATATCATAATATCCTCATTTTCTAAAACACAAAATTCAAGCCATTTTACCATGATCGAAAAATAAATCCCTTATATGTCATTCAAAATTTATTTTGACTTTATTCAAAATATTTTCCCAGAATTTAACTAATATCATTTCATCAATAACCATGTGGTTAAAAACTCACTCCCTTTCATTTAAAAGAAATTTCAAAAACATATTTAAATTTTACATAATATTCAAGTCTTTTCTATAAAAGCACAATTTTGTTGAATGATTTAATTTTCTTTACTCCCAATAGGTCATTTTATAAAAAATAATTTTTCTAAAGTCTTCCAAAAAGGTTAATTATAAAAATTTCATTTTCCCACTTTCCAAAATCCCAATCATTACCATTAAAACCCCATTTTCTCAATCCAACACAAGGGCTTTAAAAAAATTCATAATTCAATGAAGACACAAAGAGGATCACAAGAGTGAACCAGTGCTAGTGGGTGACTTGAATATATAGTTGGAGGCCATATAAAAAACACACCACCAACACGGAGAGCCTTCTAAGACCATTCCCTCGACACCACATGGATTTCCAGGCTTTACAAGCTCACAAAGACTATTATCCAATCTCACCTTTTCATATCCCAATCCCCAAAAAATACCTAAAGACCCAATAAACTAACAAAACCAAACATCCCATCGAATCCAAAGGATTATAACAAGAACTAGGTTGTGAAACTATTCCATTACCTACCTCTCGAGTCCTGAAAATCCTATTCCATCTACCTTGACATCACCATGTAATAAAGAGAGATTTGAAGAGCAAGAACCTCTAAGATTATACCCACTCTGATACCATTTTTTCATGAAATGACTTGGGTCAATCTCGAACTTGTCACCAAAGCTGATCCATGGAATGAAATGAAGGGTGATCCCGATCCCCATGAGCAGGAAACTAGTGCAAGATATCAACAGAGTACATAAGGGAATGATTTCAACTAATAAAAAATAAGGAAACTAAATAGTAGAAATTTGAATAAAATAGTTTAATATAAATAAAAAAGAACTGAAGATCTTTTATACAAAATCTGAAAATACAACCAGACTACTCAATAAGACCAACCAAACTAAATGACCATGCGATCTCCATGTGACCCCATGGGTCACTCCCCAACACAATGATCAATGGTCGCCCAAGGATGTTGAACTCAAGCTGAAACTTCCACAAAAGTCTAGAAATAGAAAATAACTATAGGTATGAGTATTACAACTAAGTAAACTAGCCCAATATTCTATTTGAAATTCCCATCCTTTAAAATTAATGAAACATCAACCCCAAGTTAGAAATATAATTTTAAAAAGTAATCTTCTTTATGCATTTTACATAAAATAATGTATCGACCGTTTCCCTTCTATATTTCCAAAACCAGGATTTGTTTCCAATGGTGAGAACAAAAAATTTCAATAGTAAAGTGATTATTTTATTTTCAAATGGAAGAAGAGAGTATAAAATGGTTTTGTTTTGAATAAATTTTTCTTGAAACCTTTTTGATAAAAATAAAACAATTTCCAAGAAAAAAAACCACACATGAGAACACTATAATCATTACATAATAAGGGAAAGATAAATAAATATACAAGTTTCTCAATCATCACAACAAGTATCTATGTGATAATAGACATGGGTGAACTTAAGATATCATGAATAATTCAGAACATACTAATACATGAGTCCTATCCCTGATAGCATGCCACGAACGATGAAATGAAAACAAACCCAATACTCTCAGCCATCCTAACACAGGACAGACTAAGGTTAAAATAACATAGCAATAAACCCAAATATATCCACATAATATGGGCCACCGGTTAGTGCATAAACTAGATAGTGAAGTACTCATTCTCAAAATATTCTCTCACTATGATTGGTTCTCATGTCTAAGGATTAAATGGGGTGATCCAATAGATGCTACCCAAGCATCCAATCATAATCATATAATAAAAATAATCTAAAAACATGAATCACCCTAAGTCACTCTAAAGACCAATCTCAAACCATAAAACAAATAGAACAGAAAGAGTCTGTACAGAGGATCTCCAATATTGGATCCCGAGGATTCCACTATGAGGAAATAAAATCCATTAAATGTAGATAACGCATGGGAATAATCTAATGGAGGTTTTCATAATAAATACATTCATCATTTTTATAAAGTTTCCGCATTGTACTTTAAGAATTTTTCATGAATCAAAATTCATAAAAGATATAAACCAACCTTTCATGAAGGGAATAAACACACCATTTTAAATTTAAACTATCATTTAAAAACTATTTTAAAACTGTTTAATCACACTTTCAAGCCATGTATATTTATATAAAAATGCCAATTGGGCAACTAACTTGAATTATTTTACAAACCACCATAAAACCCAATACAAATTATTTTATGAAAATAAAAACCACTTGGGAAACCCATACAAGGAATCCAAAACATTATTTCAAATGTTTCAAATATATTTAAAAACCCAAACCATGAATTTTATATCAAAAATCACCCATAAAATGTAATCAGACATTTAATCAAACACCTGGTGTGTATAATTTAACAAAAAAATTCTAGTTATCGCATGAAAAGGAATAAAACACCACTATACACACCAATTTATTTTTCAAATATCACACAATAACATTTAGAATATATGGATTGTGTGAAAAGAATTAAATTAACAATTCTTAAATTAAAAATCCAAGTGCATGGGGGAACCTACCTTGAATCCATGGTGCAGCAACAAAGCACACTCGAAAACTCTCCACAAGGGTTCCAAAACCATAGATCTATGAAGAGGAACACTAAACAAGGGAAAACCCAAATTTCACACCACCCTAAGTATGAAAATCATCCCTGAATGGACACTAGGGTTATAGAAGAAAGGTAAAAGAGAATAAAATCATAAGAGAAAGAGAGAGGAGCACTAACCTTTTGATTGGGGTGAAGAATCACTAAGAAATCACCGTAAAATCCACTTGGAGGGGATTAGAGGATACTAAATGATCTATGAGAAGTGTACAATTTGGGTGATTTTAAAGGGGTTTCGAAGGGAAGAAACCCCACTTAAAAAGAAGGATAAAGGCCCAAAATACCTTTTCTGGAGTGGGTAACACAGTAAGCTCGCACAGATTAACAAACCATTCACATGATGTGTAATTGCCCTCAGTCTAGAGTGATACGGGCTGGAACATTATGATGCATGGTTAGATAAATTTTTTCAAACCATTCAACCCGCTGCACACTTACTACATGGTTAAACTAAAAATGCACCCTAATCACGTGAGCTATAAAAATTCCCAAGAAATCACCCTTTTCACCCAAGAACTCATCTAACTCAAGGGGATACACAATAAAACAATCATTCCCCATAAAGATGTGCCACTAAGAGTGTTACAAACTCATATTCAATGTATTCTCCTACTCATACCTTCCCTATAACAATGGATAAGACCAAATACCACCTCAAACATCCAAGATTAAAAATTTAAATCAACAATACTCGAGAAACCAAATTTAAAACTAGAACACCCAGAATCCAAGAGAAAATATAAGATCGTAAAAAAGTTTTTAAAAAAAGGATGGAATTGAAAATTTGGGTTTGACACATCCATACCTCATTTTATAAAGGAGTAGTTTGAGGGAGCTCATAATACTTCATTCTCTATTCATCTAGGAAGTAAAAAGATGTCTAGATATTTGAAAGTGTATTTTTGGTGGTATGGAATAAAGATAGATATTGAGATATATTAGAGTTGTATCTCGGTGCTTGGTATGTCAGCAAGTTAAAGAGGATAGAAAAAATTCTAAGTGGATGTTACAACAATTTATCATACCAGAATGGAAATGGGAAAACATCACCATGAATTTTTTCACCTGACTCCAAAAATTATATGAAAGGAACAATTTTGTATAGGTTATATTAGATCAACTTACCAACTCATCACACTTTATAACTATATTAGAAGATTTATCTCTGGATCATATTTCTAGGATATATATTATGGAAGTGGTAATGTTTCATGGAGTACCACATTATATGGTGTGTAATTGGGTTCTGAGGTTGACCTCAACGTTCGGTAAAAGTCATTAGTAGGATTTGGATACAGAGCTAAGTTTAATCACTACAACCATTATTAGACATATGGTCATTCTAAGAGAACAACTAAAACCCTATAGGATATGTTGAGATATTTTCCCATGTATTTTCAAGGTGACTGGGATCAACACCTTCCTTTAGTTAAGTTTTCTTATAATAATATATTTCACTGAAGAATTAAGATGTCTCCTTATAAATTCCTCTATGGAAAGAAGTTCATAACTACATTATGATGGGATGAATTTGCATAAATATATCTATTGGGACCCTAACTTTAACATGAAATGATATGAAGGTTATATCCATTCAGAAACACATAAGGTCTTCATAGAGTCGACAAAATATTTATGCTGATAATCATTGAAGTGATCTAGAATTTGAAGTTGGCGTGGAGGTTTTTATTGAATTTATATATGGAATAAGTTTATGATATTTAGGAAGAATAGAAAAATAATCCCTAAGTATATTTTCCTTTTAAATATTCCTAATCAAGAAGGGATAGTTTCTTATCGATTGGAACTTCCACCAATCGTCTCTCAAGTCCATAATGTGCTCTATGTATCTCTCCTGAGGAAGTGCACACATGATAATTAATATGCACCAAACTCTTAGGTCATACCACTAGATCTGGATATTTCTTAAAAATAAAAAACATGTGTATATTCTGGATCATAGAGAGAACGTGGTCCAAAAGAAGACCACTCAGCTGGTCAAAGTTCTGTAGTGAAATCACCTACTTGAAGAAGCTACATGGAAACCTGTAGATATGATGAGGTGGATGTTTGGAAATTTTTTTTTGTATCAGAGTGAAGAATTTCAATGGAGAAATTCAATTTCATGTGGGTAGAATATAACACACTGATATTTAATGAAATAATTTTTTTTAATATTTAATTTCATCAACAGATTCCGTTACACGCAACACTGAGTTTTGGTGAACCTTGGTATACTATTAGAATTATTATTTAAATAAGACCATTATAACCTAGCTGTTAAACTTGGAGGTATGATTAGAAATAAATATATTTTTAAAATTAAGTATAAATTTTTTTGATAAATAATTTTTTTTAATAAATATGTACTTACTTTTTACTATACTTTTATATGTTTTGAAATTAATATTTTTTCAAAAGATGATTTTTATAAAAATTTGGGAACAAATAAAAGTATTAATTTTTGAAATATTTATAAAATTTATTTGAAAATATGAAATTTATTTTTGAAATGTACATGTAAAATTCTCATTGATTTCCTTTTTGATAATTCTCTAAAAAGCATAATTTTTTTATTAAAAGTAATAAAATAATGTTTTTTATTAAAAATTGCCTTTTCTTTTAAAGAATTTACGAGTCCAATTTTGTTATAAGATGGTTTTAAAAGAAAAAATTGTTCAATTATGTTATTTATAATACAATTTAGGTCATTATAATCAATTTGATGTTGTTAATTTGTATAAAATTGTTTCAAACTTATGAAAACATTCCCCTTGTAAAACCATTTTTTCGACCCGTTTGAGGGTTTAATTTTAAATTAAATTCTGCCACTTATGTGAATTGAATTTGTAAAAATGTATTTATTATTTTTAATATTATTAATTAATATTATATAATATGGTAAAATTAAATTTTTTTCCTAATTAATATCAAAAATATTAAAAATTAATTATAGATATTAAGGTTTAAAATCATTTACTTGGGGGGATAAACTAAAAAGATAAGGGTTTAAATGAAATAAAAACTTGTCCAATTAAAATTTAATGGAAATATTTATACATTATATCATTTAATGTTCTATAATGATCCATTTTTTTTCTTTTTTCCAAGTGAAAAACATGGGTACACTTTTTTCTTTTAAAAAAATCCATGTGTCTTCTCTCCCCTGCTTATAAAATGGAACCCCATATCTTCTTCTCTTCACACTTATAAAAACTCTTGGTTTAGAAAATACATTCACAAATTAATTCCTTACTTCCATAATCACATAATATAATCATTTTTATGAGTAATCCAACCTAGGAAGGCTTTTAGTGCAAACCTGAGAAGGTTATCTAAATAAGAAGTATCGTTCTCAACCGAGAATTTCTATTTTATTTCTTGTTTCACCTCCTTAAAATAATATTAAATTATATTGATATAAAAACATAATTATATCCAATATAAATAGATGTTTTTATGTTAATTGTCTAACCTATATTCATCTACTCTTCCATCAAATTGGTAATGAAACTATCAATTTTGTTAATGAGGGACTCCCACCACATGAACTGATATAATTCATTTCCCATAACCACCTCTAAATGATGTATATAATGATGGATTAATAGTATATATATGATAAATGTGACATTATTAAACTTATATAATTATAATATCAAATATAATATAACAACTTCCATTTGGTGGGAATTCGATTACATCGGTTATGTGTATGGAGAACTACCTTCTCGCAAAGGGATATGATTCGTTTTTCAATTATGCTTTAAATGGTAAGTGATAAGAATAAAATTAATAAATATAATTGATATATATGACATTATAATGATTCTTTAAAGTTGAATTATTAATTACCTTCACTTTTTTCTATTCGTTGAAAAAAGAAATTAGTGTCTATGCATACCAACAACCTACCATCTCCATGAATGACACAATTCAATTTATTATATCTAAAATTAATGGATTATTATAAATAAATATATAATGAATATATATGATATTTATTTCATGATTAAAATAATTTATATTATGTAAATATGATCAAATTACAAGGAAAAAAAATACAGAACCAAATCATACATGAAAAACAAAGTTGTTATTATCCAAAACAATGAATTTTACAATGAATTTTTAATAAACGAGTGATAAAATTGTATGAGGTAATAATATATGGTATTAAATATTTTATTATGGTTATTTAATAGATTTTTATTAAATATATAATTAATATATATGAGGTTCTAACATGTATTAAGGATATCGAGACTAGAGGTAAGAGATTTTCACCTAACTTTTATTTTTGTGTGACACATCCCATAATCACTTGTTTATTTTGTGTGGTGTATATACTATCCATGAATGTGTTTTAGGAATCATATAATGAAATTATGGGTTCTAAATATCAATATAATTTTCTTTCTTTCATTTGGATTAGGATTCAAAGGTAACCAAAGTGGTAAATGTTTTATGTCACAATCTCATTGTTTATCGGGATTGTTTATGATAATTTTTCCAATGACAAAATAATATTCTATATATCTCAAGAAACTAATATAATTTGTTATCCTCTAGTTATTTCACAAAAACACATGTTTAACTTTCATTTTACTACCTTTATGTACTCAATATTGAAAAATAAATTTTTTAAATAGAAACGAATTTATTTCTATCTTTAATTGAAAATCCTTTATATTCATATACATGTTTCCTAAAAAAATAAATAATTTTTTTAATTTTTAAAAATCTTTTTTAAATTAATTTTAACCACATTTTAATATTTACAAAATTTTTTAAAAAGACTACCATTTTTTTAATGAATTATTTTTTTAACTATTTACCAAAGTGTAAAAGGAATTATTTCCTTTAACCTGTATAATAAGAAAATAATTTACCACCTTCATGAACATTATTTTCATAAAATATTAACTTATAATTATTTAAAGATTCATTAAAATTAAATTATTTCCAATTTTTTTTATGAATTATAGTTTTAAAAGAGTGATTTTTAATGATATGTTATTTTCCTCAAGAGATGTTCCATGTATTTGTTTTTTCAAAAATCATTTTTTATCTAACATGAAATTATTTGATGTTACATATACTTTATTAGTGTTATGATCCAATTATATAATATATATTTTTTCTCTATATGGTTTATGTTTATGATGAAAATATTTTTATGAAACCCATTTCTTTTCTACTTTTTATTTAATGATGAAATGTTTATGAATCCCATTTTTGTTCAAGGGTTCTCATATGATGAATATTTTATGAATCCCATTTCTATTCTTGGGTTATGATATGATGAATGATTTTTGTCTTTTGGAATAAGTATGTATTATTTTCATTGCGTGATTGGTGAGACCTATATGGCTCTACAATTCATTGGGTAAAGATTGATATCTCATGAGATAAACATGATTAGAATGGGGACTGAAGCTTTTTCAGTAAGAGAATTTGTCTACCATGATTTTACTGAGAGTGAACCTTAGATACTATGATGGCATGGGGAGTGAAAAATTCACCTAAAATAAATTTTTCAAAGATCCTCGAATACTAAGGAAATGATTTTTTAGGCCTATGTGTATACCACAAATCTCTATCTTATGAAATTGTTATTTTGTCAAGGAATATTTAACTTGATTATTTTATAATTCACGCCTTATAAACTACAAATATTTCTTCCACAGCTCAATTATATGATTTATTAAATTAAGGTTATGTGTTTCAAATTTCATTATTATGTTTTCATAAGCTTATGTTTATGTTATGTTGATATCTCCCTTTTTAACCCTTACTATGTATCTAAGCTCACCCTTTTTATGTTTCCTTTCCACAGGTTATATAGAAAGGTATTACATATAATATGACTAAGAAGGGAGATATATATGAAGAACTTAGTGGAATATAAATTAGTTCATTATGATCCAGTTGTTTATGTTTCCATGTTTTTAAAGTTACTAGAAATAAATTGTTCTCGAATGGTTGATTATTTTATGTAATTAATATCTATCTATTAAAATTTTGTATCTATGTATGAGAAGTTTGGGAATATAATATATATATATGTATATATATATATATATCATTTATTATATCAATTTGAGGGCCCTATTCTAATCCCCAATATTTCACACCACCTTTAATATCTCTTGTTGAGTTCGATAGTTGAATCCCCCATAGTCTTGGGTGATGAATATGTATTGGAGATAGCTTAATCGATCCTTGATCTATTCGAATGGGACCTCTAAGTGAGGGATTCTTCCTCGCATCCCTTGGAGGGTTTGATGTAGGGAAAGATATTACTTTAGCTATTTATATTAGGTGAGATAATAGAGTTTAATTATCTAGTATGTTTGAGTGATAAGGTTGAGTTGTTTCAATTAAACATAAAAATCCTATTATTTGATAGACATAAGTAATTTTTTTTAAAATTCAATAATTTGTTTAACCACTGAGAATGTACATTCACTAGCTATAGAATGAGATACTACCATTCCCTAAAACTCGGATGGAGTGATAATAGGGATGTTATCTTATGTTAAGTGATCATGGGGCGCAGACGATTCCTCTCCCACCAATAGAGAATATTCAGGTACTGTATTGGGATTATCACCAAGAAGAGAAGAAAAATTTAACAGAGGGTCGGATAATATGATGAAACCTAGATGAGATACCGAATTTCTGAGGAAGAAAAGACACCCTAGACCAAGGATTCCTCCATCTTGGAAAGATTGGAAGTATAATAGTTACCCATGTGAGGTGTCTCTATTATTACACTCATACATGCTAGATCAAATTTCACAAGGGATAGTAAATTTGAACGGGGCACTAGGTCTAATTATATTTGTACTATAACAATTTTCACCCATCTATGTACCCTATATGGAGCCTCAGGTCTGAGTGATTGGATGGGATGTATATGGTCCTCATATATAGGTGCTTATTCCTTTATAGGGACCTAATGAGAACCAATAAAATTAAAAAATACTAGAAAATATACTAGACCAATTTGAGAACAATGTCTTCAAATAAAGCACTTAGTTCTAGAAGTTTAATGTGGTCACTTCATTGAAGACCACACTCACTTTCTCTTCGTGATATTTTTTTGGGATGAACATTAGATAGAATTAGTGCATGACGATAAATCAATGGAATAAACTGAGACATGGGTGTTATTTCTTCTAGATTAGAAATTACCACTTCTATATTCTCTAATTGACCCATATAGCATGGATCATCAGCCCCTGTCATCATGTGAGCTAGCTCTAGCTATTGGACTTGGACTTTACCAGAGTGAATTATTGAATTGAGATATTAAAGGAGTGCCTTAACAGTGGTAGGGTAATAGTAATATGAGATTCCTTCAGAATAATTTACACTCGTGAAACCCTTTAGTTTTATCTCAGACTTGCAAAGAACCTTCCAAAAATATATAATAGATATATTTATCTCCAATTACCCCAATGATAACATATAGTTGAAAACACTTCCATTACTAGAGAAGTAACTGTAACAACCCAGAATTTTATCAATAGAGATTACATTCATATAATTATTTCATATAGTATAAATCTGAGAAAATCACATTAATAAGATAATATAAACCTTATAAATTAATAATGAATAAACTAAGAGAAATTAAAAAACTTTTACTGATGTAATAATAACTTGATAAATGAAATAGTAACTTGAAAATAAGGAATATTAATCCAGAGAATATAATAGTAACTACATCTATGAAATTATAAATAAAAAATTGGTATCTTATGAATGAAAATACGAAATATTTACTTCATGGTATACGTAAATAAAAATTTCAGAAATGATAAATTATGTTTTGGTGTTTTAGTAAGTTATAAATATTTGATTACAATTTTATAATCTTTATAATGTTTTAAATAATTTAGTTTCATAAATTTTATTCATAAATCAGTAATTTTTAGTCTTATGATTATATGATAATTTTAAGGGAACTTAAGTAAATTTTCAAAGTGTCATAAAATCAGTTATAATTTTAAAATCAATATTTTTCGAAAAAATGAAGCTTTTATTTAGAAAATAAATGTATTATATTTAGAAACTTACTTCCATAAAATATTGTCCTTTTTTTAATTATACACATCAAAAAATGGTTAGGGTGAATTTTTGGTATTTTTCTAAAATAGTCGAATTTTTGGTGAGTAATGAAATATGAAAATTTACAGTATTTAACAAATATTTGAATTATCGAGTCATGGAGGATGTGTGGATTATGTAAGTTAATAATTTCTAACCCACATTAAATATTATAATAAATTTAGTGACAAGGTTCAAACTATTCAGAGTTTGGATCCAAAATAAAAAACTAATGAATAAAATTATCAAAAAAGAAATCCTCTCCTCCACTATAAATACCACCCCTTATCCCCACACTTAAAAATATTCAAGCTCATAAAATTTCTACCCAATACTCTTCCCATTATTTCTACCCACATCCAAGATCCTTTGGTCTTTAAAAACTTCCTAAACCAATCTCCCTAAGTATTTTCTCATGGATAATAATTCAAGAGGTAAAATCCTCTTTCTTTTATTTTAATTTTTTTTCAATTTCGTTTCTTTTCATATTCCCTCATAATATCCCCTTATCAAACTAGTAAAACAACTCATGTATCTTATATATAGTTTTATTTTATTTTTAATGTAATATTCTATCATCAAACCTCTTCTCCTCTCTCATTTATTATAAAAATGGAAATGTCATCTGTGAGGTGTTTTTTTATCGCCATTAAGGACTACCAGTTTTCATTTTATTTTACCTCCTTCATGGTTGTTATTAAAACAATTATAATTGTTGGAAAGGATTTTAAGATTTATTTTATAACAATTTTTATGTTTTGTAACTAACTTATATAAATAATATTAAATAATAAATCAAAACAAGTTCGTTGTTATCGAAAACTTCCAAAATTAATAAAAACGAATATCATTTACAATTTATCTAATAATTCATAATAATACCATATAAAAATGATACATAAGATAATTTAATCTTATTAATGTTCAATAATAACAATTAATATCAGTTTTTTATAATTATCTCCACTTTAGATGTTCTTCCATACAAGTATATAAGTGAACTGATCATGACAACCTAGAAAACAAACACTTTTGAACGAAAAAATATAATACTATAGCTCAAAAAAATGTCCACAAATGAACATAATAAAATTTTAAGGAATCAAAAATATGTATAAAAGGTTTTTTATTTACTAATTAATTAATTAATTTGATTTTCTAGGATATTAAAGTGAATAAATCATTCAAACATAATGTAAGGGTATTCTAAAACCCAATTTCATTTTTTTGGGTTATTCATCATTCGTGTAAAATTTCAATATGTATGTTCTTTTAATACAACTCAAATATAATTTCATTATAATTTCTTTTTTATTTATGGTATATATAATCTTTTAATATGATTTTATGGAAAATGAAAATAGTTTTTTCTAAAATAACTCTTCGTTCTAAAAACACATGTTTTACTTTTCTTGAGATTGTTTCTTCTTCACTAAAGATTGAAGACTCTTATACCCAGTATGTGGTTTCATTTTTATTTTGGGAACCCAAATGCTTATTCATTAAAGTACTCTTAAGGAAATTATATTGAAACCTATTTCATTTACAATGGTTATTTTATGTCTAACATTGATATATGTTCTATATGGCATGCATTGACTATGTAAATGTTATTATGTGATGGGTGAGCCTATAATTATATAGTGATCCAATGCATTTTATAATGTGATGTACCTCATGATATAATGTGAAATATGAGTGAACATGATGATAAATTGTTTCACAATAATGATGTTATGGTTATGCACATATGTTATACATGAACATGATGCTAGTTTTGTTCGCAAATATGCGTGGTAGTTGACCACTAGGTCATGATGTTTCATTTTTATGCATTTCCACATTCCATGATATTATATAATACTTCATTTCATGATTATTACGATGAAACCATGATTTTTTTATGATAACAATGATTATGCTCACTAATTTAATATTGATTCATGTTCATAGCTATCCTCTTACTAGGATTTTAGCTCACCCATTCCTTTGATGTATATCCTTAAGTGATTACTTGTATTGAAAAGAAAATTAGGGCCAATAATAAGCTAGGGAAGACGGAATTAAATATTTTATATTATGAAAATTTTATGTTTTTTATTAATTTTTCAAGGATACTAAACTATTGGATCTATGTTTTGTAACATTATTATATTGTTTATCTTCAAAGTAATGTAATACTAATGAAAAAAATAAGGATCGCTATAGTTGGTATCAAAGCATAGTTTTGTTAATTTGGTAATTATTATTATAGAACATTATTAACAACCTTTAGTATAATTCTAGGTATATATAATCACCCTAGAATATTTGTTTTAGAAAAATTCTTAACATAGGTAACCCACAAGACATGCCTTTAGAGTTAATTGCACAAATGAATAATTTATTTATTCATGGCTTGTTGAGTTATGGTTATTTCAAACATTTTATATTTTATGAAATAGATGGAACCAAGATATAATATTCCAAAAATTTATGTGAGGGACAACGCAGTGACTTCCCGAAAGACATTCCCAATGCATTGGGAGGTGGAGTTTAAAAATTCATGGCAATTATTACCCACATGTATCGGGATATAAATAAAAACCCGAATAATTTGGAACACCATCATTCAAATAAGAGGGAAAAATATGACATTAAGTCTTTTATATGGAAACAAACACTGATAATTAATGTATCTATCGATCCAAAAGTTGTAGAACAGTGGGTTAACTCAATAGAGAAGATGTTTTCTATGCTTCACTATGTTGAGACAGAAAAGGTGACTCTAGCAGTTTACAGTTTGGATATACCAGCCGATCAATGGTGTGTGTTGATTAAGAACAAAAATCCTATAATGAAATGAGCCTTTTACACATATCATTACATAATTTTAATGATAATTAAATATCAAATTACAATCTAAGGATCGTAAAGTCTATTGTCTTGGAGATTAGGTAAATAAAACTGAAAAGGGGAATAAATAAAAAACTTATTAATTTATCATCCATTATGATATTCTAACTTTATTTTTTCCTTTATATCTTCTTAGTATAACCTAGGTATAAAATGAACAAAGGGATGATCTAGAAATCATAGTAAAGGACTGTAAATTAAAATAAATCTTAGCACATGGTTTAGAAGGCATAACATAATGATATAAAAAGGAATAGAAAATATGGAATCATAATATATAGAAGATGGGATCATATAATCCTGGATTAATATTAATGTGTCCAAAACATAAAACATGACTTTATAATGATTCAAGGCTTGTTGCACATAGAGGAGTATGAGTTAAGGAAAACCACCAAGACCATTGCACATGGAGCATGAGTCTTGGCTAACCAACAAGAAAGTTGCACATTACATTTCATGAGACTAAAAATTACCCAATTAATTAGATAGATATCTGGGAACACCCGTCATAACATGTTCATGAAATTTTTTTCCACATAAATATTCATAGATAATAAATCAAAAAAAACATAAGGGTTCCTTATAGAAAGAATTGGGTATCAAAATCATGACAAAAGGCATATCAAAATAGAATTTTGTAATTATGTCCATGAAAGGACTGATTTAAATAATACATGGAAATTAATAAGGAAATATAGGAATTAATATATATAATTTTTTTCTAAATAAAGTTAAAATAATATTTAAGGAACTTTAGAAACAAAACATCTTAGTGTGGTTTAGTGGAAAATGTTCCAAATTCTTTAAAATGGAAAAGGAATAATTTATTTTATAAAATAATAATTGAACCAAGATGGGGTTTCATGATAAAATTATTGATTTTTTATAAATAATAGTGTCTTAAATAGATTATGGAGTTCAGTTTAAAATGGGTAAGAAATAGGGAAGTTCCCTTGAATCGGGTTTGCTATTCGGAATGGTTTGAGAAGGTAACCTTATTGAAACAAGTTTAACCCTGTAAAATAAGGATGATATGTTATGGATGAATGATTTTGGAACAGACACATAGAATTTAGGAAAATTACATAATAAAAAATCATTATATTTGGATAAAGAGAGGGGAAGAGTAACCTAAAGTAAAAAATATGGTTTCATGTAGAATCCCTTACAATTTTCCAGAAAAAATTATGAACTTTATCCTAATGTCTTGAATAATAAAATTAAATACATTAATTAATCTATTAAGAGACTTTTAAACATTTATTTCATTTATAAAAATATTATTAAGTTCATTAATTTCCCTTTTTAATGGTTTTTAGATTTAATTTCAATGTTTGGAATTTCTTGTTTTGTTAGTTTTCTTGACCGGTGTACTTATATACACCTACAAATAATCATATAAGATTAGAATAGTTGTATATAATTGAAGTTATAGTTTATTAATTAACATATAGAATATTAAATGATCATATAATTCGTTTGGTTATTTTTTGTGAGTATGATTCATTTTATAACATGTCAATGAAAATTATTTTGATTAATTTTAGCAATTTTTCGATCAAAATGATCTAGTTTTGTTCTATTATTTAATATCATATATATATAAGATGGATCAAGAACATTAAATAAGTTATAAAAATATATATTATAATATGGTTCGATGATAAAAATGGTTTAATGACCATCATTGAAGATAGTAATGGAAATTGAAAACTTCATCACCCATGAATGTGATAAATTAACACATCACAGAAGAAGTTCTCATTTTTAGTATAAATGGAGGAGGAAAGATAGATAATGGTGAATTATTCCAATATTATAATAAATTAATTTTATATTTAATATACTATAGTTATCATACAATTATCGTATTTTACTATAACAAAAAATTCAAGGATTTTAGAAAAAATCCCAAACATTCACTCTAACCAAAATTATCGTATTTTAATACTCAAAATGTAAAGTTACTATTTCATCGACATTGGTTATTAAAATTCTTGAAAAACTTATTATTTAAATCAGTGTTCATTTATAATGTTTATATTGTGTTATTTATGTGATTTAATGTGATTTATACTATTTGAAATTATTATAAGAACGGAATTTCCATTGATAAAACTTTGGGTTGTTACAAAGCCGAAGGATGAAGTTGAAGAGATGGAGAGGGAAGACAGTAAGAAAATATTTCTTAACAAGTATTTTCAGTAAACTATTTTTATGAAGATGGAGATAAAATTTATAGAGCTGAAACAAAAATAAAGTGAATCTATCATGACTTATGAAGAAATTTTCAAAAGGATTTTTCGGTATACCTCATGTTTTGTTATCAACAATGATAAAAAAATAGATATATTCTTGAGTTTTTTAAATGTGTGGGGCCAAGTATTTCTCTAAGGAGGACCTTTGGTCGGGATATCACCAATTAAAGGCGAAGAAGGAAGATATTCCCATGACTGCCTTTTAAACAAGGTATGGACACTATGAGTTGATTGTGATTCATTAAGGACTCATTAATTCTCTAAAAATATTCATGGACTTAATCAATAGAGTCTTTAGAGATTACCTCAAAAAAATTTGGAAGTCTTTATTGATGATATTCTAGTATACTCCAAGAGAAAGGAGGAACATGAGGAGTATCTGAATACTATGCTGAATAATTTGAGAAGGTAGAAGCTTTCTAAAAATTACAATAAATGTGAGTTCTTGATGGAGTAATTATCATTCATGGGTCATGTTATCACTATAAATAGAATATCTGTGGACCCTTCCAAGAAAAATGAAATAAAAGAGAATCTCAAGCCCACATATGTAATGGGAATCTATAGTTTCCTTGGTCTATTTGGATATTACCTAATTTTTTTGAATAACTTATCACAATTATTAAACACACTATCCAAGATGACTCAAAAGGGATAAAATCTTGTCTAGATCAGATAATGTGGAGACTACTTCAATGAGTTAAAATGGAATATTATCACTGTACAAGTACTCAAACTTAAAAAAAAGTGGGGAACGATTTGTGGTATACAAAAATACTTAAAATAAGGGCTTAGGCTATGTACTGATAAAAAATGATAAATTGATATCCTACACCTCAAGGAAGTTGAAAATTTATGACAAAAACCCTCCCACACAAGATCTGGATTGGGAAAATACAATCTTATTGTTAAAAATATGGCTGCATTATCACTATGGGGATAACTATGAAATATATAATGATCATAAGAGCCCCAAATATATATTCAAATATAAAGTTCCTAATTTGAGCCGATGAAGATGGTTAGTGTTATTCAAGGATTTTGACTACTCAATAGACTACCATCATGGTAAAGTGAATAATGTCGAAGATATTCTAAGTTGAAAAGATCCTACTAAATTATCAATGATGACAATTGAGAAGGATCCAATCTTCCTAGATTTTTAATGTATGGACATGGGAATAATTAAAGAAGTTACATCATCAATACTTTCTCAAATGATTAATCAATTATCCCCAATAGAGAAAATAATGGATTCTCATAAAAATGATCTTGAAATTCAAAATATGGTGTTAGAAATAACAAAGGAGAAATCATTAGAGGTAAATATTCATGATACATGAGTTGTAATATTTTGGTCATGAATATGTGTAACATCTAATTAAGAGATAAAGAAAAATATTCTGAGTGATGCACATAGTTCAACCTTCTATATTCACCTAGGGAGAACAATGATGTATCAATATCTCTAGGAGAACTATTATTGGGACAATATGTATATAAAGATAAATGAATATACATAAAATTTATTGGTATATCAACAAGTGAATTCTAAAAGGAAAAATCCTAATGGAATGATGAAACCATTACCCATACCAATATAGAAATGGGAAAACATCACCATGGAATTTTTCACCAGATGTCCAAAGACATCTAGAGGAAAAATGGTATATGTGTTGTTATAGATTTTCTCACAAAGACAAATCACTTTATCATAATTTGAGAGGATTTTCCCTAGATTATCTTGCACAAATATATATGAGAGAAGTGGTAAGGCTTCATAGAGTTCCCGTATCAATTGTATCTGATCGAGATAGAAGACTCAACTCAATGTTCTAGAAGATTCTCCAACACGCTCTAAACACTGAGATGAACTTCAGTATGTATTATCATCCTTAAAATGATCCCCAATTAGAGAATACTATTTAGAAACTTTAATACATGTTGAGAGAATATTGTATACACTTCAATGGAGGATGGGACCAACATCTTCCTCTGGAAGAATTCTCTTAGAACAAGTGTTTCCACTCTATCATCCACATTGATCCTTATAAATAACTTTATGAGAAAAGATGTATAACACTAGAATGTTGGAATGAGATTACTGAATATAAGCTGGTAATACCAGAAATAGTTGAGGAAATGGTGGAAAAGTTGAAAACCATTCAGCAGCACATCAAGGCAGTCCAATGTTGATAGAAGTGCTATGCATAAAATTGTTTATGAGACCTAGATTTTGAGGTTAGAGACATGGTATTACTCCATATATCTCAATGGAATAGGATCAAAATATTTAGGAAGAAAGGAAGTCTAAATCCCAGGTTCATTGGCCCCTTTGAGATTATTGATCTTGTCATAGATTTGGAATATTAACTAGAACTTCCACCTACCATGTATCAAGCACATGATGTATTCCATGTATCTATCTTGAGGAAGTACATACCAAATCCCACTCATGTACTAAATTCAAAGGTGGTACGTATGGAATATGGCCTCTCTTACAAGGAATAGTAGGGGAAGATCATGGACCATAGAGATAATGTTATATGTAACAAGATTACTGACTTTGTCAAAGTACAATGGTGAAACCATAAGTACTAAGAGGAAACATGAGAACCTGAGGAAGTGATAAAGGAGAAATACCCTCACTTGTTTTCACCATAGTTTTTAAAATGAAATTTTGAGGGATAAATTTCAAAAGGGGGAAGACTGTAACAACCCAAAATTATATCAAAATAAATTCACTAATTATAATTATTTCATATAATATAAATCATATATAATCACATTAAGGACACAATAAAAACATTATAAATTAATAATGAATGTAATAAGAGAAATTAAGGAAATTTTATCAAAAAAATAGTAACTTGACCCTTGGAATAGTAACTTGACCATAATGAATAGTAATTGGGATAATAAAATAGTAATCTTGCCAATTAAAATGTAAATAAAATTTAGGTATCTTATGAATGAAAATTTGATATAAGTTTTTCAAGGTAAATGTAAATAAACATTTTTGAAATGGTAAATTAAGTGTTGTTTTTATAGTAAGTTATAAATATTTCATCACAATTTTATAATTAATATAATGATTTATAATAAAATTATTTTTCATAAACTTTATTCATAAATTAGTATTTTGGTTTCTCAAGATTATTGGATAATTTTATGAGACCTTAAGTGACTTTTAAAAGTGTCATAAAATCAGTTATAATTTTAAAATCAATAATTTCCGAATAAATGATGATTTTATTTAACAAATAAATTTATCATATTTATAAAATTATTTTCATAAAATGGAGTTAATATAAGATTCTACACATAAAAAAATTTAGGTTGAATTATGGTGATTTTTCTAAAATATTTGAAATTTTAGTGAATAGTGAAAGATGGTAATTTAAAGTATTTGACAAATACATGAATTATTATTTCATAGATGATGTATGAATTATATAATTACATTATTTATAATACTTATTAATATTTTTAAAATATTTATTGATAATATTCAAACTATTCATATTCTTGAACCAAAATTATAAACTAATGAATAAAATAATCAAAACCCCCACCTCTCCACCACTATAAATACCACCCCTCACTACCCATTCTCCCCACACCTCCTATCCTTGAAGATTGTACAATTTTGACTCAATCATATTCCCCAGACTGTTTCCCACATGCATGAGCATTTTATCTCAACAAAATATTAAAACCAAACTCTTTAAAGAGGTTCTCAATGAGAGGAATTCATGAGGTAAAATTCTCTTTCTTTTATTTTAATTTCTTTTAAATTTATTTTTCTTATTATTATATCCTAATATACCCTTATCTATGTAGAATTATAACTACAATATCTTATGTATACTATAATTTTATTATGTTAATGTAATATTCAATCATCAAACCACTTCTCTTCTCTCTTTTATTCTAAAAATGGAAACACAGTTATGAGGTTTTGTTTTATCACCTTCAAGGATGATATGTTTTAATTTTTCTTTAGCACCATCAATGATGGTCTTAAAACCATTATAATGGATGAAAAATATTTTAAAATGTATTTTATAACGTTTTTATGTTTTTAACTAACTTATGTACATAATATTAATTAATAAAACAAAATTAGTTCGATGTGATTGAAAATCACCAAAATTAGTCTAAACGATTATAAATAACTATTTATCTAATGATTTATAATAATAACATATAAAAAACTGATATATAAGATAATTTAATCTTCTAGGAGTTCATTAATAACATATAATATCAGTTTTCGTTAATTAACCCCATTTTACACGATCTTCAATACATGTGTACAAGTGAATCCATTATGAAAACCTAGAAAATGAACAGTCCCAAACGATGAAATTGAACACTATAGCTCATAAAAATTTCCATAAAAGAACTTAATAAAATTATAATGAATAAAATAAATGTATAAGAAGTTATTTAATTATTAATTTAAGAATCTAATTTTATTATCTTGGATATTAAAGTGAATAAATCATACTGACATAATGTAAGAAGTATCTCAAATCTAATTCCCTATCTTTGGATTATTGTTCCTTTGTGATAAATTTCTATATGTATTTTCTTTTAATAATCCTAAAATGTAATTTAATTTTCGTTATATTTTCTTTTTTGGGATATACATTCTTCTAGTATTATTTTATGACAAATGAAAAGATTTTTTCCAAAAGAACTCTTCCTTCAAAAAAAATGTTCTACCTCTCTTGAGATTGTTTCTTCTTCACTAATGATTGATTATTCTTATACCAAGTATTTTATTCCATTTTTATTTTGGGAATCCCAATGTATTTTAAAGAAATTATTCTTTATGAAATTCACTTGAAACCTATTTATTTTCCATGGGTTATTTTATGTCTACGATTGATATATATTCTATGTGGAATGCATGATTATGTAAATGTTATGATGTGACGGGTGAACCTAAAATTGTATAGTTCTCTAGTGTATTGGGTAATTTGTTATATCTCATGAGATAATGTGATATATGAATGAAAATGATTCTATATTTTTTTACAATGATGATGTTATGGTCGTGAACATAGGTTATGCGTGAACATGAGGAAAGGTTTTTCACAAGTATGCATAATAGTTTACCACTAAAACATAATGTTTCATTTTTATGCATTTCCCCATTCCATATAGTTATATAATGCATAATCTCATGATTATGATGAATATACCGTGATTTTTTTATGATGATAATGATTATGCTCACCCATTTTATATTGATTCATGTTCTTATCTATCCTCTTACAGGGATTTTAGATCACCCCTTTATTTGATGTATATTCTCAGGTTATTACTTGTCCTGAAGAGAAAATGAGGACCAATAAGAACCAAAAAAATAAGGAGTTAAATTATTTTTATGTTTTGTTATATAAATGTGATGTTTGGTCCAAATTTTGTCAAGCCACTAAACCTTTGGATCCAAGTTTAGTAACACTATTGTGTTGTTTATCTATAAAATGATGTAATAGTAATATAATAATAGAAGGGTCATTATAGGTACCCAACTAGTCAGAACCCCACTCGTGGGAACTCCACCCACTATTTCCACATCAGTTGTTTCTTTTCATGATGAAGGTGCTTCCTGCATGGACTTAGTTTATAGTGACCCAAGCACTTTTCACATATTATTACATGATTTTAAGCATAATTATCCATGAAATACAAACCATGTATCAAAATGTATAATGTCTTTGTAATATTAGGTATATATTTAGAAAACATGAAACTAGAATAAAAGATATTTCAATTAATCTTCATAATGATATATTTTGTCACCCTGATCTATTACAACTACATTAGATAACATGGGGAATACAAAGACAAGTGGGATGAGCTAAAAAGTCTAGTATGGAAATAAACATTATAATGAATCATAACACATGTGTTAGAAAGAATAACATGATGACATAAATGGCATGACTGGTGAATAAACATAAGTAAGCATAGAATTTAGAATATAGAATCATATGATCATATCAATGTATGAAAGTGTCATTAGCATATAACATGACATAAGCATGTGTTCAGGCTAACAGCAAAGGCTATATCACATGGTAGACAATTCCCTGTAACATATTATGTTTACTCTTTAATCCCATACATAACATCTCATGAGACTAAAACATTAACCAATTCATTGGAGGTCTATCTTAGTGCACCCATCATAACATGTCCATGAATATATTTTCCATAAAAAGAATCAAACATAAGTAATAAACATAAGAGTTACCCATGAAAAGAAATGAGTTTTGTAATCATGTCATAAGGCATAACCAAATATAGTATCATAAGAGTTTCCATGAAATAATGGATTTAAATAATACATGGACATTAATAATATAAATATCATAATATATCATAAATAATGAAGTCCAACTAAAGTGAATACATTAAAAAGAGTGGTTAGGTAAATTTAGATATTTTCCACTTAAATGTCGTTTTGAGGAAAATAAAAGAAAATATTTAAAAAGGATAAATGAATTATTTCTGGAATAAAATAGAATATGATCTAAATTAGTATTTATGAAAAATGGAGTGATTTTAGGAAAATATTGTATCTTTAAAACAGTTTATGGAGTATAATTTAAAACATGTTAGAAAATAAAAGTTCCCTTTAATTGGGTTTGCAAATGGAAAGGAATTCAGAAGGAGACCTTAAAAACATATAATTCCCCATAAAGGAAACATGAACTAAGATAAATACAAAAGTTTTTAAAATATAAATAGAAAATATTAGATTTATAAAATAACAATTAAGGAATAAATTAAGGAAAAGATAGAGAAAGCGTAACCCAAAAGAAATATAGAGGTTCAAAGAGATCCCTTACCTTATATCCAAATGCATTATGCACTTTCACTTAATGTCTTATATAATCAAATTAGATTCATTAATTTATTAATTAATAACATATTACACATTTATTTTATTTATCATAATATTATTAAATTTATTTAGTACCATTTTGATGAGCTATAAGGTTTAACTTCATCATTCCGGGAGTGTTCATTTCTAGGTTTCATCGTCGGTTCACTTGTTTATAATTATGGAAGTTATTTTAGAATGGGAATAATTTTACAAAGGTGAAATGAAATTTTATCCTTAAAATTATATTATTTTACATGCTCCCATATATAATTTTATTTTCTACAATGAGGATGATTCATTTGATAAAGCCTTAATGCAAAATGATTAGTTTATTGCGGGTCTTCCATCCATCCCGAACTAGTATTATTTTATTTATTATTATATATATCTATTTGTTATAGAATATAAAATAAGTTATAATATAATTACCTAATTTATATTTATCTATATTAATAGATTTATGACCATCTTTTAATGTGTTATTGGAAGACAAAAACTCATTATCCATGGAGATCTTTAACTTCCATAATTTGGAAAATGGGTTCCTTTCTTGGAATAAGAGGAGATGAGAAAAAAGTATAAATAGAAAATATTCCATTGTAAATATAAAATTTTAGTATATACATGATACTGGGGTTATTTTTATTTGATGTATGAAGGATCCTGGGAGAAGTTAAAAGAAGAAATGAAATTAAAAGAGGTAGTTTGATAATGTTACCTCTTGAATGTCAGCTTGTTGAAGGAACCTTTGATGAACTTAGTATTCCTATTTTATTGAGAACAGAAGCACTTGGATGTGGGTTGAGTGGATATTAGAGTTATTTTTAGAGTTTTTTACTACTTCATGGTTTATAAGGTGTGAGGAGAAGGGGTGGAGGGTGGTATTTATAAGGAGATCAGAGGGGAGTTTTGGAATCTCTCAAATGATTAAATTATAATTAATCAATTTTTAATCCAAATATTACCAAATGGACATGGATTTGAAGATAATATAACATAAGGTTGTAATATCATCAACCAATAGATTTTATACATGTTTTGCTTTCATTTTAAACCTTATCATTTTGATTAACCCTCAGTTGACATATTTTAATTTTAAGTACGGTAACAATTTTTTCAATATTAAAATGTTGTAAATTTTACTTATCTGGTATAAATTGGACCATAAATGTCCCATTTATGACATTTTAGATCATATCATAAGAATTTTTTATTTTTAATTATTTTTTTAAATAACTTAATAAATTATTAATCCCATAAAACATCATTATTATAAATTTTGATACTATTCACTACTTTGAAATTTAATAGAATAAATAAAACAACTAAAATTTGAAAAAATAATTTTATTTCATCCTCAAAATTTCATGATAATATATATAAATCTTGGATCACCATAAATATCACATATTATATTACTTTTAATATTTTTATCATCATTTATTTTATTTCTCTCTTAATTGAATAATTACTACATCAACGCTGTATAAGAATTTAGGATAAATATTTAATTAATATATTTTAAATAATTTATCTTGTTGAATATAAATAACTTATATTTATAGATAATATATATATTCAATTATGTCTTCTCTTTAACCCCATATTAAAAATATTGAACTTATTGAAAAAAAAGTTTCAGATTTTGGAACTTTTTTTATTTTAATAATTTCTAAGTCAATTTTATTTAAAAGTTTTCATTAAATAACTCAATTTAAAAATATAAAAATTTAGGGTTGAATTTAATTCATAAAATAATAATTTTGATGAAAAATTATGATCTTATCACATATTCTTAATATATATTAACCTGATTTACCCTTTAACAATATGAAACTTTTTTCTGAATTTAGTATTTATATTGAAAAAAATAAATGGGGTATATTTACTAAAATTGAACCTCATGATTCTAAATATGGAATCCATTTTTAAAAATTTAAAACACATTAGTGGAATAGTTTAATTTGAAATTTAATTGGAAAAATACAATGAAAAACAATTTTTTCAGAAAAAATACTATTTTAACGTATAAAATGATTTTATACTAAATTATTTTATAAAATTAATTTGATAGACAAGAAAATATTATTTTTAAAAAATAAACTAATTATAGTTTATAATTAATCCAAAAATTAATTTCAATTTGTTAATTTTTTAAAAGAATATATTGTTTTCACTATAAAAGGAACTAAATTTCTTAAAAAAAGAAACTCATTCATTAATGAAATTCATTACATGTGAGGGATATGATATGTACTTCCTCAAGAGGGATTTACAGAATCCATCATGTATTTGAGACATTTTTTTTGGAAGTTCTAGTTGATATTCCACAAATCTGATCTGATCAATAATCTCAAAGGGACTGACGTACCTTGAACTTAACATTCCCTTATTTGAAAATCATATGCCTCTATTCCATGTAGATATGAGACAGAATACCTTGTCTCTAACCTCAAACTCTAGGTCACATTGACAATTATCAGTGTATATCTTCTATTAAATTTAGGAATCTAATATATTCTAATGGACGGTCTTCACCTTTTCTTCCATTTTTTCAACCATTTTAGGTCCTAAAATCATATGTTCTCCAACTTTATCCCAATATTATTATGTTATAAATCTCTTCCCATTAAGGGATTCAAATAGGGCCATTTTGATTCTCGAGTAGAAAATATGTTTTTACGACAAATAGACCAATGGAAGATACTAATCCCATACTCAATTTTAGTCCATCGATCATGCTATCAAAGTTTCTAAATGGTCTAATCAGATTGACCAACAATTTTAGGGTGATAATCCGTACTGATATCCATCTTGGTGTTTAGAGAATATTGGAGAATTTTCTATAACATGGAGGTAAATCTCATATTGAAATAGAATACCATTTATTGTGGTACTCTTATAGTCTCACCACTTCTATGATGTGTATCTATGGAATTATATCGAGTGAGAAGTCCTCTAAAATTGAAATAATGTGATATCTATTTATAAGATGATCCAAAAAATCCCATATATCATTATTTCCTATGGATGTCTCTAGAAGATTAGTGAAATTTTACATTGTGATTTTTACCAATTTCCATGTTAGTATAGGTAATTTTTGCATCCCTTAAAGGTTTTCCTTCCATCATTCACTTATTGAAAAACTAGGTACATTTATATATATTCAAAGATCTCATTCTCCATTTTGTCCCACCAATAGTTCTCTCAGAGATCTCGATACATTACTATGCTCCCTGGGTGGATAGAGAAGGTTGAGATTTGTGCATAATTCAAAATCTCCCGCTTCATATAAGGGTTTTATTGTATACATACTCATGACCCAAATCTTATTAATCCTTCCTCATCAATTTTTAACTTCAAGTAATTCCCATTTTTGATAGATTGCACCTTTATCTGAAGTTACACATCATTTCTTTGAGAATACATTATCTTCCCCATAAGGGATGGTTGAGCAATAATTTATGAAAGGAATGATGATGTTCCTTCCCTTATGATTCTATTGTCTTGCCTTTTTAGGTTTCATAAGATTTGATTCTCATCAATTATCATCATTGTTGAATTTCAAGGATCCTTTATACTAAGAGAATCTGCCACTTTATTTGATTTTCTAGGATGGTAGTGGATTTAACAATAATAATGACAGATTATCTATAAAAACCTTTTTTTGAACATATTATTCATCTTCTATGTGAATATATATTTGAGTCTCTTGTGATCAGTATATATCTCAAACTTCTCCCCATAGATATAGTGCTGCCAGATTGTCAACACGAAGATGATAACCGTAGATTCCAAATCATGTGTGGGATAGATTTTCTCATGATGTTTTAGATACCTTGAGTCTTAGGCTATCAATTTATAATTTTTCATCAGTAAAAAGCCTAATTACTTCTTTGATGCTTCTCTATATACCATAGAGTGTTCTCTACTTATGGTTAATGTGAGTATTGGTGCCATGATAATCCTCTTTTCCAACTCTTTGAAGTGGTATTCACATTCACAGGTCTCTATAAAATTAACTCCCTTTTGAATCATCTTTTTTACTGGGTTTTACAATCATAATAAATACATCACAAATTTTCCGTAATACGCAGCTACACAAAGGAAACTACAAGTATCCATTACAGATGCTAGTCTAGGCCACTCATCAATTGCCTTGGTCTTAGATTGGTCTACATATAATCATTTGTTGATGATTAGATGTCCCAATATTGATACATGATTCATCAAAAACTCACATTTACTATACTCTTCATGTATTTTCTCCCTTTGAAAATTCTTTAGAATAGTATTTAAATTTCCTTAATTCTCCTCCTTTCTCTTGAAGTATATTATAATATCATTTATTAAGACTATCACAAATATGTCATGGTTCTACAAAGACATTATTCATTATATTTATTAATATTTATAGACGATTAAAGATTATAAAGGTTGATACTATGAACTCATAGTGTCCATATCTTGTTTGAAAGGCAGTCTTGGATACATCTTCCTTCTTCACCTTTAATTATTGATATCTAGACCAAAGTCCCACCTTAAAAAATATTTATCCCCGCATTGTTGATCAAAAAATTCATCTATTTGTGGTAGGTTATACTTTTTCTTTATCATGATCCGGTTGATCTCACTATAATCAATTCATAGACTCATTGATCCATCCTTCTTCTGGATGAAGAGGACCGATGCCCCACATGGTGAAGCACTTTGGCATATGAAACCCTTGTTCAGATTCTATTATAATTGCTTCTTCAATTCTTCCAAATCAATGATTTCAATCCTGTAAGGATTCTATTATATAGGTAGGGATCCATGTATAAGTTCTATTGATAACTCAACCACTCGGTGAGGAGAAAGATATGGAAATTCCATATGGAACACATTAGTATAGTCTCTTACCGTGGGCATGTATTCAAGCATGATCCTCTCCTTTGTCTCAACCAATTAGAGGTTGTTTTCATAGATTGACCACCAATATCCCTTTTCTTAGGTAATTGAATCACATAATTCCCATGTTCCTTGGATTTTAAACACTATACAATAAGATTTTTGATGATCTAAACCTTCCTTTATTCTTCCACATTACTGTTCCTCTTCAAATCCCCTCATCAATGATTAGACTGATTCCTATATCTTCCAAATTTAATTCATCTCATGATTACCATTAGATAATTTCTATATTGCTTCTTCACACACTTTTGACAGGTGGTATCTGGGGTTTTCTTTCTTCCATGGGCTTTAGCTATTTATCCTCGCATATTAAACTCCATATTCTTATTTTTATCTCCGAGGCCATGGAAAAAATGTGATTCTTCAATCTATATCTCTACCATAAGGTCACAATAGAAAATATACTCATAGTCTCAAATGATTGCATCTTTAATTTTGTTCATAGACTCAGTTTTAACCCACTAAAGAATATATCCACTTTACTTTGAATGTTTATGAAAAATCTAGATGCATATCATGGAGGCCCTATAATGTTTTTATGATATTTTCCCATGGACTCATCTTAATTTTACTTCAGCCTGATTAAATCCCTCTCCATCTTAAGATTAAGAGTTCAGATAAAATATTTATTGAATTTTTTTTCTTGAACCGTTCAAAATGTAGTGAATCAGTTTCCTCTTTAGACTTTGTTCTCTCAATCTGTGTCCACCAATGATCAACATCCCCATTAAAATGATAGAATGTCAATGAAACTCTCTCTTGTTCTGAACATTGAAGAATATAGAATATATTCTCAATATATTCAATCCAATATTCTGTGATGATAGGATTAGAAGATCTAATAAATATAGGAGTATTTTTTTCATATTGTGGATTGAACCCAAAATTGATATTTATTAGGAGAAGAAGGGTGATCCACATGAGTCAAGTTATTATTCATAACTTGATCTAGTTGATCTAGTACTATCATGATGTTATGACCTCCTATTCTCATCTGGTTTGTAATATCATTATGGTGATCATCACATTTCCTATCTCATTTATTTTTATCACGGGTTTTACTATTTCAAATAATTAACTAAAACAATTATGGTGTCTTGAATATTTAACTAATGAGAACATAAAAAGGAAACTGTGAAAATATTATTATAAAACTATAAATAAAAATTATATCTGAACTTATGATTCCCTATGTTTCAATAATGGTAATCATGGGTTATAGAATTATCTCTATGATTATTACTGAAGTTTTATTGTCCTAATCCCCAAAAATAACTAGATTGTTATCTTATATCAACTTTAGCAACCCAATATTTTTTCACATATTATTACATGATTTTAATCATAATTATCCATTAAATACATACAAAGGATCGAAAATTATAGTTTCTTTGAAAGCATAGGTACATAATTAGAAAACATGAAACTAGAATAACAAAAAAAAAATTATTATTTTTAAAGAGATCCTAAATCCATTTGAGATCTTAAAAATGTATATGATAACCTTGGGAAAATAAATACCAAAGGGATGTTCTAAAAATACTAGTAAGGGAATAAACATGATAATGAAGCATAACACATGAGTTAGAAGGCATAACATGATAATATAAAAGGAACAACTCATAAATAAACATAATAGGAACAAAATTTAAAACATTGAATCATATGATCATGGAAATATAAGAATGTGGCATGAACATATTACATGAGTCAAGTCTAACTACCAATACTATATCACATGGTTGACAAAGACTCATAATGGTTTAGGTTTACTATTTAATCCCATACATAATATCTCATGAGACTAAATAATTTCCCAATTCATCGGAGCACTATATAGGAACACCCATTATAACATGTTCATACATATGTGTGATACAAAAAGAATCATACATAAGAAATAAACATAAGGGTTTATCATGTTAAGAAATGTGTTTTATAATCATGTCATAAGGAATAACCAAATGGTGTATCCAAATAGTGTCCTTGAAATAAAGGAATTAAATCGTTATTAGAAATTAATATTTAAAATATAATAATATAACATAATTAATGAAGTCCAAATTATGTGAAAATAGTCATGACCCATCCTCGGGGCCCATGTCGTGACTACCCCAAGCCCTCCTTCCATAGGCCAGGGGATGACGACTAGCACCAAAGGCGTAATCCTGATAAAATGGAAGGAATTTACCCTTTTAACCTATAACACACAGACAGTCTGAACACAAGCGGTAGAGGAAACAACATAAAATAAACACTAAGTAAAGCTAAATACATGAGAAAGTGCTGAAAGGAAAGGTGCCGAAAATACAATCCCAACAGTAAAGTACAAATGTAGAAAAGTAAATAGCAACTACTGAGCCATCCTCTGGGAATCCCACCTGAAGGGTGGGTACAAATGGCCTCCTCAGCACCTCAGGTCCTTCTGTCCACTCCATGTATGTCTTGCCAAGTGGTCCACCTCCGGGTACCGTCTAGATCCACAACTCTCTGCCTCAATAAGTGTTGTTTGTCGTCTACAACCAACACAATGAAGTATGGGTATATCCCATGCAGGGGTGAGTATAATGATACTCAGTAGGGACCTTGAGACCCCTGAAGGTCTCCCAGATTCCATGAAGGGTAAACCACAGAATAGAGATACAATAAAGAAGTATCAACCAACCCTACTTAGGTATATTCCCATACATATACCTAAATTATCAACCATAGTTCAGCTCTAACTCTCTAGCCCAAGCACAACCCAGTCCACACAGGAAGTATATTCAATCACATCGATGATAATGATTGAAAGTAAATACATATCTCACACAGGTATACAACTCACGAAGAGGAGAAGAGATGATTAGATGTAGCCTTTAAATCATCTCCTCTATTGAACCCATGTAGGATCCTGGAACAAAAGTCATCGTTGTCAAACCCACGGTGGATCTCAGTACAAAAGTCATCGCTATCGAACCCACAGAGGATCCCAGTACATAAGTCATCGATGTCGAACCCATGAAGGATCCTAGTACAGAAGTCATTACTGCCGAACTCACGGAGGATCCGAGTACATAAGTCATCACTGCCGAACCCACGGAGGATCCTAGTACAGTAGTCGTCGCAGTCGTAGCCAACTCTAGGGTTCCCGTACATAGCACGCTCGATTCCGGTAGGGTTCACTCCTCAATCCAAGAATAGATACATCAACTAAGTCCTGAGTTGATGTATCCCAAAGTTCCTTCTCATCAAAAGAAACCCAATGCGATAGACAACGCGTCAATCGGACGCCCGGTCTGAGAGTTATTAGCATTTCCGTTCCATGGGCCCGGTTGGAATTATGCTCATTCCAAACCTGACCGTCTCCCAAAGTTTTCCAAAACTCACTTGGATTATCACAAAAGGACTGCCTCATCTAAAGTATCCCATTGCTGCAGACGGCGCGTCGATCGGGCGTGCGGCCTAGAAGATATTCGCGTTTAAACGAAACAGGCCCAGCCCGTCAAGCCCAGTGGGATAGCGGGTCATCCCGGCCCGGTTTGGGGGGTCCGACCTAGCTGGGAATCGGCCCAGCCTGGTGGAGCTCGGCCCACCCAGGGTCTCTGCCCGGCGTATACAACCCGTTTGGGGGGTTGGCCCAGCCCGGTGGGGCGCGGCCCACCCGCGGACCCGGCCCGAGTCGCGGACCATTTCGTCTTGCCCAGCGGCGCCTAGAGGGGCCACCCCTCCTTGTTTCCCGGTTAGTTTTTCCGGAACGAGGGGCCCATGGTTGCGGGATGCGGTTCCTCCACACACGACGCCCATAGGTGCCGCGGTTCCCTTCAGCCTGGCCGGTTCGCCCACCGAAGCGGCCCCCCTAGTGCGGGTCATGGTCTTCTCCGCAGCGCGGTGCCGCGGCCTCCTACCCATTCAGCTGTAGCTGTCTGGTTCATCCAAAAAGCGACCCGCGGATGCGGGCCACACCTCCTTCGCGCGGCACCTGCGAGTGTCGCGGTTCACCAACCCGGCCGGCAGTAGCCAATCGGTTCTTTAGCCCGATCGGCCCGCAGTTGCGGGCTGCGGTTCTCCTCCATGAGGATGGTGCGAGACCACCGCTCCCAGTCGTCATCGTCTCCGATTTCCATTGGAAAAATAACCATGAACCAATGGAGGGTCATCGGGCTGTGTTCTTTCAACCCATGCCCTCCGCGTTAGGCGATAATAAATGGACGAAGACAATCCAAATCATTCAACAAGAACGATATATAATTTTATTCATTTAAAATTATACAAATCCCCCTACCTCGTTTCAAGGTACGTTGCACGTCGACAAACCGCGGAAGACGGTGTGGCAAAAGTCGGGCGTCGCGGAATATGGATGTCGATTTCATTGACGTCGGGGTGCGTCCGAAGAGGAAGCGACGTCGGAGAAGTTTTTCGTGTTCTTCGTCGGAGATGAATTCTCTCTCCCTAATTCTTCGAAAGTTCCGCCATAAAATATATTCCAAGTAAAATATAATAAAAAGGATCCCCAATATGATAACATTTCCATGCAATTCAAAATAATTAAAATGAATTTTTGACACTGAAAATTAATTAAAGAAGACTTTAACTAATTTTGTTGGCACAATTAATGGGAGGGAGGTGGATAGGCTCCGCCATTAATTAAAGGGAGAGTTGGAACATCAAGAGGGAAGTTCAAAAGTTAAAGAGGATTAAGTGGGGTTTCAATGGGAGTGGAAGAGTCTAATCTCGTGTGGGCCCAACCCTTAGTTATATCCTCCCAAGGGACGTTATGTGGGGTGTGGGCCCTACATCCAACTTCTCTTTGGAGAAGATAACCACCACTTAAAAATAAAATTGTGTAACACAACAATTTTATTTAATTTATTATGAATCCCCAAATTATAATTTCCATCATGTATAAAACAAAACTGCGGTAAAGGTCCCCTTAAGAAAATACCAGTGCTGCGAGTTCATCGATGTCCTCATATTTCAATTCTGAGAGCCGGTTCAAAAGATAGAAAACCCCGCTTGTACATTTACTGAATGTACCTGAAAAAAACTTCAGAAATTGATTCCGGGCACATCAGGCCTCGAAATTAGGCACTGTCAGAAACTGCGGACTCATAAAATTCCAAAGAAAATAAGAAAAAAATTTCCCTAACTTTTTGGGTCTTTACAAAAACATTACAAGGGTGGTTATATAACTTTATAAATGTAATATATGTGCATCATTTTGAGGAAAAGAATTAAGAGTCTTTAAAAAGGATAAAGGAAAAACTTGTTTTCATAAAACAAAAAATGGAAAAAAAATATTTTCCATTATAAGTTGAGTTATTTTATTAAAATATTTGAGGCATAAACTATTGTATGAAGTATACATGAAAATGGGAAATAAAAAAGAGAAGTTCAAATTAATCGGGTTTTCTTATCAGGAAGAATTTAGAATGGAACCTTATAAACCATGTATTTTTCCCATAAAATAAAGATGAATTGAGGTACATATATATGTGTGGAACATAAAAATAGAACATAATATAAGTATACTAGAATAATTAGTGGATATATTAAGGAAAATTGAGAAAGAAGATGAGCCCGTAAGTGGCGCTGCTGAGCTAGGGTTCCCCTGTCACGGTCGTCCCTCCTCCACCTCAGTTTGGTTGCATCTCCTCCTCAGCGCTTCTCCACAGCATGGTAGTGGAGTGAGGTTCCTCCTTCAGCAGGGACTCGTGGGCTCAGCCATCTTCAAACTCTTTGTTCCTTCCCTTTTCTCGCCCCATCCCCCTCGATCTAGCTAGGGTTTCTTTAGCGGTGCGATGCAGGTCAAACGGCCGAGCTCCATCTACGGCCTCAGGGTTGGTGCCTTGCAAGTGCTGGCTGTGAGTACATTGGGTGGGTCATCGTGGCACCTGAAGAGGTCTTGATGGCAGCGATAGGAAACATATTTTGTTTTGTGTTGTGGCTCCTTCTAGCGAGATACAGTTTTCATGAGGTATGAATCAATGTTTTGGTTTGCGGTGGGTTGGATTTTGTTTTTTGGACTTGTTGTCTTCATGATTGGATTCAATCTCGATGATGCTGTGTGAACCGATTTGGGGTTCGTTTGATTTGGGATGACTTGTTTCGGTGTTAAGCGGAAACGGCGTGGTTCAATGCGGCGACGATGGTTGAGTCGTCTGGACTTCTTGGGCCATTTGATGAGAATGATCCCGAAGGTGATGAGTCTCTAGGTGAAGCTGATGGTGTAGCTAATGAACTAGAATCCATAATGAGAATCATAGATGTTAAAGAGGATGAATGATGATTCTACCTACCACTATTATTGATTCTTTTTTTTTGTGATTTTTGTCGGTTGATATGAGTGGGAACTTGTTAAGGAGTGATATGGTGAAAGATCTGGCTCAATAACTATTTTGGAATTTCTTGTTTTGTGTGTGTGGAATGATAGATTTTGTGTAGTAGCACTACAGTCTATGGTCATTGGGGCAAGGCAACCAGTTCACCTACATGACTACTTCAGAAGAGGTTCAGAGAAGAGAGATTTTTTGGAAAATTGCTATTTGGATTTGGAAGTTCGAGAGGGTATGAAATTTGCCATCAGTAGCAGGCCCATGTAATCCTGCACGGAATAGCTTGTTGAACTATGATGTGATGGTGAAAGCTGGTCTTATTGTGTTTGATGCTGGGGAGGATTTCTCACTGTATTGAATTTGGTTGTTTTTTCCTTCAGATCTTGGATTGTAGGGGCTTGTCTTAATGTTTTAAGTCGTTGAAGTCATTTTGGGTTCCCCTCACCCTTAAGAGAGGGTTTATTCTAATAAAAAATTAATTTTTAGTCAAAATACTATTCCATAAGTGAATTGAAATGGTATTTGTGAAGTAAGTTTAAATGGTCCAATATATCACTATATTTTTTGAAAAGATGATGATTTATTTGATATAAAATTAATGGTAAATTTTTAGTTTATTTTCCCGGTTTCTCAATCCATCATGAACTAGTTTTGTTTTATTTAATATTATGTCTATATATTAGTTACATTATATGGAATAAGTTATAATATAATTTTTAAAATATTATTTTACAATAATAGTAGTTTTAAGGCCTTATTTGAAGGACGTAATCGAAAATGAAAGCTCGTTATCCACGGAGATGGTTGACCGCCAAAATTTGGACAATAGTTTCCTTTATTTGAAGAATAGGATATGAGAAAAAAAGTTATGGATATAAAATAATAAATTAGAAATATAAATTCCCATATATACATGACCATGTATGTATTATTATTATATGGATGAAAGAGGTGAGAATAAGGTAGAAGAGGAAAATAAATTAAAAGATGTAATTTGATAATGTTACCTCTTGAATATCACCTCTTTAAAGGAACCCTTTAAGAAATTGGAATTCGTTTTTTGGTGAGAACTGAAGCACTTGAACATGGGAAGAGTGGGGAATAGAGTTATTAGATGACATTTGGAATGCTTTAGGGATTTAAGGTATGAGAATAATGGGTGGTATTTATAAGGGGAGGAGAGGATTATTATTGGAATTTCTAAAAATATTAAGATATAATAAATTCATTTTACATCCAAATACAACAAAATGGACTTGGATTAGAATATAAGAAAATATATGTTTCTAATATCATAATGAAACAGAATTTAGATATGTTTTTGTGTTATTTTAAACCTTGATATTTTGATTAACCATTAGTTAGCTTATTTTAATTTTAATTATATTGCAACTTTTTCAATTCGAAAAGGTTTTAATTTTTACTTATGTTCTATCAATTGAAAATAAATGTAAAATTTATGAAATTTTAGATCATGTAATAATAATAAAAATAAATTAATATTTTTTATGGTTTTTAAATATTTTAATAATATAATAATCCGATAAAATAACATTATTGTCAATTTTGATTGTATTCACTACTTTGAAATTTAGAAACATCAAGTTAATAAAATAAATTTGAAAAAACAATTATATTATATCCTAAATATATCATGTTAATCTATAGAATTCATGAATCACCTTAAATATCTCAAATTTCATTAGTTTTGATATTTTATAGTCATTTATTTGATTTTTTTATTAATTAATTAATTAGTATATTTGCATTGTGTAAGAATTTAGGGTAATTATTTAATTCAATTTTTTTAATAAATTACCATTATTAAGATAAATAATTTATATTTTAAAATAATATTTATAGTCTTGTATATATTATGGTTAACCCCATATTAGAAATATTATACTTATTAAAAATAATAGTGTGATATTTTTTCACTTTCTTTGATTTTAATAATATCTAAGTCACTTTACTGGAAAAGTGTCCATTAAATAATTAAATTTTTTTAGGTGTTAAGGGTCGAATTTAATTCATCCAATAATAATTTTAATGAAAAACTATGGCCTTATCACTTTTTTCTAATCTAAAATATGGAATCTAGTTTTCCAATTCAAAATATAGAAGTGGAAGAATTTATTTTAAAAATAACCATCAAAATAAAATGAATTTTTCCCAAAAAATGGCTTTTTAAAGTATAAAATGTTTTTATACTAAATTCATCAATAAAATTCATTTATAATACCAAAATTATATTATTTATTATCAAAATTAACTAATTAGTGTTTAAAAATAATCCAATATATAATTTCACTTTGTGAATGTTTTAAAAGAATATATAGTTTTTGATATACATTAGTATTATTCACTATTTATTTAAATTTTAAACTATTTAGAAACTTCCAAAAAAATCGTCCTAGGATAATTTTGACATTATAATTTCAAAAATGAATTTTTTTATTTATATAAATTTTCTAAAAGTTTCAAAATAAATTATATTCTTTTTCTTATAGAAAGGAAGAAAATTGTTCTTTGAAGAAAACATATTTTTGAAGAGTATAATTTCTTTTCTCAACAATTAAGTATTTATTTCCTCTTAATAAATGCATTTCATATTATGATTATTCCTATTCTTAATTATTAATTCAATGACTAGTTAATAATGTTCATGTTAAAATATTAATATTTTAATAGTCTATTGTGGTTCGTTTAAACATTGTATTGTGTGAAAAAAAAGATACGAAGGAATTAAAATTATATAAATAGAAATATTATATGAAAATTGTGGGGTATAACCTACTTTACCACTAAGGTATCTCCAGAGCTGCTAGTGTGTAGCATGTTAGTTACTTACTGGGCCTTTGACTTGTTGATTTTTGTGGATCTCCTATAGCCTCACCCTATACCACCATTGGTTGGACTATGGATTGGATCAATAATGTAGTCAATAGAACATTGGTAAAACACCATATCTAGGCATCGAAAAAGGACTTTGAGAGACCAATACCCACTCTAACTAGAGGGATGGTCATAAAAATCTGATTTTATTCCCTAGAAAATATAACCCCTAACTATTGAGCTACTATAAGGTGCCTCTTTGAATGAATATTACAAGGTGTAGCAAGGCACTTCATCTAGAGAGACCAATATTGAATCCCAAATTGAGAAGGTTTATGCCAATCATATTAAATCTTTTTGAGTAGATGCGACACCCTCACTAAAATCTTTTAGGTATTCTTGGACTTCGAGACTAATCTTATCTTTGTAAATAAACGAACTTGTTGGTCCTCTATATAGAATCAATAAAAATAAATGTTTCAAGTTCATCTAGTTCTTTATCTCCCAATTCTTTAGTGTAATCATCTTGACCACACAATTACTCGAAAGGAATATCCTAAACCTAGAACAAGGAATGACCTTGGTGTTGATAAATTCATTACAACCTATGTGAGCTCCCATAAACCCTTATAGCTCTTAGAAGGTGACCAAAATCCAATATTGGCCCCTTCCCCTATGAATGTGGTGGAGTTGGTGATATAACATGGCTTGTAAACAAAGGAACAAGACAAGTTAACGACCACCTTACAATTTCACCTTCATTAAGAACATGGAAACCCTTAATTTTCATTTATATTTAATGATGAAAAAATTCCAACTAAGAAAAATCACCAATAATCCCTAAAAACAATATAGTTGACATGGGAAGTGACTTTCCAAACCTGAAGATTAAACTACCCTTCTAGAGTAATTTCCTGATAAACACCCTCTACCCTATGATATTTTATATACGATAAAGCCTTCGGATTCTTAGATAGTGGTCATGTCAGGTCTACTTGATAAATAATTTGTCCCACTTCTTAATGTATATTTCATAACCTAGATATATATACCCCCTATATAGAATTTTTTAGCCAAGATGATAAGTTATTTTGAAATATGATGATTCCTTTCAGAATCATGCTAGAAAAATGAGGTAGAGAGAAATACATCAAACATATCTCTAAGGAAAGACACACCACTTACACTCTCATCATTCCAAAGGATGATTACAAAATCTTCATGTATTATATAAAATGTGTTTGTATTCAAGATCCACCAACTTACAAGGTCCACTGTAAGACCTTTATTATAGTAGGAATGTGTTTAACAAATCCAGATAGACTCATATAAACCTATTCGTTTTATTTTAATAGAAACTTCCATTTCAGTGCATTTCACCCATAAGGGATAACCCTAATAATTTATGAATTCCCTTCTTGATTGAAGATCCCAACTAAATGATCACCCATATTTCAGATTCCATATTGATTCCCACCATATAGACTTGTGAACATGGGTTTGGGATCAGGATCATGCAAAATCCCTTTGAAATCCATTGCAATAGGATTCATCATAGATCTGTTAGAGTAGTACTCTTTAGGAATGAAATTACTGACATATGAATTATTCTTCTTGAATTTTTTATAAGTCTTGATGATCCAATAAAGAGGTAGAATACATTCTAAATGTTGTGAGATTATATCATCATTCTGAATGATGAACCTTTATAGAGATAGTCAAGCATACAATAGATACTCTGCAATATTTTTCCCCATCAAAATCATAAGATGATAAGGAGTGGTTTTCATAACCTCACATTAGTTAGATACCAAAATTTTAATCATGGTTTTATGATGAACCATGGGATGAACCGTGTCACCACGGGTTGTGAAAATCAAGGAAAATTTAACTTTTATTCCTTTAAGTGTTTGAGGGAAAAAATTGTAATTTCTCCTATGAGGTGATCTTGGATAATTTTTATAACCAATCCATTTGTCTCGGAATATGGTGATCACCCTTGGACATGATTTTAGTGGAAATCCATGATTTTCAAATTTTCAACGAATATTTTATATTTAATTAATTAAATATTAATGTATTTATAAATGTACATTTGGTCATATCTTTAAAATGTATCTTTGTATTGAGATTCCATCATCGTGGTTGAGTCTTTAATGGAATTTTTTTCCTTGGAATGAAATAACATTATGTTTTGTATAGATTCTAGGCCTCTTTCCTTTTTCTTTTTCTTTTTTCTTCATTTTTCTTTCTTCCTTTTAATTTTTTCTTGTCCCCTTGGTCTAGTTACATATGCCCATGGGGATCTCCACTTATGTGTATTTGGTTCTGAGTGGTAGAGGGAAATAATATATTGATTTTGAGAGGAGGAGGCATCAACAGAGAGCTCGGGTCCTTCCTGATAGTCATGTGGTGTCTATGGATCACATATCAAATTGAAGATTTGGTAGTTTCCACCCATAGGTGGGTTTATTTTACATTTTTCACCATGAATTCCCATAGTGTCATTTTTTCAATTTCTAATCTAGTTTTGGGTTTTTAGGGATCCCTTTAGAGTTTTTCTATGGATTTTTGGGAGAAATCAGTGGTTTTGGGCCTTGGGGGGGGGGGGGGGGGTTCAGGAAAACCCATGTACAAGACATGTGGTTTTGAGAACACACATCATGTGTAATGCCATTTTATGGAAGAAAATTTTTTAGAAGCACATCCTAGGTAATTTAATTTCACTTCATATAGTATTAAATTTCCATGTATCGATCTATATGATAGAATAAATGGGAAGGTAGAGTTTTGGGAAGTACATGCCAAGTGCTCTAGGTACACATTGTGTATTTAGACATTTCAATGTCACCATGCACTTTTGTAGTCACCCCATGTGAGGCGAACATGACCATGTTGTATTACAATGGTGGTCCCCATTTACACCTAAGTTATATAGTAGAACATGGGTTGACCTAGATATTTCCCTGTCGGGGTATAAGTACATGGTAAGGTGTACATTTGACAATACATGCCATGAAATCATAAGTACATGCCATTTAATTTTTCCAGCAAGGGGTTTTTTGATTTTTTATGCACCAGAGTCAGAATTTAACTTGTGATTTTCCCATCATGAGCTTCTTTTTGTGTAGATCCTACTAGTGTAATTATTTTTTCATTTAGAGTATATCTTGAAAGTGTCTTGGATTGAGAGAGTTTATTATGATGATCTCTTTGAGGTTTGACTTCATAATCTCAATGGGGGTTGGGTTGTGAGCTGTGAGCTTGTGTGAGGTTTGTGAGATTTATTATCATTATGTCTCGAGTGTTCAATGGAAATCTGTTTGAGGAGTTTATATATAGATTCCATAAGTCATGATCGATTATTATCTTTGATGAGATCTGGGTTTGTCCCTGCATGTCGGGACTAGTTGCACGAGGTTAGAGTAGTTGAGGTTTAACAATTGTGTTTGTAGATCATATATGTTGGAACGTTTAAGATGGGTTATGTTTTGGGATAATGGTTATTTATGGGTGTCATTGAGCTATTGAGATTATTCTAATGGATTATTTATCATTCCCTCTTGGGATAGTTATTGAAAAGTTATTGGTAGTTTCCACAGTCGATTGTTGAGAATACCATAGTGGGTGGTTACTAATCTAGTGATTAGTAGTTTCCATTATTCTATTTTTATGACACCCAAGTGGAATATCATTGTTTAGATTCCCTTTTGGTGAGTTGATACTCATGTATGGGTTGTTGTTTTTTTTAATTTGGATGTGGTTTTCATGCATGGTATTTTCCTAAAGGTTTTTCTTATACCGAGGATCCCTTTTGAAGGGTCCTTCTTTGAGGTGGTCATGACGATCGTTGTGAATTATTTTATTTGAGATATTATGATTTTGGATTCCCCTCGGGTATGTTTCTGACTAGGGATTAGTTGGAGGCCAGTGAGGGATGCTTGGGGTGTTTCCACAGAGGGTGTGTCCTATGGTTTTGGATGAGCTAGGGGAACCCCTTATAGGGTTTCCTTCTTTTACTGTGGCCTTTTGGCTATTTGAGGATGTATCTATGGGAGTGGACCAAGAGTTTTTGTGTAGCAATGGATTCACTAGTTGGATGTCATATTATGTTGTGACCCCATGACTATGGGAGTGTCGAGTTTTGGGTTGAACCTAAGATGGGTCATTGCGAGCTCATATTGGATGTTCATTGGATGCAGATATTGAGGGTTCTAAGAGAGGTTCTGCTTTGTTGGCCGATTTTTGATCAACACTACTATTTTAGCTATTGGTTGGTGGGTTCTAGGTTAGTTCATACCATATTTAGTTGTCTATTGGCTATTATAATTATGGTAGTTTCAGCTCTGGACTATGGTTTGAGGAGGATAACAATGGGACATTTTCGATTAGACATTAGCCCTGAGTTTTGATCTGGTTCTCTCCTATTATGGTTGGTTGAGGTTAGATGAGGTTAGTTAACTAATATATGATCTAGATGAGGGTACCCCTTAATGTTTGATCTTGTGACATGGATAGAGTTTATATTATCCATGGATTCTATAGAACTCACAATTTGGTTTATAAAGACTTGTACAATTTATCTTTCATGTCTATATAGTTGGATTCTATATGGCAGTCTATCTGAGAGGTCCATGGTAGAGCCCAAGTTTTTATTCTAAACTTACAAGACATGAAATATCTCTAATGTGCGGAGGAAATTTTTTGGTTATAGTTTAAAACATTTCATTAGATTCCTGGATCTTGGTAGTTGTGATTCGTTGTGTGTATTCCTTGGTTGTTCATCGGGCCTGAAATTCTTACCTATTCTCTTAGATGTCTTAAAGATCCTATTTTTATTTGATGGATACATCAGTTTTTTGTATTTGGGTGATCCATTTTTTTTAAATCCTCGAAGGTTGGATAGGGTGTGGGTATATTTACCTTGAGTTCCACACTATAACCCACAGTTTTTCATTTTCTTTATTTTTATTTTCCACACTTTTTATACAGTTGTTATTTTGGTGTCGACTGTTGTTAGTCTTCAAGTAGGCTAGGAATATCATGTGTGCATATACTTTTCATGGTTTTATCTTTATAGGTTAACTTTTGGTGGATGGAAAACTAAGATTTAATTATCACCCCCTGTGCATACACATTGATGTGTGTGGAGGCAAGATGTCAGATTTCATGTTGGAGCATAGGTTGCGTACTAAATGGGGATGAGGCCCATTATTTCTTGATTGAGAAAAGACAGTCATGTGGATTCATAGGTTCATTTTTGTGTAGCTCGAGTTTTAAGGAGGCTTGGTATGTGGTTAGTCTTAGTGTTGTTAATGTCACTAGATGTATTTATTTTTAGTTTGTTTATTTTGTATATGTGGTCAACCCTCTGGGTGAATGATTGTTATATGTTTTTCTTTATTTGAGTCCATATTACTGTTTGATGCATTCCATTTATTATAGACTGATTCTATTTAATTTATTTATTATGAGTACTTTGATGTTTATCTCTGGGTAAGGTTTTGATATTTATGCTATTATTTCTCTCTAAAAAGATGGCATAGTCTCCCCACTATTTCATCTAGGACCTTATTGTTGATCAGTAGCCTCTAGCATTCAAGGAGACATGATTGAGACCATGTGGTGAGCTAGATCGGGTGACATGTAAATTCGAACTCGAATTGTTCTTTAAAAAATGGTATCAAAGAGTTTTAGTTTATGATTTGGGGAGTTGGTAGATAGTTGGTCTAGGAGTGTGTCAGTATAGGTGATGGATATCAGTTTGGTGTGTTGAAAAAACCTTTGCCAATAGCAATTCCATGTCACCAAGGCATGGTATTAGTGTTCCTGATTTTTGTTTTGATAGTTGTGTGATTTCACCTAGTGTGATTCACTTGAGTTCGTGGATTTAGGTATATTATAGTTTTTGGATCATGGGCCATGGTGAAGAGGCTAGTGTTCCTGAATCATTCTAGGGATATATGATTCACATGATACATTCCTATCTATGGTTTTTTACTAAATATGGTGGTTCATTTTCTTAAGATTTCAGAAACTTCCCATCCAGTTTTTTCTCATATAAGTACATGGTGGAATTCTACTCAAAGAAACCACATATGTAAATTTTATTCTATTGAAAGGTCATGTGTATCTTGTAACGAGAGGTTAACTGGTAATGGAGATATATTCCCCTCATAGAGGGATGCATGGAAACCCTAGTGTATTGGTAATGGGATCTATGTAACTTATTAGTGGCTCGATGAGGGAAATTATTCCTGAGAGGTATTTGTATTGGGATCAAGTTTCCATGAGGTGGTTTCCCCTGAAGTTCCAGGATTTTGTTCCGAAGGAGGGAGTTTTTCTTTCCATGTTTCTTCTATTGGGTCTTGTCATGGAGCCCATGTGAAAATATCACTAATGGTTTGGGTGGGTTTGGATATTATTCTTTAATGGAGCCATTGAGCTTTTCTTTTTCCCATGGTGTGGCTAGGAATAAGGATTCCTAGTGGTTGAGAAGTGGATCACTAGGAGTGTTCCATGTCTTGTGAATGGATTAAGAGGTAAATGTTTGGTTAGATAACTATCTCGTCTTGTTTTGGTTGTGTCTTAGGTATCATTGTGAGATCATGGTTGGATTCTTTTGATTTTGGTTAAACACCTAAGTTGAGGGTGGTTTCATGGTTGATTGGGCCATGAAGTGGATGCCCCATTTTTTAGGAGTTATGAGGGTGCTCTGGTTTTCTAGAACTAACATATGTGAGGAGCACAACCATTAGATTTAGGAATGTTAGCCTGGTTTCATTATATATTGAGATGTGTGAGTGTGAGTATTTTTTCACTTTTGATAGTATTTTAATGAAATACTTATGGTGGGACTCCACCATAGGCTGTGGTTGGTCAGGATCCTTGGTTAAGTGTATTATTGAGCATGGAGGTTGTGGGTTTTGTTTTGGCACTCAGGTGTCAGTGGTTTGTCCATGTATGTCCATTATGTTTGGTGATGGACAAAATATGGGTCCGGTGATTTTCTGTTAGGTAGTGGGGTGATGATAATTATACTCTTGTGGTGTGCTGTATTAGATTGGTCGATGTTGAATGTCTCTAATGTTGGGAGGGAGTTGGGGATTCTATAAGTCTAGTCACTATATGATTGAGATATTGTTGTTAGTTCTACTTATTGTGTGATAATATGGATTCTTATTATCCATCAAGGCCAATTAGGGGTGAGAATCATTTGTGATAAGAAGTTTTTAGGGACCAAATTCATTACAGGTTGTGAAAATTGTTGTAAATTTGAACTTTTCTCCCTAATTTTTTTCAAGGAAAAATCATAATTAATGCTATTAGGTGATCTAAAATAATGTTTCCCACTAGTTTTTTGGTCTTGTACTATGGTGTTCACCCAATGATAAGATTTTAGTGGAAGTATAAGCTGCTCAAATGTTTACAGAATGTTTAATTAATTAAATATTAATTTATTCATGCATGTTAGTTTAGTTGTATATTTCAAAAAGACCATTATATTGATATTTCAGTGTCTGAGCCCGAAATATGGTTTTTACCTAGGTTAGGCATAACAATGTTTCGGGCACCATGTTCAGTCCCCTTTATTTTTTCCTTTTTCTTTCCCCCCCTTTTCCCTTTTTCTTTTTTCTTATATCTTCTTACCTCTGGCTTGTAATATAGACTCATGGGTATCTCCTATTGGGGTTCTTTGGTCATCAAATTGATATGGGTAGAAGATATGGAGAATGATATTAGGAGGAACTATAAATGAGGTTGAGTTATTCTAAATCAATGTGCGGCCACTATAGATCGCTGATCAGACCCACGCTTTGGTGGTTTCTACCTGTAGGTAGGACAATTTTATTTTTTTCACTATAAATCCCTATAACATAGTTATTTTTAATTTTTAATATCATTTTTTGTTTTTCGGGAAACTTTAGGGGTTGTTCTATGGATTTTTGGGGGAAATCATGGGTTTCAGACCATTTTAGTGGTTTTTTTGTTTAGGAAAACCCATGTGTATATAGTGTGGTTTAGAAAACACACACTTTGTATCCTTACTATTTGGGAATTATGAGTTTTAAGAAGTCCACAACATGTAATTTATGTACCAACATTGTATTTTTACTTTTCCATATACCAGGCCATGTGGAAGAGTACATGTGCAAGCATAGTTTTGGGAAGTACACACCTTGTAATTTGGGTATACGATGTGTAGTGGGACATGGACATATGTCTATACACTTGGGAAGAAACCCCATGTGATGGTTACAAGGAAATGTATTTGGGTAGGTGAAGACATAATGTACACACTAGTTAGGTATTAGTATAAGTCTACACCCCAAGTGTTCCCTGGCGTGTAGAAGTACATGGCTTGGTTCACCCTTAAGAGTACAGATAGTGTACTTGGAAGTACACATTATATAATTTTTATGGAAAGGGGTTTTTGTGTGATTTGGGAATCACAGCCTAAATTGGACTTGTGATTTGTCCCTTTTGAAAGTTTTTTCACAAATATTTCCATGGTTTAATCCTTTTAGTGTTTGGAGTCCTTCTAGATGATGGTTTTTTATAAGTTATTCCAATATGAGGATTTCTTGGTGGGTTGGTTTTAAAATACTTCAGAGGGTTGGGTTCTGAGCTAGGAGTACCATGTGAGGATTATAATCTTAGTGATCATCTGGGATTAAGTGTTAAATGGTGATCTATTTGATGATATTTTGGAAATATTATAAAAGGTCTTATCATGTAGTATCTTCAAAGAGATATTTTTCCCATGTGTTCCATGACCAGTTGACTAATGTTTGAGAAATTGAGGTTTAACTCTTTTGTTTGAGGATCAAATTTATTTTATCCTTTGATATGAGTGACACTATGGGATGACTCTTATGTATGGGTCCATTTAGATATTGATATGAGTCTGGTGGAATCTTGGGGATTCTCAAGTGGGATGGGTACTGATTAAGTGACCAATAGTGGCAGTAGAAAACTATTGAGGATTCTATAGTGGTATGGTTACTGATCAAGTTATTATTAGTTAATGTATTTTTCTATAGTGGAACCGCTCGTAGTGTGTCTTTCTATTTATATGGCCTTTTTTTATTTGAGGATATTTTTTCAAGAATATCTTGAGATATTGGGAGCAACATGGTAGTCCTTACATGGATGTTTTTTATAGTGTGACATAAGATACTATGAGAGCCTCCAGTTTTTTTCCCCAATGGTGGGTTGTTAAGAGGTCATAGTTTCTATTTGTTAGATGATGAGATATAGGATACTAAGATAGGGTCATACTTTTTTGGTGGAGAGTTGATTAGAACTGAATGTTCATCTATTTTTATGGTGGGTTTGAGGTTGGTTCTTCCCATGTTTGGTTGTCCTTTCTACATGATCATTGAGACAGTTTCTTCTCAGGAATGTGGTTTGAGGAGGAGACCCTTGGGATATTTTTGATTAGTAATTGGCTCTGAGTTTTTATTAGCTTCTCTCCTCCATTGGTTGGATATGATTATATTGGATTAGGGAACTAATGGATGGTTTGGATGAGGTCACCCCTTATATATTGAGTGTGGGTCTTTGTGAGAGGGTATATTAGTTATGGATGTTGTATTACTCATGGTTTATTTTATGGATCCTTGTGAATTAAATCTATTAGGTTCATGTGGATGGATCCCATAAGTTGTTGTATCTAACAAGTTTTTTGTGGATCCCAAGTTGTTATACAGGACTTCTAGGACTTGAACATTGTCGAACATTTGGAGGGGAGATTCTGTAACATGTTCAGATCTTTCCATTGGAGTCTTAAATCTTGATAGATATAATTGAACATGTGGATGCCTATGGTTGTGACCTGCAATTCTAAATTATTTCCTTTTCACTTATAAATGTTGGATATCTTGTGTAGATTTGGAAAATTTGTTGGTTGTCATGTGGATTGGTGAGCCACATGTTGTAAATCAGATGTCATGATTTTGAGTAGGGGGATATTTTCCTCTAGATTAAAAGTAAAACCCACAGTCGGATGTTTTCATTGCTTTTGATTTTGTCCCTTTTATACATTTTTTATTTTATTCAAATTGTTTTTAGTATTCAACTAGGCTAGTAATATCACATGTAAATTCAATTTTTATAAAAATAAATTTATAGGTTCACTATCAAGGGTGGGATACTGAGATTTATATCTCACATCCTATATGTTTACATTGGTGTACATGCAGAACTAATGTCTGATTTATATTTGGAGTGTAGGTTTAAAATTTTATGGGGAGGAGGCCCAATGTTTCTTGATCAAGTGGATGTTCTCATGTGGAGTCTCAGGATTGTGCTAGTAAAAATTCAGGTTTGAGGTGATTGTGTATGTTATTAGGATCACTATTGGTAGTCGATCCATATGTAATCATCTATCTGTTTTTGATTTTGAATATCTATTCAGCCTAATGGGAGACTGACTATTGTATGTTTTATATTATATGAATCTATATGACTATATACTCATTTTATATATTATAGCATGCTTCTATTTTAGTAATTTATTATGAATAATATGATGATGTTTAGTGCAGATGTTTTGGATATTTCTGTTATTATTTCACTCTTACTAGAGGATATAGTCTCCCCAGTGTATCTTTCTGACCCTCTTCACTAGTCAACAACCCTTAGAAATTAGGGAGGTGCGCTTGATGCCTTTTGGAGAGCTAGATCAAGTGATGTGTTAGGCCAACCCAAGCTGGTTATTTAAAATACACATCCCCTTTTATTTCCTTCTTTAAATACATCTTCACCAAAAATATAACATTAAGCATAATTATGAAAAATGGGAGTACAAATCAAAAGGACATATGATGAATAATACAAATTGACATGATAAAGTGACCATAATAGTGTATCAGGGTGAAATGATCCATGGCATATCATGAGATCACATGACAATAAGATAATCTCATAATAGCATATATAAAAAGAAAGGATGTGAAACCCCATGAAATTTATATGTTAATTACTTTTTCTTGTCACAAGAATTTAGTTATGAAAAGTGTTCTTGTGACACTAGTTATGTGATCAATTCATGTGATGAAAATTACATGACAAGGACACTTGATTCCTTTATGTGAACAAACATATGTTAAGAGATGACATGAAGGTGGAACTCTTCAAAAAAATCAAAGTGATCTGATGATTAAGGACGGTATGGAGGTAGCTCCATAACAACATATTAATAAATGTAATTCATGGAATAATAAATTATTCTTAGAAGAACAAATGATATATAAAATCCCCAGGCGACTCATGTGGGAATCCCCATTTTTTGAATTGATTCCTCCATTCTTCTTCTATACTTTTCTTCTATGGGGTGGGGGATTTTTTTTGAAACCCTATATACAAACATTAAAGAGAATAAGTGGTGAAAATACCCAATGTTAAAGTACCATTTTTTCATAATATAATCATTTAAGGGGGATACAAATTCATTATAAGATCACATAGAATCTTGTTAGTTATGTGATAATGTTACGTGATCACTTAAAATCCACAACATCATGCACCACCTCTTGGGTTATGTGAACTATTGACCCCAACATCTTCATTTTATCGACTTTGGAGGAGGATACCCAGGACAAACATGTTTTCTATCACTCTCTATCACATGACACTTAGGATGTGTAATAAAATAACCCCATCAATTCATGTTAAGAACTTTAGGATGAGTTTATCCATGATGGAACCATCTTTTGATTTCATTTATCACATGATTCCTCTAGGATATTCGATTGACTGATGCCCATTAAATAATGTGACCCACCTGGGAAGAGGCTGTTGACATTGTTTTTTTACAGTATTTATTGATCATGAGACACACTTGAAGCGGAAACTTAGTAATGTAACCCTCAAATGATTGTATTCCATCACCTCACTATAATATGCATGTCATTTCTTCCTTATGAAATGTCACAGATATAGGAATCCAATGCTTATAAAAACCACTTGACAATAAATAAATAGTAATTGATAAACGGATGCCTGAAGAGGATGAAAATAAAGATAAGTAGAGTTAAGAGACTTCAAATTTCCCCTTTTGGAGATTTGGTTTGTGAATTTTAAGGATGAGATCTTCAAAGAGGGGTGAAATCTTAATAATCGTACAAACATTTACGCCATACTTGGCTGTGTGACCACATATCAAAGTGTTGATCGCATGATGACCACTCTTCCATGTGATCTTCGGATGACCTCTCGATCATGAAATTGCATGATTTTCTATTAGTTACATGACTGTGTTGCATTATCACCTAAAATAATACTAGTTACATGATTAGACAAAACCTTTTCCTTTATGTTAACACATGACCCTACCACCTTTATGTGACTGTATGAACCTTGAATCTTCATGTGATTACCAAACTCAAATTTAATTAATTTCGTTCCTCCTTCCATAAAAGTTCTATCTGAGAACATTGAGTATGTATTATCCTATTTTCCCTCCATGAGGCCATATCCCTCATTGGAATTTACTTCGGTGTATGTCCTTAATTATTCAATCTCACAGGGCTATATTCTTTATGAGTCTATACATATTTCCTCTTACATCAACAGTTATGGTATTACTTTATTATGGGCATCCATTTTTTGTATAATCCCAAGCCATATCGTCCTTTACTTTAGAGAACAATATTCAGAATAAAATGTAGGAGTTATATACACTCTGATTCCTATTATTAAAAGTATTCCTAGGATGTATTTTTGAGGCTCAATCCCCTTATCCCATATTAAAATGACTTTATTTGTATATTCCAGTATCTTGACTTTCCACACAACCTTATTTCCCATGGATACTATAATTCTATCATGATTTTGTTATCAAATTATCCAATGTATAATTTACATTACAGTGCTCCATTTGACGACCCATAACTTTTCTTCAGATCTATATTTTTTATGGGACCCATTTTATTATACTCTATTAGGTTATACCACTTATGAATCACCAATACCTCAAGACATATAACCATATAGCTGTGGACTATAATTTCTCACACTGGAAGTGCCTCATATGGGATTATTAGTTATGTTTAGTTATTTTAATGATGATTTAACATATCATAGTTCATTACTACATGACATTAAATTGCATAATAAAGCCTTATCACAAAAAATCATAATTTGTTATTCATACTATATAGTATTTGATTCTTATTTTGATTTGATATATAGGAAACTTCTCTAAAGTTTAACTGTAAAAAGAAATATTCTTTCCACATCTATTGAGCTATATTCCCTATAGATCATTCCTCTATCAGGATATATTCTTGGTAAAATCATCCCCAATCAAAGGGGTATATTCCTTCTGGGTACTATTATATGATACTCATCGAGCAATGATCTTGGTGGTATACACCTTTATAGGTCCATACACCTTATGAAACCAACTCATCCTCATTGGGACACATCCCCTATAGAGTAATCCAAAAAGTGTCCCTAATGCATTAGTACCACAACAACAGTTTCTAGGAATCATTTCACCGAGTCATTGTAACTTAATGACATTAAAATGCATGGATCAATACTCTACACATGTATTTAAAAGGTGAAACATGTATAGTTAAATAGAGAAAAACTACATGGGTTCTGATTCCTTTGAAAAGGATACATAGAAACTCCCTTTATAGGCCTGACCCAAACACCATAAACCCCGAACACCTTGTCAGAGGACATTGAAATCTAGAGTGACTAATTGTGATTATTTAAAACATATTAAACCATAAACTAGAAATATAAAATTAATAAAAAGTAATATTATAGTGACTCGCTGATACATAAATATTGTTTCATTAATGAATATCCTTTCACGTATAAAGATATTCATTTAGACAGGAAACCTTTGATATGTAGATATGTTCACATTGTATATACCAATAATCTATTACTAATGTTAGGGTAATTAGTCCCATATCACGATTTTGGAAGGATTCACAAACATGAATTAAATCTACAAGAGATGCACCATGTAGGAAATAATTTCCTATAATTGGGTGTGATTATCCTAACCACCCATCATCATGACCAATTTTAGTTCCTAAACATTAGTGTTAAGTAACCCCAATAACCTCTTACCTTTGAAAATAATTCCTATGGCTTGTTATAGATTTGTAAATCATTGGGTGCTTTTTGTTCCATGAAAAAACCCTATTTGAAACCATCAAAAATATGACTAGTTACTAGAAATGATGATTTTTCATCCATTCTATACACCTTATAAAAGCAAGTCTTAAGCCTCCACTTCCTGGGTTGAAATAACCACTAATCTTAGGATTCCTCTAATGAATCTAGATATTAAAACTCAAGGGAAAAAATTTAATGTGTTAGAAACTCTTATAGAAGACTTTATAAAAGAGAAGGAAAAATATTTTCAAATAATAAAACATTAATATTAGGCTATGAGAAATTTTAATCATCTTATGTAACCTTAAATTTACATAAAAAACACTAATAATCATTCCCCTCTAGATCTACGTATATCATCCACACCTGGCACTACCTTTTATTCATCATTTGGTCCTTTGGGATTAACACAAAATAAGCTCATTAGCACCAATGAATAGTGTAAAGGAGAATCGTTCATCTAGTTCCTCCTACTACTATTTCAAATCCTTATATAGCTAAATATATATATACCATGCATCGGAAGTCCCTTCAATTACCTAATTATGATTCTTTCTAGTATACCTAATCGAGAAGTTGTTTTTATTTATAAATTTTTAGAGATAATGAATTATGTATTACTAATTATTATATATATATATATATATTCCATATTATCTCTCTATTTTTATGTTTCTTATCTACATTATCTTATGTATTTTTGATATCTACATGAGTAGTTATAAACACATCTTTTATATTTTTTGATAATACTAAAAGTGGGAGTATAATATAACAGTTTATAGTATTTTAACTTGAATGATTTTAGTTCTCATTAATCTTTATATTTTTTAATATTTAATATTCAATTTATTTTTGACATTATAAGGGGTATATTATTTCCATAGTAAATAAATTCCTTATCTTAATGCTCACAAATCATGTTTCTTATGTCATTAATGATTTTTTTGTTTTATAGAAGTCAAATTATTCTATGGAAAAATATAAAAAATGGTTAAATATTGAACTAAAAAAATGACTATGTTAAACTAACCCTAAGAATTAGTTCACCATAAAGCATTAACCAAGAGGTGATCATGATTCAGATAAGAAAAATTTCTATAACTACTCAACCGATTTCACGAGTAATCGACTGATATCATGATGTGTTCAAGTGGACACCCAAATAATTCTATGTACGATGATAGAATTTTGGATAAGTCTTCAACTAAATTTAAGAGGACTTCACCTAACTTCTTGAAGAATTCAACCAACCATGTAGACATAAAGTGAAATTTATCTAAGTGTTGAACCAACCACATGTTAAGTTAAATTGACAGCATGAAGACACCATGTGACCAAGGGAGAAAATCAACTGAACATATAAAAGATTTATAATCCAAAAATTGAATCAAGTGACCACATGACTACTTGACCTACGGACCATGAGATGTAGTCTAACCATGTCTAAGTATAGACTCAGACTGTCCATGTATAAATTAAATATTACTATATTTTAAAATTCCAATGACTATTTTTTTTGAAGTAGGTAATCAGTCTCTGATAATTTATGATTTTCTGAGTAGAGTAATCAGAATGAATATTTATTTATTTTTAATTTTTATTGAATATCTATAGAATTTTTTATTTAAGGGGAATAATGTGAAACTATCTATGTATTTGTATAACAACTACACTCTATGATTTTACATTACTATTTTCTTCTATATCTCACTATTGGATATAATCCATGATTATCAAGGATAGATTCAATTAAAATTATATAAATAATAGAACCTTACTGATAATCTGAACCTGATCCAAAATAGAGCTGCACCAATAATTATAATACCTTATCTCTCTATTTCACTATAATTTTTATTTATTCTTATATTATTTTTAATATCTGTTAGAACACACTCTTAATTTTTATTAAGAGTATTTTATACTCTTTTATTTTATTATTTATACTTTTTATCTAATTACTACTATGGGAGAGACTAGGATATAAGTTTGGACTACCTTGTGTGCATTTTTATTCATAAAACCGGGACTAGGTTGTGGATCTGGTTATTTAATTATTAAACATTCTTTGCAATGGGTGACGATCAAGTGAAGAGGAATACATTCCATCTTAGAATTGAACCTCTTTTTTTCTACTCTGTGTTTTCCATTACAAAACTACTCTTTTTTAAATAAAAAATTCAATGATCTATTTTTATTTTAATTTTTATAATATTTTTAATGGTTTCGTGGTCTCAATTTCAATTTTATGAGGCATGTTTCATGGTAAGAACCATGAATTATTTTATATGGTTAAATTATTGACCCATGAATACATTTTAACCTAGTATTTTATTTAATTCATTTGATATATAGAACCATTTAACTTTTTTCTTTCAATGTATTTTGATTTAGGTGTTATGAAATCTCTAAGGGTTTTTTATCTTAGACTTAATCTATTGGGAAACATTTCAAGTCATGAATCCATTTTCTTTTATATGGTATATATAATTAACCTTTGATATATTATATAATGAATACTTTTTTACTAAATATATTATACATTAGTTGTAAATTTATATCCTTCCATGAGGGTTTTTTATTTTAAAATGTCATTAAGGGTTTTCTTAAAAAACGTTTCTTTAATGGTTTTAAAATATTTTACCCAAATTATTTTCACTCCATATCTATATTTTTATGTCATTTCATAAATTTTCTTCCTTAATCAAGAATAATTTCGTCAGATAATCTTTAAAAAAAATTTATTTTTATAAATTTCTAAAAATGGAATATTTTTACCATTTTCATTACTAGTCACTTTTGACACTCATTATAAAATTATGAAATAAATGTTTTTAAACATTTACCACTTGATCTTATATTTTCACTATTATGTATATTGTTATTTTTTAAGATTATTTTTAATGTTTCTATAGTATTTCAATGAAAATAAATTTTTACCTTATTCTTTGAATTTCTCATTTTTTATGGTTACAAAATAAAATTTTTTTTGAGGTTTCCAAAATATTATTTCTTTATCTTTTGTAAAAAAATTCATCTATGTCAACATTTTTTTAGTTTCTTACTCATGATATTTTAAAATTATACCATCCAATTTACTTATCTGGATGAATTATGCTGATGTTTTATGTAAATTTCTAGGAAATATATTATATTCCAATATGTTAATTAAGCTAGGATGAAATTACTAATATTTTAATATTTTTTTGATGAATAGAAAAGTATTATATGTTTTTTGAAAATTATGGTTCTTGGGAATTCTATATTATGACAAGTTTGTCTAATATGACCCTCCAATTCATTGGGTAATGATATGTTCTCCTGAGAAGACCTGTTGGAATTCGCTGGTTTGGTTATTCCGTTGTAAGGGTTATTGTAATGGTAATTGTATGGAAAATATACCAAGACATATAAATGGTTTTTATATGATTTTTATGAGTTTTAATGGTTTTCTTATAAAATGTTGGTTTCACATTGCTCATGATTTTTGAATCATATGACATCTATTTTATATTATGCTAAATGTTTATGCCATAACTCATGATTTATATATCAAGTATTATTATGTATGAATATCACATTCTATCCACTATTATTATGTTCTCATACCATTAGGCTGCTTATATTCTCACTTGTGATCTTATGTTGTTAACACCTATGTTTATCCTTACTCAGCGTTTGATCTCAGCCTTATTTTATTTTCATTTTCTATTATTATAAATAATGGTGTAATGAATGGATATTTTATAGAGAGATAATGAAGAATTAATATGGAATAATAAAATCTATATATATGGAGAAAATTCTCATTTTGATGGAAATTAAAGGGTTTTGTTACCTAAAAAGTTTTTATTAATTCTATAAAATCTTGAACCTAGAAGGCCTTGGGTATTTAAGTGACTCAATATTGGTTATTGATAATGTAATTGTGGAGGGTTCAAATTGTGATGCATAAGTTAATATCAAATCTTGTATGTAAAGAATACATTTTTATCACCAGGTCTAGTAGTACGATACTATGTAATCATATTTGGTATCAAAGAAAGAGTTTAGATAAATTTAGTGGTTAGGAAGTTATCATATGAGGATATGTTAAGTATTTATGATACCATCACTGTTTAATAACTCTAATATTAATCATAAGTTACAAATTCCCTTTTTTATTTTTATACAATGGTATTTTAAGTTGATTAATTGTAATATGGGATGTGCTTATTAGGTTTTTATATATGATTATGTTTTATGGAACTCATATCTTTAACATGTGATTTAGTTATCAGGGAAGAATTCTATTAAGGTTGTAAGATGAATGGTACAAATAACTATTAGGGTTAATACAATTTTTTTAATTTTCATATTATTATGGTTAATTGGGAAGAAATTATTTTTGGTACACTAGATAATTAAGGATAATGGTAAATTATTGGATATTATGGTATTTTATATAAAATCTATTGATATTAATTGAAGAATAAATATTGAGTTAACTTTTAGAAGCATATTTTTTTATTGTTTTATATCAGGGTGATTTAGGTTAATTTTTAAAAGGACTAGTATATTTTGAAGAGTACATGATTATAGTATATACATTTTTGATATGTAACTTCATAAGAGAATAATGTTGGTTAAGTATAAATGTTAAGTTGATCTTGGAAGAATATTCAATAAAATATTTCTGATTTTGAGTTGTGAGTTTGTTCAGGAATATTTTGAAGAGTTTCAATATTATTTATTTATTGAATGATATATGATAAATTTTGGGTGTTATTGTAGACATTTTGGAGATTAATAAATTCTATATTCATATAAATTATTATTAATATTTTCTATTATCTTAAATTTTGGTAACCATATTGGATTTGGTAAATGGTTAAAAACATGAGGACTAAATTTAAAACCATTTTTTGGATATAATGACTCATTATATGTTGTTTTTTTTCTTCCGACATGAAAAATATACATCTAGGATATTCATCGTTTGGAATGTTAGTTGAAATAAAGATAGAAAATGACTGAAATAGAAAACTTAGGGATGTTATTTTACCTATGAAAATTCAAATAAATCAGGTAGAAAATTTTTACCATATTCCTTATCATGATGGTGGATGATTTAACCAAGTAAAATAAAGATAAATCTATTTATTCTTATCACTTAGCTATCAAGGTAGGCATTTAAAAACACATATCACAATTATAGTTTTGGAATGATTTATTATGACATGGAAATTACTAATAATGATAAAATATCAAAATGAGTGTATTCATATGTGATTATATATTCAATTTTTTCAAGGAAAAATTAAAATTATATGGAATCAATTCTTTTAAGGAGGGGAGAATGAAACAACCTGAGATTTCTGTATATAATAATTTAAGTAAATATCTTATTGAATAACATGGAATTTACATGACACCAAACTAAAGTGAATAATAATTTATTAAAATTTAGGTTAAATATAATAAATTTCAAATATACAATGTGAAAAAAAAATTAATTAACAACCATTGGTAAATCATACAAGGTTAAGAACACTTAAATTTTAAAAAAAATTATGAAGGAAATTTTTATTTTTATTTTCTATTTCAATTAAAATTTTATATTTATGAATTTACTAATTTTAATTGAATTAAATTGACATATTTTTGGTATTTGTAATATCAAAATTATCATAGGGTAATTGTTTGTGTTTTTTATTAAAAAGTATGATTTTTGGGTGAATAGTGAAAAATAGAGTTTTTACAAATACTATCAATTTTATGACATCATCCTGATATAATAATGAAATTAATGTTTTCAAAACATTATTTATAAAAAAAAAATATTTATAAAGTTAAATATATCATTTAAAAACATTTTTTGAACATAGAGACCTAAGATTGACATTTATAAGCCTATGTCTTGTTTTACTCTAATAAATGAACTATTTTTGATCTATTGATTCTATTAAGTTTTTAAAATGCTACATTAAGTTTGGATTGGTTTTAAATTCATAAAAATATATCTTTTATTAATAAACTAATTAATTTCATTATGATCCAATCTTGGCTTGTTTTTGTGTAAAATTATTTTTATGCTTAAAAAATATTTTTCAAAAAAAAACTATTTTTATTATGTTTTACATATCTATATTAAAATTATTTTTTTACAACCAATGTAAATTAAATCTTAAGAAACATATTCCATATTTACAATCAAAATTTTCAAATTATTTAATAAGTTCCATATCATTTTTAGTCATAATTAATATTTACCATGGTAAAAGTTTGTCACAACGACAAAGGTTAAAATGTTTATCGAGGGGTTTGACTAAAAGATAAGACATAAAATATCACTAAAATTTATATAAAGACAATTGGATGAGGGTATTTATACCCTCCATTATCCTATATTTTAAACTATGTCCATTTTTATCCACTTTATATAGAAAGTTAATTCATATTTGTTTTAAAGATAATAATATTTACCAGAGTGTCACTCCCCTCCTATCCTCCCCTATCATTTCTTTTAGAACATTATCTTTACTGATGTGTAACTAAAGGGAATTATATATCTTCTAAATCTTATGGTCTTACAAAAATACCGATCAAAGAAGCCTCAAGGTGTTTTTTAATGAAGATTATCCAAATAAGAGGAATATGTTATAACCAAACTATTTCATGTTTGTTTCCATAATACCTTATAAAAATATTATATATGCATTTAAAAATATTTTAATTACTATAATTAGTATACTTAAATTTTGTTATGTTTTCGTACAAACCATTTTCTATCGCTTTTCTTTCCAATGGAAAATGAAAATGCCTCTCAAACATACATGTGGACAACCTCCTCCATGAAGCGATGTATATTATATTCCATCACCACCACACATGAATGGTAATAAATATGTATTTAATGAATACAATTGATATATACAAAATAATTATTATCTATTAATGATAATAATTTATCCACCTTTATTTTATTCTATCCATTGAGAAAATGGAAAAGTCGCTAATGTGTTTGTGCGAACTATAGCCACCATGAACGACCTACTACATTTTTTATAAATTCCTAGAATGAATGGTTCTAAAAATTAATTCAACATATAAATATGATATTTTCTATGTGATTAATTATCTTTAAATGATATATTATCATTATGAATTTATAAGTTCTTACTCATTCAGTCATTATGAAAAACTTTTTTTTGGGTTGGTTTTTCCATGTACTTGAAAAATATTGTAATGTTTATTTAATGAGTGATTTATGCATGTTAAATAATTATTATATCATGAAATAATTTTGTTTTTATTATTTATTTATTACTATGTAATTTTTATATTTATATTTTTAGTCACTAATAAAACCAATTCTATTTATAGAATCCAAATTTACTAATAAAGGGATTTTTTTTGATTTCCATGGGAATCATCACCCTATGAACCATGGAATATTAATGTAACTAAATATTGATATAAATTAAATGAATAAAATAATAAATAAAGTCATTATGAATATTAAATCATTTCCAAGGTTTTAGGGAGACAATCATTGAATCAGAACATGTATGGATAACTGAATTTTTAACATAAAAATGATTTTTTAACAAAGAATTGTTACTTTAAGAAAAATAAGGAATTATAAGTGAATTATATCTAGTAATAAAAATATAATTATATTAATATATATATATTTATAAAAATTCTTGGGATATTATACCAGAGGTTATATCATGCCTGACCAAGCAAAAGTCTGAGGTAATGAGATTGTTTACTCAATTTCCTGTTATTGCGTTCTAACACTTCTCAATTGATTATTTTATGCCTAGATTATTTTTACTGTAACCTATAATTATATTATCTTTTATTAATTTTTTTTATTTATACTTTTTTGACATAATCACTTCAATGATCCATTCTTATATCAAATGTTACGATCTTTGTAGTGGTTTCTTGGTCTCAATTTCAATATCTTGTGATAATTTTCATGTTGTGAACCATCATTTATTTTATATGCGGTATGTACAATCCTATACATATATTTTTAACTAATATTAAATTTTATTCAATTTATTAAAAAAACCATATCATGTTCTTTCTTTCAATGGATTATAATTAATGTGTTATAAAATACGTAAGGGTTCTTTGTTTCAATCATCTTCCCTTAAGATATATTTCATGGTTTGATCCAATTTTCTTGTATATGTTCTATATAATTATTCCTTGAAATATTTTATCATGAATCTATTTATAATCATGTAATTTTATGTTCCATCTCAAGTTTTTTCTTTCAAAGGGGATTTTGAGTTTAAAAGGGCATAAAGATATTATTAAAAATGATTCCCTAAAGGTTTTAAAGTCTTTTTCCCAAACTATTTTCCTCATATATCCTCATTCATTATAATATTTCAGTAATGTTCTTCTATAAACTTCAATTATTTCTTAAATCCATTTTCAATAGTATTTTACTTTTTAGAAAGGATTTAAAATAAATCTTTTTAATACTTTCCTCATGGGTTACGTTTGACGTTCTCTATAAAACTGCAAAAAGAATGTTTTGTTAGTGTTTAAAAAGTGAAATTATGTTTCACCATTATATAATTTATTATTTATTATTATTATTTTCCAAGAATCTATGTATTTTCAAATAAAATAATTTTTCCATTTTTTAATGAATTTTCCAAAATTAATGGTAATCAAAAGAAAAGGAGATTTATTCTTATTTTCAAAAGTATACTTCTAATTGTTTTATAAAAATATTTTTCCTATATGTCACCATAATTTATGGTTTCTTATAATCTAATGGGGATTTGTTAAAATTATGTAATATAGTTTCTTTCTCGAGATGGATTATGATGATATTTTGAAAATGTTTTCATGAAAATCATTTCTTTCCCAAGCATATATTCAACTATGATGAAATTTTGAAAGTTTTAAGATGTTTTTTTATGAAAATATAAATATTTTATGTTTTTTTTGAAATTATGGTACTTGGGAATTAAATATGATGATGGGTGGGTCTAGAATACCCTCCAATGCACTAGTAAATGATATGTTCTATAGAGGATACATATAGTAATTAACCACGTAGGTTCTTCCATTATAAGGTTTATTGTAAGGGATATTGTAAGGATATTATCCCATGTTTCCTAAATGGTTTTCATATAATTTCTAAGAGTTATATTGATTTTCTTAAGGAAATGTTTGTTTCACATGGATCATGATTTTTGAATCATAATACTTTTGGGTTATGTTATTCAAAAGATTTAATCAATGAATCTTTATTTATGAATTATGTTTTATTGGGTGTCAATATATTATTATACGAGTATTGATTATGTTATCATACCCTTATTATTATATTTTTATCACTTATTATCTTTGACTATTAACACCAATGTTTAACCATATTATGTATTTTAACTCACCCATCTAATGTTTCCACTTTATCGAGTTATAAAAAAGAGTTTTATTTATAATATGTATAGAATGGTATTAGGTGTGTAGAATTTCGTGGGAGATGTTTAACACTTATTATGGAATAAAAAAATAAGGTTATAATGAAAAAAACACCATTATAATAGAGATATAAGGGTTTTTCCAAGTAAGAGTTCCAATTTATAAAAAAACGTTTGCAAAAAAAGCTATTGGGTATGTAAGTAACTCATGGTTAGTTATTGATAAAGTTATTATGAATGAATAAAATTTATTTTCATCTATTTATATCAAATATTTTACATAAAGTATATGTTTTTTTCATAAATCCATAAGTACGGGTTTTGGGCATCTTAGTAAGCAATAGACATCCAATTTTTATTTTTGGGGAAATGACCTTAGATTCCCACAGAATAGGTATAAAATGATGCCACACTACACTGAGTTCTCATAATAAATAAATTTAATGAAATTGGTAATTAAATTTTTTTATATGTTTGTTATGAAATCTATTTTAAAATGTTTTTATATGAAATTTAAACATGTAATATAATAATTAAAAAGGAAATTTTAAATTATTCATAGTAAATAGAATATTATATTAATATTCCTTTTATTTAAACATGAAATTTATTATTATTCTTAGTAATTAAAAAATTATATTAATTATTATTATATTATACTTATAATTAGACAAGTAATTTTACTAAACAAGGTATTTAATATTATTCAGGTAATTTATTTATATTACTCATAATTAAAAATCAAATTTATTAATTTTTTAAAAATTATACAAATAGTTACTACATTATTCTAACAATTAAACATGTAATTTTACTAAACATATTGTTTCATATTCCTAATTTTCAATAAACATGAAATTGATTAACATTCAAAATAATTGAACACAAAATTTGATAATATTCTTAATAATTAAACTATTACACTAATATTCTAAATAATCAAAAAAATATTAAACGTGTAATTTAATATTACACAAACAATTCAATAGACCTAATTAATATTATTTAATTTTAACGAATTATATCAAAAACAAAAATATTATATTGTTAATTAAAAAATATTACATTATATATTATGATATTATATAACTAAAAAAGAAAAAAAAATAAATACCTAGAAACACGTAAGATAAGAAAATATTAACTACTAAGGGAGGGAATTGAACATTTTTTGAAAATTTAAGAGGGGAGGAACAGAATGGAAGTGATGGATGTAAACATTCAGTGTGGGAGATGCCCATTTATTGGAAGACCTATATAGAGCATGAAATGATTTTATAATATAATATCTACCTTAAGATGATGTGCATTAAATCATATGATGCTCTTCATCTAATTGGAATATAATGTGCGTGAAATGATTTCATGCTCTTCATTATATTGATAACAACATGAAATAATTTGATTCAATTTTCTATTATATAAAGGGAATAAAATGGTTTGAAAATAATGTTATGAATTCCAAAAATGTCAAATGGAATTATACTTTACAAATACATATTCACAAATAAAGAAACTCTTGACCCAAAAAAGAAAATTTTAAAATTTTTGCTTCGAAAAACCTAATTTACCATGTCTTTAAGATCCAACCATAGCACATTGTCCAAAATCCATACATTAGTTTTCATGAAATATCTCTTCCATGATTTCCACCATCGACTGTGTCATCTCACCAACCTTGATCATTAATTTTATACCCACCTCATTAACCATTTTTTCCCTTGTTTATTTTTTCAATTTTCATGGAATGACTTTGTTGTAGGTGTTATCATAGGTGTTTGATGGTCCCTGCTTAGTGTAACCTATTGGTTTTTTTTAAAATTTTGTGGTGTTTATAGTTTTTTGGTTTCAATAGGTTCATTTTATATTCATGTCGGCTCTCCTTGTACTCATTGGAATTGAATCCATAAAAAAGATGTAGACAAGGGATTCTTTGGGAGGCCCTTTCCAAGAAGTGGTGGATAAGTGATTCATTGGGTTTTATAAAGTTTTGGTCCAGATCCAAGTATTGAAGGTATGTGGTGGGAGTTAGCGTATTGTATTTTTTTATGGGTTTTTTATTTTTGGATTCTAATGTATGGGATCATGCTCTCTATATCGTATTGGGATTTAGCCTCTGTTTTTATTTTTCATTATTTTTAATTTTTTCATGGATTGGGTTTTTATCAAGTTTTAGGGATTCCACCTTATAAGATATATGGATTCAGCTTAACCCTTAAAAATTATTTTATAAAGACAAAAAATGTTTTAGAATAAATATTATTCAAATTATAAAAGTGATAAGTAGTGAATTATAAGAAGTATTAATGAAAAAAAATTAATACAATTCAATTAGATTTTGTTTATATGGCCATTTTTATTTTATGATATAAATATATGTAAAAATTTTTTGAAAAAAATATGTAATTGATATGTATTGTATTTTTAAATCATATATTTTATTTTTTTCTTATGAGGACTTGTAATATGAATACATTTATTCAAATACAGAAATTTTTTACTGGTTACAATATATGAAAAAAAAACTATTTCATACACATACATACTTTTCAAAAGCTATTTTCCCATATGTAAAACTTTTATTTCATTATAATTATATACAAAACTATTTTTTTAAATAATTTATTGATACATTATAGGTTATCCTGATGATTCATTATATTTTTTTATGAAAACATTAAAACACTTTAACCCCAACGGGGGGTGTCTTCCCCTAAAAAAATCTATTACGACCTCATCACTGTGGTAAAACCATGAAAGGCGTTAGAAATTTTTCAATAAAATACTCTTGAAATTATATTACATACATCCAAGTGATTTGGATCCAAAGTTGAAACATGTTATTATGTAATATAATTCATTTTCAATTTATAACTCATTAACCAGGATTTATACACGTGACATCATCCTTTACCCTTGATTAGTATTTTTTAAATTAGTGAGATAAAATTGTATATAAACTACCATGAATGTGGATTTTAGTCAAAAACATCAATATTAATCTAATGCCTAGATATATATTCTTCTAAAACTAGGAAGTTTCATATTCTATCTTGATTATTCAATCAATTTCATACCTTCTATATGATTTATGACACAAGATACTTCAACACATGTAAATACATTATGGTTTTCATTATTCATTTATTTAGGAAAATCATGATAGACATATATAATTATATAAATTATAAGTACCAATACACATGATCATATATTGGATGATTTAATGAAATATTAATTATATGATTATCCTATTGGAAGGTCTATCCCCATGACCATCATTCCTAAAGCACCCAGGAATACATTCCATCACCTTTTAGGGGGTCGTGGTGAGTGAATAAATGTGAAATTTTATAAAATTATTTTCACACCTTTTAGTTATCTATATGTAATAAAAACCCTATTATCTATTGTGATAATATATATCTTTTTCAATTTTTCCCAACACATAATAACACATACATTGCAAAATGTAAAGTATAGAGGAACACATGATATTTTTATAAGGTGTGATCCCGGTTTGGGTGTCTAATAATTTTTTTGTTAATTTCCCAACAAGAAATATTTTTTAACAATTATATTCCAATGATGAAAAGTGCATGTGAAGGTATCATACACTACAAAAAAAATTAATGTTTTGGAAGGTATCATCCAATTATGATTTTGATATGGGTAGGTATCATCCACTTCCTAGTTGTAGCTTCCTTATGAAATATCTTTAGATATATGACTATAATGGTATTGGATTATACTAGTATATTATATTTCTTCAATAGTCCTCCTCAAAAAACCTTAAAAAATAACCTCATTTTATCAATAGATGAAATTGCATCGACAACTCAAGATCTTCTTCCTCAATAAATAAGTATTCAACTACCAGTAGATGATTTTAACTTGTAGCCTACATAATGAACATATTCCTTCCTTGTTTTAATGTCACGACCCGTCCTCGGGGCCCGTGCCGTGACTACCCCAAGCCCGCCTTCCATAGGCCAGGGGCTGGCGACTAGCACCAAGGCATAAATCCCGGTAAAAAGGGAAGGCATTGCCTTTGTAAAGTAAACAATCACACAGAGTACAAGCGGAAGAAGTAAACACTAAGTAAAAACTGAGTACAACAGTAAGTGCGGAAAGTAAAAAGGGGCTAGAAATACCAGCCCAACTGTAAAGTACAACTCGAAAGGGAAAACAGCAACTGAAAAGTAAAGCGGCTACGCTGAGCTGTCCACTGGAAATCCCACCTGAAGGGTGGGTACAGATAGCTCCTCTGCTCCTCGGGTCCCGCCGTCCGCTCCGAGTATGTCCCGCCCAGTGGTCCACCTCCGGGTACCGCCTCGTCTTCACGTCCACCTCTGGGTACCGTCTCATTGTGAGGTCCTCCTCTGGGTACCATCTCGTCGTATAGTCCACCTCCAGGTACCGTCCAGTCCTCGAACACTTGGCCTCTGTCAGCACTGCCCGTCGCTTGCAACCAACACAACGAGGTGCGGGCATAGCCCGTGCAGGGGTGAGTATAACGATACTTAGTAGGGACCCCGAGACCCTCAAGGTCTCACTAAACCAATAAGGATAACCACAAAGAAGATCTCAACAGATAACCTCTACTTAGGTATATGCCCATACATATACCTAAGTTATCAAGTAACCCATCTCAATCATGAGGAAACACTAGGATTGTGAAATCAACGGATAACCACTACCCGGGTATATGCCCATACATATACCTAAGTTAGCAAGTGACCCATCTCAATCATGAGGTAAACACAAGCTCAAAAGTCTCAGCTCAAACCAGGATTTTCATTATCGAAACCGTAACTGCTGAAGAGCTCCGTCTCTAGAGTGTACAGTGGTCCTGTCACGACTCCGAGGTACTGCTCACTAACCTAAGACTGCTGAAGTACTCCTCCTGTCGAGTACCGCGGGTCAGCCACCCAGACACAGTAGTGCTTCTCGCCAAGGTATGTCACCCAAACACAGTAGTGCACACCCCCTAGTAGCCTGCTGAGGTACTCTCCGGACGAGTACAGCGGGTCTGCACTGTCACACAGGTAGTGCTCCGTCCGCCATGGGTCTGCACCTCAGAAAGTACTGCTCCGTCCACTGGGCTAGTCGACTCACTCCAAGTCGAGTCGGTCAAGCAGTCGTCAGGTCTCAGCCAGTTACACGGTCTCCGTACTCCGCACGCTCGTCACTGGGAGGGTCCGCTCCACGAGCTACAGGTCGATACTCCAAGTATCTCAAAGTCCCATGAAGAAGTATCACAAAGGACCGCCTCGTCATAGGGGTCTCAACACAACAGACGGCGCGTCAATCGGACGCCCGGTCTATGAGTTATTAGCCTTTTCGTCCCAGGGGCCCGGTTGGTTTCGTGAGCGAACCAAACCCGACCGTATCTCAACTGTACCCCGAACTCTCATAGGGTATACTCATAGGGACCGTTTCTCAACGAGATCACCAACACCGCTGACGGTTCGTCAAACGGACGTTCTGTCAGAAAGGTATCAGCTTTTCCGTTCCAGGGGCCCGGTTGGATTTCTGTGCGATCCAACCCGGCAACTATCCATCTGCATCCAAATATCGGGCGGAGAATGCCAAAAGTTCCGTATCGTCAACAGGAACTCAACGCAACAGACGGCGCGTCAATCGGACGCCCGGTCTGAGAGTTATTGGTTTTTTCGTTCCAGGGGCCCGGTTGGTTTTTAAGGCAAAACCAACCCGACCGTACTCCACCTGCGTCCAAACCGCGGGCGGAGTATGCCAAAAGATCCGTCTCATCAAGAGGAATTCAATGAAACAGACGGCGCGTAAATCAGACGCCCGGTCTGTTAGTTATTGGCCTTTCCGTCTCACACCCACCCTGGAAAACTTCTCAGGAGGTCACCCATCCTGATCACTACTCTTGGCCAAGCACGCTTAACTATGGAGTTTTAACCACGTAGGCTCCCGAAAAGGAAGGTGCACCTTGAGTATAGTATACCGAAACGACCGTCTCGATCCAAGGTTCGCGTTGTCGCTGACGGCGAGTCGTTTGGAGGCCCGTAGCCTAAGATACGGGCATTTGACCAAAAGTGGTCCGAAACTGGGGGTCTGGTCCCGGGCCGACCCGGCCCGACTCGGAAAAATCCCTGTCCGGCCGGCAGCGCGGTCCGAAGCGACGGCGCGGGCCAGTGCGGCGGCGCATTCCGGCGCGGCGGCGCGGTCCGGCGCGGACCAGCACGGCGGCGCAGACCGGCACTGCGGCGCGGCCTGGGCGCCGTTCGGGTGCCGCGCGCGGGGGGCAAAGCCCCCCCCCCCCCCCCGCCTTGAGAACCGCGGCCCCTTAAATGGGGCCGCTTTTGAGACCTGGCCGGGGGAAATTAATTCCCCCGGTCTCCACTGCCCAGCCGGCCCGCACTGGCCAGCCGGTTCCGCCAGCAAGGACCGGCGACGGCCGGTCCTTCCTTCGCCGACACCGGCGGCCTGGTGCCGGCCGCCGGTCATCTTGCTCCGCCGCGGCCCAGAACCGGCCGCGGCCTAGGCCGTTCGGCACGATGCGACGGCATTGCTTCCCTCCGCCGCGGCGCCTTTGACTTTCTTCGACGCGACGCGACGGCGTCGCGTTCTTGGATTTCTTTCCATGGCGCGGCGCGCCGGCGCCGCGCGTATCTTCCGCAATAAATCGCGTGGTGTGACGACACCACGTTTTCTCGTATCATCCTCAAGAAACCATCACGAAAAACAAAGGAGGAGGGTCGGCCATGTTTGTGCGGTCCGACCCCCTCGCGTTATTCGATAACAAAAAGGGATTTAATCCACGATCATCACCAAGTTTGTATTCACGAACAATTAAATAAATAAAAACCCTCAATCATCAACCGCTTGATCGGACGATCCGCGGATCAACCTGGTATTGGTTGGTCCGCGCTCGTCGTTTTTTTTCTCAAAAGATAAGAGAATTCCAAAATAAATTCCCCTACCTTGATTTAAGAGGTGACGAGATTCGGCGTCGCGAAAAGAGATGTCGCGGAAGAAGACGTCGTCGGTATTGCGGGTATGGCGTCGCGGAAGACGGTTCCCGAGAACGTGGCGTTCTTCGTCGATGTCCGATTGTTCTTCACGTTCTTTGTCAAGAGGATGAAGAAACTTCAAGACTTTTAAGCCTTCTTTCCAAAAGCTCTCAAACAACACAACCCAACCAAATGAAATAAGTTCTCCACTTATTTAATTGACTTCACATGGCTTTTGAAATTCAAGTGTTTGAAATTCAAAAGACTCACACAACTCACCACATTAAAATCAACTCATTTAAGACATAAGTTATAACTAAGTTAAAATCATTTAAGTGGGAGTTGAGGGGTTTTAGAGGATATGAAGAGGTGGGGTTCGTGTGGGCCCCACCATCCTCATAACCTCCCAAGGGAGGTTGGGTGGTTACCCAACTTCCACCATGAGCTAACACTTAGAGTAAGTTAATAAAAATTGTAGTGTAGTTATAAAATAAAATTCCACAATTTTTATTATCAACACTCGTGTAAACGCAACTCCAGAACAGGAGTTCCTAAGCAATTACCAGCACTGCGGTTCCATTGGTGCCCTCAGAATTCGATTCCGGGCACCGGTTCAAAAGATAGAAATTCCCGCTCGCTCGTTCACTGAACGTACCTGAGCCAAACTTCGGAAATTAATTCTGGGCACACCGGGCCTCAGAATCAGGCGCCGTCAGAAACTGCATTCTTGTAAAATTCCAAAGAAAATTAAGAAAAAAATTTCCCTTGAAATTTCTGGGTCTTTATATTTAATGTCAGGATGACCAGTGTGTATCAAAAAAAAATTTATTCTTTCTTAATACTCTTTAAGTGATTCGATATATAGGTTTCTTGAATACAATCCCGAGTGTCAGAATCCTAATCCTCATCTTCTTCTATAATATATGAATATCTTTGCGTAGGGATTCGATCCAAATTCACCTTCTTATGTTTCCTTCTAATTTTAATTCCTCATATCATCTGATTTTCCTTCAAGAATATCATTAGAAAACCGATATTTGATACTATGGATGTTCTCCTATAAATCATTAATGAGTTTTTATTTTATTTTATATAGACTCAAAATATAATACATATAATAATAGAATCAGATCACACCATATTATTCTTCTTATTTTACCCATGTATATTTACAAATCCATGTGATTATTACTACTATGATATTAAACACTTTAAATCTACTAAATTAATATTCATAAAACTCATTTAATATTGAAATTATATTATTTTATAATATCTCTTAAATATTTGATTGATTTAAACTCACAATATATGAAACTAATCATAGAATTTAGTTCTCAACAAAATCCATAGAAATAAACTCTCTACATCTTCCTATAAATCATGTAGTGATTATAGTGTAGAACCATCCAATTTGGTGTAATTCACTCTTAACACATACTCTTCTTCACATGATATAGTATTTTTCTCTTCTTGTGAAAAACCAATTTTAAAATTCTATTACCATATATAGCTTCCATTTCATCCCCAGATAGCCCTATAGTGTGATATTCTTCTCAGTAACATTAAATTACCTCAATTATCTAATTCTTTAATATGAATCCCAATAATAAATTTTAATTTTCACTCAATGAATAGAAATTATTTTTATCATTTTATTTTACCCCCATATGATTATACTAAAAACTTTTCTTCCTCATTAATTATTTTAATAATTGGACTCTTACATGTCATATGATTTTTTGTATAATTTTGTGTTACACTTATAAACCATAGTAAATCTCATGAGTTTTATAAATTGTAGTCAACATGACCCATATATAATAAAATTTTACCCTTATATATATTGGTAATACATTACTACATTTCTCAATTTTCCCTATTGATGATCCTTACACTGGTTTCTTTACTCCTACACATTAGTTAAGGGTCTTTGACTTTGCTATATTTCCACTTCAATAATGAATCTTATGAATATGTCCAATAACAATTAATTATTCATTTCATTTACAAATTCTTCACTTTGAGCTTCATGATCACTCCTACATTCATAGGGTGGATCCCAATATGTTAGTGAATAATATTATACCCATTCTAAAAGATACTAAGTTATTTTATATGACTCTTGTCAACCAAATCCTTTATCAAATTTCTTCATTCTAATTGGAAAAATCTTACGTTTTCTAAAAAAATTCCAAATGGGTATTTTTTTTTCTTTAGAGGGATCTTATGATATATTTAATAACCCTTTTGATTCTCAATGAGTATATTAATTTTTTTTTCAATTAGATATATAATCATATGGGTATCCACCCAATGATAATTTGTACCACTATATTAGATTCCTTGATAGTGTTAGATTCATTGAAAACCTTGACATAGTGGGTCAGTGTTTATTAGATTTTGAGTTAAACAAGTCCAATGTTGTGTGAAGAGTTTTCTTTTTTTTAAAATGGAATGATGACATTAAATATGAGGGCTTTTTATTCTATATGTAAAAATAAAAGGATGATTTCCTGAAGATAGACGTGATATTAGAATGGTTATCATATATATATATATATATATATATATATATATATATATATTAAGAAGTTGTATGAAGATGTACAAAGAACCATTTGATATATCCAATAGTAAGTGTTGGAATAATATATAAAAGATGAACCATATGTGACAAAGATATATTTTCCCATAGCATGTAAAGACTTTCCTAATATCTATGAGAATCAAGACCGAGTTGAAAATGAAAATTACATGAGGAATTTCTAGGACCCTGAAAACCTTGATATAATCCTAAAAGAATAGTTTACAATTTTTTGACTGATTTTTCAAAGTTATAATAGGAAAAAATATCAAGGGAATCATTATTATACAATGGTATGTATATACTCATCTAAGATTTATGGTCCACAATTTCATAAATTTTGAATAGGTAATCTGTACAAGGGAATTATTTTCATTCCAATGTTGAGTTATGAGAAGTTGGAAATAAATGGGTTCCATATTTTTAAGCATAGTAATAATTATAGTGATAATGTTGATCTTTGTTTCATTAATAAAAAACAAGTTGATTCATAAAGATATATTTTTACACATCAGGGTTGTGTGAATGAAGAAAGTTATCATGACATACAAAGATTGGAGTTTCATAAACAACTGATTCTATGATTACATGAAGGGTTATTATATGATGATAAATAACTAATCCTCGAAAAATTTTTAAGGTAATTGGGGGATGAATATTCTTAGGATAGGAAAATGATCTGATTTCACCAATGTAATGTTGTGATAACAAATCTTCAGAGAATATTATGCTTTGTGAATGACTTGTGTTAGCTTATATGTTTTATGAACAAACTATTTTCTAAAACATTTTCTTATACAAAGGATATAATTGTGTGAAAGAAAATAGTTGAAAAAATTTCATGCTTCGGGACTTATATTTCCATACATACACAAAAAATAAGTTTTATGAAAGTAAGCATTATGAATTGACATTAAGAGAACATTACCTAAAGAGAGTTGACACTAATTAAATGCCTTTGCAAATAAAGTAGTATTCCTTAAAGTTCGGATCATTATAAAAATGTAACATTACTTTAATAGTAGTTCAAATCCAGTTTATGGAAGAACACTATGAAGATCGATGGGAAGATACCCATACTTAGTACAATAATAGAAATATAGGATTCTTACATTAGCCAGTGTACCAAAGTGATTTTCCACATTGATCAATGAGAAAATTAAGGGGACATAGAAAGAGTACCTTGGGTGGGGGTGGGAGTGAGCTCTCCTAATATATTTTAATGGTAGTGACCCTATGAATTGGTTGATAACTAGGAGGGAAAATAAGTTTTCTCTATATTTTTATACAAGAAGGAATTTATTAGATTCTGGTGCATCGATGGGATCCAGTGTATACTCCTTGATTATAATAGTGTGAGTTAACCAAGTAATATTATTTTTCCTTGTGTTTTAATCAGTAATCTATTTAATATGATTTAATCAAATATAAGTAATCCATCAATAAAATAATCATTGAAGGAAGAACCAAAGTGTGACCCAATTAACTGTGAGGTTCAAATCAATTAGGGTAGTGATAGATTGAGGTTTATATGGGGAAACAAGAATAAGTTTAATACCCTAATTCATTTAATTTATTTGGTGACATGGGAAAGGGAAAAAAACTGAATAATAAAAAATACTCCAAGGGAATTTCATATAATGGAACAATCTATGAGAAATGTGTGATTGCGATGAAGGATTCTAATGGCTATTAAAGAGAAGGTATGAATAAATCTAATTCTGCATCTCTTAATTCCTTCAGTAATTCAAAAATATAAACTAAGTATCCTAATTTCACAAGTGATATTGGATATATGGATGAAAATATGATATCAGGTAGTCCAAACATGGAAGTTATCCACATAATAAAGAATATATATCATGGGATTCAAGAAGAAAACATGGAGCTGATAAAGAAGAACATATCTCAAGAAATATATGTTAAAGCACTGAAGATTCAGGAAAAAAACTAAAGAGCATAACAAAAAGAAAAATTAAATTATTTAGTGGTCTAGATTAAAATAATTATTCTCAATAAGAGGGATTAAAATAAATGTATTCAGTGGTATAGAATCATGGAGCTGGTTCAAAGAAGAAGAAAATTTACTAAAGAAAAATTCCAAACATGATGTCTAATATGGATAAACTCACTTCGCATATGGTAGAATTGATCTAGGATATTAAAATATTGGATTAAGTGAAGGTATATTTGAAGGATGAAATTAGGAAAATGAGTGAAAATAAAGGTCCCACAAAACATACTAAATGAAGCTGAAATAAAAGAAGAATATCAAATTGTTATAGATAAGGATCTAGAAATTTTAATTACCCCTCTCAAAAAATAACTTGAAGTTAAGATAAATTCTAGGATGGAATCTATCACATGTTTTAAAGATAATATTTCTCAACTAAACTATAAGGATGGAAATATCAAGGATCTCAAAGAGAGGTTGAATCCTCTATTAAAAATAAAACATCCATCCCATGGTAGAAAAAAAGTGGAGTTCACAGATACATAAATCATAATTCATTGATAAAGTTTATGATTCTTACTAAATACATAAAATATGTCTTTCATGGGAATTTATCTAATTTTTTTTATTATTATCAAATCATGGGACATACCATGAGTTTTTTCCTAGAAGCTCAAGGGATCGAAGGAGAAAAAGAAACCCGATGTCACATCCTCTCTACTGAGGAATGAATCTATGAAATATGGTTTTAATGATAGATTATTTATCTATTATAACCATGAAAATATTGAAAAAAATTGTCGAAAGAAGAAAATTAGATCTGTTCTAAAATATACTTAAATTCCTATGAATAACATGATGAAGGTTTACATTAAAATAAATTCTAATATATTTGAGAATAGATTTTCCACTTTGGAGGAATTATAAAGAGAATAATAAAAGGTGTGTCAAGTACAAATTTTGGATTTATCCTAGTAAAACTCCTGGAAAAAATGAAAAAATGGAGGGAAAATAAGGAATTTATACTGGATATGATAAAAATTAATGAGTATGCATAGAATTATCAACCAAGATTTAGAAAGTATAAAGTGAACCAACTGGTTTTCAAAGAGTATAAATTCTAATAATTCCTATATGGTTTCACAAAAAAACATGAAAATTAAAGAGTTTAAAATAATTTTGGGTGTTCCCAGAAAAATGTAAAGAAGTGGATTTAATGAAAGCACATGAAATAAGGTCTCTATGAGTGGTAAGAATTTTATTTGAGTCTCAGGAGAAGTTCAGTTATAATGAATGGAAAAAATCAACATTCGTTAAATTAAAAATATATTATATAGAAAAATATATTTCATGGAATAGATAAAGGTCACCATTATGAAAGTTTATTGAAGTAGAATTCAAAGTACGGTGTTTATGAAAATGTTTATTTGAAAGAAAAGAAAGATTTTTTCAAAACTAAAAGGACACCAAAAGCTACTCATGATAAATAATTATCCCAAAATTAATCATGGGATCTGAAACATATTAATTCATAAATGGATAAAAAATGTATAAATAATATTTGGAGAATAAAATTCAAATCATCAGCATGTTAGGAGAATCTTTTTGATAAAATTACGCATGTAAGAGAGGCTTGTGATCTAGGTAATGAATAAAACAAAAATCCAAATATATTAATAGATAAATCCAAAGAAAAAAATAAAAAATAAAGTATGTGTAAGTGTCATATCATAAATTAGATCCATATTCAAGCTGTTAAATAATAATAACATAGATAATTGTGATAAATAAAAATAGATATATGAGGTTATGTCATTCCTTTCCTAAAATTAAAAAGTGGGATAAATAAAATTTAAAGGAAAAGGCCTTCCTTAACCTGACCAAAAACAATCATCAAATAGAGAAAATTTTAATTTCTCATATCCCCGTGTAATTAAATTATACAACTATTATTAATTTTTCATAGATTTATGTGAGGGTATAATCATTAGGGATATAACATCAAAATATTTAAGTGGAGTCAGGGAATTTTATGAACATTCAAGAGATATAATTGTATAAGTACATAAAAGTGGTATCTTGTTGAATCTAAAACAGAAAAAATTTGATTTAAATAAGAAGAATCAGAGTAATTAAAAGTGGTATCAAGGTATATTTTAAGATTTAGAGATAACCCACTTATCCATCATCAGCTGACTTTGAAGAGGGAAGAATAGAGAAATAACAAGAAAATGAGTTATCATGATATATTTATTTTGATTTATCCTATGATATCACATGAGAATTATTAGGATATATGAAGAGGATACATATGGATGAACCTCATATTTAATATTTCTTTATTCAGAAATAGTTCTATGACAACTAGGGGGAGTTATGAAATGAAGTAATGAAAGGCGAAACCCTTGATAACCATGGAATTATACCCAATTGATTAGAGAAGAAACTGGTATTAATAAATTGTGTCAATTTTAATAATTTTAATAATTTTTGTTTCTAGTGACAATCCTTAAAAAAAGATATATTATAGATCACACACTTAGTGTTTATTTTCTGTTGGTTTTTTGAAATTGTGATTGGGATTATAGGAATAGTTCTTTGGAAGAAGAAAATATTTTATGGATGCTTCAGATTAAGGGAAGTAATTAAGTGGAATCGACAATGATTTTTTAATTATATTTGTCTCTTGATTCATTCACCAAATTTTTATTTGTAATATTTATTGGTTTTTATTGTGTTTTATAAGTGGTGTGTTCACCCACTAAAATTATTTTCAGATTGAAACTACAAAAGAAAGATGTATTTTGAGATTTTTAAATGTATAGTCAAATGTGAATACATGATGTATGAGGTGAAAAAAAATTAGGACTAAAATGTTGGCCTAAAAATTGGGAGATGTGTTAGAGTTTCATACTAGAGGGGGTGCATAGTCACTCTTTCTCAAATGAAAAGACTATATTGATAAAGGGGAGAAGATTAAATTACCCCATGAACATCTCTAATAAAATAAAAAAAAGATGATTGAGATAATGTATGTTCTTATCATTTTCTAAAAATAAAACTTTTTTAAATTTGACATCAATAAGACAAGGGGAAAGTGATGAAAATAATTAATGTACAAACCTTGTCTTTTTAGGTGATGATTTTCTTGAGGTTCTACATTTTTTACATGAGGTACCTTGTATTATTTGGATTTGATGCCAAAGGGGAGTAAGAAGTATCCAGAATCCATGTACCAAACTGAGCCTCAATAGAGTAATAGAATTTAGGGGATATAAAGTATCTTGAATAGTGAATGTGATTTGGATTCATGATTGTATTGTTAATAAATCCAATGGTGGAGTTTGTTAGTATTGTTAATAGAAATTGGTGCCACTATTTTGTATTCATTAATAGTGTCAGATTCATTAAAAACCATGACATTTTAATTTTTAAATTTTTGGACTTTTTCTTCACCATTTTAAAAAAAATCAGTGATGAGTTTTCTTTATAATGAAGTGAATGAGAGTGCCAAATATAAAAAATGGTCCAATTATATAGAAGGAAATAAAATTAAGATTTCCTAAGGAGTGATCTAAGACCTAAATGTTTATCATGAATAATCTATGAGCAAATTTGTTGTTTTTTTCTAAAAGAGATTTAGGAGAATCCAAAGTAAGTGTTGAAATATTTTGTGAAAGAATACTTGTCTGTGATAATGATCCTATTTCTAAAAACACATGAATAATTTCTTAACACTACTGAAAATTGGTTCTATCTCCATGAATATATACCCATGATTTAAGGAAATCGTGGGTATAAAGATTCTTCCCAATGATATACCCACAGTTTGAAAAAACCATTGGTATAGGTTGAGTTATACCAATGGTTTTTCAAAAACCATGACTATTAATCCTTGAAAAATCAGGCTTCCCCTCAGTCTTTCCCTCCCCTCCCCATTCGATAACCTAATCTCCCCTACCCCCTATGAGCCTCAGCATCCCCCCTCCCATCCTCTAGAGACACTACCCCCATTTTCTAGGTGTTCTTCCTATATTTTTGGTATATTTTTATTGTGATCATTTAGATTTAATCTTTCCTTCCCTCCTAATATTTCTTCTCCCCTCACCTAATAGATGGTTGGTTGTCTTCTTCAGTGTTCCCCCATAATTTTAGGATTTTTTTATAATTCTGATCTTATTCGACATCTATTTACTGAGTTCTGAACCCACCTTCTATTCTAATAGCCATCATTTTCATTTTTATATGTGCATGTGGATATATTAGATCATGTTGGAATCATTCCAATAATCGTGTTTTTAAATTAATTATCTGATAAAGATCAAACATAGTCTATTAACTTCCAAAAAGTACTATTTTAATTATTATTATTTTTGAAAACTATCCTATGGATTATAGTGAATTTTACTTAAATTTGAGATTCATTTGGTGTAATATATTAGGGATTTATATATATTTCGTGTTTGTATTCATATTTAAGTTAACTATAGTTGTTAATGTTAGTTTTTATTATCTTAGAGTTATAGGATTTAATTATTGAAATTAAATTTTTTATATCATGAACCATGGTTAAACTATTTATTGGATTGTTTTAACACCAAAAGAAATAATTTTCTAATGATGTACATAACTATAATATTATAATTAAATATAGAATATTTCTTTATCTATGAAAGTTTGTTCTTTAGAAACTCAATATTTCATTTATATTAATTTTCAAAAAAAATTCTCACAATTCATTATTATGATTTGGACATGAATGAATGATAAAATATTATTTAGAATAATTAAATATTTAGATTTAAAATGCTTCAGAATTTTAAAACCATTATCATATACAAATATTTATTGAAGACTTTGGTAAATTTCATAAAATAATTATATATGTTATAATGAAAAGATTTTTGAATCATATTCATTTTGTGAAATATGGTTTCCACTAATAATATTTTACATAAGAATTTATTTCTTTAAGAAATCGTTAATGGTATGAACCCTAGTTTCACCTATTTTGATTAACTATTGATCATTACTTATTTATTTGTTTATAATGGTTTCTTATTTCGTTTATAATGTATTTAGTAGTTATCTATTTATTTCCACAACATGAAAAATGAATTAAAACCCATATAACGACACTTTACCTATATTAAGAGGTTTTATTAGTGGTGAAGTAATGGATGGGTTTTATAAAGTGGGATGGAATGGATTAATTATTTTGTATTGATGGAACTTTTCAAAAGTAAATATATTTTTAAACTAAAATATAACATCTTATAAAATATATTTTCCCTTTGCATGAATAATATAAGTAATGTTAAACTTAGATAATATTCTTTCATGACTATATGTTATCCTCAATTATGTCTTCAAATAAGAAGAACTCTGTGGATAAGAAATAAAAATTTTTCATCTATTATTCATTAGTTGTTATTTATTCCAATACATGCACCTAGTTTGGATTTCTATGATTATGCCTTGGGTTTCTCTTATCGTATGTCTTGATCTTTGTTTGTATGGTTTTTAGTATTCTATAATGGTCACATTCATTGTGAATTACATTCCATTTGGTTTCCTAGTAGTGTTTAATTTCTTCTAAACTATACATTTTATTTGTCTATGAATTTAGATATCATTGTCAATATGGTTTACTCTATTTATTGTAATATATCTTTTTTCCATATAATAGAATATATAGAATCTTGATGTATCATACCAATCAAATTTTAACTGATCTTAAAAATAATTTGGTAATTTGTTTAGATTTTTCATTTAACAACTCTTCCTATAGAGGTCATAAATAGTGTCCATGTTATAATTGTGTAGGAAGACCGTGGTTATTCTGGGAATAAGTTATATACCATATAATAAAAGTTTTATTTCAAAAAAAAACTATTATTATGGTTATCACAATGGAGAGACGAGACAATTTTCTACTATTCATGAATGGAATGAAAGAAGTGGTGTGGAGAATTTGATATTTGATCGGTTTCCATTTGTTCCTCATCAAAAGAGAGATAGTATGCCAGTGTAAAAATGAAATGATATCAAAATACATGAGAAAAATACTGAATCAGATGATGTTTAGATAGTGAAAAAAATTAATGGAAGATATTTAAACTCTTGTATATTAGGAATGTACTAAAATGATGATGTTTGAATTTTTAAGGCAGTTATTCCATGGAAAAACTATGTATAGAATTTATATTTCTACCATGGATTATATTCATAACTTTTTTAAGGACTTATTTCCTAATGATGAAGATATTACCTTAAATCATTATATGGAATGACCATTAATTAAGCATCTTAGATTTTAAATAATAAATTCCTACTTTTCTAAAAAAATCAGTTTATTTTACAGATAAATAGATAACCTTAATGAATGTAAAGAATGTTCTATATCTTGATGGATTGAAAATGAAAATGGAAAAATATCTCACGTTCCATATAAATCCCTATGGGACTTTCCATTAATTCCCATGCTTCAATATCTATTCATTTCTGATGATTTCTCATTCAATATGTGATGGAATGAGGTTGAAATAATTAATGGTAATGATGATTTGGTTTATATAGTAGAAGGATTATCAGGGTTGTTATTTAATGCACAATATCCCTACTTTGTATCTAAGGTGTGTAATGTTAGGTTGGGTCTATCCTGTGATTTTCTTAATCTAGTGGTTCAGATTCTTACTGCTCAAAACACATGGCTAGTTTTTATTCACCTTTATAATATTTCTTCATAAATGTGATTAAAAGGACCTTTAAATTTATAGAGTATACTAATATTTGTACCTTTTGATCCTTGAGTTGATATAGTCGTCTACTTGTAACTTTAAATAATATATTTTAATAATATTTCTAATATGGTTGTGCACACGCTTGATTCTTCTTCAAAAAATATATATTCAGATGCGTGTTTACCTTCTATGAACTATAAATTATTTCTCCTCATATGAAATGATTTTGGGTTGAAGCACCAAGGGGAAACTATCATGTGCTATTTTTATGAATAATACACAATCAATAAGGCTTAAAAATCATCATAGTTTATGTTTCATGGGGAATCCTTGATTCTTTTAAATGGACCATCAATACTAGATGAATCGCCAAAGTTTTGATAATACTGTTGACACTGAATAACCAACTCAACATATTTTAAGAACTGATGTGATTAATGAATTGAAGGATTTTAATTTATCATCAAGGAAAGGATATATAAAATCTAAAAACCTGAAGAATTTTTCCACTAAATCCACTTACAATTAGAAAACTAGAATTATCTTTTTTGAGCTATCATATTGGTCTACCAATTTATTATGAAATTTTTTAAATGTAATTAATATTGAGAAAAATATATGTGAATGTTTGTTTTCAATTATTCTAAATATCAAGGTGAATATCAAACATGACTTCCAAACTCCTCAAGACTTGTTAGATTTGGGTATTTGACAATAACATCAACCTATGTGTATCAGTGAAAATAAAAAAAATGTTCCTTGTGCTTCTTATTTAATGAAGCCATTAGAGAAAAATCAATTTTTTTAAGTATTTGAAAATATCAATATTATTTATTGCTATTCCGAAAACATATATAAATGATTCAATTGAAGGGATGTGAAACTATAATCCCTAAAAACTCATGATTATCACAAAATTCATCTTGAATTGATTCCAATAGCAATACAAAATTTTCTATCCAATAGTGTAAGGGTGATGATGATTCGATTATGAAATATTTATATATACCATTATTTTAAAAGGTTATACATGTATTTATTGAGAAAAAATTAGCAAGAGGCACCATGAAATTTGTGTGAGTTGGAATTTGTTTTCCACGATCATTTTTCACTTTCATATTGCATTTAACAGTTCATATTACTACTAAAATAGTTCTTTGGGGACCCATTGATTTTCAGGGGATGTATCCTATTGAAATAAATATGTTCACAATGAAATATTATGTCCAAATTAAGAATCATCATAAAGGTTCCTTTGTGAGAGGTTATCTAGATGAAGAATGTATATATTTATCTTTAATGAATTTTTCTGATAGGAGTAAAATACAAAATTGACCAAAGAGAAATTAAGATGAGATGTCGGGGGAAATTTAGCCTTCATTTCCTTCTCTTCCCCAAACAATAAGAATTATTATGTTATATATATTGTCTATAATGAGCCTTGAAGAGATGGATACGACACATCACATAGTATTGTTTAACTATGGTTTGTACAATGAATATTCCAAGTAAGTAATTTGAGTATTTATATGTTCTCTAATACTATGTCATTTCACATATACCTTAAAATTTTGTTATATTTTTTATGTATAAAACTTAAACAAAACATAATTATAATTAATCAATATTTTTTATTGAGATAGAGAGAGGCTTTTTATAGAAAATATTTTCCTTCCTAGTTAAAATCAAAGGTATGAACATTAATTTAAGTAATTTAATATATATATATATATATATATATATATTAATTTAATTGTATTATTCATATATATTTCAAGTATTGAGTTTACCTGTTGACTCTATTTCTCATGAATTAAGAATACTGTCTTTTAGTCACAATTCTTGGGTCCATGAATTAAAATATTTAATAATCATTTCGTATAAATTTTTTAAAACTAATAAAGTGGTGAAAATGAGAACATATCATGATGGCGTTATGTTAACTCCTAAACACACTATTATTCTAATGCATTATATAGTAGGACTTGATATGAAAATGTGTCTTATTATCGACTTATTGAGAAAGATATTTTTATTGAATTATTATTCTCATGATTGATTCATTATGATGAAATATAAATGGTTTGATTCAATGATGCTACATGGTACACTTATCGATGATTGTGGATTCAGATTTATTGACATTATTTGATTAATGGATACTGATAAACCATAATTTTTGGTATGAATAGAAATAAAAGTGTTTTATGTGAAAGATCACTTGATACCTGATTATGGTGTCATTAATGAGGTAATCCCAAGATATTTTTTTAAGACAGTGGATATGAAATCAACACCACTAATTCCGCCATTGGTTCTAACTAAAATAGTTCATTTGAGACTCAAATTTTCCCATTCTGAGAGTTAATGTTGAACCATAAGTATTGGGGGTAATATATAGAAGCAACCATATATGTTCTCAGTTTATTCAGTTTACCTTGATGTGGGTTTCTTAAGTTGTTACTACTGTAATTAATTCAATTTAGTTTTCTTTGGAATGATATGTTTGTTTTAGTATTGATTTTTTTATTTAAATTTAATTAGTCTTATTTCAATTAAAAAAAACTTGGCATAAAACGAGTTTTTAAAAAATGTATAACTTGGTTTTAAATTATTTTTGCTAAAACATGTCATGAAATTGTTTATGACTTCTTCAACTTTTAAGTTATATTCATGATTTTTTAAAATTGTTTCTAAAAAGTAAATGTTCAATTATTATAAATATTTTGAAAATTATTGAAGAATTTTGAAGGAAGTAGTTATTTGATAATGATCGACGGATGCATGAGCATGGGTTTCCTCCTTTGGTTCAATTAGTGAGTATAAAAATTGTAATATTTTTCTTATGCATTACATATATTGCAATGTTGTTATTCTTTGTCCATTTTTTATGAAAATTAATATTTTCCAGAGTTGAACCATTCTCGGGATACTAGTATGGGTCTGAGCGGGGGTTCTCCTAGATCTATACGGATCACCCATTATAACCATTCCCACCCAGACCCTCTATCAGACACCCAATTTATCACACCTTCCCATCCCTCGCTTTGGCCTCTCGAGATGTTCCCTCCCACGCCTCTATCATCGTCTCTATTAGCATCTTCTTTCCATAACATTTCTATTGCACCAAAAGATATTTTACCACATTTAACATATCCAATTACATTTATATATCCCCAAACATATTACCCATATCCTTAAATATCTACGCCACCACTATTTCCTACTATCCATCCAAGATTTGTTGATTTTGTTCCTTTAGCTTCCAGTCCAGTGCATGTAGATCACCCAGATCATGCATTGTAAGAGGAACATCCTTCAGAGTATAATAATTAAAGACAACCTACATATCCATAAGATCTTAATAATCAGTATGCATTAGGTTTTTTATTATAAGTGTTTAAATTATCTCACATCATTTTTTTTCAGTTATACTATGAATTATTTTATTTTCTCATTTTATCTTATTCAGTAGGATCTTCTAAAAGGTTACTAGCGTACACTCATATGCATGAATCCTAGAATCAACAAACAAAAATAATGGTAGATTAAAATTAAGAGAATCATATGGTAGGTAAAAATTCATTGTATTGTAGAAGATTCAGGGGACCTTTAGCCGAGTACAATAATGTCATTTTGGTGCAACCGTTCTCGTTGAAGCATATTGTTAATGAAATCAAGGAGGAATCATGGAGGGAGATATGGGTAAGGAATTTTTTTAAATTTATATCTATATTATTTTTTATTTATATGAATTACCATGTTTATTGTCGGTTTAGTTTAACCATTCCAATGGTGAAGCTGATAAGGTTGCAAGCTAAATAGATCTTGGGGAGTTAAGGTGATTAGATAAGAACAAGTTATATGTTTTTTATTATAGTAGATTCAATTTTTCTTTTTAGGGTCTACCAATGGACTATTGGACAATTTTCTGAATGGACTGATCATCTAATGGCCTAATCGAAAATTTTCTAATTCACTAATTAGACCGATGGCCTAATAACCTAATAGCCTAATGGGCTAATTTCCTATTGGCCTAAGGGTCTAATTTCCTAAGGTCCTAATGTCTTAATAGCCTAATGGACTAATTTCATAATGTCCTAATGGAATAAGGTCCCCATTAGAAAATTGTACTAATGTTATAATGGCCTAATGGACAATTATCATATTGTCCTTATAGAAGATTGTCCAATTGGGTAATGGCCTAATGTCCAATTGGCCTAATTTCCTTATGGCCTATTAGGATAATGGAAAAATTGACTATTGGACAAATGGAATAATTGAATAATGGACTAATTTCCAATTGTTCTAATCGAATAGTTAGCGAATTAGCATAATTGTTGAATGTCCTATTGGCCTATTGGCCTAATGGCCTAATAGCGTAATGGCCTAATGGACAATTGACCCAATGGGAAAATGGAATAATTGAAAATTATACTAATATACTAATGGCCTATTGGCCTAATGTCTTACAGACCAATTGGCCTAATGGCCTAATAGAGAATAGGCTTAATGCTCTAATTTCTCAATTGGCATAATGGCCTAATGGTTAATTGGCCTAGTGGATTAATTGACTAATGTCCAATTGGAAAATTGTACTAATGTCCTAATGTCCAATATTCTAATTGGAATAATGTCCAAATGGTCAATTGGGCTAAGTTATTATTGGGAAATTGGGTTAATGGCCTAATAGACTAATGTACAATTGGAAAATTGGGCCAATGGCCTATTTTACTAAGGGCAATTATCCTAATGAAATAATGGAAAATTGTCCAAATTTTGTAATGGACTAATGGACTATTTCCCTAATGTCCTAATAGCCTAATGTCCTAATGAAATAATGGTCAATTGGACTAATTGGCCTAATGGTCTAATGTGAAAGTGGATTAATGGCCTATTTTCTTAATTTTCCAATTGGCCTAATGGTCTACTGAACAAATCTCCTAATGTCAAATTGGATAATTGAAAAATTCACTTGATTTTCCAATGGAAAAATAGAATAATGGATAATAGGTCTACTAGTATAATGTTATAATGACCAATTATCCTAATGGAAAAATGGCCAATTTAAATAATGGACAATTTAAATAATGGTCTAATGGCCTATTGGCCTAATGGTCTACTGTCATAATGTCCTACTAACCTATTGGTCTAATGGGATAATGGCCAAATAGCCTAATGTACTAACTGACTAATTGGTTGATTGTCCTAATGGACTAATGACCAAATGGCCAATTAACTAATTTGACTAATTATCCTAATGGATAACTATCCAATTATCAAATTGTCCTAATGGCCAAATGGCCAAGTGACCAAATGGAAAAATGGAAACCCAGACTAATGGAAAATTAGACTACCGGTCTAATAGACTAATAACTTAATAAAAAATTGTCCTAAGGGATAATAGTCCAATTTTCCTAGTGGAATAATGGAATATTGTCTAATTAGCTAATTTTCCAAATGTTCTAATGGAATAATGGTGTATTGGCCTAATGGGATAATGGAAAAAATCGACTAAATAGCCTAAATGGCATAAATTGACTAATTGGCCTAATTGGAAAAATTTTCCTAAATAGAGTAATTAGCCCAAATAAAATTATTGGAATAAATGTTCTAATTCAAATAATTTTCCTAAATGGAAAAATTGGTCTAAACTGGCCTGATTGGCCTCATTGGCATGAATGACCTAATTGGCCTGAATAGCCTAATCGACATTAATGGCTTAATTGTCTTAAATGGATTAAATTGTATAATTGTCCTAAATTAGAATAATTGACCTAAGGATTCCAAATTAATGTTCTAATTGGCCTAATGGCCTAAAGTGGCCAAAATTGGCCAAATGAATGGCCTAATTGGCCTAATTGGGCTAAATGGCATAAGTGTACTAATTCTCCTAAATAGGTTAATCGTACAAATCAACTTAAATGGATGAAATAAACTAAATGGAATAATTTTCCTATATGGCCTAAATGGTGAAATGGTCCAAATTGGACAAAATGGCTTAATTTTCATTACTGGCCCAAAATACCTAACTATCCAAATAGACCAACGGAAAAATAGACAAATGACCAAATGGAAAGATGGTGAAATGTCCAAATGGACAAATGGGTAAATGGATAAATGGCCAAAGGAAAAAATATAAAAATGGGAAAATAGCCAAAGGTCTATATGAGAAAATGGATAATTGGCCAAATGGAAAATTTACCAAACAACCTAAACTAAAAATGAACCTATTGACCAAATCATTTGAGCTAGGTATTAGGTGAGGAGTAACAAGGGACAGTCTGATGTCAACCTAGGAAAACCATCATCCCCACTATGTATTGGCCCTCGTCGGTTCCCTCTCAAACCTATCCGACCACTGAGTTTCAAAAAACTCATGTAGAAATTTTTGAGGCCAAAAAATAGATTTAAAGGAGCATAAATGAAGAAAACTGGTCACCAAACACTTCCTAAAAGCTATGTTGGTTATATGTCTATCACTTCCATAAGAGGTTGATATTGCTGTTGATTCACTACTAAATATATGGCCATTATCAGTGCTATAAAAAAGAATTAATTGCACTATAAAAGTGCTATTAATTAAGGCGAACATAAGGGTGGTACCTTTTATCAGTGCTCTGAAAAGCGCAGATAAATGATCCTTATATCAGTGCTTAAAAAAAGCCCTGATAAAAGCGGCTTTTATTAGTGCTAAAAAAACATTGATCAAAAGGTCCTTTATCAGCGCTTTATTTAGCAATGATAAAGGACACCTTTTATCAGTGCTTTTTTTAAGCGCTGATAAAATTCTAAAAAATAAAATATTTAAAAAGAATATATATTACGGGGGGAATTTTAATAGTGCTTGACCCCCTTATCAGCACTAGGTGGAGCCCCCTCCCTATCACTGCACATTTCCTTTGTCATGCAACCCCCTCCCACTTGTGCACGCGACCCTTGATTCCACCCAAACTTGAACCCGAGACCTCCCCTCATTTGCGCTTTCACCTTTACCACTAATCCAATTAGTTTTTTATCCATTTAATGATATATATATTTATTTATATATATACAGTTATATTTATTCGTATATTAATACAGATTCATATTAATATAAATATATTTAGTTCTATTAATACATATATATTTATTTATATATTAATATATATATATATTTATTCTTATATTAACATATATTTATATCTATTTATATCTATTTATTTATTTAGTTATAATTTTTTATCTTTATATTTATTTGTATATTAATATATATTTATAAGATTTGTTTTAAATACATTTATAAAATATGTTTTTTTATATGTGTTTATAAAGAAATAAATAAATACATACATACATACACACAACACACACATAGAGAGAGATATATACTTACAAATAAATACATATATATGTGTATCTGAAAAGCCATAGAATGTAAAAACCACCATAACTTCTAATCCAGAAGTCTATTTCACCTACACAACTAGTAAAATTGAAGAAAATGAGAAACTATTTGATATTATATGTGGTAAAGGCCTAGATGACATTCGAATATGAAGTTATACCAATTTGAATGTTAAAAAATCGGGGTATCGTGACTAAAAACTCAGTTTTGGAGGCCTTTTGAGACTTTTTGGGCCTCAAAACATGTGACAAAAGATTCCCTTGGGTCACTAGTGCATAGAGATCGACACAAGATTTTATTTGATATACTGTAAAGCTCAAACACACACCTGTATCAAAAAGTTATGTTCATTTGATGTTCGGGTTACATTTTCAACTTATTTTAGATCTTTTATTATTATTATTTTGATATTTTGTTTTTTCAAATTATTATTAAATGATTATTAATCCATGATAATTAGAAATTTATTAATTAATATTACTTTTTAAAATATTTTAAATCTATTTTCACTCAATTTCATATATATTAAATGTAATAGTCTATTTTTACTTATCTAAAACATATTTAAAAAATAAATATTATATTTATATCATTATAAATATACTTATATAAAAATATATTATTTTTCATGATTTTTTTAAAATTTATCAGTGCTAGGAAAAATCACTGATAAAGTCCACCCCCTTATCATCGCTACTAATAAAAGTGATGATAAAGGTAATCCCTTTTACAGCGCTAAAAAAAGTGCTGATAAAGTGTAACTTTTAACTGCATTTTTATTAGCGATGTTAAAAGATAACTTTATCAGTGTTTTTGGCACTACAGAAACCCAATTTTGTGGTAGTGATTCATGTATGGAATCAATTCACTATTTAAATGATTCTTGATTGATGTTAACATGGGACCAAATGAAGGTTGAGCTAATAGAAGTGGTGGAGGTGATTATGACGATTACGAAGATGATGGTGGTGCACTATATGATATTGTTGGTGATGAGGATATTCCCGATGGTGATGAGGATGAGGATGTTGGTGATGGGTCGGATATTGATCACCTCCATTTTTTGAGTTAGTAGTAAAGAGACATGTGGATGTTGTCTAATGACATAAATTGACTGGTTTAATGGAAGTATATGTATATTATAGTATAATAAATGGGTTGAAAATAGTTACAATAAGTTGGATGAATGATAAATATAAAATATATGTATTCAATTGAATGTGGAGTATGGTTTTTATATTATATACTAGTCTAGGATGGGCTGGAAAGGCTACTACTTCCAAATGGGGATAGGTATCTATACCCACAGTTCACTGAATCGTGAGTATATGTTTTTTTCTAGGAAAATCTATACCCAATATTCTCTTAACAAGGGGTATAGATATATACCCATGGTTAAATAAAAAAAATGAGTATGATAAAGTATTATAGGACATACCCATGGTTTTTGTAGATACCATGGGAATAGATCAATAACGATGGATCCATCAACCACGACTCATAAAACCATGGGTACGTGCTATTTTTCTAGTTGTGTAAGAAAGATGTGTATTGAGAAAAGGTTTCATAATGAAAATTTCATGATAATGTTCAAATGAATACCTTAATATATTCATGAGTAAATGTATCTAGAAGTACTTGAGTGATTTCATAATGTTTGTGTAGGAAATTGGAGAAAAGAAGCATTCTCACACAAAGGTATTTCGGGACTTGTGCAAGTACAAAGTTCTATGAGTTCAACGAGTTCATATAGGAAATAGATGCAAATGAATAATTTTTTCCACATGTGGATTTGCATTAATTTTGTGATAGATTGGTGTTATATTTAAAAGTTAAGGAATAATTCTTATATAGATGTGGGGTTTATTGTATTTATTGAAAAATAAAGTGATGTACCAAGATTGAGTTTTATGGAGAAGAGTTTAATGAATGGAGAAAGTTGTGGAAACGTACATAAAGTGGAGTTGTCTTAATTAAAGTTTTTACAATTTCATAAAGGTTTAGTACTAACTGGTAAATAAACAATCTATATCCCCCATGACTATATTTTTAATTTCCCTTTAATTGGAGATTATGTTGAATAACACACTCCATATGGAATACCAAACCAAAACAAAACTGTTATATATTTTCTCAATAGAAAATTATAAGAATTAAATTGTCGTCATTATAACATAGAAATTGATTTATCATTTATAAATAGATGTAACCATTTTATGAAATCAATATATAAGATAAATGAAATGGAAACAATTAGTAGAGTTTTTCCTTACAAGTATCATTTATCCAAGCCTAGAATGGAGGTTGCTTTTCTATGGTTTTTTTGGTGACTGATCCCAATCTGAACTCCAAAAAGTGTGGATAAGGATGAATCATTTATGGGATAAGTTCCATATTGTTTAAAATGATATGAGATACTTACTAGTTAAATTTCCAATCATGAAAACCACTACATCATTTCATACCCATAGATCTTATGTGTATGTTTTGAGCGGATTTATTAGTAGAAGCTAGGGTGATATAATCATATAATTATTTATAAATTTTACATTTTCATTATTATATATATTCTATTCAATTTTAATTTATATAATTTTAATTTTAAATAGAAATTAATGTTTTATTTAATATAAGTTTTTATTAAAAAAGTAATTAATCCTATTCTTTTGGAATAAAATAATTTAGTGATAACATACCATTTTATAAATAATTATACTTTTTATATATATTTTGTATTTTCAAACCAATTGATCACATTTAAATAATTTTGAATTCATAAAAAATATATATAAATTAATAAATCAATTTTCAACTAAATATTTTCACTTGACTTGGAATATGAATAAATTATTTCTAGGATTAAAGTTTTTTTAAAAAAAAATTATGTGGAGTTATATAAAATTTAATTTTTATGAACTATAGAAATTGAGTGAAATAAAATTATTTTGATAATATTAAGAATCATATCCAAATTTTTGAACAAGGTTATTCTCATTTTTTGACATAAATATAAGTTAGAAATGTAAATGTTAGTTTTCCGAGTAAAATTATTTTTTAAAAAGAATTATTTTTATAAAAATTGTGAAATTTTCATATAAATAAATCAAAATGATCTATTTTAAATAATGAATATATTATGATGGTTGGAAATATAATAACAAATTAACAGTCATTTAATTAGTAATTTATTGGAAAAATAATTAAATATTTAAGGTATAAAAGTCAATTTTTAAAAAATTATTATTATTTATATATATATAATGTTTTAATCTAAAAGTTAATTTTCTCATATTTATAAATATAATTAGATTAAATGTATTAAAAATTATGATTCATCACATCTAAATTTGGTAAGATGGGTCATAATATATTTTCAATAAAAAAATAATTTGCATGGTAAATTTTTAATCAAGGTTAATAAGGTTAGAAATGAGTAACATATAGTGAATCTAATTTGAAAAAATAAATTTGAATGAAATAAATTCTAGAAGAATTTTGATTTATTGAAAATTCATACATAAATTTCTCACAGGTATTTCCTCAATAAATTTACTTAAATAAAAAGAAATTACATTCCTATCCCTCACATTTTTGAAGCTCTTTGTTATAATAAAGTTACCCAAGTCCTTCAAATATAAGAAGTCTTTCAAGAGAATACTCAAATCCTCAACATGAGTATTACCTACCCCTAGTCTTTTCTTTTTACCATTATCATTCATGTTCCTCCAAACCTGCTCTAACTAAATTAATATAATTATGTTAGTATCACTATTATAATGAAATTTTATTATATTAATGGTAAAACCATTATATATTCCCCTCTCATCCATTTAAAAAATTAAAATTCCACACATGATTATTTAAGAACAACCACCTCTATGGATGATGTTCATCATTTTTCATCATTTTTTTCATAGATTATTCTAAAAAAATAGTTAAATCACGTCGATTATATTTATAACATTATTAAGTTACTTTAATGATAAATTAGGAATTCTATTAATAAAATTAATAATAAGTGAACATTATAAATCTAACCCCCTAAAATGGGTGTACTAAGTGGGAAAAATATTTATTCTTCGAAACAATTTGTTTAAATAGCACATAGAAACCCGAAATCCCACCCAATCCAACCCAAAATTTCATTTCTTATTCTGGGATGGGATAAGGCCAAGAGATCAGTTAGGTTGGGCCTGGGCCACTATATTTTGGCCTAAGACAGCCTAAAAGCCCTTATGTTATGGTCGAATTGGAAGCCCAGCATGATTTCCCACCCTATAGGCTTGAATCAGTATGCAAAACCCAAAAGACATCAAAAAAATTATTTGGGGAGATTCAAACCCCATAACCTTGTGTTCTAAGGTTTCATTTGGACCAACTAGTCTATGAGTTAAACCTTTTATATTTATATGATTTCAATAATTTTATATATACTTTATAAAAAACATTATAATGCTAATTTTTTTTAAAATATTATTTTAATATTATATTAAAGGTCTGATCACCCACACCCATGGTCCATCTCGACAAACCCATCATAACCAGAATAATCAGGCATGGGTTAATCTATGTCATTGCTTAGGTCCCATAGGGCTATTTTTACACCCATATTTTCATATAATAGGTTATTATCTTGGCCTATTCATCCAGATATTCCTAAGTATGATTTATGTTTTTAATAAAATATAAATTAGATCATTATATATCTGGAATAATGAAGTTATAACTAATTCACTTCATAATGATACTTATCCACTAATTATAGCTTGTTTTTACTTGGGTTAGTGTAACCGCCTACCCGAATAGCACTATAAATTTCTATCATGAATGGTTATAGAAAATAAATTTCTTGTAATATTAGGTATTAATAGGTAAATAATGATTTTATTTTTGTTTCTATAAATTTAATTTTAATGACTTGTATTCTCTCTGGTTTTATTTTTATAAATTAATTGTGAAAATTCTGACACCATACACCGAGACAACTTGTGATTTCGAGGCCTGGTGTGCCTGGAAAAAATTGATGAAAAATGTTGATTTCTCAATAAAAAACATGTGAGGTTTCTTATTTAAAATTAGAATAACATTTAAATTATTTTCCAGATTACAAATATGAGGGAACCGTTGCATTCAGAATAGTGACTTTACCTTAGGTGGGGCCTAACATCGACGGGTGCGGGTCGGTTGTGAAAGTTAGTTTTTGGACGTATTGATAAGAAAATATTTAGTAACAATATTTTATTTCAATGTAAAGACTCCTTTAATTTATATTAGAGTTTTAAGGAATCTAGGGTTATCATCATAAACCTAGAATTCCCCTGAGACAAGGAGATGAAAGTTTTCTTGACGGCGATGATGGGTCTGAAATTGGAACTTAGATTAAAGATCCAAGGTTAAGAGAACGACGATTATGAAACATCTCCATTCATCAAAAAATGATCCAAAATCTTGGTAGGGTGTTGTTTCTTTTTTATTCGTTCTCCATTATTAAACTTGACGATGAATACATACCAACCCACTAATTGGTTGATCCACAATTCGATCGCTTGCGGGATGAGTGCTATACTTTTGGGGATTAAAATTGGAGATAGATCTGTGCGATTGATAGCCATTTTTGTTCTTACTTATAAAAATAATGAATTGAGGATGACATAAATAAGGGATAAAAAAATTTCTTTGGGTGTTCATTTGAATTTATTCACTCCACTCAATCTCTCGTGTTCTTTGTGCGTTCTTCATTTTCTCCCCACCTTTGAAACCACTATGTGGATGATTGACCATTACACCCCTGATTCGTGGAACAATGATCTAGGATCGAGGTTCAGAACCTTCTACAGCATAAAAAAGGAGAAACCGAAGGTGCGGTGTGATTTGGCGGGGATAACAGTGTATGATAGTGCAAGGTGACGGCGGATGGTTGTGGAATCTACAATTGGTTCAGGCGAGGTGGCATAGGTCCAAGGGGTCGGTCCTGGGGGATGGTGGAAGTTGAAACACAACAGGGGGAGTGGGCTACTACAGGAGGACACAACCTTGACTAAGAGATGTGGGGATGGGAGGCTGCATATGTGGCAGGTAGGTGGAACATGGCTCAGTACCACATTGGAGGATCCTGTTGTGGTGGTTCAGTAACAGGGTAAACAGGAGGCACATGGTCAGGGCGTACTGTCTGCAGCATAGAAAACCGACCCACATCATGGGCTAGACCAGAGGAAGCTAGGACTCTCTAAAAACATTACGAATTAGGCGAAACTGGGTCAGGTCGGACGGACTGGTTCGGGTAGTCTAGCTAGTCAGATCAAGTCCAGTGGGTCAAGGTGGACCCAGGTTTGACCCTTTTTATAAAAATAGTTGTAACTTTCAAACCATGTGTTGGTTTGATGAGTTGTTTTCATTTTTGGGACCTTTTCTTTGAGAAGGTCCTTTTCAAATACTCTAAGTGAGTTTTTGTGGAATTTTTCATAGTAACTGATGGCTCAAGGAGTATGTTATCCCAGAATATGTGTGTTACGACTAGAATCATGTGGCTGGTTGTGACCTAGAAGCTATGTGACCTAGAAGCTCTGTGAACTAGAAGATATGTGAACAATAATCTTTGTGACCTAGAATCTATGTGAACATGGAGATGTGTTTATTACTTAGAGACTATGTGTATTACCATGATTGTGTGTGTTATTGAGACTATGTGTCTTATTGAGACTATGTGTCTTACCATGACTGTGTGTCTTTCTAATATTGTTTGTCTTTTGGAGAATGTGTGTCTCATGGAGATGGTGTGCCCCATTAGATTAACCATTTTGGGACTTTCTTAGAATGTATGTTTTTGATATATACCTATGTGAGTTGACTTTACTTCGTGTATTTAATTTGTGGTATACTTTGTCTATTTACTAGTGGTATTCCATTGTGGTTTCGGGGTGTCCTACTAATTATTGTTTTACTCACCCCTGCACAGGCTTCACCTACACATGTCGTGTATTTTGAAGATGATAGATGTTTTTATAGAGTTCTAGGTGGACCAAGACCATGTGGTTCTTAGAGATATTAGACAGAAAAGTTGTGCTTCTACGGCTTTAGACAGCTGTGATACTCTTACCCTTCTGGTAGGGTTTTAGGCAGATGAGTTTCAGGAACTTGTGCATTCACTTTTCTTGACTCTTTCTTTTGATGGGATTGTGTTCTAGCCCTATTTAGTTTCTAGTTTCCTATTATCATACTCTGTGTTTGGGATCTTATTTTATGCATTAATGGTTTACTTGTATTTTTTACATTTTACTATTTTGGGCTTTGAGATGTGTGTGTGTGTGTAAAGGTACTTAGGAAAATGACTCCAATTTTTGGTATATGCCTACTCGGTGCTAGTCGCCATCCCCTAGTCTATTGAAGGCAAGATTGGGGTAGTAAAATCATGGGCCCCACTAAGATGGGTTGTGATAGAGTGGTGTCAGAGTGGGTTGGTTCTACATAAAGGACAGAGAGTCTGTGACTTTGGTTTGGGGAAATAGTATCGACTGCTTCGAGTTCGGCTATTAGGCCAGGGAATCCAATGTTGGTGCGGTAGTCAACGTATCCATACACCAGGACACTGGGAACCTGCATTTTAACTAAGTATATGAAAACACAGGTTGAAGGGAAAACAATGGTACTTATATCATATAGGATTTGAGTTAGTTCTCATATTCTTCTTGAGTCATCTCATTAGGTATACTCTATTGACTGTGTTACATATTGTTTCATTTCAGGACGCCTCTGTAAAGGCATCCAACCAAGATTTCATTATGTGATCATGAGTTTGATCCACCTAGTGACGAGGTTTCAGTATAAGGGCATGTGTTGGAGATACTCTTGGTAACGAAGACAGTACCTTCGGGTGGTGTACCAGCAATACAACCACCCATTGAGAAGAAGTTACAAACAACATTACCATTTGAGGATGTATGTAGGATAAGTGTGTTACATGAGTCCTAGAGGTAACGACCTCCTTGATTTTTGGGTGAGACAGACCCCCAGGTAGCTAAGGATTAGTTGGAGGTAGTCACAAATGTCTTTCTCCATGTGAGGATGCCTTATAACCGGATGGTAGTCACAGCTATGAGTATTCTTCATGGATCATTTGGGAGATGGCAGACCTTAGTCACACAGAAATACCATGAGGAGAATCTCCCTTTTTCAGACTTCGAGCATCTCTTCAGGGATGAGTTCATTCTAGCTATGTTACGATCAGCGCGCATCGAGGAGCTCTTACATCCACAGCCGGGTAGTCAGACTACGGCAGAATACTCGGTGAGGTTTACTGATATTTCTTGCTACTCTATGGATATGGTGTGAGACCCATTCTTCAAGGCTTAGACCTTCAAGCAGGTTCTACACCAGGAGATCATGGAATCAACATTACCCCTTAGTATTCATACATATTTTGTGGTACAAGAGAGAGCTATGCTAATGGAGTTCTTTCTAGGAGAGCAGACGTCGGCAGTGGGAGATACGATTAGGCACAAGGTAGATGAGTATTCGGTAGTGGGTATCCAATAGTAGAGGCAGGGACCCAAGTGGGTCCGGTACTATAGGGGATGACCCTAGGACACAATATTAGTAGTTCGGGGCTCCTAGGGAAAAGAGATTTAGCTAAAGGAGAATATGTTTTACTCGTGTATAGGTCAGGTACATTTGGCTCAGGATTTCATGACTTGACGTACATACAATCAGAAGATGGTTGAGGGATCACCAAGGTAGAGGAGGATGCATGAGTAGGGTGGTTTACCAGGTGTCATACATGGTAGAGGAGTGGGTAGAGTATAAGGAGGTGGGTGTAGGTTTGACATTTTACCACCGCCACCCCAAAGCGATTAACACCATGCTCTGGGAGCTGATGGAAAGGGATGAGGATATATTTAGGTGATGGAATCTTATAACCCCATTTCTCCTGGGATAATTGAAAGTACGATCTGTGTCTTTTACAACCTAGTTGTTGTTTTGATAGACATATGTTCCAGTCATTCCTTTCTCACCACGGTCCTTATTCAGGGTTTGGATATTCCGGTGGAACCGTTAACTCGACCCTTATACTAAGAGACTCGTACGGAAGAGGATTCAATGATAACACACCAGTGCCGATAGTGTCATCTTATGCTTAGAGGTGAGAGTTTTAGTTGGTATCTCATTGTATTGACATCGAGTCCTTAAGACGTCATTATTGTCATGGACTGGTTATCAATATTTCATGCTCATATGGATTGTTTTAGGCATAGAGTGTAGTGTGTCTGTGGTGATGGGGATAGATTTTCATATTTTAGGGGAAAAGAAAAGCATGAATCAAATGAGGTACTTACTCATAAGAGTTTTCAGCTGATTACTCACCATTTGGATAGTCTCACCCTTGGTTCATTCTATGATAGGAGTCCTCAATTTTTTGTAGTGATGGTGGAGTATAAGGACGTCTTTCATGAGGTTTTTCCTATATTACATCCCCATAGGGAGGTAGAATTATGAATTGATCTATACCCCAAGACAACACAGATATCAACACCTACATATCATATGGATCCTATGGAGATTCATGAGATGAGGGTGTAGATAGAGGATCTGGAGAGGGTGGGCTTAGTTAGACCTAGTGATTCACCATGGGCAGCCCCAGTTTTGTTTTCCAATAAGGAATATGGGAGCTTGAGGTTATGTGTAGACTTCTTCCGCATGAAATAGGTAACCATGAAGAACGTGTATTTACTACTAAGGATTTATGACCTCTTATATTAGTTTAAAGTCACGAAGTTTTTCTTGAAAATCGACCTTATATTGTGCTATGACCAGCTATGGGTACAAGACGTGGATGTATCGAAGATAGATTTTAGGTGTCGGTATGACCATTATAAGTACTTGGTGATTCTGTTTGGAATGAATAATTCCCTTAAAGTGTTCACGGTACTCATAAATAGGATCTTACAACCTTACTTAGACCGGTTCATGGTGGTCTTCATTGATGAAATCTAAGTATAATCAGCATCCAAAGATGAGCACACTATAAACTTGAGAATGGTCCTAGAAAATATCTGAGACCAACAGATTTATGGGATGATCTTAAAGTGTTAGTTTAATGTTTGAGAAGTCCAATTACTGGGACACATCATTTTGGAGGATGGAGTGGTATTAGATCCCGCAAAGATTGAGTTAGTGCTTTCTTGGTAACCACCCAAGAGTGTTACTGAGGTGTGGAGTTTCATTGGTCTGACTAGATACTACTGGTGGTTCGTACATGAATTTTCCAAAGTATAAACACCTTTGAAGGATTTGACATGGAAGTGGTAACCCTTCATGTGGACTGGGAAGTTCCAGGAGAGTTTTCAGCAGCTAAAGAAAATATTGGAGAGCATTCCCATCTTAAGATTTCCAGAGGAGGGTGCTGATTGTGTAGTATTCTGTGATGCATCATGGATTAGGCTTGGTTGTGTTCTGATGCAGGGGAAAGAAGTGAATGCCTTTGGTTTTCACCATTTGACAAGACATGAGAACAACTATGTGACCCATCATCTTGGTCTAGTAGTGGTAGTCTTCACATTGAAGATGTCGAGACACTACTTGATGGGCGAGTGGTTTATAATCTACTCTGATCACAAGAGCCTCAAGTATATCTTCTTTCATAAGTATCTGAACTTGAGAAAGAGGCGATGACTAAAGTTCCTCCTAAATTATAACTTTGAGATTTTTTATACTCCTAGGAAGAAGAAAGTGGTGTCAGCCGCTCTCAGTAGGAGATGTAGTTTAAAGTTACTGAGTGAGGTGTCAGAGTAGTTGGCCACATTATAGATATACTTTATAGATGGAGATAGATAATCTTACCTCTAGTCAATGATGGACACCCCTCCACTATTATAGCGAGTCAAGGAGGCATGGATTGGGGATACCAACTATGGGACCTTACTTGCTCAGATATCAACAGGGAATGACACTAATGAATATTTTAAATGTGGGGAGAACGTCATTCTTTTCAGATGACAGAAAGTGGTACTGGTGGAATTATGGGTGGAGGTCTTAATGGAGTTCCATACGTCCTCTTTGAAAGTACATCTCGGTGTTGTGAAGATGTACCCAGACCTATGACATTTTTTCGGGTGGATGAGGATTCTGAAGGAAGTGGTAGAGGTTGTTTCTAGATGCCTCACTTGTCAATAAGTGAAGGCTCATCACTAGGTTCCAACAGGCTTGACCCAACCCCTTCAGGTGCTAGAGTGGGAGTGGGATAGAATATTAATGGTCTTCATGATAGGCTTACGAGGTACGTTCAGGGGACATGATTCCATTTGGGTGATCTTTGACTGACTCACCATGTTGTCTCGATTCCTACATATCCAGTAGTAGGGTGCAGTAGAGATCATGGGATGCCTCTACATATGGGATACTATTTAACTCCATGGAGTTCCATCGATGATCTTTTTAGATCATGATTTTCATTTCACATCCCGGTCATGGAAGGGATTGCATCAGGATTTTGGGACTCAACCATGCTTGAGCATGACTTTCACCCACAAGTGTATGGACAGACCGAGCAGACCATTCAATTTATAGAGGACATGTTTCATGCTTGCATCCTTGATTTTGGCCGCAGTTTGGAGAATCACCTACCACTAGTGCAGTTTGCGTGCAAAAAAATCTATAACTCCACCACTCGTATGGATCCTTTTAAGGACTTGTAAGGGCGACCATGCAAGTTGCCACTTTTCTAGTTGGACCTAAGAGAGTTATCACTCATGGAGATAGAGTTGGTGTAGGAGACTACTGATATGGCACATGTCATCCAAGAGTGGATGAAGATTTCACATATCTGTCAAAATTCTTATGATATTCAGCGATGGAGGCTTTTGGAGTTAAGGGAGGGAGAATATTTGTTCCTTTGAGTCTCTCCTTGATGTGGAATATAGATATTTGGTTGGGGAAAAAATCTATTTCCAAGGTTCATCGGCCCATTTCAGATTCTCTGTAGATATAGCGAGGTGGCGTACCGCTTGTCTCTACCAGTGTAATTTCATTCGATACATGATGTCTTCCACTTTTCATAGCTAAAGAGTTATGTGCATGATCCTTCCATGTCATCGAATGGGTTGAGATAGACAATGATGATGGGGAGAATTTTTTAGAGTATCTGGTAGAGATTGAGGATCAATAGGAGAGGACCCTTCATGGGCAGTCGATTTCTCTAGTGCACGTTCTGTGGAAACATAAAAATATCCAAAAGAGAACATGGGAGCGGGAGGTACATATCCAAGCTCAGTACCCTCATCTTATTATTGAGTGTCCCTTATTTTGGATTTTGGGGATGTGAAGCCATAATGTGTTGAGAAATTAATGGCTCGTATTTTCTATGATTTTATTTTTATAAATTAATTGGGAAAATTCAAAGACCTGTCGATAAGTGGGTGGGTGATTCTGTGACCTAGTGTGCTAAAAAAAATCGATGAAAACTTTTTAGTTTTTAATAAAGAGTATAGGCAGTTTTTAATTTAAAACTAGAATGACATCTAAAATAGTGCCTAAATCAAAAATACAAAGGCATCATTCCATTTAGAACATCAAATTTACTTTATATGGGGCCTAACATCAATCGGCATGGGTCAGCCGTGAAAGTTAGTTTTTAGAATTATCAATAATAAAATATTTAATAAAAATATTTTTTTTATGCAACAACTTTTTTTCAATATATTAGAGGTCTTAAATAATCCAAGGTTATCACCATAACGCTATAATTCCCCTGAAACAAGGAGAAGGAATCTCTCTTTATGGTAACAGAAGATCATAGATCGGGACTTAGATCAAAGATCGACAGATCAACGAAAGATGATGATGCAGCTTCACCCTTCATCAACAATTGATCCAAACTCCATGTAGGGTGTTATTTCTCTATGATTTTTTCCCCATTCATAAATTTGACGATGAACATGGACCAACCTACGAACATGTTGATCCATGGTTCTATTTCTAATGGGATGGGTGCTAAGATTGTGTAGATTTAAATGGAATATTGATGTGTGTGATAGTTATCCTTCTTTGTTCTTCCTTCAAACAAGAAGGAATCAAGGCCAACATGAACAAGGGCCAAGATCCATTCTTCAGGTGTTAAAGTGCATTCATTATCTTCCCTCAATATCTCATGTTCTTCATTTGTTCTTCATCTTCTACCTACCTTTGGAACACCTATGTGAAAGATCGACTATGACACCCCCAATTCACGAAGCAATGATCTGAGATCGAGGATCTGAAATCATGAAGACAAAATAGAGGAGCGAAGGTAGGTGTAATGGAATTTGACCAGGATAGCGATGCATGAAAATTCAAGGCGGTGGCACATGGCGGTGGTTCTAGAAGTTAAGATGAGGCATCTTGGGCCTAAGGGGATAGTCTAGGAGAACGATTAGCTGGAAAGGTGAGGCTGTTAGTGGGGTGACCGACGATAGGTGGAATGCGGCAAGGGGAGAGGGTTGTAATTGGAAGTCATGTCATTGACCGGGGGACATGGTAAGGGGAGGTCGTGTATGCAGTGTCCAGGTGGAACATAGCTTGGTGCTGTGTTGGAGGAGGTCGTGGTGGTGGTTCAGCCATGGGTCAGACAAGAGGCATGCATTTGGGGAGGATCGTGTGTGGTGTAGCAAACCAGCCTGTAGCACATGTCAGACCATGGGGAGTCGGGTCGTGGTCCAGCAGGCCCCGCCTACCATACCCAGTAGACCAGTCCGGTTCAGGTTAGACTAGAATGAATTGGCTCATATTGGACAGAATTTGTTCAGGTCGGCTCGACCGGGTGCGATAGGTTGGCAAGTTGTGTTGGATCCTGTGGGTTGGGTCAGACCCAGATCAGACACATGTCAAACCCTTTTTATAAAAATAGACATAACTTTTAAACTGTGCATCTGGTTAACAAGCTATTTATGGTGTTGGGACCCTTGTGATGAGATAAGACTTTTGAGATACTCTATGTGATTTTTTTGAAGTTGGAATACAACCTAATAGCTTGAGGCATAGGTACTCTCGTAATGAGCGCACTATGAGAAGAATCCTATAGATTGTTGTGGCCTAGAAGCTATGTGAACTAGGATCTATGTGTATTACTAATAGAATATTTTTCTTACTGATACTACGTGTGTTATCAATATTTTGTATCATGTCGAGACTGTGTGTCTTATCGAGACTTTGTGTCTTACCGACACTATGTGTCCTATAAAGACTATGTGACCCATAGATATAGTGTTCCTAAATGGATTAAGAATATAAGGACTTTATTATAATATATTATATAGATGTATACCTATGTGAACTATCTTTACTTTGTGTATTTCCTTTGTGGTATACTTAGTTTTTTCTTAGTGGTATTCCTTTGTGGTTTTGGGGTGTCTTACTGAGTATTATTTTACTCACACCAGCACGAGCTTCACCTGCACGTGTCATGTATTGTGTAATCGATCAATGATTTGATAGATTCCTAGGTGGACCAGGTGGTTTTTAGAGATATCAAACAGACATGGTGTGCTCTTACATCTTTAGACAACTTTCATACACCCACCCTTCAAGCAGGGTTTTCTGTGGATGAGTTTCAAGAACTTGTTCATTCACTTTTCAGACACTTTTTTTGTGGGCTTGTATTCTGGTCCTATTTACTTTCCAGTTTCATACTGTTATACTCTATGGTTGGTATCTTAGTGTATACATTCATGTTTTACTTGAAATTTTTACATTTAGCATTTTGGGTTTGGAGATGTGTGGGTGTGTACTGGTGCTTAGGAAAATACCTCCCATTTGTAAGAAATGTATACTCGGTGCTAGTCACCATCCCCTGGCCTATTAGAGGTGGGATTAGGGAAGTAACTACATGGAACCCTCTATGATAGGTTATCAAGTTAATATCAATATTTAAATTCATTTCTAATGTAAAAACTTTTGTTTATTAGAAAAGACAATACAAGATCATCACTGATTTCATCTTCAAGAGTCATAACTGAAAGTATCATGTAATAAAACTACAAAATTTTAAATCAATATGGACTATATATTCCATCACCATAAATAATCATAGAATTGTGTACTTTTTATCAAATTATAGGGATTGAAATCAACACTACAAATTGTGTTCATTACAATTGAAATAAATAACATTTGATGATGAATGTAAATAATAACCACCTAATTTGTGTAAAATGAATTATTATAATTTAAGAGTATAAAATGTAAAAAATTATAAGGATATAAAATAATTAATTAATATGGTAATGTTTATATAAAAATTTAAAGAACATCCATGGAATTCAAGATTTAATGTAAGACTTTCTCATCTCACTTTTCTTTCTTGGAGACATATTCCATATTTATAAAAAAATTATAGAGTGTAGTGTATATACTTATCTATGGAAGATTTTATGATACATTCATTTAACTAAATGGGTTTTAAAAGAATCTCATGTTCCATCTCTCATGGGGTTTTTACTCACGAGATACCAATGTTGTAAGAGATTTTTCCAACTCAATTTCTATTTTTGAGTTATAATGTTTATTTTTGAACCTTGTTTTGATAAGTTCTATATATTGAACCATTTACTATTTTATATTATATTACCTCTTATATATACCAAGAAATTGACATTTATGATTCATATATTTTTCCCTAATGAATTTATTTCTGATAAATATTAGATGTTGTTAAGAATAATTCATGTCCTCTCCAGCAAGATCTATCTCTTCCATATCCTTGTTATTTATTCCCACCAATGTTATACTTTTTTATTTTTAACTCAGAAAATATATTATTATAATGATATTCATAATTATCTTTACCTATTTTCTGAAGGAATATTTATTAATGTGATATATTATTTAGTTTTAAATATAGGTATTTTAAAATACTGATGTATTTTTTAATTTCAAAAATAAATCTTTTGTCTTACACTCTACATTTATTCTAGAAAACAATTATTTTTTTCAAGGAACCATTTTTTTGAATTAATTTAAAGTGGTTTGTTAAAAATTTCTTCATGTTACCATCTTAAAAATGATTTTTGGAAGTTGATCATATCTTCACCTCTCTATGAAAATGTTAAGAAATGTACCTAAAAACAATTTTTTGGGATTTGATTATATTTTCATATTTATATAAAAATGATCTATCTATGATGGAGTTATGTTTCTTGAATCACCCTCTAAATTTCATTGAAATATACTCCTTTTGAGTGATTTATTTTTTTGTATGAATCGATCTAACCCACGATGTCATTTTATTTGATACAATTTTGGAATATAATGAGACCCATTTTGTCTCCAGTGGTACTTCATGAAATAAGATATGATTATTTTTTTGTGGCAGACATGCATATGAATTATAATTATGAGATGGTTCAGATTTTTTAAATCCCTGGTATAGGTTGGGTCATTTAATGACCTGAGTTGGAAGGGGTTCCTTAAATGCTTGAGACAGTTCGGGACCATTAAATCCCAAATATCAGTTGGTTATGTTAGATCCATGGTATGGGTTGGGTCCATTAAATACCTCTGATGAATTGGTTATAATTTTATATCACCTAAGTGAATGATGTTTTTTATGGAAATTATTGTGGATAGTTATGTTTACAATGTTATGTTTTATTATGTTTTCTTTTATGCCAAATTTCCTTGGGATATACCAATGTTATTTTCCATGGTCCATTATTATTGAATTTTTTTGTTATATTTTATGTTATGGTATATATTTGATCATTCAAGATTAAATTCCTTTCTAAATGGATTTGTGGAAAAGTTTTATTTCTCTGTTTTCTATTTAATAAAATATTTTTCCCATAATCATGTTTCTTATATAGTTTTAATATAACACTTGATGAAATGTTGATATGTGTTTTCCTTATGGGGTGTTTAATCTCACCCATTTCTAATGTTTTATATTCCATTGGTTATGAATTTGAGAATAACCTAGGAGATTCTAGAAAAGGAGTTAGTATTGTTCCATTATAGAAAAATGTTCATAATAATAACTTTATGTGGCTAACCTACAAATACACTACCCTTTAGGGTTATGGGGTAGTGAAATTGTTATGATATGTAATGTTTAATTAATGTAAATATATGTATGTTTATTAAGGGTTATTTCAAATGGAATCATAGTTGGTTTTATTTTTTATGGGGATTAGTACTTAAGATCCTTAGAAAAAACCCTAAGGATAAGTCTTAGAAAATCATTCAAATTTTTTGGTGAATTATAGAGTCTTCATATTCCTAGAAATAAATTCCACATCTATATAAAAACAAGTGGAAATGGGCTCTGGAATAAATGCACCAAGGGATAATAAACCAAAAAATGGTTGTTTGAGTATTAACTAGATCTTCACTTGATGCATGAAAAGAGGGCATAATTACACACCTTGTTTGAAACTCCTGAGGGGTATAATTTGGGTGATTAAAATTATCCTTACTAACTATTAAAAAGGATTTAAATGTAATTTAAGGGTGTAATATATAACTATTTATGTTAGAGATACAAATCGAAATATGACGATGGGAAACCTATATTGAAACCTAGAGACTCCCAAACTTGGTTATGCATGCCATTTATAAGTTAGTTTTTCAAATTTTATAGTTACGTTTTATAGAATTAATAATATAACTATTAAAATCTGTTAACTTTTCTTTATTGAAATAAATGAATGGATCCTATATAAATATGGTTAAAATGGTTGTGATGGATAATTAAAATATTTTCCCAAAGAGTAACCAAATGAGATATGGGATGGATTAAAAATATCAGGATGTTGTTCACCCAAATATCCCATTATCTAAACAATAATACAAAACATGTTCACACCCATAACATAATAAGGAAATATTAACTTTATATTGAGTCCTTTTTCTTGAAACATCCATTCTTTTTAGTGGGTCACCCTACTCACTAATCACTGCGAAATGTATCAATTAAGTTGGGAAAATATTCTATATCCTTTAATGCTCATAACATGATAAGATCATTTTATCTATTTATCATCTAGAAGGATATTATAACCAATAGTTGAATCTCATTAAGAATATGAATAAGAAGGAAAATTTCAATTCTATGGGATGTGTGGAATTTAAGTAAATATTATTCACTAAATATTTTCTCTTAATTCTCAACACAGACATTGAGATATAATTAATTGGGATAAAACAAAATAATGATGAATTAATGTGTTATTATAAAGAAAGAATCCCAAGAATTATGATATATAACTCCAGTTTTATGATTTCCCTTGAAAGAAAGATCAATTGAATCGTTAATGGTATAAAAAGTCATTTAAAGGAACTAGATATATGATACCTTGGTATTTATGACTAAATTGTTTGATGTACACTTAAGGATGAAATGTAAAATTGATAATCTCATTATTCTAGTGATGAGAAAATGAATACACTATTTCATGAAAACCCAAATTATAAATATCTTGGAGTAAATAAATTACATTAACCTAAATACATAAAATATGGGTGGAATCACTGAGGAAATTACTCAAAAGGTACTATGAAATGTTTCAGGTTTGTGAAGGATGGCAATTAAGAAACAAATCGTTGATCTGTGGAAAATATTACAATTATTCTAATATAAAAAAGGTTTCAAATTGATGATCCACCCACACATAAATTATTAAAATTTAAGGAGTTTCGGTATTACACAAATATATTCCCCAACCTAGTGGATGATGAGGATAATTGACATCAACAACCTCCTAAACCAATGGAACATGGAAGATCTTATTCAATCACAACTATTGAATTGGAAAATTATAATGATGTTGTATAAGAAACACTTATCCTCCACTCTAGGTCTATATATTTCTTATTGGATCCTAGTTATAGTCATTCTAGTATAACTGGGTCGAATTCTGAGAGAATAAAATTACCTCAATAATAATTTGGTATTAAATTACTCGATAAAAATTCTAGTTGTATGATTTTTGTGCATGAATTTGATTTTTTGTGAAAGTTCCTTATAAAAAAATATTATTCAACCTTTTGTTGAATTTAATGTGATTTTTTAAATGGATTAGTTCTATCTACTTTTTGGAAAGATTAATTATCAGAATAAAGAAATGAAATTTCATATCGAACTATGATAGTCTATCAATAAAATGATGATTATGGACTCACTTTAGAAGAAAATTATATAATATGGGTCTTGATACTGAATAACGAGGAATCTTGGTTAAAATTGTTGGAATTGAACTCCATATAGAAATATTCCAATTATGATAGAATATATGGGTTTCATACTCATACATAAGAGATTAAGGTTGCTATTACTTCTTGAGTCTTTCATATCTTATAGAAACCCTTTATTATTCTGATAGGTTAGTGATAATTAAAATTATGAGGGTTTAGTTTGTTTAAAGGGGATAAGGTAATGTTGTGATATATTTAGTACTAAATTAACCCTAATTAAAGAAAATGTTGAATAGATTTCTCTATATGCAACACCGAACTAAATTGAAATCGTGATAAATTTTATTAATATAAAAATATAAGTACTAAAACATGATCATTATATTGCATTTATTGAATTAAAGGGTATAATAATAAGTAACCATATTATGAATTCAATATAGAAAATAAAATAAATGGAATTAATTAGTAGAATTATTCCTCACAAGGCAAATTTATCCAAGCCTGGAAAAGAGGAAGTGTCACTAGGGTTTTCCCAAGACTAAACCCAAGAAAATCTTTAGTAAGTTCACAAGCTCATAGAAACAACTACATGATCTATGATATCCAAATAACCACCCACGACAACCACCATCCCATAGTTTATCCTTAGAAGTTACATGATAGTTTTTATGGGATTTTTAGGTATAATTTGGGATGATATAATATATAGTTCTTAATAAATTTTATATTTTTATTATTACATATATTTTACACAGTTTTATTTTCTATAAAATTCAATTTTAAATATTAAAGGTTTTATTTAAAAAAATTATTATTAATAAGGTAATAAATCTTAAATAATTTTCAATAAACTGATTTGGTGATATAAGGACCTTCTCAAAAAATTAAACTTTTTCTATATATTTTGTATTTTAAAAAAATTAATCACTATTAAATATTTGCCAATTTATTAATGATATATATAAATTAATTAATTATTTTTCCTCAATATATTTTCACTTAGCATGGAACATAAATAAATTCTTTTTTTTTGCTTAAAAATATATTTATCTAAAAGAAATGTTTTATGCGTTATGCACGCTTATATCAATTTTTTTGTAAAATCTAACAATTGATAATAATTAAATGGTTTTCATAATTTTAAAAATAATTCCCAAAAAATTTTAAGATTTTCTTTTCTTTTTTAACATAAAAATTAGTAATGAAAGTAAATTCTAGTTACCATGGTAAAATAATTATTTTCCAAATAATTTTATTATGATAATTGATTAATTTTTATCTAAATAAATTAAATATATTTATTTTAAATGATGGATCTTGTATTATTTTTAAACGTATAAAAAATATTAACACTCATTTAATTAGTAATTAATAGGAAATTTGAATAAATACACTTAATGTATAAATTTTATTTTTTTACAAAAAAATAGTTTTTATATATATCTTATGTATTAATTTCATAGATAATTTGTAAATATTTTTAAATTTAATTAGATTTAATTTAATTTAAATTCAGATTAAAAAATAAAAAATTTATTAGAGGTCCATATTATAATTTTAGTTAAAAAAATTACCACGGTTAATTTTTAATCATGACTAATAAGGGTAAAATGAGTAATATAATTTAACTACCATTTACTAAATCAATTTGATGCATAAACATTTTAAAATATTATTTAGTTTTTTAATCCATAATTAAATGTACCCCGAACATTTCCACACCTAAATAACCTAACTCTTATGAAATTCCTTTCTTACCCATCACTTACCATTCAATTACAAGGAAAAGTGCCTCTTTTCCTACTACAAAAAGAACTCATTCCCAAACTCTTTGATCCACACATATACATAGAATGTTCCATAAACCCCTAATCATTTTACTACTCCTAGAATCCCATTATATTTTTTTAATCCACTAATTATGATAAATTTACCTATTTATTTCAACTCCAATAAGCCTTACCAGATAAGACTTGAATCCTCAATGTAAGTATTATCTACCCCTTAGTATTTTCTTCTTTAAATTTCTCATCCATGATCCTCCCCTACTATAACTATAATAATATAATGAATTCAGTATCGTTGTTATGTTGAAATTTTATAATAATATTGGTTCAAACATTATATATCCTCCTTTCAACCATTCAAAAAATGAAAATGTCACCCCTTCATACGTGAAAACTACCGCCACCATGGAGGATGTATTTATTTTTTCATCACCGACATTCATGTGTTATTCTAAAAATGTATTTAATAGATAAATATAATATTTATGAAAATATTAATATACTAGAATGATAAATTTTTCATTCTATTAATAATATTATTAGTAAGTTATCATGGTAAATATAACAACCTAAAATGAGAATACCAATATAGAAAATCATTTCTTCTTTGTAACTAACAGTTTCATACCATACCCACTTCATCCAACTCTTAAAAATTATGATTTATCTCTTTTATAACATCTAAATAATATCATTATAATTATGGAATAATGTCATTATAACTAATTCACTTTATAATCATGTTTATCCATTAATTGTAACATATTGTTGTTTGGGTTCGTCTAAACACTTACATGAACAATACAATAAATTTCTCTCATGGATGTAACCCCTAGAGATTTTAGTATATATTTATCTTTAATAAATAAATGTGTTTGATATATTTCCATGAATGAAACATAGTAATTATTTTAATAATGATTTTACATTATAAAATGAAGCACAATATATGGTATTTCAATGAAATATAATTATTCAAAATAATTTCTAAATCATTTAGGAAATACTATTGATCCTAAAAAAATATTTTGAAGTATTTTTTTCATTAATTTTTATCAGATATATTTTATTTTAAATTTAATTTATAATATTAAAATAATTTAATATTGTTTTCTACACATTATTAAAATAAATTCATTGTTTACAATTTAGTTAGAGATGAAAATAAAATCATTTAAGGGTGAAAAAGAGATGTTTTTATGATTTTTTTCATGAAATGTGATTTTATCTTAATAAATAAAATTGATCACTGTTAATGAATGATTTTGATGAAATTAATATATAATTTATTCATTTAGGTACTGTAATATTCATTTAACGGTTTTTATTTGGAATGAAATGATAATAAATTCTATGTTATTCATAGTAATTCATTTTTCTAAAAACCTTTCATGATTATAAAAATAATAATTTACACCACTTTTAGGAATTAAATTTGATATTTTAGTTCATAGTCACTGAACTAGGTTAAATAACCTAATGGGTGGGGTGAACCAGGGTATTATAGATTCAAACTACTTCCCTTTTGGATCTTGTTTTGTCATCAAACAAAATAATATTTTATCTATTTCTTATAGAAATGTATGAGCTGAAATTAAATCATGTACGAGACACAAAAAAAAATTCTTGGTTCACCCTCACTAGGATACATCCAAGGAGCATACAATAGTAATGTACTAATTGTACCAAATCTACTAAGGTTCATTGCAAAGAATGGTTGTTTGGGATGAATCTCATCTATACCCATGATCACTTCCTTTACAAATTTTAGGGTCATCTTACTACTTTCCCAAGGGTCCCTACCTCTATCTCTTTCTCTAGCTCACTACTGTGGGAAAGGATCACAGTTTTCATCTTCTTTCGCTCACTGCTCTTGGAAGTGATTCATCCACAGTTTATAGACTTTTAGTTCCCATCATTATCTCTAATGAATACATCCTCAATTTTATATGGATTATCTATTGAAGATCATATTTCATCCAGTATATGATTTCCAATTTACCACAGACGCATTGGGAAATGCCTTCTGAACAACTTTCATGATTCTTACTGCCTTCGTGAATCTCCTCTTTCATAAAGATAAAATATCCTTTCACAAATAACCTACCTTTCATGAAGGTCACTTAGTCTTTGTTAAGAACACCTCTTTAACAATGCTCAACTAGCCTTCTTGAAGCCCCTTCCTTTCATGAAACTTACTTATCCTTCGCTGATTCTTTTACTTTTGTGATGTTCATAACATTCGGTTGGCTATCATATCCTTCATGTACTTCATCACATGAAACTACTTTACAAACCACCTTCATGAACCACCATCCAAAACATGGAGCCTTATGATCTTCATTATGTCTTGATACTTTTTAAGGGGGTAGAGGGCTATTTATAGGCATTTCCACCGATTCTAGAACCTTCCAACCACATCAACACCTTTTCCTGATACTCCCACTTTTCTACTACGATGATCACTTTTTCATGAAGATCCATGGAAATTTCCCATTCATGGTGATCATTATACTCATGTAGATCACTGTAGAACTGTTTGCACCGCTGTGATGATCCTCACATTCACTGTTCATGATGCTTTTCGATCTCAGATCTCACTATCATAATCTTCATACCATTGCGAAACACCCTTCAAAAATAAAATTCTTAAATTAATTGATGAATTTTCTATATTTTGATATGGCCTTCAAGGAAATACACTTTTTGTGATGATATCAATTCACTAAATTTCAGACCCCAAAAAATGGTAAACAATGGGAAACAACATCACTTTGTTCATGTAATGTTTTGTACCACTTTTAATGGAATCCATTCCTCTTTCATTGACCTTTTTCAACATTCCTAGAAAAAAATCTCTCTATATCTCCCCAAATAAAGATGGAAACCCACTTTACCAAAAAACACAATCAACCAAAAAATAATGAAATGTTACCTTGAGGGATATTTTCCCAACAATTTCCATATTTTAAAACATTATTTACAAAACAAATTACATAGGTAAATTTTATTTTTTTCATAATGAATAATAAACAAGGTGAAAAAATTATTACTATGAAAAATAAGGTTTAACGAGGTTTTAAACTAGAAAAATGAGGGTTAAAATAACCTAAAATGTTTTCTAAATCCTATTTGAAATTTTTTTTCATACTAAATATTATAGTAAATTTTGGGCTTCTTTTGTCAACTTTAACTTGAATGTGACTTTTTTATTTTTTTAATGTTTTAAGTATTTTTTTTTATTTCCCACCCACCTTACGTATAATATTATGTACTCTCTTCCTCAATCCTTGATACAATTTGTGTCATATATCTCTGTCAATCCTTGATAAAGTAGCTTCCAAACTCCCTTACCCATATCTTAGAGTTTCTGATATTCACAAAAGACCAACCTTTAAATGCATATGGTTTAACACATGACATGATGATATAATTATAATTAATATATTTAAATGTTTTTATATTAATGGTTTTAAAGGTTTCTACCTCTTTTCCATCCCATGATAAATTATAATGACGTTTGTGTGTGCATGTGGAACACCACCTCTACAAAGTGATGCAATTTTTCTTTCATGTCCTCTATGTGTGGATGGTAATATTGATAGATTTATTGAATTTATATGATATTTTTGATATTATTATGATTTTGGGAATATATTTTATTATTTAACTTTATTTATTTCCATTATTTGTAAAATGAAAACATTACACTTGTGTACGTACGGACAGCCATCTCCACAAAGTGATGTAATTCATTTTCAAAGACCACATTATATGAATAGTGATAAAAGTGTATGTAATGAATAAATAATATACTTATAACATGATTTATATTATATAGATGGTAAAAACATGAATAATTTTCAAGGAATGGAACCGTTAAACCAAAACATACATGGAATATGGAACGGTTTTCACCCCAATATTGATTTCAATGAAGAACTATTAATAAATGAGTAATTTGAAATTATAAGTGAATTTTATATCATAATACAAGTATTAATATGGTTATGTTTTATAATTATAATAAATATAATTGTATTATACATGATCTTAAGAGTGCATGTGAAGAAATCCAAGATATGAGGTAAGGGTTTATTTTGTAATCTCATATTTTAATCGGGATTGTTTATGATTGAATATATTTTAGGGTTATTATATGATATTTTTCTCTTAAATATAATATATTTAATTCTTGTATGTTAATTGTCTTGTCTTTTTTGTTTTACTTTCATTCTCCACTCTTTGGTACTAAAAATTGCCAATAATGTTTTTAAGAGAAAATGACATTGTTTTTTATTTGGTCAATAACTTTTTCTTACATATTCATGTCCTTTAAAATAATTATATTTATGTTATTTTATATGATAAAATTATTATTTAAATTAATTTTCAACCTTAATTTAACTTCCTTTCATGTTTTTAAAATAAATCATCTTTTCATTTTTTTTGAAAGAGGTACTTTTGTACTTTTTACCAAAAGTGTGAAATGAATAATTCTTTCAACATTAGTTAAATAAATGGATTTTATGACCATCATGAATGTTATTTTATTTTAATATTATATTAATTGTTTCTAGGTTTATTTCTAAAGAAATGAATATCAATATTCTAGAAACTATTAGTTTTTAGTTATATCGAAATAATTTTATATATTCCCAATTTTCAAAGAAATATTAAAATATTATTAGAAAAGTATTTTTCTTTTATGTCAACATAATTTGTGGTTTTTATTATTTATTTGGGATGTGATATAATTATACCATATATTTTCTTTATATATATGTAATATGATTATGTGATGATAAAAACTATTTCAAACTCATTCCTTTCCTATAGGTCATGCTATGATGGAATGATTATTATTCTTATGATCTTTAGGAGAACATATATATTATTTTAACTATGTGATGGGTGGGTCTATTAAATACATATAATAAATTTCTCAATGATTGATATATATTGATATAATATGTACTATAATATGGAGTGAATCCAGTTCAGTACAAAAATCTTTCCACTATGATATTCTTGAGAGAAAATCTTGAGTATGGAAGTGATTCAATGGGAAGTGAATTAAATAAAATATGGGACTTTTCCACTATGATAGTCTTAGAATTGAATCTTTATTAATTAAATGATTTTAAAGGGTTATTATGGTTCATAATTTCTATTAAAATTTTATATTCTTATGATATTCTCTCGTGTATCATGATTGATTAATGTTGATTCCTCACACTTATGACTCGTGTCTTTTGAAATTCTAAATATTTATGTCAGGACACATAATTTATAATGTATGACTGATTGGGTATGAAAAACATAAGTTTTTATAATACTATGATTTAAATATAATTATTTCATTCCTTAATCCGATCATTTAATGATACCCTCGATGTTTACCCTTACAAAGCATTCGATCTCACCCATTCCAATATTTTTGTTTTCTCTAAATTATGAATAAATATCTTAAGTAGGACATGTCTAAAAAGATTAGTATAAGTGAATAAATTTAGGGAAAATATTTATTATCTTTAATTAATAAATTTTATTTTGTATATTTTATCTAAATTCATTAATCCTTTATGGTTCTAGGTTATGTGTTATTTTGAAATGAATTGAATATTCATCTAAAATAATAAAATATATATGTATTCTATGTTTAGTTTACCTAAATTGATGACTATGATAAACTAATTATAGTTAATTTCATGTATTAATAGTAAAAAATTATTTTATTTTTGTTCTGTTAAGGAAATATTAATATTTAAACTCATTTTTAATATAACACCTTTTATTCATTAAAAATCACCAAATAAGCTTGTAACTAATTTCATCTTCATGAATAATAAGTAAAACTGTCATTGAATGGATATATAATTTTATAATTTATTATAGAAAATATTTTCAAGGGACTTAAATAATATATGAATGAAGAACTTGGTATCAAATTATAATGACTGACATCAAAATTAAAAAAGTGTATTCTAAATAATTGAAGTCACTAACATATGATTATTAAAATAAAAAACAACCAACTAACTAACAAATGATGAATGGTTATAATTTAATATTATATAAAGTAACAAACATGGATAAGGTTCTAAAATAGGTTGTTAATATGGCTATTCTTTTTATATAGTAGGTTAAAGAGATTTCATGGAAGTTAAGAGTTAAGGTTTCTCGTATCACTTTTATTTGTTTGATACATATTAAATATTGACCACTTATTTTATAGTGTGTGGTATATGTACTTCCCTATATATGTTTTTAGGATTATTTAATTAAATGGATTTAAAAATTCATATCATGTTTTATCTCTCATGCGTTATCAATTCAAGCGATACCGATGTTGTAAGTGATTTTTCTAACCTTGTTTATTTTCTTTGAGTTATAAAGTATTTTATTAATCCCCAATATTCTATGTTCCCTATATTATTCTGTTTTTATTTCATATGATATTCCATATTTTCCCTCTAGGTAAAGTGATATATATGATATGAATATCCTCCCTTGATAAATGTATTTCTCATAAATATGTTACTTTGTTAAAAATAATTCACATCCTCTATGATATTCTCTTTATCTTCTATATCCATGTTCTTTCTTCCTAATAATGTTCTCCTCTCTTATTTTAAAATACAATTATGTATTATTCATGTGATATTCATAATTCTCTTGACCACTTTTCAAAGTGAATCTTTATTACTCTTTTATATGATGAAGGTTTAAATAGAGGAATTATAAAATAATAAGGTGGTTTATTTATTTTCACAATTTAATATTTTACATTCCACTCCACATTTTATCTGAAAACCCATTATTTATTTTCAATGATACAAATTTCATTTCACAATTGAATCTCTATGAAAATGAGAAGAAATGCTTCCTGAAATCTACTTTTTGGTTTATAATTATATTTTTATCTTTATATACAAAATATATATTTCCAACGGTATTATGTTTAATGAATCAGACTTTAAATTCCATTTTGAGATACTCTTTTTGGGAGATTTACTTTTTTTGGTATAAATCAATCAATTTCGGGAGGTAATTTTACATGATTATTTTTGGGGATATTATGAGAATGGTTTCTTTGTGAAATGACATAAGATTTATATAGTGTAGAATACATGAGTTTTCATTACCATTATGAGATGGATTGGGTAAGTTAAATCCCAAATATGGGTTAGGTCTATTGAATATCTAATACTGGTTGGGTTTGTTAAATTAATGGGATGGGTTGTGTATATTCAAGACCCTAGATGGGCAGGGTCTATTAACGAACTATGACATGTTGGGTTCATTAAAGCCCTCTAATGCATTGGTTAACATTTTATATCATAAGAGATAATGATTTTGTGTCTGTACGTAATTTTAGGTAGATATGTTCACAATGTTATATCTTCTTATGATTAATTTTGTGGAATATTTCCATGTAATATGCCTATATTATGTTCTATAGACCATAGTTATTTTTTTTGTTCCAGAAATATTAAACCATGGTATATGTTTCATCATTTTAGATTAAATGTAATTCAATATTGAGTTAAGAAAAACTCTTTTTATTCATTATTCTTTTTAATAATATATTTCTCCCATACAAATTTTTCTTATATGCTCATGCCCTGGCCCTTCATGACATTTTGATAAATTTTTCCCTTTTCTATAATTTAAGCTCACCAAGTTATTTTTTCTTCTATTCATGAGGTCATTAATATGAGTATAACATCAGAAATGTCTAAAATGGGAACTAGTTTGGTGTGATTAACCTAAATTTTCATAATAATAAATTTATATGGATAATATCAAAAGACTCTAAAACTTATTATTTATGGGGTTTTTTTATTTTTTGGAGATGTAATGTTTAATTAAAGTGGAATATTTTAAATTTATAATGAGTTTTCTCAAGATACCTAAGAAGAACAAAGGTAATTGGAAAAGGAAAATTCTTGAGAGAGAGAGATGCTTTGACTTTACCAACCCACTATGTTCCATGTGTGACTTATGTGAATTGTTATGTTTTGAAAACAAACAATTTGTGTCCACCTTTATCTTGTGTAATGGATAATCTTTTGTGAATGACCAAAATTGAACAAGGTTGGTTATTAGGTACTTATAGGGCCAAAATTACATGAAAGATAATTGCTACTAAAGTAGTTATTCGACACTCACACTAAGTGAATAGAATAGAATGTGAGTTGGAAGTCATTGATGTACTTTATAAAGGAGGAATTTATTCTTTTAAGACTCTTTCACTAGGTAAATTGAAACTAAAATTTAATAAGATTTCAAAACCAATATTTAAAATAACAGTGTGAAGATAAATTGGAACTAGCACATATATAGTTAAATAGAAAAGATATAGGAGTCCTGAGTTGTCCAGCATGCCAAAGAGAATTATATCCATCTACAGTTTTAAAAAGGAGAGGACTAAGGGAGTAATACTTACAAGGTAGTGAGTCACCCATAATCTTTTAAAGGGGGTGATCCCAGGAATTGATTGTGATATATCTCATAACATTATATAAAAGTAGGTACTTAGTGGATTCCAGTTCATCAACAGGAACCAATGTATGGACCTTATATTTTCCAAGTGTGGGTGTACCAATAAAATTTATTATGTCATGTGTGCATGCCTTAAATTTTTTATAATACGTCAACCAATGTATGTGGGTTATGTAACCATTAATATAATTTGATTTATTCTATTATAAGAGAATCATCAATCAAATAATCATTAAAGGATTGAAAAAATTGTGACCCTACTAATAGTGAGGTAAATATCAATTAGGGTAGTAATAATTTGAGTTTTATGTGGGTACAAATTAATGAATTTCATACACAATTAAATCCCCCTCTCAAGAATATCTTACTAAAGACCCTTGTGGTGACAATAATAAGGTTATAAAATCATTAAAAAATATCGTGGTCCTTCATGCCTTTTTCAATTATTGAGTTACTTGTTCTGGAATGTAACACTATGAGATTTTTATGAAATAGATTTTGTTAATTTCTTTGATGTCTTGTGTTGTATGTTACACCAAGATAAGCTTGCGCAATACAGAACATCGGCTTAGCTTGTGGTATACACAATGCTATGCTTTGCTTGTGACACACAAAATTTCAAGTTCTTCTGATAGAATTCATTTCACGCATTACTAATTATAAGTGTACAACTAAATATTATTATGTTACCTTAAAACCTAGTCATTATAATGACTCGTATAAATAATATTAACTTTCTTCTGAAAAGTTATTTTAATGAAAATAAGTGAGTTTATAAAATAATAAAATAACTCTTTATGAATTTTATTAATTAAATATATGCTTAATATATTCAATATAATATTTAAAATTCATATTATATGTTTTTAGACATGATATAAGAACAAATTCAATATTTCGAATAAAAGAAGTAATTTTCAAAAAAATGCAGTTTTTCTACATTTTGATGGATCACCCATTTTAAATTTAGTATTTGAAATTTTAATACATTATATTTAAAAAAATAAACATGTTATTTTTTTAGGATATAAAAATTTACTTTCGATGAATTTTTGATATTTTTCTGATAACTTTAATGTTTTGATGAATAGTTAAAATACAATAAATTTTAATTGAAAACAACTTTATTCATTAAAATAATTTATGTAGTTAAATTATATTTTGGAATGATTATAGAGTATAAATATAATATATTCTTATAAGTTAATATAATGTGGTTCATTTACTTAATTTTACATTGAATTCAGATTTATAAACATGTCAATCTTTTTCAATTTTTTAACCTTTAAAACTTGTTCTCTCATTTCAACAACGATATTAATTTTATATTAATTACTAAAACTTATGTGTTTTGAATTTTGAAAAAAGGTTTCCATATTTTAAATAAGTATGTCCAAATTATGTAAATAGATTCATTTTATTTTTGGGCATTATGAATAGCAACTTCATAATTTTTATTAACACACTAAAAGGGTAAATCGAGTAATATGGGGTAATAATAATATTATAATATTACGCTAACACTTGTCTTCATATTATTGGAAGTTTAAGTTGAGAATTATATCATTCTTGGGTGGAAATGGTATCCATTGGAACCCACTTGGATGAGATTAGGTCATCTAATTTATTTTATTTAATGAAATGTGAAATATGTCTCACTGAAACTTTAATAATTAAATTATTTTTAATATATGGTTATATAGATGATAAATTAGATTATAAATACAAATTTGAAAGATAATTTTTTTCTTTATCATGTTAATTTATTTTAATTTTTTGGAAATAAATAATTACCTTAAATACTTGTACTTTGATGGTGTAAAAATTAATTAATTGATTAGAATGATATAAAACAATTTTTATTAAGTTGATAATAACCATAAAAAGGACCACACACTTGACCACAGATTATTGGTCAAGTATATATCGACCATAATCATTCAGTGTTACAGTTAGTGACAATTCGGAGCCTTGCAAAAGATTTTGAGACACTAATTTTATTTTATTTAATGTGATGTTAAAGGTGTCACATTCAACATTTAACAAGTATAGAATTTTTAATATTATATTTTAAAGAGGATAAATTATAATAAAAGAATTATTATGAAATCTTGTATATTTATATTCATCATAATTTTTTATTTTTTACTTTTATGCAACCAATAAGTATATTAAATAATTACACTGTACTGATGTTGTAATTATTTAATTATGGTAAATATAAAATAAATGTTAATGAAAATATTAAAATAAATATAATTTGGGATAAATAATTTATCCAATGAATTTTATAGATTACCTTGACCCCAGAGAGATATAATCAAATATATTTTTTGAGGATAAAATCTTATCTTGATTTCTTTTAAAATTCGTGAAATGAATAGGGTCAAAATTGACAAAATTGATATTTTGTCAAAAGAATGTTTTATTAAATTATTTAAAAACCATAAACATTTTTAACAGTATAGAATAATTATTATAAGTTCAAAAATGTTCTAAATTATTTATTTATTATCTAATTGACATCATATAAGTAAATATTTTACCCTTCAAATATTGAAATATTTCTTACCCAAATTAAAATGAAATATAACAACTTAGTATTAAATTGAAAAGATAAGGTTTTAATGGACAGATAAACATGTCTATAATTTATTGTTTGATTCTATTACAACCCTATATCTTCTCATATTCGTAATTGGGACTTTTTGAGGTTTTTGGATGGGGTTTTTTATTATTATAAATTAGTAATTTTTAGGTTTCCCAAAGTGCCCCTCACCTCAATTATAAAAGGGCACATCCCCACTCATCCCCTCACTTCAATTTGAGACTTCAAGCTTAGATATCACCTACACATTTCCTTTATCAACTTCCCTATTTACATTATAGACGTTATGGTATCCTTCAATGACCAACTCTAGTTCTCTAAGAGAAGATTTAGAGGAATTTCCCCAAAGAAGAGGTAATCTCTTCTACCGATTATTTCAAACTTCTTTATTCTTATACTTCCTCTTCATTAGTTGTTTAATTATAAAGTAATAACATAAGTATAAATAAAATACATATATTTTATTATAATTATTAAACAACCATATTTCACCTTCTTTCCATCCTACTAAAAACAAAACCACCATGCGTGCGTACGTACGACTTACTATCTTCATGTTGTGGTGTAATTTGTGTTTCACCACCACCATACTTGGATGGATATAATTATGGAAATAAAAACAATATATGATTATTACAACATTATATTGATTATTTAACAACATATATACCATCCACTTCTATACAATTTCACAATTATTAGAATGATATCGCCGCCCGTGCGTACGTATGACCTGCCATCTCCATGATGCGATGTGATTCATTTTACAAGATATTCATCAAACAATGAATATATAAACATACATAATGAATAAATATGATATTTATTATGTTAATATAATTTTTAATGATATAAATATGACATAATAAAGAGGACTGAAACTTAGTCCGCAAAACAAGCATAAGAAAATGAAGCAGTTTATAGTCGAATAACAAGTAATAATGAAATATTATTACCAAACAAGAGTTAATTTGATCATATTTGATTCTATAATAATTAAAATACATCATTTAAATCATTATACCAGATTTTTGGATACACACAAATAATATTATACCTAAGGTAATGGATTATTTTGTCTCAATTTTATTTTTGTGGAACATATGCCTTATACACCACCTATTTCTTTTCTGTGGTGTTTATGCTTCCCATTAATGTTTTATGATTCTTATTATAAAATTTATGATATCTACATATGCATATAATTTTCTTTATTTTATTAGGTAAATTATTCGACTAATTATAAATGGTAAGGGATAATTTCTAAGTCTCATTATTATCTGAGATTTTTTATACATAATTACTTACTAGGGTATATTTATAATCCATGTCCATTTTTTCTAAAAAAATGTTTTCAAATTTTTTTTAATATTCTCCTACGGATTTTTAAATTAAATTTTACCCATTTTTTACTTTTACTACATGGTTTGGAAGGAACATTTCTTTCATTTTCCATACAAGGTACTTTTTGACTTTTTCAAAATTAGTACAAGGAGAATGTTAGTTACTTATACGAAATGAATGGATTTTTACGCTTTCATAAAACCTTATTTCCAGGAATCATCTCTTACAAGTTTTAAATTTTATTTTCAATTAATAAAATTTCATTCAAAATAGATTGGTGTTTTAATAAAAGAAAACGTTTTTGAAGAAGAAAGGATATTTTCCTCGAGAATTAATTTCACGTCTTTTACCAAAATTATTTTCCATCTAAGATTAAGGATATGCTTAAAGTATATTATCCCTATTATTTTTATATATTTTTATGATGGAATATTATTTATGAAATCCATTTGTTTTACATGGATTATTTTATGATGTAATTATGTTTAAGAAACCCATTTTATTCCGTGGGTAATGCTATGATGAATGATTTATGTCTTTGTGGAACACATATGTGTGGTTTTAATTATGTGATGGGTGGGACATATATCCCCTACAATGAATTATGTAAATATTTATATATTATGAGATAAAAATAACTGGCATGGCATGTAAATACATTTTATTAATTCAGGTTTGAATGAAAAGTAAATCTGGTTTAGTAATACAGGGCTGGAACAACAAGTAAACCCAGATCAGTAATGCGCTTTTTCCTCTATTATGGTCTTGGATCTAATCCTTGGATAATATGGAAATGATTTTCTATGATTGTTAATGTTATTTTATGATTTATTCCTTAAGAATTGCTGAGATTTATTTCATGACTTAGAATTTCTATAGTCAAAAGTTATGTTTATGTTTTTTTACATTAATATGTCCATCTATTGTTTTCTTACCCTTACTGAGAATCTAAGCTCATCCTTTCTTATGTTTCCATTCCTTAGGTTATAAATAAATCATTTAAGTAGGATTACTAATGATCTTAATGGGATATATTGAATATATTTCACCAAATTAGAAGAATGTGATCCATGTTTCCAAAGGCACTAAAATCATACAGTCTTTGGGAATTTGTTTGTGTCATGTATTAATATTTCTGAAAAAGTGATGTAATGTCTTTATATGTCAGCCTTAAGTCGTTATATTGAATCTTGTTATGAATTTTTAAATAAATATTCTCATTTTTCATGGCTTTTTCGTGTTTTTAATATACTATTCAAAAAGACCTTTATGAAATATAAGTAGATTTGGGAGTTTTTCATATTTTATATCTAACTATAAAATTTGAGAACTCAAATTATAAACTCATAACTTATTAAAATATTTTCAAGGAATCCCAAATCATACAAAATACACAACAAAATAAATTTAATGAATTATATAATCATTATAGTATTTATAAATCTTTACAAAATCATTTCTAAACACCCATACAATATATGAACACTCTTTATCATTAAACTTCACTAACTATATTGATTATAGTTTAAACTTAGCTTCCATAAACCTTAATCCTTGTGATATTTTACAAAGTTTATAGAAATCTTCACACTCAATAATATTTTTGTAGATTTCTTATATTTCTTCTAACTATTTCTTTGAATAATAAAATATCTCAGGTTGTTTACTAAGTTATCTATTCAAATTCATTTGTAACATATTTTAGATAGTTTGATATTCATCCAAATACATTCTTAATTGATTTTCATAAATATATAATCAATAATTATTTTATATATATGGTTATTACCTATAATTTGTCCATCTAGGAATTCCAAGACTATAACTCTAGCAAAATCCATTTCAATATGAATAAATCTCCATCAAATGGAACAATGGTAAAAATATTGTTCTAAAATATATATCAGTATTCAAATACCTCATTTTAAAAATAGTCCTCATATGATATTGGTTACTTCATTATCACATTCATTGGGTTATTCATCATCACCCCACCCTAGCATATATTAGCTTTATTCCATATTAATAAACTCACACCAAATATAACCAATTCCATTTATTTATGAAAAACTATTTGGGAAATTTAATATCCCACATTGGATTTGTTTTTTTTTTGTACCAACATCATTTATGAGGTCAATTTTATTCTCCCACTGATTGATAATAAATGATAATTTGATGATATTAGGGAAATTCTTCTCATATTTAGGATTTAAAAAGTCAACTTATCTCCATTTATTCTTCCAGATTCTTGAGGGATTAATCCTAAAACATTTTATAGAAGATCTATATAAAATTTCTCTTAGAAATTATCCATTAACTAACAATATATAATTCTACATGATAATTTATTAATGTATCAAATAAGGGTGATTGATCTCTTTTTCAAATTTATCTATAAAAATTTACAGTATGTGATAAAAAATGAATCCTTTATTTAGAGGTTGTTTACCAAATTTATTAAGAAATTTAATACCTGAAATCTTCTTTAACAAACACAATAAAAACATTCAAGTTTAAGTTGATTTAACCCATATCATGAAATATTTTATCAAAAAAATAACTGACACTTAATTCATCATATTAGATATAATTAAAATCAAAATAAGAATATTGTTATCATAATCAACTTTAGTTTCAACAATAATTGTATAGATTTTTAGATATATATTACAATATATTTTGGTATCTTCTTATTTTATTTCCCACTCAAGGGATTCACTCCAATATTATTCATCAATACCTCCTTTTTTAAGAATGAACTCCAAGAATAATCATTTGATACCAATTGAAGTGTTACAAGGAGGCTTCATGTACCCAATGATGGATAGGTTATAATTATGTATTGTAATAAAAACATTAATATAATTATACCCATGATATATTACATTAAAATTCATATATAAAAGTAAAAACACACAAATATTGGAATAATATGAGGTTCCATAAGATCCTTAATGAGATAAATAGGTATGAGACTTATTTCACAACATAAAAACTCATTTATTTATATTTAAAATATTGTGAGAACCCTTCATGCTACTTTCCCATTTCACCTTCCTATCATTAGAAATTGATGGTAGCATGGACTTATTATTTTTAGTATTATTCTTGGATGGAATTGGATTTTTTAATTTTTCTAGAAACACACTATCACTCTTTTCTCCCAGCTCCATTATCTTATCCAATTCCATCTAGGTTGTTCATATGGTCAAAAATTCCTTAGGGACATGGTTATATATTTTCTTATGTGTAGACTCCTTCTTTATAGAAGAAATCTTTGTATTTGAAGTCACTAGTTATTTATATTCATTTTTCAATAATTCATTCATTCAAAGAATCCATGACATATATTTTTTATCATATACCCATACATTGTTCACATTCGACACATATTTATATCATCCTTTAAGTTACCCTTATTTGGAAACTTATCCAAGTTTTCTTCAAGAATATATACCAACAATCTAATCCAAATATTCCACTCTTATATTAATATCATTTTGTTTCTTCATTGATCCATTTCATCTTGATGTTCTTAAACATTTTGAAATGGTCCATGATATGAAATTTACCACCAGAGAAGAAGAATCCCTTCTTTATTGGTGTCATATCCATTTTAGCCTTCTTCATGGGTGTAATTGGTCCAACACTCTTCATATATTTATTCACAATGAAAAATTATTTTGTAACGACCCAATGTTTTATCAATGGATCTTTAATTCTCATAAATATGTCATATAATCACAATAAATAACAACACAATTAACTACTAAATGCTATGTGAACATTAAACATAAGATTTTCACTTCTGTGATTTCAATTTTGAAAATTTTACATACAATGTTGCAATCCATAAGTTATTTGGAGTCGAATATGACCAACATAATTTTTGATGAATAGTAACATACCCTTATGAATACTGATGTTACCCTTATGAATAGTGATACACACAAATGAATAGTAACCTTACCTATGATAGTATATAAATAAGATTCAAGTGAAAGTATGATGTACCAATATTTTGGAATAAGTAAATAAATGTTTTAAAATTGCTTTTTAAGAATAAATTATGATTTTAATTAAATATTCAATTAATCATATTTACAAACTTATTTTTGAAAAAATGTATTTCAGTTTTGGATTCTACACATCAAAAAATAGTTAGGGTGAATTTTTGGTATTTTTCTAAAATAATTGATTTTTATGAATAGTAAAATCCTATAATTCATAATAAATGCTAAAACCAGAATTTTTGCATCATGCTTGAGTCATGGATGGTGTAAATGGTCAATGGTTCTAACTCACATGTATATATTACTGTTTTTAGCCACAATAATCATCACTATTTCTTATCTTATGGAAAATAATAAACTAATTATTTTAATATTATGAAAACCCTCCTCCCCTCCACTATAAATACCACTCATCCTTACCTCTTATCTTCACTCCTCTCAAGACCTGTTCCTTGCCAATATTCTACCCAAATATCTTCTAAAGCTACTTCCCCACGTCCAACATCCCCGATTCTCTTCAATATACCTAATCCTCTCCCCTTAAGAGGTTCTTAAAGGAGGTAAACTCAAGAGGTAAATTCCTCTTTCCAATTCTTTTATTTCTTTTAAGTTATTTTCTTTTATTGTTTATTTACTCACATCCATTCACCAAAATGGTATGATAACTCCAATAGAATACATGGACGGGAATTATATTATTCTAATGGGATAATTCATTATCTTCTCTCCTTTCCACAAATTTTATTTGAAAGAAATGAGAACACTGTTTGAGATGTGTTAATGTAGCACAATAAAGGACGACAGGTAATCAATCCCCATTACCATATTCAATTATGGTCATGAAACCATTTTCATAGTTTAACCAAAACATAATATATGTATTATGTCTCATATATGGTTTGTAATCATTTTTTACACTTGGTTTTGGTTTATAAAACAAATCATGTTCTTCATTTTCAAACACCACTAATTAACCCAAAAGGTTATCAAAAAAGTTTTGCATAATTATTAATCTTTGATCCAAGTAACCTAATTTAATTTTCAACCTTGTAACATTATGGTTGTTCAATAATAAAATATAAACTCTATTATGGACAAAAAACTTCATCATACAATATTATCTGTACATGAATATAAGTGAACTGATCATTAAAACCAAGTAAGCAAATAGACCAGAACAATGAATTTTAACCTCATAACAAATCAAAATGGTTATAAAAGAACTTAAAGAGATTTAATAAATATTTTATATATAGAATATTTTCTGGTCTTATTAATTTATATACCATATTTTTTTATTCAGGTCATTAATAACAAGTACAGAACACCAATGAACTTAAGGTAAGGGATCCTCTCAATTTCTCTTTTATTCAAGATTTTCCTCTATGTTATGCCCTTTTATGTTTAATTACTAGTGATGGGGTGTGATTATGAACCTTCCCCATATTTTCCTCATTATGTATAAAATATGATAAATCCCTTTCTCTCTCATTATTCCCTATTAAGTACACCTGATACCATGCTAATAATCCATAAGGAATTCTACCCAAATAACCTTTATTCTTTCGGGATGCTCTATATTTCATTTTACCCAAATTAATTTTTATTTTATTTTTATGTAAAACTTATACATGCTTCTTATATGATCCAAAATCATGTTTCAATATCCATCCATCATTCTCTTTCTATGATATACTTGTTTAAAATTGAATCCCTCCTCTATATTTCCCAATAAGAAAACCTGTTTTAAGGGAAATTCCCAAATTCTTACCCGATTTAAAGTGAACTCTATATTATGTTTTAAGATGCATTTATCTTTATAAAATCATTATTTTTATTATTAAAACCTTATTAGTTCACTTATGGTTTTATATAAAATATTTTTCTATTTTCTATTTTGAAATATCTATAGTATTTTCCTTAAAACCACACAAAAATGTCTTAAATGATAAAATTTCTCAAATACATTTCTTACATGTTGTCACCTCTGTTTGACATAACTTACCCTGATATATGAATATTCTTCCTTATTAAAATCTATTTATGTTCTAATTGCTTTCTTTCATGGATACTTTTATGATACGCTCGTTGGTTATGCTTTATTTCATGATTGTGGTACCCAGTTCTTTCCATGGGTAACCATTATATTTAAGTAATATTGATTATGTAAGATTATTTATGTTGAAAATTTATTCATGAAATTTAATATGGGTGTTCTTAAGTAGCACTCCAATTAATTGGGTAAAGTTAAGTCTCATGAGATGTTATGTGCAACAGTCTTGGTGGTTAGCCATGGCTTGTGCTACTATGTGCAACAGTCTTGGCAGTTAGCCTTAGCTTGTGATACTATGGGAAACAAGATTAGTAATTATCCTTGACTCATACTAAATTCATGTTTTAAGTTTCTTCCACATTTTTATCATTCAATGTTTAAATAATACCATGTTTATGTGTTATGGTTCCATATGTTACATGACTTTTTATATCATCATGTCATGACTTCTATCTTATGTGCTAATGCTTTGTTCTTATGGTTATTACCTTATGGGGATTTTATATCATCCCTTTGTTCATGTAATCCCAAGGGTACCCTATGCAGATGTAAGGGCTCAAATGAAGTTAGGAGATCTTTATGGTGATTAAATAAAGAAGTGTTTTTCTTAGTCCCATGTTTATGTTTTAGGTACCTAGTCTTCCAAGACACTAGACATAACGATCCATGGCTTGTACTCTAAAGTATAACTATGCTTAAAATCATTTAATGTTATATGTAAAATTCTAGGGTTGCTATAGTTTGTATCATAGGATGGTCTAGTTATTTGTGGATATTAGTAATATAGCCTCTGAGTGAGAACCTTAAGGATGAGACTAAGTATAATAAAACATCACTCAATTTTGGAAAGTATAGAGTAAGTGGCTTATCAATAAAATATGTAAATGTATGGATAAAAATAGGTAGGGGTAGCTCTGGAAGAGATGTACCTAGGAGTGAAAACTCTGACAACAAGTTTCGGGCATGACCCGATGTATACTGGTACGACAACATGCCCTACACCGCTCTTGGTTTGACACTCCAGAGGGATATGATTTGGTAAATTCATGAGCTTAGTACAAACCATTATTAAGGGAAAATCCAATAAGAATATACGTTAAGAAATAGATCAAGGATAACCTAGATTTAAACCTAAGGAATAACAATTTAAGATATAATTCTCCTTTACAAGTTTATCCTCTTATGCTCAAACTTTCCTTTTTAATTATCAACAGTTAAGTATTCAAGACCTGTAGTTATACATTATTTTTCTTAGTTAATGGTGGGAAATATAAGAACACATTCCAAGAATAAATGTTCTAGGCAATGTTAAGACTTCTCTAATGATATGTGTGATATGAAGGTAACAGGTGATCAAAAATTCATGATAGTACTTGCCCAATTGGATCAAGTTATAAATAATAACATGAATCATGTGGAACACCCTCATCCTCCAAGAAAAGATAAACTTTCCGTAGAATTATTTATGTCAAAAAGGCCTCCCATGTTTAGCTGATCTTCTGATCCCTTCCTTGCAGAACAGTGTATTAACTCTATTGAAAAGATATTCTTTGTACTCCAGTTCTCAGAAGAAGAGAAAGTTGTATTGGTGGTCAATCATTTTGATAGGGAATCTGATCACTGGTTGACACTGATCAAGAATACAAAGTCCCGAGAGGAAATTAATTCCATGGATTGGGATGAATTTAGGAGGATGTTTTTTGATAAATAATTTCTTTTAACCCTCTGTCTCAAGATAGAAAAAGAGTTCCTTGGACTCATGTGGAAGGAATATGAGTCCATAGAGGCATATAAATAATACTTTAAAAATCCTTCAAGGTACTCATCTGGATTTGTCATGAACACCTAAAGCAAGGCGGATCACTTCTTTAGTGGGATAAATCCAAATCTACAGAAGGTTTTGGCAATCCAAGACTTCGATAGTTATGAAGATATACTCTGTTGTGCCCTCAAGGTTGAAATGGAGATGGGATACTCTTAGTGGTCTCATGGGCCCAGTTACAAGAAGAAGAAAATGTAGAACATCATGGGTGTTCAGAAAACAAATACCAAGATGGAAATAAGCCCAAATATCCAACTTGTAAAAGTTTTGGGAAGAAGCATCTTGGGAACTACCTAAAGGGGATTGATAATTGCTTCAAATGTGAAAAGATGGGACATCTGGTCAAGAATTGTCAAAGGGATATGAAAAATCCTGAAAATTTGAAATAATAAAAGAATTTTCATATCAATTATCATCCAGTGGTGTTGTGTTAGAACTGATAGGAGCATGGTCATTATGCAAACAATTTCCCTAAGACAACGGTTGTTGGAGGAAATCAACAACAACCTCCAACGCAACAAAGAAGGGATTATGCTGTCACTTCTGCAGAGGTGGATCCGAAAAATGATGTGGTGGTATGTATGCTAGTTATTTATTCAAGAATAGTGAATGTAATATTTAATTCTAGTTCTACGCATAATTTCATATCTTGAAATTTTAGTAGAAATATTAAAACACCACCTCAAAATTTGGAGGAAAATTTATCTATGAGAACATTAAATGGAGCAATCGTTGCTTCCATGGTTTATAACTCCTTCCCAATTAACATTTGTGGACTGAACCACCCATTAAATCTCATCATACTTCCTTTAGTGGAGTTTGATGCTATCTTGGGAATGGATTGGATATCTTTATACAAAGCCAACATCAACTGTTGGGAAAGGGAGATCACTCTTCACATCCTAAAGAATCCTCTAATTCTTTACAAGTTTAAAGAGGAAGATGAATCTTTTTTATAATATTTGTCTCAAGTGTGGATATTAATTCCCTATGAGAAAGTATGTCTATGTCAAATGATTGGGACGAAGGAGATAATAATTCTTGAAGACATTCCCATCATGATGGATTACACTGATATATTCCCTGAAGAGTTTCATGATCTTCCTCTTGAATGAGAGGTTGATTTCTCAATTGAACTTATTCCTGGATCTATAACTATATCAAAGAAACCTTGTAGAATGTCCACCGTAGAGCTGAAAGAGCTGAATAAGCGGTTACAGGAGAATTCGGAGAAGGGTATTACATTCCTGAGTGCTTCGCCATGGGGTGTGCCTATCCTTTTTGTTAAGAAGGTGGATGGATCAATGTTCCTCTGCATTGACTACTATGATCTCAATAAAATCATGATAAATAACATGTATCCCCTTTCATGTATAGATTACTTGTTCAATCAAATTCATAGGGCTAGTTATTTCTCAAAGGTGGACCTTCAGTCAGGATATCACTGATTAAAGGTGAGGAAGGAAGATAATCCCAAAACTACATTTTGAATGAGGTATGGACACTATGAGTTTATACTGATTCCCTTTGGACTCATTAATTCTCCAAAAAATTTCATGGATTTAATGAATATAGTCTTTAGGGATTACCTTGAAAAATTTTTCATAGTCTTTATTGAAGATATTCTGATATACTCCAAAAGCAAGGAGGAACATGAAGAGTATTTGAATACTGTGTTAAAAACATTTCTAATGGATAATTTGTATGCCATGTATAGTAAATTTTAGTTCTATATGGAGGAAGTATCATTCTTGGGCAGTTTATCACTAGTAAAGGGATATCTATGGACCCTTCCATGAAAAATTAAATTGAAGAGTGGCCAAGTCCAACATCTGTAATGGAGATCCACAACTTTCTTTGTCTGGATGAATATTATTGATTATTTTTGAAGAACTTTTCATGATTTTCAAACCCCATGACCAAGATAAAATAGAAGGGAGTAATGTTTTTCTGGACTCAGGAATGTGAATACTTTTTTAAGGAGTTGAAAAGTGGCTTATCACTACGCCAGTACTCACACTCTCAACAAGGGGAAAACTTTTTGTGGTGTATAGTGATTCTTCAAGGAAGGTATTAGCCTATGTTATAATGCAAAATTATACATTGATAGCCTACGCCTAAAGGCATCTGAAAATCCATCAGTAAAACTATCCCATGCATGATCTACAGTTGGTAGCTGCCATCATTGCATTGCAAATATGGCATCATTATCTCTATAGGGAGAATTGTGAGAAATATACTGATCAAAAGTGTCTCAAATATATGTTAATATAGAAACATCTTAATATGTGCTAGTGAATATTGATAGATCTTATCAAGTATTACATCTGATCAATCCACTACTATCCCGTTAAGGAAAATAAGGTGGCAGATGCTCTAAGTAAAAAAGATCTTGTATCTTTATCAGTTATGAAAATTGAAAAGGATGTGATCTTCTTATATTTTCATAGGATGGACATGGGAATCATTAAGGTAGGAACATCATCAATCATTTCTCAAATGATTTCTCAACCATTCCTCTTGGAGAAAATAAAGGATGCTAAAAAAATGTGGAACTTCTGAAGAGGGTGGAAGCTATCAAAAATGTAAAATCCTTAGAGTTAAAGATTTATGGGGAAGGAGTTGTAAGTTTTGGATCATGATTATGTGTACCATCCAATCCAATGATAAATAATGAACTTTTGAATGATGTACATAGCGAAACCTTCTCTTTACACCCAGGGAGCATAAAAATTTATCAAGTTCTCGGAGAAAACTTTTGTGGGGAAATATGAAAAGGGATATTGGTGAATATACATCAAAGTTCCTGGTATGTCAAAAATTGAAGTCTGATAGGAAAAAGCCTAAGGGTTGATGCAACCACTACCCATACCAACATTGAAGTGAGATAAAATCACCATGGACTTTTTCACTGGACTTCCAAGGACATCAAGAAGAAATAATGCTATATGGGTCATTATGGAAAGTATTATGATAACATATCACTTTATCCAAATTCGAGAGGACTTACTATTGGATCAAATTGCACATATGTAAATCAAAGAAGTGGTAAGGATGCATGGAGTACAACTATCTATAGTATCTCATAGAGATCCATGATTTACCTCAAAGTTCTGGAAAAGTCTCCAACATTCTCTAAGCACTGAACTGATCTTCGGTATGGCATATCATCCTCAAGAAGATGGCTAATCTAAGTGAACTATTCAAACACTAGAAGATATGTTGAGATAATTTTTTATGGACTTCAAAGGAGGATTGAACCAATATCTTCCACTGGCTGAATTATCTTACAACAACAGTTTCCACTCGAGCATCTCAATAGAAACATATGAATCCCTTTATGGGAAATGGTGAAGAACACTAGTATGTTGGTATAAAGGATGTGAGCATAAGCTACTAGGACCAAAAATGGTCGAAGAAGTATTGGAGAATATGAAAACAAATCAGAATCATATCAAGGTATCCCAAAGTCGACAGAAGAGTTATGCATAATATCATCGAAGATACCTTGATTTCAATGTTGGAGACAAGGTATTTCTACAAATATCTTCATGGAAGAAGGTTATGAGGTTTGGAAGGAAAGGGAAGATAATTCCAAGGTACATCAACCAATTTGAGATTCTGGATCGTGTCGAGTTTGTGTCCTATCGACTAACACTTCCACCTACCATGGTCAAAGTACATGATGTCTTATATATATCCCTCTTAAGGAAGTAAATACAAGATCCTTCATATGTACTCTCATCAGAGGTGGTATAGTTGGAGGATGATCTTTCTTATGAGGAGCATCCAGTGAAGATCTTGGATTGTAGGGATAAAATTCTACATAAAAAGAATACTCAATTGGTCAAAGTGATGTGGTGGAACCACAAGTAGGAAGAAGCAATATGGGAACTTGAGGAGGCAATGAAGGAAAAGTACCAGCACCTGTTTATGGCATAGAATGTAAAACGAAATTTCGAGGGTGAAATTTCTTAAGGGGGGAATAATGTAATGCCCCAATGCTTTATCAATGAAAAATCCTTTCTCATAAATATGTCATATAATCACATCAAATCACAACACAATGAACTACTAAGTGTTATGTGACCTTTTAACATAATATTTTTACTTCTGTGATTTGAATTTCAGAAATTTGACATACACAGTTGCGATCCATAAGTAATTTAGAGTCTAATATGACCAACTTATTTTTTGGTGAATAGTAACTAACCCTTATGAATAGTTATGTTACCCTTATTAATAGTGACACACCATAATGAATAGTAAACTTACCTATGATAATATATAAATAAGATTCAAGTGAAAGTATGATGTACCTATATTTTGGAATAAGTAAATAAATGTTTTAAAACTGTTTTTTAGAATAAATTATGATTTTAATTAAACATTAAATTATCCATATTTCGAAAATTATTTTTGAAAAATGGATTTCTTTATTGGATTATACATGTCAAAAAATGGTTAGGGTGAAGTTTTGGTATTTTTCTAAAATACTTGAATTTTTTATGAATTGTAAAATCTGATAATTCACAATAAATGAAAAAACCTAATTTTCTACATCATTCTTGAGTCATGAATGATGTAAATGCCCATTGTTTTGAACAAACAAGCACATATTACTATTTTGGGTTAGAATAATCATCAATATTTCTTGTCTTATGGAAAAATAAAAAACTAATGATTATAATATTATGAAAACCCTCCTCTCCTCCACTATAAATACCACACATCCTTACCTCTTCTCCTCACTCTTCTCAAGCCTTGTTCTTTGTCAATATTCGGGCCAAATATCTTCCCAAGATCCTTACCCACGTCCAAAATCCCATAGTATCTTCAATATACCAAGTCCTCTCCCCTTAAGAGGTTCTCAAAGGAGGTAAACTCAAGAGGTAAATTCATCTTTCCAGTGCTTTTATTTCTTTTAAGTTCTTTTCTTTTCCTGTTTCTTTCCTCACCTCCATTCACCCAAATGATATGATAACTCCTGTATAATACATTTAATGGAATTATATTATTATAATGGTATAATTTATTTTCTTCTCACCTTTCCCCGTATTTTATTTGAAATAAATGAAAACACTGTTTGAAATTTGTTAATTTAGAACAATCAAGGACGACAGGTTATGAATCTCCATTACCATTTTCAATTATGGTCCTAAAACCATTTTAATGGTTTAACCAAACCATAATATATTTATTATGTCTCATATATGGTTTTTAAACCATTTTTACACTTTTTTTTTGGTTTATAAATAAAACATGTTCTTTGTGTCCAAAAACTGCTAATTAACCCAAAAGGTTATCACTAAAGTTTTACATAAGGATTAATCTTTACTCCATGTAACCAACTTAAATTTTCTACCATGTAACCATATATATGTTCAATAATAAAATAAAAAATCAATTCTGGACAAAAAAACTTCATCATACATGATTATCTGAACATGAATATAAGTGAACCTATCATTAAACCCAAGTAAGCAAACATACCCGAACCATGAAATTAAACCTCATAACCAATCAAAATGGTTATAAAATAACATAAATAGATTATAATAAATATTATATATATAGAATAGGTTTTAGGCTTATTAATTAATAAACATAATTTTTTTATTCATGTCATTAATAACAAGGGGGTAACACCAACGGACTTAAGGTAAGGGATCCTCTGTGTTTCACTTTTATTCATGATAGTTGTCTATGTTATACCCTTTTATGTGTAATTACTATTTATGGGGTATGATTACTCAAATTACCAATACTTTCCTCATGATTTTTAAAAGATGATAAATCCCTTTCTCTCTCATTAATCCCACATAAGTACACCTGATACCATGCAAAACATCTGTAAGGAATTCTACCCGAACCGCATTAATTCCTTAGGGTTGCACTATCTTTCTTTTTACCCAAATGAAGTTGTATTTTCATTTTATGGAAAACTTATACGTGATGTTTATATTATCCAAACTCATGTTTCAATATACATCCCTCATTTTCTTTCTGGAATATACATGCTTAAAAGGGATTCTCTCCTCGATACTTCCCAATAAGCAAACTCGTTTTAAGGGAACTTCCAAAATTAGTACTCTATTTATAATGCACTCTATATTATTTTTTAATCCAACATTGACTTAATAAAAAAGTTCTTTATTATGAAAACCTTATTAGTTCACTTATGGTTTTATATAAAATATTTTTACCTTTTCTATTTTGAAATATCTATAGTATTTTCCTTAAAACCACAAAAAAATATTTTAAATGGTAAATTTCTCAAATATATTTCTTACATGTTTTCACCTCTATTTGACATCAATTACCATGATATATTCATATTTTTTATTATGAAAATCCATGTATGTTCTAATTCCATTCTTTCATGGACACTTTTATGATACGCCAATTGGTTATGCTTTATGTCATGATTGTGGTACGCAATTCTTTCCATGGGTAACCCTTATATTTAAGTGAGATTGATTATGTATGATTCTTTATGTGGAAAACATATTAATGAAATGTAATATGGTTTCACCCAAATATCACTCCAATGAATTGGGTAATGTTAAGTCTCGTGATATTCTATGTGAAATGGTCTTGGCGTTTGGACTTGGATTGTGCTACTATATGCAACAGTCTCGGCAGTTAGCCTTGGCATGGGATACTATGGGAAACGGGATTAGCGGTTAGCCTTGACTTATACTAAAGTCATGTTTTATGTTTCTTCCAAATTTCTATGATTATATGTTTAAATGATCCCATGTTTATATTTTATGGTTCCATATGTTACATGCCTTTTTATATAATCATGTCATGCCTTCTATCCTATGTGATAATGCTTTGTTCTTATAGTTATTCCCTTACTGGGATTTTATCTCATCCCTTTGTTCATGTTTTCCCTAGGGTACCCTATACAGATGTAATGGCTCAAACGAAGTTAGGATATCTTTATAAATATTAAATAAAGAAGTGTTTTTCTTTATCCCATGTTTATGTTTTATGTACTTAGTCTTCCAAGACACTAGACTTAACGATCCTTGGCTTGTAATATGATGTATAACTATACTTAAAATCCTATAATGTTATATGTAAAAGGCTAGGGTTTTTATATATTTTATTTTATTTGGTTGATTTTATTTTATAGTCTTAATTTATTATCATTATATTAATTCTAATTGATTGGTATATACCATTACTCATAATAACTATGAAAACATTTGCTGCAGTACCCATAAAAGTATTAAAGTCTTCAAAATCTATTATTGGTTGATCGATTCATATTATTCTATAAATTTTTATATGACACATCAAGTTTTATTTTCTCTTTAAATACATCACCCCAAAATATAGTTCTTATATAATTTTCATATGTTGACATGTTATGACAATATTTAGTGGTCCAATTATTAAACTTATAATAGTACCAACAGTTTCCAATTAATCTTGTGCTCTTCCCTCAAGTAATTTATTATCAAAATTTTGTACGCTACCATTTATTGGGTAGAAACACTTAATTTATGTTTTATTTTTAAGTATATACTCTTATTTTATATAATAAAATCCACCCTTTAGTATGTGGTTGATTTATTAGTATTTTTTCTACCCATAATTTCTTAGATTATGATTTGATTTATGCATTAGTCATCAAACAAATTTAGTAAAAAATATATAGTATTGTGGGTTACCTTTCACCAAGATAATTCAAAGGTATTTTCTCTAGATTTTCTCATGATTTTAATTCCACAAATGGAGAACTTTTTAGATAAAAGACTTATCAAAAGTTTTTGTGGAAAATCATTTCCTTAATATTATTGTGAAAATTTTTCTTGGGAATTTTCCAAATTTCTCAACTTTACCTCCAGATTAAGACACATAAAATTTAGACTATTCATATGTTCTTCAAGTTATCTCACCATGTATTCAAAATAATTTATTATATTCTTCATCTAAAATTCATTAATCTTTCTCTCAACTTGTATATAATTATCAAAATATATTAATTCCTTAAATTAAATTCAAAATGATCAACCTTAAAATTCACATGGGTATTTCACAATTCATACAATGTATGGATCCTCTATTTTAATATTTTTTTATCTCAATATTATCAAAAATTTATTTATACATATCTTATTTATCTTGGGATGAATTTTATTCACAGTGTGGAAAATATTGTTCCTTGGATTCAACAAGATGAGTGAGAGTTTTGTGCCTTTGTAAAGTTTTAGCTTAATATTTATCTATATCTTTAGTATCTACCTTTATTTATCCTTTTTAATCATATAATCCCATGATAAAACAAAATATATTGCTGAGAAAATTATTAGGAATTTCTTCAAGTAATCCTTAACTTTATAGTCGAGGTATTGAGTGATTTTAATAAATTCATCATCTTCATAATCTCTATAGATTGAATTTGATTTTTCTAGGGAAATATTATTAAAAAATACAACTAATAAATTACCACTTTGGATACCTTTAAATAATAGTGAATCCACTTTCTATTTTAATTTTTTTAGCTTATCTACTACCATTTTTTCATTTTTTCATGGTCTAGGTTGAGAACTCTATTTATCAATTGAATTTATTGTAAACTAAATATTACATCTTAGTCTCTTATAAAATAAATTCAAATATACACTTTATATCAGTGATATAAAAAATTTAGGACTTAAAAATATATCTTTCCAGAGGGAACATAGTTATCTATGATACCGATCGAAGTACATAAGAATGTGTCTAGTCACATAATAGGGGAGGTGAATTAGGGTGAATTTTTACCAAACTATTTTTTACCATTTTAAATTCCCTATCAATATTCAAACCCCTATTATTTTATATTAAATTGGTCCCCATGTAGATAAAAATTATCAATTTTAGATTGTAGTGATTTAAAGTGTGTTTGAAGATATCATCCACTCTATATTTCACACAATATATTTATAGGTATCAACCACTCACCTTTATTATGTTGGCATGCATCATTCATTTCATACTAGAAGATTCTTCTCTAAAGATCATTAGTCTTACAACTATACTAGGCTTCAATTATATTAGATCCTATAATTTTTAAATGTTCCTCCTCAAAAACACCAAAAAATGTTCTTTTCTCTACAGTAGATGACACTACATCAACAGATCAATATCTTCTTTATCAAAGAAATGGGTTTCAACTAATAATAGATGGTATAAACCTATATCATTTATGTAGGCCTTATTCCATTTAAGTTTCAATTCCCGAATGATTTATGTGTATAAAAAATACATTTTCTTCTTCCTCCAACTTTTTAAGTGATTCACCATATTTTGTATGTTGAACATAATCATTGGTATTAAAACCAACTTCCCCATTATCTTGTTTTATGATATTTGAATATCACAGAGAGGGCATCAAGATTACCTCACCTTATTATTTTTTCAACTTATTTTTATTCTCTGACACACAACATATTTCTTCAATAAAATAATCATATAACCTCTATTTAATAATATGGATTTCCTGTTAGCATTTTTTATGGAGTCTTACACATTTTTTCTCGACTCTCAGTATATTCTAGAAAATAACTCTATTGTATCTCAATATCCCATGTGAATGGTTATATTTTTTTAATAAGAATGTATTCCATGGTTATAAGGAAATGGGAATTTTTATTTTAGAATATTTAGTTTCTTACATCGTCCATGGAAAAGGATACTAAAGAATTTTATTTCCATATATCAATGGGAAAAGTAATAATTTTAAAATATTATACTTTGTAGGATATGTATGTACATATTCAAGGATCAAAAAATTATTTCTATTTATTATGGAGATAAACTTCATAGATAACAAATAAATGTGTTGATAGATTTAATATGCTATCTAAAATATTGTAGATTGATTTTTTAAGAATATATGTAGAGTAGAATTTCATAATCTATTGTTAACGAAGAAAATTCAATCACAAAGAATAGATAATCCATACAAATATTCTTGAGGATCAAAGATACTCTAATCAGTGATAAAGTTTTTTTATGATCTTTTGAGATTATTTAAAGTGTTGTAGAAGTAATTTGGTTCAATTAGAGATGTTTTAATTGAGTTTTAAGAGGTATATACTTACCATAATCTATGTAATAATCAATTAAAAATTAAAATACATATCAAAATGTATTAATTTACGCTATATAAAGGTAATTTGATTTGGTGTAAAGGTACGTAGTGGACTCTATGTAAAGGGAACACTATAAAAACTAGACTCGTATAAGGGAACCATGAATTGTATTACCTACATAAATTTAACACTAAATACTTACTTTTTTTAAAGGTAAACTAGTAATTCTATAAAGGTTACTCTAAAAAAATATATGCTTCATGAGGGTTACATCCATTTGTATAAAGGTTGGACTCACACTATATAAAGGTGATTGTGAAGATGCGGATTTTTGTAAAGGAATTCAATAACAATGTGAAAGAAATTTGTACTTGGGTAAGGGTCATGAGAAATGACATCATGGGACATTGTCTCCAACCTCAATATCTCCATACTATGTTTGAATAAGGTCTTGTGGCATGCTTGGTTCAATTACACCATGAGAATGACTGACTGAGAGAAAGATCAAGTGATAAATGTTATCTCACAATATACTTTCATACAAAATATGGGAAGCTATTTATTCTGTTTTGATCTGTTACAGTGACATGAGATGAACAATATCAAAATCAAGGTGATCTAAATCATAATAGTGTAAAATTGGAAGATGTTATAAATGAAGAATCTAAAATATAGACAAGAAGATATGTGAATTTTTATAACTTAATGGTAATAAGAATTTTTATCATTTGACTTGATCGTGAGGATTCTTGTGAAAAATTTATCATACAACATGCAATTAAAGTGTAAGAATTTATTTAAGTCATATAATTATATTATAGTGATGATAAATCCAATATCTAACTTGAAAATATTATATTTAGTGAATTTTGATTCATGAAAAAGAATAAAAACAAGTTCTATGAATAAAAGGAAGCACAATAATGACTATATTAGTGCATGTGACCCCATGTATAAGTGTTACTTTTCTGAACTAATTTTTAATGGAGTTATAAATAAAGGATATGTTTCTATATATAACAATGGGAAAATATAGATACTATGTGTCTATAGAATATATTTCAGTGGGATTAAGCATTCAAAATATAAGGATTTAAATATATTGAAGATCTGAATTTTTAAATCATGAGATTTCAAGGTATTATTATTATAATGACTTATGGAAATGAGAGGTTTGAATATTTACGTAGCATATAATATATAAATAATAGGTAACATAATAAAGGTTTTTTTGGTGCAATTATATTATTCTCATTTCACATTCTTCAAGATGAATAATGTGATAGAGATAGAAGAGGAGGAGATAAAATCATGTGATCATTTATGAACCTTGAATAAAAAAATACTTTGAAGAATAAAAAATAATATTGAGGTGATAATGGACCAACTATATTGGTGAAATTGAAGACTATATTCTTGAAACCCATGATAAGGAAGAAGGGGGTTGTGTTCATGAATGCATTCATCCAGAATATCTTTTGGGGTGATCGATGTGCATATAATAGTTATGATGGAATCTGAGTAGTCCAGTTATCTATGAATTAGGTCTTATTCATTATTTATATATATCCAATGGTTTATTGAAAAATTTGTTTCATACTAGAGTATAGGAATAAATCATTAATAAGTGGTTATACTTGTCTAAATACCACTATCAAATAACTATTGGATCCAGTGTAAACAACACAATATCAGAAAGGTGGATGATACCTACCCGAAACATGTGTGTGACTGGAAGTGAACTTTTAATCTCTTCAAATCAGAGTGATAATAAAATATGTATACTCAAAAAGATTTGATCAGGATAAGGAGGTAGATATCACATTGAGGTCGATCCTTATAAATATTGTGTTCTTTTTTATTATATATTTCTATATTGAATGGTAATGTGGGGTTTGAGATAACATCTATTGATTCATTCATCTTAACTAGGTTAGAGATTTGAGTGTAATAATTGTTTATTTAAATAAATAAAAACATGATAAAATTTGGTTACACTGATAAACTCCACCTAGTGTCCATGCATGGTCTATCTCAGTCTTACAAGTTGTATCCAAGTGTATGTCTGCCTCTGGTTGGAAAATTTTTTCCAATTATTTTTAAAAGATCAATATGACATTCAAATTAGAAATTGATCCAAAAGTTTCATAGGTTAAAGAATTTATCTTCACCACTATTGAAGCACAAATGAAGGTTTCTTCCAAAACTCTAAAAAACATAAGATGAGGGAGGAAATGAAATTGAGGAAAATCATAAGATCTAAGAATAATATATCACTACTTGAATCTAATGAAATTGGAATATGACCATGTATCAAATATTTTTAAAAACGATCCATTTTATGAATAAATCTTCTGATATTAATAATTTAGAGAATATTTTCCTATCAAAACTATTATATATTTATACTCACAAATTAAATTGTTTGTGAAGATTTTACCCCTTGAGTTAATCGCTTATATACATTGTTTTATCATCAAGCTTCTTGAAGAAAAATCACAACTTGAAGATGAAATTAAAAAAATATTAGGATTCACTAAGTAAGAAATTGTAATGGTGTATTTATCTCACATACCATATTTAAGATAAAAAGAATAAAAGACACTTTTCAATGAAAATATTTCCCTTATTGAAGAAAAATTTCAAAGGCATGTTTGTGAGAATTTAGTGACAAAAATTGTTATTGAAGTAGTTATGTATGCATTGATGAAATTTATTAAAACCCCCATGAATGTAAAATATTCTCATATGGATGTTATAGAAAGAAGAATTAAAGATATTGGTTTCCCTTTAAAATAATCAAGAAAGATACATGGAGAAAATATTCATAAGTATAAAAGATAATGGGAAAAAGGATAATATTCATATGTATGATAAATATTTTCTTAACATGAGGTGTCATGGTCATTGGATAAACCAGAAAAAATATGAAAAATACACAAAATGGAATTTCAATTTTTTTTAAGAAAATGGATGTTGCTGCACAAGCTTCAAAAGAGTATCTTATCCCAAAATAGTTTCAAAATAGTAGAAAAAATCTAGATATCATATAAAGAAGCATCCACTTTCATATCCTGGATAAAATGTGCCATCCAAATAAAAACCTATTGATCAAACTAAATATATTTTTCTAGATAGTGTAGGTTTCAAAGAAAAATATCTACAAAAAATATATGATTAAAAATTATTAGAATATTTACACCATGTAAAAGGTGGATAGAAGAGTGTGTAAAATAGGTGGTTCTCCAAGAGATTCCTAAAAGATTGGGAATAATCTTTAAAAATAAAAAGCGTATAGTTCTGAAAATTCAATACAACATGCACTTGAATGAGTAAAATGATGGTTTTAGGTCATTTTTGGGATTCTTACATGTTTAATAGTAGTAAATTATATAGTTGGTATAATCTATCAATTACATAAGTTTAAAGAAATACATAGTCAATGGAATGTGTATGCCTTATAAAATTCAATATACACAGATTATGAAAAAATTATATTACTCAAATAGATTTTGATATCATATTAATATGTGTGATATTTTAAATGGTTGTGGTTATAGGAATGGTTCACGCATATATCATCATGATTCAAAATAAAATGAGAATAGAAGGAAACAAAAACTAGTGCATCATGGAGATAAAAAAATTTAATGGAATAAAAAAAATTCTTTGATTACTCCCAAGAACCTTCCAAATAAGAATGGTACATACTTAGAAAATAATTTCAAGGAATATAATGATCAAAGATAGTCTATTAAGTCTAAAAATACTTCTACATGAAAATAAAATAATTTCTTATACTCTAAAAATTCTGGGAACACCATTGAAACCTGAAAATAATCCCTGGATATATATGATTGAATTTAGAAAACAAAAAACATTAAAATTAATCCAATAATGTTATAAACTGACTAATTTGATAAAATTCATTCAAAATAAGAATCCATATAAAGATTATAATAAATCTATTACTGTACCTAAATAATTCTAAATAGTCTATACTATAAATTTGGTGAAGTAAAAGAGGGTTGGAATAATCACAAGTAAAAACTAGTGATAAAGTAAAAGATAATATTCTACAAGAAGATCTCAATTTTTAAGATAGTATTTAAATAAATGGAATTCTCAGTGTCAAATAAGATCTTTGTGGAATGAGCAACATGGCAATACCTTGTGACAAAGAGTTCCTAATAATTTTTTTAAAAAAAGAGTAATCCTTAAAGAAAATAGTGATTTCACCAAGTAATGTATGTGGGAATATAAAAAACAATGAAATTATATAATTAAAGAGTTCAATTCTTCTAAAAGTAAAAAATATTGAATACAAAATATAAAATCATGAAGGATATAGTAATAGGAGAAACTAAGTTGAGAAAATATCCTCAAATTTTCAATTCCATTAAGGGAAAATTAGTTTAACATTATTTATTTAATATTTATGACGTATTTGTTCTCTTTTAATTTAGGTAATTAAAGGTTAATCTAGAAGGTATTTGAGCAGTAAAAAACTAGACAATAATATAGAAATAAGGAATCTGGAATTACTATTCCAGATTTGGTGAAATCGTGAATGTCCCATTTTGGTACACGATAAACCTGACAAATATTGAAGCCTATCTAATATAGGGATCCAACTTGATGAAGATTATAAAGATAATCCTTTTAAAGGGGATAAACTTAAATATTGTGTTGAGAAACTTCCAGGCATTCCATAAAAATGAAAATATTATTTTTTAAAATTATTGAGGTAATTTCATTTAGAAAGGTTTTTTGTAAAAATTTATGTTTGCTTGTTATCATGGAAAAATTTAAACTTTTAAGAAAATATCAAACTTTTTTAAACTAATATCCAAGTAATTTTAAGACTATGGATCGATTAAGGATACCAAATTATTTTACCCCATCAAATGGTGTTTTTTGACATGAAACATATGTTATGGGTAGTCATGGAAGTATGAGAAATCCCTAAGCCTATACAGGGGGGCCACAAAATGCTATTAAAATGCCACTGACTAACTAGTATAGAGCTATTGGCCAGCTGATTGCATTTCCAGTAGCCTAGTAGGGACTACTGGACATACTGTCTAGCCAGTATCCCGTGAGTGTTTTTTAATGTGGGGGAAACCCAATAGTTTTACTTGGGCTACCCCCTTAATACTCCTTCATGTTTACTCCTCACCCATGCACCTCAACTCCTCTCCCAAACTATTTCCTCCCCTTTGATGGTTTTCAGGGATCTTCTTTATACCATGGTTTATTCAGATGTTGTTATTTGTGATTGAGCTTATATAGTAAGCATATCACTCTGATTCTTCCTCCCTCCAGTTTCTCTAATATATTGGTTGTTACAACTTTGGATAATGGTTATAATTCCAATAGATGATGGTGAAATCATCCAATAATGATGGGACCTCCTTTTCTTCTACTGAGATGGTTAATTGGGATGATTCTTATACATTATTTCCACTCCTTTTGACAATGTTATATGGATGAGTGAGATTTTCATGTTTTTTGGTATAAATTAGTTATTATCACTTATGTTTTAAGTTTTTATTGTTTGGTACTTGGCCTAAGGATATAATAATATTATTATATAGATTTTTGGTGGCTTATTTTATTTGGATCTAGTGATTCAGGGAAACAAATTAGTGATTTTTCATTTATTACAAATTTGTTTATCTTGGATAATCATTGAACATTAAAAATTAATAATGATTCATTCCTAGATAATTAGTTTTGGTTGTTTGGGTGTGATTTAAAGTTGTATATGGAATGGGAAGTGGCTGTTGATCTTGGATGAGTTCAAGTGGTGGTTTTCTAGAATAGAGTTATATGGAAAATATGCATTTATATGGTATGTAGTCTATCTTCTTTTCCCTAATGTCTTGATATTTATAAATTGATTTTTCCTACACATGAAAAACCTTATGAGCATAACTTCTATAATTTTCTACCCTTACATTTTTTTTCTAAACATCAACCTAAACAAATAACAGGTCCCTTAAGTACCATTTGTGGTTGACAACTACAAACCAAAAATACCCCTAGGATGTGTTTGGTCACACACATTTGACAAGTAATTTGTGAATAAAATCAAACCACTACCCTTAAGGTGTGTTGGTGAGGGTTACTAGGATGAGATGTATTAAATTATTAGTAAAATTTTATTACCAAACACCATTTTATTTTAATTTTAAATAATGCCTTTACATGAATATTATACATGATACTTATGACTTATTACCATAGATGACTTGGAGTTTATTAATGAATGAAATGGTGTTGTGAGATATGGTTCCCTTCATTAAATAGATAATCTTTGAATTAATTATTTGGAATTGAAAGTGTAAATAACAAAAAAAAGCCTTAGCAAATGATATTTATAACATGGAATTATGGATAAGTGGTTTTTTATCACTTTTGCATAAGTCTATGTATTAGTTACCTAATGGACTTGGAATACAATTAAAAGTGAGGCATGACATGGGTAAGCCTTGGGTTTTAGATTTTAATTCCAAATATGAACCTACTGGATTCCACAGGATTCATTGATGTGAATTCAAGGTGAATGTCCCTCTTAGATTTAGTCATTGTCTTATATTCATGAATGCCTCATCCGAACATCATGTATTCACCTAGAAACTCCAAAAAAATAGAATTCATAGAATAAGATCCCATATTTTTTTTGATTTCATCAAATATATAATTCTTTGGATTACCTACATAGATTCCAATCAAGCCCATTCTTAAAATTACCTTGAACTTGTAACAACCCGAGATTTTATGAGAATTATTCTTTTTAATTTATTTGATGTCTTTTTTTGTACGCTACACCAAGATTATCTTGAGCTATACACAACACCGTATTATCTTGCAGTATACACAACACTATTCTAGGATCGTGTTACACACAATTTCAAGTTCGTTTGATAGTAGTTATTCTACGCAACATTGAGTGTGTGTATATATATATATATATTCAATGTATAAATTAAATAAGGTTGGATTCTATTATACGCAACAACCAAGGAGTCTTGCACTACACGCAACCCTGACTTGGCTTACATTACACGTAATCGTGACCTTCCTCGATAGCGTGTGAAGTACACCATACCGAGTTTCACTAAACGAGATATTATTACAATATTATTATAAACTAGCCGTTATGAATAGTAATACCCACTTTTTGAAATTTTATAAATTTTATCTTTTAAAATGGACTTAATTTTTGGATTCAGAATATCGAAATTATCCTAGGGTGAATTTTTTGTTTTTTTATGAAAACTTTCAATTTTTGATGAATAGTGAATACATTAGGTTACTATTTAAAAACCAGCTTTTTATTTAAATAAATATTTATTTTATTTAAATTTATTTTAGGTTAAAATTGATACAAAATATCTATATAAGTTCAATGTAATTCATTGGAGTCATTTTATAATAATTTCTTATATATAAAAATTTTATTGAACTTTTCACTGTTTTTTACCTACCTCCTAGGAGCTTTTTGCAAAATTACGTAAAACTTAATTTTACCGCTTCTATGGGTGGAATTTTGAAAATCCGAGAGACACGGTTAATATCAAGGACTAAAGTTTGGTTCAATGAGATAAAAATAATTTTTGGTGAATAGTAACTTTTTACTTTTATTTACCACGGTTAAAAGTAAATAGGGTAATTAAGGGTAAAAATGATATTATTATTACACTAACACATTTCCTAATTCTATTGGATAAGTGTAATTCGACCAAAAACAACCTTAGGAAAAAAATATGACCATTTAGGTCCACCTGGATTAGATTAGGACATTTATTATTAATTTATTTAAAGAAGGGTTAAAATAGTTAAAATCAATGTTTAATAACTAAATCATTTTTAATATAGGGTTATACATAAGATAAATTCGACTATAAAAATTCATTAGAAAGATAAATGATTTTCTACCTAATGGTATTTTATTTATAATTTTTATACATTAAATAATTTAATTTATTTATGACACAATGATGATGTAGTAATTACCTAAAAAAATGAAATATTAAAATAATTGATATTATAAATACCCAAATAAATGTAATTTGAGACTTTTTATGAATTCAACTAATTTTATAGGTTAATATGACATGGTATTATTGATTTAAATAACTGTTTTTGAACTAATCATTATTTTATGAGTTTCACAAAAATAAATTACCAAATAGTGTCAAAATTGATGTAAAATAGTTTTTTTTAAAAATATTATATTATTAATTGTTATTATATTCTTAAAAATCTAAGGTTCGAAAAAATGACTTAAATAAGGATATATATATTAATAATGAACCATTTGGGGTTCGTTTGGCTTGTTGTAGTAAGTTTATCAACCATATACTGTAAGAAAACAAAAAGACACGGTAAAAGTTAAATTATTTAACTTAGAGTTAAATCTAAATGATAATGATAAAATAGTAACCTAAACTTTTCTAAAACCTATTGGTTGAGATAATTTCGACCCACCCCAACCTTAGCATCGAAATAAATTAATTTTGAGCTATTAAAAACCGAATATGACTTTATTATAAAATAATGTTTGAAGTTTTTCCAAAGGTGCCCCTCTCCTCCCTTATAAAAAGGGCACCCCTTCCCTCTTCTCTTCACACCGTTTTTGAGCCTTGAAGCTCGGCCAAACCCTTAAAAGTTCTCTTCTCCACTTCCCTAGAAACATTCTGGAGGTTCTGGTCTTCTCAAAATACCAACTCTACTTCCTTAAAAGGAAGCTTAAAGGAGGTGCGTCGAAGAAGAGGTAATCTCTTCTTCTGATTTTCTCAAGTTTCTTTCTTCTTCAAATTATTATTCTTTAGTTGTCTCATTATAAAGTAATAAAATCAGTATTAATTATATACTGATATGTTATTATAAATATGAAACAACCTTATTTAACCTTCTATCCATCTTACGGAAAACGAAATCACCGCGCATGCGTACGTACGGAATATCGTCTCCACGTCGTGGTGTAATCTGTTTTCCACCACCACCTTACTTGGATGGGTATAATGGTGTAAATAAAAAACTATATATGATTATTTTAAAGTGATATTTATTCTGAAGTATTATACATACACTTAAATACAATTCCACTATCATGGGAACGATATCATCGCTCGTGCGTACGTACTGACTACCGTCTCCACGACGGGATGAGATTCATTCTCCATGTTAACCATTCATGAATGATTATAAAGTATATATAATGAATAATAATAAAATATATGACATAATAATGATGCTTTATTTATGTATATATATATGTATGTTATCTACTTAATTCCATTCAATTCAATAAGGAAACGAAAACAGCCTTCATGCGTATGTACGGCCTACCGTCTCCATGAACGGTGTATTTTATTCCATTTATCAATATATCATATATATATATATATATATGCTGGATATATATTATATATAAATCATGTTTTACATTCTGGAATTATGTAAATCAGTATATAAGTAATAATATCAAGAACAACAAGTCGAAACACGTACGATAAATGAAACGATTTTACCCAAAATGCTGCTTTAACATGGAATTTACAAATGAACGGGTAATATAAAGTCATAAGTGAACCATATATGATATAATAACAATGAATATGACTCTATAATAAGTCAATGACATTATTTAAATCATTATACAGGAGGTTCGGATATATACGAAGCATATCAGATGTAAGGTAAGGGATAATTATTCCAATCTCATTCTTATCCGAAATTGTTTATTTGTAAGTATTTACTGGGGTTATTGTTATCATCCATGCCCATGTTTTATAAAAATGTTTTCATATATTTTTAAAGTCCTTTTACCCATTTTTGAACTTTACCACATGTTATTAAAGGAATCTTACTTTTGTTTACCACACGAGGAACTTTTTTACTTTTCCGACAAAAGTACGAGGAAAATGTTATTTTTAACTTATACGACGTGAACGGATTTTTACAGTTTCATAACGCCTCATTTTCATGAAGCTTACTCTACAGGATTGCATGATTATTTTCAACAAAACCCTTTTCTTTTAAAATTGCATGGCATTTTGTAAAAATAAAATGATTTTGAAGAAGAAAGGATATTTTTCTCAAGAATTCATTTCAAGTGTTTTATCAAAACTATTTTCCATCTGAAATGAAAACATTTAATATGTTTATGTTTCAATTATAATGTATACATTATTTAAATGGTTTGATTCTTCTTATGATTAAATGATATCCATTTTTTTATATGGATTATGTTATGATGTCATGATGTTTAAGAATCCCATTCTATTACATGGGTTATGCTATGATGTATGATTTATGATTTTGTGGCACACGAAAGAATGATTTCATTATGAGATGGGTGGGACCTATATCTACCTCCAATTCATTGGGTAAAGATTTATATCTCATGAGATAGACATGGTTAGAACGGTAAATTAATTTGGTTTAGTGTTACAGGACTGAAACGAGGAGTGAACTCGATTCAGAAAGGGACTTTTTCCACTAAGATGGTCTTGGTAGCAATGCCTTAGCTACTATGGAAATCATAACATGTGCTTAATGGTTCCCACAATTACATGTTTTATTCCCATTCTATTTTATCATGATTAATGTCCCATTATGATCTATGCCTTACGTACTGCCATGTTTTATGTCATTGCTCAAGATTTTGATGTTTAAATATTATGTTCATGTTTTTAAGTTCAAATGTATGTGGTTTGTTTTATTTCCTCCATGATTACCCTTACTGAGCATTTAAGCTCACCCTTTATATTTTTTCTTTTCCCCAGGATATAAAGAAAGGTTTTAGGTAAGAAAACAAAAGGGGAAGATCTTTGTGGGAGATGTTGAAGATATTTCACCACGATTAGAAGATTATGTTATGAGTTTCCAAAGACACTAAACTATTACAGTCCTTGTGTGTTCTTTTATGTATTAATTATTCCGAAAAATTAATGTAATGTCCATGTACGTCAAGATTTGGGTTTCTACAGTTGGTATCAGGGGAAAGGTTTAGTTAACCTTTGGAAACTAGGATGTGAAAACTTTAGTGAGATCCCTAGAGATATTTCTATGGTATGTATAGGGATGTCCCTAAGGTTAAGTATACATATAGGTTATAGTCATAGAATTGCGCTAACGATCTTAGAATTAATCCTAAGATGTTAGATATTGAAGTTACTCCCCCTTTATTATGTTGTTTTCCCTAGCATGATTTTTACCTCTCACGTTATTCTTTTTGGGTTTTAGACGATGGTTGGAACCCGAAGGAACTGTGTTGATCAATGTAATGGGAAATGCAATGATTTTCCTCCTGAACAAACCAATGTCATGGGATATGGAGTGAAAAATATTATTCGTATACTTACACAAGCTATGAATCATTCTAGACTTCCAAATGAGCAGAAAAGGGAACAATATTCTATTGAGTCCTTCATGAGGCAACATCCACCTTCTTTCAGTGGGTATTCTGATCCACTTGTCATTGAACAATGGATCAGTACCATTGAAAAGATATTTTCCATACTTCGTTGTTCGGAACATGAAAAATTCATTCTGGATATTTACCGTTTAGAAGGTGAAGCAGATCAATGGTGGACTCTAATTAAGAATACAAGGCCCCATGATTAAATTGAATCCATGGAATGGGACGAGTTCAAGAACTTGTTTTTCAGTAAGTACTTCCCTCATATTCTTCGAACAAATATGGAAAAGGAGTTCCTTAAGCTCAAGTAAAAGGAAGATGAATCTGTTGGTATATACGAATTGAATTTTACAAGACTTGCAAGGTATGCATCTGGCTTTATCATCCAACCTGAAAGTAAAGTTGATCGATTATTCAGTGTCTTAAAACCAAGTCTTAGAAGGGAATTATCTATAAGAGACTTCAGTATCTATGATGAGATTGTGTGTTGTTCTATCAAGGTAGAAATGGAGGTTGGTGTTACATATCCATCTCATGGTTTGGAAAAGAAACGAAAGATGGAGTTCAAGGAGAAATCTCAGAACAATGGTGAAAAGAATATGAATGTTTCTTTATGCTCAAAGTGTGGAAAGAAGCATGGTGTAGATTGTCTTAAAGGGACTAGAAAATGTTTTAAGTGTGGAAAAGAAGGTCATCGAGCAGCTAAGTATTGAAGTAATGGAAAAAGGGTTGCTAATGATGTGAATAAAGAAAAGACTATAGAGAACGCACCACCAACACTTCAATACTTCAAGTGCAATGAAATGGGGCATTGTGCTAATCAATGCCCTAATTCAAGGGTTAATGATGATCGGCATGAGCAACCACTTAAGGCAAAGGAAAAAGGGAACTCACATGTGATCACTATAGGTGATGTTGAATATGACAATGATGTGGTGGAATGATTAAGTGTTTATGTAAAGGGATTCCAAAATAATGTTGTATATAGTATCGTGGAATATTGGAATATTTATGTATTAGTCTATTGTGGTTTTCAATAATTTTATGGTACCGGTAACCATGGAAAGTGATTGAGATATTTTTGGAAGGAAGATGATATGCGCATAATAAAGGGATAAGGAGAAAATTAAATGTTTGACAGTATTCATGAGAACATGACTGATATAAGGAAAACATTATATCATGGTTTGAGTATATAGAATTTTTGGATTTTGGTATGTGGAAAGAGTTAACTTTTTATAGCATTCATGTTTTCACTAAGATTCAATGGGTATTCATTTTTTAAGAGAATACAGGATTAAGGTATTCACAAGTTTAGAATGTGACCAACAATATATATCTTATACGGGGGATAAATGATGGTATTCACATGCTCGGTAGATGAAATTTCTAGTAATAGTTCTCTTTATACTATAAGATTGGATAGAAGTATTTTAGATAAGCCTAAAGATTGGAATGGATTATGTTGGACATAAGTTAGTATTGTTTAAGGCTATAAATTGTTTCGATATTATTGATAGAATGTTATAATAGTGTAGTTTAAGAAAAAGGACAACCTGCAGAACGGGCGACAACCTGTCGCGTCGGACAAGGATGCGGGAATCGAACCCACAACCAAAGTGCGACAGGCCTTTATCGCCTACCACTATCCTACAGGAAGTCCATGGTTAGTAGAAACTAGTTTTATTTTATTAAAATATATGATAGATGAATTATAAGTCCATTTTAGCAACCATATACGATTAATCTCAGCATAGATAGACTTCTGTATATTTAATAAATTGTGCTAAACTTTTTGTGATAGAAATAGATGGAATGACCTATCATTTTGTCGCATAATCTTCTAACACTTCACAGAAGACAAATTCAACTTTATTTATTTAAGAGATGAAGTGGAAATTGTTCGAGGCATAAGAAACATTGAGATGATACCGAAATAAAGTAAGTATTTCTTATAATTCAAATTCTTCAACTTTAGGGAAATGATCTTGAAAACAAAAAATGTTGTCCTAGTGCTCTCATATCTGATGAATCGGATGGTACCTTAGATCATCACAAATGTATGGCTTTGTGATTGTTGGCTTTTTTATAGCCATGTCTTCTACCACTCTTCATCAGAAGTTGATGGTTATATTTCTCTTCCATATCCATATTTTTACTTATGTTCTCCTATGTGGAAACCCAATAATTAGTTAATTTGGGTAACCATTACATTTCACACTTTAGTATTTAAAGTTAAGTTATGTTATTCCATTTTATGGCGTGGGTTTTAATTAAAGAAACTTTCATGTAGAAAACCATTTATAACCCCGACGAATTTCAAGGTAGAAATTCATTTTAAGGGGGTAGAATGTAACAACCCGAGATTTTATGAGAATTATTCTTTTTAATTTCTTTGATGTCTTTTGTTGTACGCTACACCAAGATTATCTTGCGCTATACGCAAAACCGTATTAGCTTGCAGTATACACAACACTATTCTTGGATCGTGTTACACACAATTCCAAGTTCGTTTGATAGTAGTTATTCTATGCAACATTGAGTGTATATATATATATATATTCAATATATAAATAAAATATGGCTGGATTCTATTATACGCAACAACAAAGGAGTCTTTCACTACACGCAACCTTGACTTGGCTTACATTACACGCAATCACGACCTTCCTCGATAGCGTGTGTAGTACACCATACCAAGTTTCACTAAACGAGATATTATTATAATATTATTATGAACAAGCCATAATGAATAGTAATACCCACTTCTTAAAATTTTATAAATTTTATCTTTCAAAATGGACTTCATTTTTAAATTCAGAATATCGAAATTATCCTAGGGTGAATTTTTTGTATTTTTCTGAAAACTTTCAATTTTTGATGAATAGTGAAAACACTGGGTTACTATTTAAAAACCGACTTTTTATTTAAATAATTATTTATTTTATTTAATTTTATTTTAGGTAAAAATTGATACATAATACCTATATAAGTTCAATGTAATTCATTGGATTCATTTTATAATAATTTTCGATATATAAAAATTTTATTGAACTTTTCACCGTCTTTTACCTACCTCTTAGGATCTTTTTGAAAACTTACGTAAAACTTTATTTTACTGCTTCTGTGAGTGGAATTTCAAAAATCCGAGAGACACAGTTAATATCAAGGACTAAAATGTGGTTCAATAAGATGAAAATATTTTTTGGTGAATAGTAACTTTTGACTTTTATTTACCACGGTTAAAAGTAAATAGGGTAATTAAGGGTAAAAATGATATTATTATTACCTTAACACATATCCAAATTCTATTGGATAAGTGTAATTCGACCAAAAACAACCTTAGGAATAAAATATGACCATAGAGGTCCACTTGGATTAGATTAGGACACTTATTATTAATTTATTTAAAGAAGGGTTAAAATAGTTAGAATCAAAGTTTAATAACTAAATCATTTTTAATATAGGGTTATACATAAAATAAATACGACTATAAATATTCATTAGAAACATAGAAATATTTCCTACCTAATTGTATTTTATTTATAATTTTTAGACATTAAATAATTTATCTTATTTATGACACAATGGTGATGCAGTAATTACCTAAAAAATGAAATATTAAAATAATTTATCTTATTTATGACATTTTAGTATTTATTTAATTAAATTTTTTCGAACTAATAATGCTGTTATAATTTTCAAAAAAATCAATTATCAAATAGTGTCAAAATTGACATAAAATAGTTTTTAAAACAGATATTATATTATTAATTGTTATTATATTCCTAAAAATATAAAATTCGGAAAAATGACTTAGATAAGGATATATATATTAATAATCAACCACTTGGGGTTCTTTTGTCTTGTTATAGTAAGTTTATCAACCATATAGTGTAAGAAAACAAAAAGACACGGTAAAAGTTAAATTATTTAACTTAGAGTTAAATCTAAATGATAAGGATAAAATAGTAACCTAAACTCGTCTAAAACCTATTGGTTGAGATTATTTCGACCCATACCTACCTTATCTTCTAAATAAATCAATTTGGAGCTATTAAAAACCGAATATGACTTTATTATAAAATAATATTTAAGTTTTTCCAAAAGTGCCCCTCTCCTCCCTTATAAAAAGGGCACCCCTTCCCTCTTCTCTTCACACCATTTTGAGCCTTGAAGCTCAGACAACCCCTGACCATTTCTCTTATAAACTTCCCTAGAAAAATTCTAGAGGTTATGGTCTTCTCAAAAGACCAACTCTACTTCCTTAAGAGGAAGCTTAAAGGAGGTGCGTTGAAGAAGAGGTAATCTCTTCTTCCAATTTTCTCAAGTTTCTTTATTCTTCTACTGATTCTTATTTAGTTGTCTCATTATAAAGTAATAACATCAGTATTACTTATATACTGATATGTTATTATAAATATGAAACAACTTTATTTCACCTTCTATCCATCTTACGGAAAACGAAATCACCGCGCGTACGTACGTATGGAATATCGTCTTCACGCTGTGGTGTAATCTGTTTTCGACCACCACCTTAATTGGATGGGTATAATGGTGTAAATAAAACACTATATATGATTATTGTAAAGTGATATTGATTCTGAAATATTATACATACAATTCAATACAATTCCATGATCATGGGAATGATATCATTGCTCATGCGTACGTACGGACTACCGTCTCCACGACGCGATGAGATTCATTCTCCATGTTAACCATTAATGAATGATTATAAAGTATATATAATGAATAATAATGAAAAATATGACATAATAATTATACTGGATTTATGTATATACATATATGTATTTCATCAACTTAATTCCATTCAATTCAATAAGGAAACGAAAACAGCGTTCATGCGTACGTACGGCATACCGTCTCCCTTAATGGTGTATTTCATTCCATTTATCGATCTATCATATATATATATATATATATATGCTGAATATATATTATATATAAATCATTTTTTACATTCTCGAATTATGTAAATCAGTATATAAGTAATAATATCAAGAACAACAAGTCGAAACACATACGATAAATGAAACGATTTTACCCAAAATGTTGCTTTAACTTGGAATTTACAAAGGAACAGGTAATATAAAGTCATAAGTGAACCATATATGATATCATAACAATGAATATGATTCTGTAATAAGTCAAAGACATTATTTAAATCATTATACATGAGGTTCGGATACATACGAAGCATATCAGACGTAAGTTAAGGGATAATTATTCCAATCTCATTCTTATCCGAGATTGTTTATTTGTAAGTATTTACTGGGGTTATTGTTATCATCCATGCCCATGTTTTATAAAAATGTTTTCATGTATTTTTAAAGTCTTTTTTACCCATTTTTGAATTTTACCACATGTTATTAAAGGAATCTTACTTTTGTTTACCACACGAGTAACTTTTTGACTTTTCCGACAAAAGTACGATGAGAATGTTATTTTTAACTTATACGGCATGAACGGATTTTTACGGTTTCATAACGCCTCATTTTCCTAAATCATACTCTACAAGATTTCATGATTATTTTCAAAAAAACCATTTTATTTTAAAATTGCATGGAATTTTGTGAAAAGAAAATGATTTTGAAGAAGAAAGGATATTTTCTTCAAGAATTCATTTCAAGTGTTTTATCAAAAATATTTTCCATCTAAAATGACATTATTTAATATGTTTATGTTTAAAGTATAATATATACATTATTTACATTTTTTGATTCTTATTATGATGAAATGATATCCATTTTTTTATATGGATTATGTTATGATGGCATGATGTTTAAGAATCTCATTTTATTACATGGGCTATGGTATGATGTATGATTTATGATTTTTTGGAACACGAAAGAATGATTTCATTATGAGATGGGTGGGACATATATCTCCCTCCAATGCATTGGGTAAAGATTTATATATCAGGAGATAGACATGGCTGGAATGGTAAGTTAATCAGGTTTAGTGTTATAGGACTGAAACGAGGAGTGAACTCGATTCAGAAAGGGACTTTGTCCACTAAGATGGTCTTGGCAGTAATGCCTTGGCTACTGTGGAAATCATAACATGTGCTTAATGGTTTCCACAATTACATGTTTTATTCCCATGCTATTTTATCATGATTTATTTCCCATTATGATCTATGCCTTACGTACTGCCATGTTTTATGACATTGCTCAAGATTTTTATGTTTAAATATTATGTTCATGTTTTGAAGTTCAAATCTATATGGTTTGTTTTATTTTCTCCAGGCTTACCATTACTGATCATTTGAGCTCACCCTTTATATTTTTTCTTTTCCCCAGGATATAAATAAATGTTTTAGGTAAGATAACAAAAGGGGAATATCTTTGTGGGAGATGTTGAAGATCTTTCACCACGATTAGAAGATTATGTTCTGAGTTTCCAAAGACACTAAACTATTACCGTCCTTTTGTGTTTGTTTTTGTTATGTATAAAGTATTCCGAAAAAGTAATGTAATGTCCATGTACGTCAAGATTTGGGTCTCTACAGAACGTTCTCCTCAGATCCAATTAGACCCCATTTATAAAGTAGGATGTTGAGGGTTCATCCCTCAGTTCTACTCTGGAGTTCGAAATCATGGATTGATCTTGATGGGTTTTATTTCTAGTTCCACATGTATATTTCAATGGAGTTTTCATTGGATATCATGGCTTCATTATTGGGGAATACCCGGACCCATATTATGGGTTTACCCTTTCTAAATTCTCTTAGGTGCTTGATATTTATGACTTGGATCATATGACCACTCTTTGTTCACATGATCAGATACAACAACCTTAGGTCAATGTATGTGGTATTTCTTGGTATATCTGAACTTTACTTCTTTCTTACATGTATACTACACACCATTGTGCCTTGTACTTGTAGAATAAAATATATTAGACGTCAATGGTGGTGGTCTACTAAGTTTTACTCGCACCATATTCATGTAATTGTTTGGTTCCCATGTAGATATCTTGGATGTAGGTTTGGACTTTATTTGGTGCCTCTTTATTGTTTCTTTCAATGAGCTAGGAATTTTCATGATATTAGTGGACCAATCATGTAATCATTTTTACCAATAAGGGTTAGTACTGGTTTCTTATTTAAATAGTTTCATCTACCCATGTTGTATGTATATCATTTGTAATTATTATGTCTTTCTTGTATATGTGGCATTGTAATCCATGCGTGGTTAGTCTTTATTAGAACTTGTTGTGTTGTATAATTATTATTATTCACACATATTTAATTTTAGTTATTCTTATATTTTATTTAGTACTTACCCAGAGGGTATAGTCTCTACATTGATCCATCATTAGACCCTCTCTACTAGTCAACAACCACTAGTATATGAGGACGCACGCTTGATGACATGTGGGCCTTCGGCTTAGTTAATTATTCATGAATCAGGATAGGGATGTCACAAATTGGTATCATAGATAATTCTTCCCTTTGTTTTAATGTTTTATACTTATAGACCAGGGACTAGAAATGTGTCAAAAATTGGTACATATCTCATGTCAAGGAATGGATAACCTACACACAGGGGCGATAAAAAGTTTACTGCTATGAGAATTTATGTTCATGAATTTCTTGTTATAGTTGATTATTATTTCACCTTGAGTGATTTACCATCTTGGTTTTAGTTATTAACTTAAGGGATTTGTTTCTTGTCTCAGTATCACTTGAAAAGAGGTGTGTGCATGCATCATTCACGCACATTGTTTTCATATTCCATCATCTTTCTTTACTAGTTTACTTATATTCCTTACTTGTGTTATTGTGTGATTTTCTTATAACAATGTCCTAAGTTTGGTTAAATAAAGTGTTTTCATTATCCTAAATGGTGTTTTACTATATATCTTGATGAGGATATTATATTTAACTAGACTAAATTTAATTACAGAAATGAAATATTCTTAAATTAGTTAATTAAATAACTATAACCAAAAAATTTTAAATATTGATGGAATTGGATTTCTTTTAAATAAATCCACGTTATTAATTATAGATTTTAGTTAAATGGTGTTCCAATTGCAACATATAATGGATTTTAACTCTATAACATGGGAATGGAAACCTATATAACTGAATACTTGTTTTTTCAATTAGAACCTTAGAGGTTGTTCTTGGAACTATATTCCTATGAGATAAACCTATTCAGGTTGAGTGTTGGATTCCATAAAGAGTTATCTACCAATGGGTTACAATTTAATGAGATTTTAATTGATGCTTATCAAGCATTGAAATTAAATTTTTGGAATGGACTCCTATATAATTGAACCCATGTTGTATCATTTTACCTTTATAGATTAACTTTTTCTTTTTAGCACATAGTAACTAACCACCTGAGTGTTTATAAAAATTAAATGGTTTATATTGTTTAAAGTGTCAACAAAAATCAAAACGGTGTTCTCCAAGATAGATTCTTAGTGGAACTATACTTAACTAAATCTTATGACCTATTTAACATGGTATGGATAATTCAAGGTCATTCCACTATATTTTTGAAAAAATAAATGATGGATAGATAAATCTCTTAACACCATGATCCTTGTTTAATAATGTTTTTTTGGATTTATGTCTTATGAATAAACCTTATACTTCTGTTTTGTGGAGGACCCTAGTCTGGGGTTTTTTTGAAGTGCCCTGAGAAATTCCATGGAAGTGAATGTGGATGTTTCTTGTGAGTATCTATTGAAATTTTTTATATTTTGGGACCTAGAGGTTAGGAAAGAGAACCTAGTTACCTTTTAGGTGAGACATTGGTTTTAGAGTTAATTCCTCTTATTGGTGTGGGTTTGTCCCAGTTGTGGTTGTGTCTGTAGAGAAAAGTAGAATTCATGGATGTATTAGTTGAATTTAATTCATAGTAATTTTTTATGTATATAATATAGTCTTGGGTAGGAATCTTAGTTTGGGGAATGATGTACTAAGAAGGTGGGTGGTTCTACAGTAAGTTGAGTATATTGTTTGTTGTTAGAATCATGGATGCTTGTGTTTGATATAAAGGACTTTCCAAGGGCATGGTCAGCTGGTTAATTAGTCATGTGAAATTTTTTCTTATAAAAATTTGTTACTCAAAATTTCATCATTCAGATACTGGTCATGTGAAATATAATGACTTATGGGTTAAATTTTATGAGTAGGCTAGTGTATACTAGGTATGTGCGGTGATATTGGGATTTTGAATCAGATGATATGTGTGCATCCATTGCGTTTTTGGAATATTGAGGTATTAAAAATTTTCATACATGTTTCTATCGAGTTAAGGTTTGGTGGAGAGATTTTGGTGTGGTTTAGTGGTAATATTTCATGTATCGATGGAATTTGAGCAATATAGTCATAGAAACACCTTGAATGGTGTTAGTTCATGATTACTTATAAAAGGGTCATGGGTTATTGAAGGCTACATTCACATGTCACTTCTATAGTAGATTTACCTTGGTGTTAATATTTTTTTTTCAAGCATCATAGATTGAGTTGTTTATATTGGAAAACTGAGTTATCCCAGGGAAAGGGATGCCCATGTAAAACAATTGAGTACCATAGCATCAATGATCAAAGTTAGAGTAATTAATTTAGTGTTCAGTATTGATGAAAAGTGTGATAATTTATTGGGAAGATAGTCAAGAATTAACCTATGAATAGACCTATTAATCTTATGCTTATAAGAAGCTAAAGTATCATGTTTGCGCTTGTTATTAGTGCATTGGTACACCTCTAAAAACCACATTCAGTAGTGGACAGAGCATGTTCTATGGGATTAATATGATTTGTTTAGTGAAATATTAACTATGAAACTCCTAAGGTAGGGAGATTCATGTCAAACATGGAAAGAATGACCTTTAAAATAGAAGGATATCAGTTGTAGGAATATTAGTTTTGAATGATTGTAATTGATTCTAAAGATAGTGAGATGGTAAGTTTTAATTTTCTTATCATTAAGAAGGTTTGGAATTTATGATTCAAGTTTAATTTTTGGATAAAATATTGATATTAGATTTAGAATTGGCATGTATAAATAATCTGGAAACTGTAAAAGATTTGCGGCCCTTTGATGTTTGTAGTGTAGAAGGATGATGAAATGGTGGTTGGGTTTGAAACAACTAAAAAAATTGAGTTTTGTTAAAAATTAATTGATTATGTCCAAAAGATCATAGGTATGTTGGGAATTTAATGTAATATGATCTACCCCGTAAATAAGGCATTGGGTATTAATTGGGATATTTTTTTAAGAGGTCAGACTGAAGTGGTTAGACTTGTGTTTTAGTAAACAGATGTGTATAGTGAACTAAAAAACTTTTTTTCTATGTTATATTAAGTAAACAAAATTTTTTAGGGTGTGAACCTTAAGTCTGATCCATTTTGATCAGTTAGATGGTAACTTTTGGTTTGTCATTCAAGGTAGTGGTTTGTGTAGGAAATCTCTATATAAGAAGTTTTTGAGTGAGTTGGAGTGATAGATATCAAAATTTCAATGAGAAAATCTAAGATATATCATTGTGAAATTGAATGTTATGTCTTGAAGTGTAATTCTCATGGTTCAGTCTATGGTACATCAGTGATCGTGGCACTACAATGATGGAAATGGTCAGATGATAACTCAATCATAAAATGGCACTAGAATTCAGGTAAGGGATTTGATGGGTGAGTAAGGATGATCATAGGGTACCCTTGGGGTTATGAAATCATGTGAAAGTGGTTGATAGTCATGTCATTAGTTAAATCTTAGGGCTTTGGGTAAATTTGGCTACGGGAGGTTCGACTTCTATTCTTCCTTGTAGTTGGATGTGGTAGGTTCGAAACCACAACAATTGTATTGTTGGGAAAGAGGAGTAATCTTGATGCATTGATCGATGCATTTATAGGTAGTATACTAGATCATTGGAGTAGTACTTTAATGATGTATGTTTTTAGTTCTTTTGGAACATTTAGAAAAGTAAGGGATTCTGGTGTTAGACCAATATCTTCATGGATGTTTGGTGTGGTTGTTTGAAACTCGTTCGATGGGCATCATTAGAATGTTGGGGTGATGTTCTATTTTGAAATCCTACCATCAGATGTGTCATTGAATATAATTGGTCACTTTTAGATCATTCCAATGGTGGATAGACCCATGAGTTTTATGAGAAGTTAGATGGGATCTCTTTGAGTGTCTCAACATAGATGGGTGCATGTGAGCACCATATTTTCATTTTAGTGATAAATTCAAGCGGTGGCTTGAGTTTGGTAGTTTAAGAAATTTAAATTTAAGGTATCTCTCAAGATTCTTGTTAATCCTTTGGAACTGTATTACAATTCAAGAACATATTTGGTGACCGACATAGGTTAGAGAATCATTTTTTGTTTTCATTATGACAAATCGGAGATAAGAAGTCATATGGTGGGGGTGTATAAAACCCAGTGTCAAAACATTTGTGTAGCAGTGTTTTAATTCTTCGTGAAATCATGAACATTTCAAAGCAGTGGTGTAACACCCGAGACTTTTATGTTATATAAATCATCAAAGGAATCTTTTTCTACACAACACTTTCTTGGCTTGCTTTACACGCAATCGCGACCTTCCTCGATAGCTTGCGTCGTACGCAATACCGAGTTTCACTAAACAACAATATGCTATTAAAACTAGCCGTTATGAATAGTAATAACCACTTTTTGAAATTTTATAAATTTTATTTTTCAAAATGGACTTCATTTTTGGACTCAGAATATCAAAATTAGCCTGGGGTGAAATTTTGGTATTTTTCTGAAAACATTCAATTTTTGATGAATAGTGAAACCATTAAGTGGTAGGTTAAAAACTGAATTTTGCATAAAACTTAATTTTACCGCTTCTGTGAATGGAATTTCAAAAATCCGAGAGACACGGTTAATATCAAGGACTAAAATGTGGTTCAATGAGATGAAAATAATTTTTTGGTGAATAGTAACTTTTTACTTTTTTTACCGCGGTTAATAGTAAATAGGGTAACTAAGGGTAAATATGATATTAATATTACCCTAACACATGTCCTAATTCTATTGGACAAGTTTAATTCGACCAAAAACAAACTTAGGAATAAAATATGACCATTTAGGCCCACTTGGATTAGATTAGGACATTTATTATTAATTTATTTAAAGAAGGGTTAAAAGAGTTAAAATAAAAGTATATTTACTAAAACATTTTTAATATGGGGTTATACATAAGATAAATTCGATTGTAAATATTAATTAGAAAGCTAAAAAGATTTCCTACATGATGGTATTTTATTTGTAATTTTTAGACATCAAATAATTTAATTTATTTATGACACAAAGATGATGCAGTAATTATCTTGTTAACGAAATATTGACATAATTGATGTTATAAACACCAAAATAAATGTAATTTGAGACTTTTTATGAATTACACTAATTTTATAGGTTACTATGATATATTAATGTTGATTTAATCAACTTGGTTCGAACATTTAATTCTGTTATGACTTTCCCAAAAATCATATATCAAATAGTGTCAAAATTGACACAAAATAGTTTTTAAATCAAATATTATATTATTAATTGTTATTGTATTCCTAAAAATCTAAGGTTCGGCCAAATGATTTAGATAAGGATATATATATTAATAATAAACAATTTGGGGTTCGTTTGGCATGTTATAGTAAGTGTATTAACCATATAGTGAAAGAAAACAAAAAGACACGGTAAAAGTTAAATTAATTAACTTAGAGTTAAATCTAATTGATAAGGTTAAAATAATACCCTAAACTTGTCTAAATCCTATTGGTTGATAGGATTTCGACCCATCCCCACTTTAGCTTCGAAATAAGACCCTTTGGAACCATTATAAACCGATTTTGACTTTAATATAAAATAATATTTTGAGATATTCCTAAGGTGCCCCTCTCCTCCCTTATAAAAGGGCACCTCCTCCCCCTCCTCCTCACACCAATTTGAGCACTCAAGCTCGGCCAACCCCTGACATTTTCCCTTCTCCACTTCCCTAGAATAATACTAGAGGTCCTGGTCTTCTCCAAAGACCAATCTTAGTTCCTTAAGTGGAGGATTCAAAAAGGCGTTCCAAAGAAGAGGTAATATCCATTACCGATCTTTTCAATTTCTTTCTTCTTCAACTTCTTCTTCTTTAGTTGTTTCATGATAAAGTAATAACATAAGTATTACTTACATACTGATATGTTATTATAAATATGAAACAACCCTAATTGACCTTCTATCCATCCTACGGAAAAATGAAATCACCGCGCGTGCGTACGTACGGAATACCGTCTCCACGCCGTGGTGTAATCTATTTTCCACCATCACCTTACAAGGATGGGTATAATGGTGTAATCAGTAACTATATATGATTATTATTAAGTAATATTGATACTGAAATAATATATATATATACTCCAATACAATTCCACGATCATAGGAACGATATCATCACTCGTGCGTACGTACGGAATACCGTCTCCACGATGTGATGCGACTCGTTCTACATGATCTTCATTTCATAATGATTATATAAATGAATTGAATGAATGAATATGGTATATACTACACTAATACCATTCTGGAAATGAATTATCTATAACCTAAAGATAAGAATAAGAATTTATTCGACAAAACACGCATAAGAACAAAAAGTTATAAAGACCCGAGTAACAAGTAACAATGAAATATTACTAACAAGAAGCTAATAATATGACCATATATGATCTCATATCAATATGTATGATTCTGGAATAAGTCAATAACATTATTTAAACCATTATACAGGAGCTTCGGACACGAACAAAGCAAATCGGACCTAAGGTAAGGGAAATATCACAATCTCATTTTTATCCGAGATTGTTTATTCGTAAGTATTTACTGGGGTGTATTTTATCATCCACATCCATGTTCCCTCAATATGTAATATTGTTTCCATCCACTTGAAATAGTTTAAATCCAATTTTACCCTTAGGTGAGTTTTTAGTAAAGAATAAGAAAGGAATCTTTTGTCGTTTTTCCGTACGAGGTACTTTTTGACTTTTCCGACAAAAGTACGAAGAATGTTTTTTTTAACTTATACGGCATGAATGGATTTTTAAAACATTACTTCAAAGAAGCTTCCTTTACAAGTTTTCAAGTTTTAATCAACTTCTTTTATTTCAAAGTTGTAGGACATGTTATGAAAGGAAAAATGTTTTTGAAGAAGAAAGGATATTTTCCTCAAGAATTCAATTCAAGTGTTTTATCAAAATTATTTTCCATCTAAGATAATAAAGGGTTCTGTTTCTATCCATATTTTTACATTGGTTTGACTATGTTGTGATGGAATTATGTTTATGAATTCCTTTATCATATATGAATTGATTTATGATGTCATGATGTTTCAAGAATCCCATTTTTGTTATATGTGTTATGCGATGATGTATGTTTTATGATTATGTGGCACACATAAGAAAGGATTCATTATAAGATGGGTGGGACCTATATCTCCCTCCAATGCATTGGGTAAAGATTTTATATCTCATGAGATAGACATGGCTGGAACGGAAGGTTATTTTGGTTCAGTGATACAGGACTGAAACGATGAGTGAACTCGGTTCAGAAAGGGACTTTGTCCACTAAGATAGTCTTGGCAATGAGTCATGACTAACAAGAAATGATTTTCCATGATTATGTGTGCATGCCACAAAGATTCAAGTTTTATGTTATGATTATGGGGATCTCATTTTCACTTCTATGATTTATTTCATGTTAAGATATTATGATCTCTTTTGCAGGTTTTGATTTTCATAAAGATATGATATGATTTTTATTTCCTTTATTTGCCCTTGCTGAGCATTTGAGCTCACCCTTTTATGCTTTCTTTTCCCCAGGTCCGGAAGATGGATATTAAGTAGAATATGCTAAAAGGGACCCTAGATATGATGAAATAAATGGGAGACACTGTAGAAGATTTATGAACCAGTTGTTTATGTTTCCCAGTTTCTAAAGACACTATACCTATACGGTCCTTTGTGGTTTTGTCATATGTTGTAATAAGAGTGCTTCAATTTTGAAGTATTAACAATGTATGTAAAGTGTGGGTCGTTACAGTTGGTATCAGAGGAAAGGTATAGTCAACCTTTGGAAACTAGGATGTGAAAGCCTTAGTAAGAACCCTAAGGATAAGTCTAAGCATAGAACACAATCTTAGAAATGGCCATGAATAACCTAGGATAAGACCATAAGCATGAAAATTTTATTCTTGAATTATGTGGTTTCCTATTATAATTAGTGTTGCTCACACTATTCTTCTTGGTTTTAGTCAATGGCTGGAACCCGAAGGAACCGTGTTAATGCGGAATGTGATGGGCAATGCAATGATTGTCCCCCTGAGCAACCAAACGATATGGGAGCTGGAATGCAAAATCTTGTAGCCATGCTCACACAACTTTCTCAAGCTATGAATCATGCAGGATTTCCAAACGAACAAAGGAGGGAGCAACATTCTGTTGAATCCTTCATGAGGCAGCGTCCACCATCTTTCAGCGGGTCTACTGATCCATTAGTTGCTGAACAATGGATTAGTACTACTGAAAAGATATTTTCAGTTCTTCAATGTTCTGAGCATGATAAAGTCATCCTAGCAGTGTATCGTTTGGAAGGAGATGCGGATCAATGGTGGAATCTTGTTAAGAATACGAGGCAAAGGAATGAAATTGAGTCTATGGAATGGGACGAGTTCAAGAACTTATTTTTCAATAAGTACTTCCCTCGTATTCTCCGAACAAAGATGGAGAAAGAGTTCCTTGAACTGAAGCAAAGGGATGATGAATCTGTTAGTACCTATGAAGCAAATTTTACAAGACTTGCAAGGTACGCTTCTGGTATTATTATCCAACCTGAGAGTAAGATCGATCGATTCTTTAGTGGCCTAAAACCAAGTCTTCGAAGGGCGTTAGCCATAAGGGACTTCAATAGCTACGAGGAAATCGTTCGATGTGCTCTCAAAGTCGAGATGGAGATTGGAGTAACCCATCAGTCACATGGGTTTGATAAGAAGAGGAAGATGGAATTCAAAGAAAAATCTAAAGAGCACACGGAAAAGAAGATGAACTTTCCCTTATGCTCAAAGTGTGGAAAGAAACATGGAGGGAGTTGTCTTAAAGGGACAAGTAAATGTTTTAAATGTGGAAAGGAAGGTCATCGGGCATTTGAATGCCGTGATAATGGGAAGAAGATGTCTAATGATGCAAACAAAGGAAGGGATACACAGAATGAACCTGCTACACTTCAATGTTTCAAGTGCAAGGAGATGGGGCATTATGCCAATCAATGCCCAAATCCAAGGGTTGATGATGATGGTCGACGTCAACAAACTCTTAAGGCTAAAGAAAAAGGAAAGTCACATGCAATTTCTATCAGTGATGTGGAGTACGATAACGATGTGGTGAAAGGTACACTTACCATCCACTCTAAAGTAGCAAATGTTTTATTTGATTCTGGATCCACCCACTCTTTTATTTCTGAAAAATTTTCTAAGGGTATCACCGTATTACCTCAACAATTAGATGTTGAGTTAGCTGTGACAACACCTAATGGCACATCAATCGCATCAGAAGTTTATAATTCTTCTCCAATCGAAGTTTGTGGGAAAGTGCTTCCTGCAAATCTTGTGATCCTTCCTTTAGTGGAATTTGATGTGATTCTTGGCATGGATTGGCTTTCTCTACATGGAGCTCATATCAATTGCCAAAGAAGGGAAGTCACATTTCATATTCCAGATCAACCTATGATCGTCTATCAATGCAAGGATGAACATAACCTTCCAGTGGAAATTTCTTCCATCTTATGGGTATTGATTCCACTAAATGAAGGTTATTTATCTCAAATGGTTGGTGAGAAACTCACGATTAAGAATATGCCCATTGTACGGGAGTTTGATGATGTCTTTCCGGAGGAATTGCCGGGTCTTCCACCAAATCGTGAAGTTGAGTTTTCAATAGAACTCGTACCGGGTGCTTTGCCTATTTCAAAGACACCTTATAGAATGGCCCCAATTGAGTTGCAGGAATTGAAGAAGCAACTCCAAGAGAATCTTGATAAGGGATTCATACGCCCTAGTGCGTCACCTTGGGGAGCACCTGTTCTATTTGTTAAGAAGAAAGATGGATCAATGAGACTCTGCATTGATTATCGAGAACTTAACAAGATCACTATCAAGAACAAATATCCTCTCCCACGCATTGATGACTTATTTGACCAACTACGCGGAGCTCAATACTTTTCCAAGATTGATCTTCGTTCAGGGTATCATCAATTAAGGGTCAAAAGGGAGGATATACCAAAGACGGCTTTCCGTACAAGGTATGGACACTATGAATTTATAGTGATGCCATTTGGTCTTACTAATGCCCCTGCTATCTTCATAGATCTAATGAATAGAGTCTTTAGAGACTATCTTGATCAATTTGTGGTAGTCTTTATAGACGATATTCTTGTCTATTCAAAGAGCAAGGAAGAGCATGAAGATCACTTGAGAATTATATTAAAGACCCTGAGAAAAGAGAAGCTTTATGCCAAATTTACCAAGTGTGAATTTTGGCTTCAAAAAGTTGCATTTTTGGGTCATATAATCTCAAAAGAGGGGATATCTGTGGATCCAGCAAAAACAGAGGTTATCGAAAGATGGTCAAGACCAACAACAGTAACTGAGATCCGAAGTTTTCTTGGTTTGGCTGGTTATTATCGACGTTTTGTAAAAGATTTTTCACGATTATCTAATCCACTCACCAAGTTGACTCGGAAAGGAGTTAAGTTTGTCTGGACAGAGGAATGTGAAGAGAATTTCAAGGAGTTGAAAAGAAGGTTATCCAGTGCACCTGTGCTCACACTGCCTTGTAGTGGAGAAAGGTTTGTGATCTACAGTGATGCATCCAAGAAGGGATTGGGGTGTGTTCTTATGCAAAATGATATGGTGATAGCTTATGCCTCACGACAGTTGAAAATCCATGAGCAAAATTACCCAACACATGATTTGGAGTTGGCTGCGGTAATCTTTGCATTAAAGATTTGGAGGCATTACCTTTATGGTGAAAGGTGTGATATTTATACTGATCATAAAAGTTTAAAGTATATTTTCACACAAAAGGAGTTGAATATGCGCCAAAGAAGATGGTTGGAGATGATTAAGGATTATGACTGCTCAATCCATTACCACCCTGGGAAAGCAAACAAGGTGGCAGATGCATTAAGTCGACAAGACCATGCTAGTTTATCCATGATGAGGATCACAAAAGATCCAATATTTATGGATTTACAAAGGATGGATCTTGGAATTATAATGGAAGGGGAAAAATCTTATCTTTCTCAAATGAATGTTCAACCATCTATACATGTGAAGATTAAAGAGGCACAGAAAGAAGATGTCGAGTTACAAAAGAAGGTGAGAAATGTTCCTGAATTCAACCTTGATTGTGATGGGATAATAAAGTTCAGGAATCGGGTTTGTGTTCCTCCCATCCCCGAATTAAAGAAAGAGCTGCTGGATGAGGCTCATAGTTCTTCATTCTCTATTCATCCTGGAAGCACGAAGATGTATAGGGACCTGAAAGAGTACTTCTGGTGGGATGGCATGAAAAGAGATGTTGCTGAATATGTCTCTCGATGCTTGGTTTGTCAACAAGTTAAAGCTGAGAGACAGAAGTATAAGGGGATGTTACAACCATTACCCATACCCGAATGGAAATGGGAAAACATCACTATGGACTTTGTCACAGGACTTCCTAAAACATCCAAAGGCAATAATGCTATCTGGGTCATAGTTGATCGTCTTACAAAGTCTGCACACTTCATTGCTATTAGAGAGGATTTCTCTCTAGATCAGCTTGCCAGGATATATGTAAAGGAAGTGGTAAGATTGCATGGAGTACCACTTTCTATTATATCTGATCGAGATCCGAGATTTACCTCGAAGTTCTGGCGAAGTCTTCAGCATAATCTGGATACAGAGTTGAGTTTCAGCACTGCTTATCATCCCCAGACAGACGGTCAGTCTGAGAGAACAATTCAAACCCTAGGAGATATGTTGAGAGCTTGCTCTATGGATTTCAAAGGAGGTTGGGATCAACACCTACCTTTGGTGGAATTTTCTTATAATAATAGCTTTCACTCCAGTATTCAGATGGCTCCTTATGAAGCTCTCTATGGAAAGAAATACAGGACTCCAACTTGCTGGGATGAAGTTGGGGAAAGAAAGCTATTAGGACCTGATCTCGTTGATGAAATGGCAGAAAAGGTCAGATCTATTCAAAAACACATAAGAGCAGCTCAGAGTCGACAGAAAAGTTATGCCGACAACCGAAGAAAAGACCTAGAGTTTGAAGTGGGTGATAAAGTGTTCTTACGAATATCTCCCTGGAAGAGGGTTATGAGATTTGGAAAGAAGGGGAAGTTGAGCCCTAGATATATCGGTCCTTTTGAAATACTGGATCGTGTTGGGAAGGTAGCTTACCGATTGGCGCTTCCACCGAATCTCTCTCAAGTTCACGATGTGTTCCATGTATCTCTCCTGAGAAAGTACATACCAGATCCTTCACATGTACTCAGCTCAGAAGTTGTACCACTGGAGCAAGATCTTTCTTATGAAGAACAGCCGATAGAGATTCTGGATCGTAGCGAAAAAGTCCTACGAAACAAGACCACTCGCTTGGTGAAAGTTTTATGGAGAAACCACCAACTTGAAGAAGCTACATTGGAGCTTGAGGATATGATGAGGGAGAAGTATCCTCATTTGTTTGTTGCAAAGTGACGAATTTCGAGGGCGAAATTCTTTTTAAGGGGGGTAGAATGTAACACCCGAGACTTTTATGTTATATAAATCATCAAAGGAATCTTTTTCTACACAACACTTTCTTGGCTTGCTTTACACGCAATCGCGACCTTCCTCGATAGCTTGCGTCGTACGCAATACCGAGTTTCACTAAACAACAATATGCTATTAAAACTAGCCGTTATGAATAGTAATAACCACTTTTTGAAATTTTATAAATTTTATTTTTCAAAATGGACTTCATTTTTGGACTCAGAATATCAAAATTAGCCTGGGGTGAAATTTTGGTATTTTTCTGAAAACTTTCAATTTTTGATGAATAGTGAAACCATTAAGTGGTAGGTTAAAAACTGAATTTTGCATAAAACTTAATTTTACTGCTTCTGTGAATGGAATTTCAAAAATCCGAGAGACACGGTTAATATCAAGGACTAAAATGTGGTTCAATGAGATGAAAATAATTTTTTGGTGAATAGTAACTTTTTACTTTTTTTACCGCGGTTAATAGTAAATAGGGTAACTAAGGGTAAATATGATATTAATATTACCCTAACACATGTCCTAATTCTATTGGACAAGTGTAATTCGACCAAAAACAAACTTAGGAATAAAATATGACCATTTAGGCCCACTTGGATTAGATTAGGACATTTATTATTAATTTATTTAAAGAAGGGTTAAAAGAGTTAAAATCAAAGTATATTTACTAAAACATTTTTAATATGGGGTTATACATAAGATAAATTCGATTGTAAATATTCATTAGAAAGCTAAAAAGATTTCCTACATGATGGTATTTTATTTGTAATTTTTAGACATCAAATAATTTAATTTATTTATGACACAAAGATGATGCAGTAATTATCTTGTTAACGAAATATTGACATAATTGATGTTATAAACACCAAAATAAATGTAATTTGAGACTTTTTATGAATTACACTAATTTTCTAGGTTACTATGATATATTAATGTTGCTTTAATCAACTTGGTTCGAACATTTAATTCTGTTATGACTTTCCCAAAAATCATATATCAAATAGTGTCAAAATTGACACAAAATAGTTTTTAAATCAAATATTATATTATTAATTGTTATTGTATTCCTAAAAATCTAAGGTTCGGCCAAATGATTTAGATAAGGATATATATATTAATAATAAACAATTTGGGGTTCGTTTGGCATGTTATAGTAAGTGTATTAACCATATAGTGAAAGAAAACAAAAAGACACGGTAAAAGTTAAATTAATTAACTTAGAGTTAAATCTAATTGATAAGGTTAAAATAATACCCTAAACTTGTCTAAATCCTATTGGTTGATAGGATTTCGACCCATCCCCACTTTATCTTCGAAATAAGACCCTTTGGAACCATTATAAACCGATTTTGACTTTAATATAAAATAATATTTTGAGATATTCCTAAGGTGCCCCTCTCCTCCCTTATAAAAGGGCACCTCCTCCCCCTCCTCCTCACACCAATTTGAGCACTCAAGCTCGGCCAACCCCTGCCATTTTCCCTTCTCCACTTCCCTAGAATAATACTAGAGGTCCTGGTCTTCTCCAAAGACCAATCTTAGTTCCTTAAGTGGAGGATTCAAAAAGGCGTTCCAAAGAAGAGGTAATATCCATTACCGATCTTTTCAATTTCTTTCTTCTTCAACTTCTTCTTCTTTAGTTGTTTCATGATAAAGTAATAACATCAGTATTACTTACATACTGATATGTTATTATAAATATGAAACAACCCTAATTCACCTTCTATCCATCCTACGGAAAAATGAAATCACCGCGCGTGCGTACGTACGGAATACCGTCTCCACGCCGTGGTGTAATCTATTTTCCACCATCACCTTACAAGGATGGGTATAATGGTGTAATAAGTAACTATATATGATTATTATTAAGTAATATTGATACTGAAATAATATATATATATACTCCAATACAATTCCACGATCATAGGAACGATATCATCACTCGTGCGTACGTACGGAATACCGTCTCCACGATGTGATGCGACTCGTTCTACATGATCTTCATTTCATAATGATTATATAAATGAATTGAATGAATGAATATGGTATATACTACACTAATACCATTCTGGAAATGAATTATCTATAACCTAAAGATAAGAATAAGAATTTATTCGACAAAACACGCATAAGAACAAAAAGTTATAAAGACCCGAGTAACAAGTAACAATGAAATATTACTAACAAGAAGCTAATAATATGACCATATATGATCTCATATCAATATGTATGATTCTGGAATAAGTCAATAACATTATTTAAACCATTATACAGGAGCTTCGGACACGAACAAAGCAAATCGGACCTAAGGTAAGGGAAATATCACAATCTCATTTTTATCCGAGATTGTTTATTCGTAAGTATTTACTGGGGTGTATTTTATCATCCACATCCATGTTCCCTCAATATGTAATATTGTTTCCATCCACTTGAAATAGTTTAAATCCAATTTTACCCTTAGGTGAGTTTTTAGTAAAGAATAAGAAAGGAATCTTTTGTCGTTTTTCCGTACGAGGTACTTTTTGACTTTTCTGACAAAAGTACGAAGAATGTTTTTTTTAACTTATACGGCATGAATGGATTTTTAAAACATTACTTCAAAGAAGCTTCCTTTACAAGTTTTCAAGTTTTAATCAACTTCTTTTATTTCAAAGTTGTAGGACATGTTATGAAAGGAAAAATGTTTTTGAAGAAGAAAGGATATTTTCCTCAAGAATTCAATTCAAGTGTTTTATCAAAATTATTTTCCATCTAAGATAATAAAGGGTTCTGTTTCTATCCATATTTTTACATTGGTTTGACTATGTTGTGATGGAATTATGTTTATGAATTCCTTTATCATATATGAATTGATTTATGATGTCATGATGTTTCAAGAATCCCATTTTTGTTATATGTGTTATGTGATGATGTATGTTTTATGATTATGTGGCACACATAAGAAAGGATTCATTATAAGATGGGTGGGACCTATATCTCCCTCCAATGCATTGGGTAAAGATTTTATATCTCATGAGATAGACATGGCTGGAACGGAAGGTTATTTCGGTTCAGTGATACAGGACTGAAACGAGGAGTGAACTCGGTTCAGAAAGGGACTTTGTCCACTAAGATAGTCTTGGCAATGAGTCATGACTAACAAGAAATGATTTTCCATGATTATGTGTGCATGCCACAAAGATTCAAGTTTTATGTTATGATTATGGGGATCTCATTTTCACTTCTATGATTTATTTCATGTTAAGATATTATGATCTCTTTTGCAGGTTTTGATTTTCATAAAGATATGATATGATTTTTATTTCCTTTATTTGCCCTTGCTGAGCATTTGAGCTCACCCTTTTATGCTTTCTTTTCCCCAGGTCAGGAAGATGGATATTAAGTAGAATATGCTAAAAGGGACCCTAGATATGATGAAATAAATGGGAGACACTGTAGAAGATTTATGAACCAGTTGTTTATGTTTCCCAGTTTCTAAAGACACTATACCTATACGGTCCTTTGTGGTTTTGTCATATGTTGTAATAAGAGTGCTTCAATTTTGAAGTATTAACAATGTATGTAAAGTGTGGGTCGTTACAAGTGGACTATTTTTTTAAGAATAAAGGCACTCTTTAGGATATCTAAGGCTTTGACCCCTCTAAAGAGTGGTTTTATACTTGGAACTATGGTTTAGATTTGTTGGGGAAGAGTATAGAAGGATTAGGATGACATGGATCCCTACAAAAATCTTCTTTAGTGGCAATGGCTAGCTAGTGGCATGTATGGTATCCTAGAGAGTGTTTCTAGACACAGAAACTAGCTAGCAGGGGGCTAGAGGCTAGCCAATGGCCCCTTGATTGGGTTTTAAAGTGGGGGTGGCCCGATATTTTTTTAGGGCCACCCCCCAAAATACCCCTCTATGTTTTAAATCTCGCCTATAGACACCAGCTCCTCTATCACACCATTTTTCCCCTATTAAAGTCGTTTAGGTATCTACATCAATCATTGGTAGATTAAAACTCAATTGAGAATCAAGTGACTTGTGTAGGGATATCAATCCATTTCTTCCTCCCTCTTTTTTCTACTGTCTATTGGTTTTTTTAACTAGGGATGTGGGTGGTGATTCTACCAGAGAATGGTGGAATTATCCCATGATGATAGGATCTCTTTGTCACGTAGTGAGAGGCTGTCAGGATGTTATCACTATGGGAAAACAATCTTTTGCACGGGGTATTTACGACGGGATTAATTATCGTCGCAAATAGTTCATCCCAGATGTTATTTACGACAGGGGGTTCGTCCCGTCGCAAATAACACGTTATTTGCAATGGGATTTGGGGTCCCGTCACAAAAGGTAATGCGAGCTTTGTCACGGCATACACGCCAAAGCACGGGAAGGTTATTTGCGACAGGGGGATCCCACCGTCGCAAATAGTGTGCCTGTCAGAGGGTATTTGCAACGGGACCCGTCGCAAATACCAGCGGTGGTAAATGAGTTTTTGCGACGAGATGTTGTCCCGTCGCAAAAGGTGTATCTGCAGGTCACTTTTTGCGATGGGCCTCAACGCAAATATCCTTTTAACCACCGACAACAATTAATGCGGGCAAAGGTATTTGTGACGGGCCCCATCGCAAAAAGTACTTTTTGCGACGGTAAGCCCGTCGCAACTAATCTAACCTATATATACCCCCTCCGTTTTTCTTTCTCTTCCTCTCATTTCTCACTTCCCCTCTCTCTCTAAACTCAAATTTTAGAGTTAAAATTTCTCAGTTAATTTTTTATGGAGAAGTTGTGAAGGTGCTTACATCAATAGCAGATAAAGATTAGAGGTTTTTATATTTTATTTAATTTAGTATTTATTTAATTTTTTTCATGTTAATTTTAATTATTGTTGATTAGTTGTAATTAAATTAGATTTAAATGGTTTTGTTATCTGTATTTTAGTATTAAATAGTAATAATTAGTAATAATTAGTTATTAATAGTAATAAATAGTAATTAATAGTAATAAATAGTAATAAATAGTAATAATTAGTAATAAATAGTTATAATTAGTAATAAATAGTAAAAATTAGAAATAATTAGAAATAATTAGGAATAAATAGTAATAAATATGAATAATTAGTAATAAATAGGAATAAATAGTAATAAATAGTAATAAATATCAATAATTAGTAATAATTAGTAATAATTAGTAATAAATAGTAATAAATAAGAATAAATAGGAATAATTGTTAAAAATAGGAATAATTAGTAATAAATATGAATAAATAGTAATAAATAGGAGTAAATATGAATAAATATTAATAAATAGTAATAAATAGTAATAAATAGTAATAATTAGTAATAATTAGAAATAATTAGGAATAAATAGGAATAAAGAGGAATTAATTATAATAAATAGTAATAAATAGTAATAAATAGTAATAAATAGTAATAAATAGTAATAAATAGTAATAAATAGTAATAAATAGTAATAAATAGTTATAAAGAGTAATAATTAGTAATAATTAGTAATAATTACGAATAATTACTACTAAATAGGAACAATTAGTAATAAATATGAATAATTAGTAATAAATATGAATAATTAGTAATAAATAGGAATAATTAGTAATAAATAGGAATAAATAGGAATAATTAGGAATAATTAGTAATAAATAGGAATAATTAGTAATAAATAAGAATAATTAGTAATAAATTGGAATAATTAGTAATTAATAGGTATAAATAGTAATAAATAGGAACAAATAGTAATAAATAGGAATAATTAGTAATAAATAGGAATAAATAGAAATAAATAAGAATAAATAATAATAAATAGGAACAAATAGTAATAAATAAAAATAAATAGTAATAAATAGTAATAAATACTAATACATAGTAATAAATAGTAATAATTAGTAATAATTAGTAATAAATAGTAATGATTAGTAATAAATAGTAATAATTAGTAATAATTAGTAATAAATAGTAATAATTAGTAATAATTAGTAATAAATAATAATAAATAGAAATAATTAGTAATAATTAGTAATAATTACTAATAATTAGTATTAATTAGTAATAATTAGTAATAAATTGTAATAAATTGTAATAATTTGTAATAAATAGTCATAAATAGTAATAAATAGTCATAAATAGTAATAAATAGTAATAATTAGAAATAATTAGTAATAATTAGTATAAAATAGTATTAAATAATAATAAATAGTAATAAATAGTAATAAATAGTAATAATTACTAATACATAGTAATAATTAGTAATAAATAGAAATAAATAGTAATAAATAGTAACAATCAGTAATAATTAGTAATAATTAGTAATAAATAGTAATAAATAGTAATAAATAGTAGTAATTAATAATTTGAAATAATTAGTAATAAATAGTAATAAATAGAAATAATTAGTAATAATTAGTAATAATTAGTAATAATTAGTAATAATTAGTAATAATTAGTAGTAATTAGTAGTATTTAGTAATAATTAGTTATAATTAGTAATAAATAGTAATTATTAGTAATAAATAGTAATAAATAGTAATAAAAAGTAATAATTAGTAATAATTAGTAATAATTAGTAATAAATAGTAATAATTAGTAATAAATAGTAATAAATAGTAATAATTAGTATTAATTAGTATTAATTAGTAATAAATAGTAATAAATAGTAATAATTAGTAATAAATAGTACTAAGTAGTTATAAATAGTAATAATTAGTAATAATTAGTAATAATTTGTTAGGTCCACAAGGCTAAATACCCTGAGAGGGGGGTGAATTAGGGTATTACTAATTTAAAATTAAAGCTCATTCTGATCTTGCTTCGCTGTTAAGAAAAACACTCTTCTCTCTCTTTCCTGTTTCACAATATAAAAAAAGTAAAGCAAGCACAAGACACAACAATTTTTACTTGTTTCTCCGCCAAGGGCTACATCCAAGGAGCATACGCCGACAGGTTGTCAGTCATAACAAATTACACTAAACTTCACTAGCAGTGGATTACAAGGTTCGGGCACAGTCATGCTATCCTAGGCTCACTGCCTTTACAAGGTTTAGGGTTAGCTCACTGCTTTCCCAAGGGTCACTCCCTGTTTCTCTATCTCTGGCTCACTACCGGTGGAGAGGATCACCTTCTTCCTCTTCCTTTGCTCACTACTCCAGAAAGGATCCACTCACAGTTTATAGACCTGTAGGTCTCTTCATTTGCATGAAGGAATGCATATTTCTCTGTATGTAGATGCACTGTTGAAGTCCATCTTTCACCCGTAGATGAATATCACTTAGCACCAAAGGTATCGGGCAATCTTCCAACTTTCACGCAGCCCGGAATAACCATCGTGAATCAACCCTTACTTGGCGTGCAGGTCTAACCCGACGCAAAAGTCTCCGCGCACAAGTCACAACTGGCGCGCAAGTCCACCTCAGACACTTGCGCGACACAAGCTTCTTCAACTCCAAACTTGCGCGACACACTTGCCTTTACGCCCAAACCAATATTGGCGCACACCAAACAACAATATCCCCTCTTCAAATCTGCCACACAAGTCACACTTTCGCGACACACCACCACTTGCACGACCACAACACCTGCGCGACGGGAGCTCCGATTTCTCAAATTGTTGAACTCTGTTGAAAATGAGGAGGGGTGGTCTAGTATTTATAGGAATTTTGAACACCCTGCGCGATGTTGCGCAAGTCTCCCTTCGGCGCGCAAGTCTTAGCGCGCAGGTCTCTGCCCCTGCAAGTCACTTGCGCGAACCACTTCCAAACTTGCGCGAATCTCTTTCCTTTGCCATATTTTGAAGTTCTGATCATGGAAAACAATAGGCGTGCAAGTTTCCAATCCTCCTAGGCACCAGTACGTAAGTCCTTTCTCTTGGCGCGCAGGTCACCTGCGCGACCAACTCAATACTTGTGCGACCTTTATCCCTTTTCCATATTTTGATGATCTGATCTTGAAAAACATATGGCGCGCATGTTTCCAAGGCTTCAAGTACATGCCACACAAGTCCCTTTTCCAAAAACCATTTCTCTTCATTTGTCGATTTTCAGGCCAAAAATTTTGGCAGACACTGGAAAACGGCGCCACCTTATATCTGTTCTTTTTGTACCGCCTTCAGATCATCCATTCCTTTGTCGACATTCTTGAATCAAACAGGGATTGTTGACCACAACTCTTGAACTCTACATACCACCACGAAATTCCTTTTGTCAACAAATTTTTATGTCATTGTTTTGCTTTGTCAACAATCACCACACTAATGTCCACTTTGTCAACAAACACGATCACCTCAGAAATGCTTCAATGATACCTTGAGGGATTTTTTCCCAACATAATTAGTAATAATTAGTAATAATTAGTAATAATTAGTAGTAATTAGTAGTAATTAGTAATAATTGGTAATAATTAGTAGTAATTAGTAAGAAATAGTAACAATTAGTTACAATTAGTTATAATTAGTAACAATTAGTAACAATTAGTAACAATTTGTAACAATTTGTAATAATTAGTAAGAATTAGTAACAATTTGTAATAATTAGTAAGAATTAGTAACAATTAGTAACAATTAGGAAAAAAATCATTTGTAATAAATTGTAATAACTTGTAATAACTTGGCACAATTTTGAGTGGATTGACGGAACTCCTTTTGCTCGATGACTCTTCTCCATTCAACTTTCACCGACTCAAAACATTATGAAATGTATGCTTCTATTTATGCATATCCAATCTTGTAGGGACTAGTTTGAATATACAATCATAGGACCACATGTTTTATAATGTGTTCAGGCGGTAACAGTTTCAAGAAGATGATTCATCGAGAAAAATGGTGCTCTCTTGTCTGAGGACTCATTTACTTGCAACTTTCTCACATAGAAATCACAATGAAGAATCTTCTCGGAGGTACTCATATTCATTATCATGCATACAAGAATGAATATGTGTACCTCCGAGAAGATTCTTCATTCTTATTTCTATGTGAGATAGTTGCAAGTAAATGAGTCGTCAGACAAAAGAGTAGTCGTCAATCCATTGGAAATTGTGTCACCTGTAAGTAATGGTAATTATTAAGAAGTATTTGTATTTTTTTTTTCAGATAGTGTTTTTATAATTTCAAATTATTCAACAATAGTATTGATTTTATATTTTGTAGAAAAATATGGAACAAGGAAGTCGACAACAATCATTATTAGATGATCGTGCTTGGATAAATCAGCGTAGAAATCCAAATGGTTCTGGCTTAAATCCTGTATATATTGAGGGTGTTGAAGCTTTATTATCATTTGAATCATCAAAACCATAATATGTTTCAGAAGGCACAATAAAGTTTCCTTGTAAAAAATGTGCTCTGAGAACATTTGATACATTTGACAAGGTTGGGGGACATCTCTTGCGGTTTGGTTTTCAACAAAATTATGTTTCTGTGTATCAACACGGTGAACGCGGTTCTAGAGAAGATACTAATAACTTGATTCCGGATACATCATGTTTTCAAAATTTAGTACATGATGTTGCAGGTCCATCTATTCAGCAAACTGAAACTCAAGATGATATTGATTTAACTCCTGAGTTGGCACCATCAGAAATTTTTTGAGTTGTTGAGGTCTGTTGAGGATGAATTATATCCTGGTTGCAAGATAAGAAAATTAGAATCGGTTGAAAATTTTATGGCTATTAAATCAGATAATTCAATGTCAAACATCTATTTTGATCAGATATTTTATTTGGTTAAAATGGTGTTACCTGAAGGAAATGTGTTGCCTATAAATTACTATGAGAGCAAGAGGCTGGTTCATAATTTGGGCCATAATTATTGGAAGATTCATGCATGTCCAAATGATTGCATCTTATATTTTGTTGAAAATGATTCATTGGATAGTTGTCCCATATGTGGATAATAGATGTATAAATAAGGTCAACCAGGGAAGTCTGGATCGATTCCAGTAAAATAGTTGAGAGATTTCCCCCTTCCACCCAGGTTGTAGTGTTTATTTATGTCTCAGAACATAGCGTCAATGATTTCATGGCACAAAACCAAGATTTCAGCTGATAAAAGCTCGATTCATCCATCTGACAGTGATTCATGGAAACATTTTGACCGTCTAAATCCATCTTTTACTTTAGAAGCCTGAAACGTGCGATTGGGTCTTTTTAATGATGGTTTATGTCTGTTTGGTTCTTATGGTAGTCAGTATTCATGTTTTATTATCTTTATAACTCTGTATAATTTACCTCCATGGATGTTGATGAAGGAGCCCTATATATTTTTGAACTTATTAATCCCAGGACATACGAAAAATAATATTGATGTTTATTTGAAACCATTGATTGATGAGTTAAATGCATTGTGGAGTGATGGTGTTAGTACATATGATGTTGCTGCAAAACAAAATTTCATATTAAAATATGCATTGATGTGGATTATTAGTGACTTTCCGGCATATGGCATGTTATCTGGCTGAAGTACACATAGTCTGAAATCTTGTCCTTACTGTATGAAAGACAACACAGACTTTATACTCGTTAATGGGAAAAAAACCTTTCTATTTTGACTGTCATTGCATATTTCTTCCAACCGATCATCTTTTTCGGAGGAAAAATCTCATTTCAGAAAAGGTACAATTGAAAGGGATGAACTTCCACAAATGATCTTAGGTATAAAGTTAAAATCAGTTGTATTTTCATTACCTCCCATCACATTTGGTCCAATAGTAAACTAATAGAAAATTCATGGCTTCTGAAAAGAACATAATTGGATAAAACGAAGCACTTTTTGGGATCTTCCATGTTGGTCAGATTTTTTGGTCCGCCACATGTTGGATTTCATTCATATTGAGAAGAATTGTTTTGATAATTTATTTCATACAGTTTTGGATACACCAGGTAAGACCAAATATACTGTAAAGGCATGATTAGATATTGCCCAAATTTACAGGTGACCAGAACTTGAACTATTTGAAAATGTCAGATTATAGATGTTAATGAAGCTAATACTAGCTTATACACTATCCAAAGAGAGTTACTTACTATTTTGTCAGTGGATTTCGGATTCGAGACTTCCAGATGGCTATGCTTTCAATTTGGACAGATATGTTAAGAATGGTTATATTATCGGATTAAAAAGACATGATTGTCATGTTATAGTGGAAAGTCTTATACTGATTGGATTCAGAGGTTTGTTGAATTCGACGATTTGGGATTCAATAATAGACATATCATATTTTTTTCGAGACATTTGGGTAGAAACAACAGACTATGATGCGCTAAGCAAACTGTAAGAAGATGTTGCTGTAATTATATGTAAACTGTAAAAAATCTTTTCGCCAGCTTTCTTTGACTCAATAGAACATCTGATATTACATTTTCTCCATAAAGCTAAATGTTGAGATCCAGTACAGTTTCGATGGATGTACCCATTCGAGAGATGCATGCAGAAATTGAAGAACAAAGTACGTAACAAATCATTAGTTGAAGCCTCAATTTCTAAAACTTATTTGTAAGAGGAAATTTCTTTTTTCTGCTCTAATTATTTTGAATCTCAATATCCCTCAAAACTCAATCGCATGGAATGAAACTAGGGCAATGTTAATGGAGAAATAGACAATAAATTATCAGTTTTTAATCAGCCAAATCTTTGTTTCGGTGGAGTTCATGAACGTTGGCTTTCAGATGATGAACATCACAGAGCTCATACATATGTTCTGCTCAACTTTGAAGAAATGAAATCATTTGTACTATGAGTGATTCTATCACTTATTCTATAATTTATGTTATAGTATGAAAAATTATTTTATTTGTAGGTTATATGATAATCATATCAAGAAACAACTTCCACAAATTACAGCAGTAGCTCTTGAAGAACGCAGACAAGAAAAATTTCTCAATGGTTTCAAAAACTGGTAACATAAATTATTGATGGTTTAATATCAATTATGTTTATTATTTATTATATTAATAATTGTTTTAAAAACTTTTAGGTGTCTCAACATGGTGATAAAATTGATAAGCAGCTGTGTATATTGAGTAACCCACCATCCAAAATGGTTAAATCTTATAATGAATATGTGGTGAATGGTTTTCAATTTCATACACGTGCATATGGGGATTCAAAAAAACAATGAACAATGGATTTTTTGAGAGGATCGCATCACAGAGAAACTGACGTTGACTTTTATGGAATTTTGGATGAAATAATTGAGTTGTGTTATCTAGGAAAAAATTACATAACGATTTTAAATGTCAGTGGTTGGATACTGAGAGAGGCTTGTGTGTTCATCCGACTCATGGAATCATTGATATTAAATATAAAAGTCTTCTTGAAGTAAATGAACCATTTTTACTAGCTCAACAGGCACATAAAATTTGTTACACAAAGTACAATGCTAAATCAAGATACTTGAGTGATTGGCGGAGCATAATAAAAATGAAATCTCAGGAAAATCAGTTTACTCAAACTGAATGTGGTTCTGCTGAAGTGGAAGGAATTGAAATTTTTCAAGAGACTTCTCAAAATCCATCTTTTTCACAAAGAGATGTGAATATTGATGATGACACTCCACAATTAAGGATCAATTTTGACGAAGATGTTAATGATGTTACAGATGAATTTGAAATGACAAGAGATGATGAAACTTAAACTCATATGGATATTGATGATGTTGGGGAGGAAGATGAAGACATTGACATGGACATCTATGGATATGAGGATGAATATGGACATTGACACAGTTAAATGCTGGTTATAATCATAACTAATATATATCTATATATAATAGTTATTTTCAACTATCTTCTAACAACAATCATTTTGTGTTTCAGATGGATCCGGATCTATTTTGCGAGTTGTAAGAGGCTGATCTCCCTTTAGATGAGGAGGATTGTGGACCATATGAACCTCATCCTACTAACGGTTCAGGGGGTATGAGGAGGGGGCATGGTCTTGCACGACTGATGATTCTTGACCCTACCCTCGAGCGACATCCACGTCTTGGCATTGATCCACGCACACAGAGGTATGGTAACCTGTATATTTTAGTTAGATTTCATTAATTTATTTATATATATACTAATTGTTTAATTATTTATTCCTTTTTCATAGTTTTGTGCATGTAGATATTGGATAGGGGAGTGCTATCTTGCGCAATTATTTCTCTCAGCCATGGATCACATGGGAACATATTCTCGTTGATGTGCGGCATGACATGTTCGATCATTGGATGGTACGTAAATAAAGAATATTTATTTTGAAATTTATTTTATTAATAAATTGATATTATAAATTATTTGTAGGGTTTATGGTATTCCATTGATGATAGTATACACGACGCTATCCACACATCATGACAGGTGTCTATGTGTGACCGTTTCCATTAGTTTTTGCACAACTGTATAAGAACAACAATTAAGAAAGCAGGAGTGACAGAATTTGATGAGTCATGTAGAGCCCGCCGACCAGAGTACATTTAATCTCTCGTTTGGGATGGATTATGTTTACACTGGTTGGGTGGTGGATTTCAGAGGAGATCTTCAGTGGGATGGCATAACCAGGGGAGACAAGAGGTGACACATCGAGTTGGTACTCGTACATTTAGTACGCATAGAGAGCATCTGGTAAGTATATTTTTTAAATATTTTATATAACATTAAATATAAACAGTTTATTTTATATTACTATAGGAAGTCAAGCATCCTTATATTATGGAGTTCGACGTTTATTGGAGGATGTACAATGATCCAACCACTAGAGAGATTAGAGGTGATCTCCAGCGTTAGATTGTGGTTTGTATTATTATTTTCAGTTTGATAATTAACTGCATATAATATTTTCACTATTTTAATTTCAAATTGGAATTGAAAGAGTCATATGAGGCTGTGACCTCCCAGACACAAGCTGAGAGTCAGGATGAGACAACTAAGCAGACTAGTGCCCACTATTTCGATGAGGCGAAATGGATGCAGGTGACACGGTATGGCTTTGAGAAGGGCTGAGTAGTTGGTATTGTCTCCCATTTGACTCATGGTACTTATTATGGTACTGCTACGATGTCGGTGTCCGACTTGAGAGGAGCTTGTGGAGAGGAATCATCTTCTGCCTCATAGTATCAAGAGCAGTTGCAAACTCAGTCTGAGCTTATAGAGAGTTTACAAAAGCAGAGTGAAGTGATGTGTCAGCGGTAGTAGCAGTAGCTGCATCAAGAGGAGGAGATGCGTTGATGGCAGCAGCAACATCATGAGAAGATGGAGTACATGCGTCTTCTAACTCATATTTTAGGGATTGAGTTTCCTCTACCATCTCCTACAGCTCATCCACCTCCTCCAGAGGACAACCCCCCCCAGTGATTTGTTTTTTATGTTAAAACCATTTGAAGTGAAGATTTATTGTAATATGAACTATTTACAGTTTTTTCTTTTACATTGGTACAAATATTGCATAGTTTAATTTTTTTAATATTTTAATAATAATAATTATTATTATATTTTTTAATATTTGTTTATTTTACTAATAATAATAACATTTTATGATTTTTTTATTTTTTTTGTAAATATTGGGAATTGTAATAATTATTTATTTTTTTTATTTTAATAAAATTAGTATTAATTTTTTATTAATCATAATTTTATTAAATATATTTTTTTAGTATTATATTTTTTAATGTCTGTTTATTTTACTAATAATAATTTGTTTTATTTTATTATTATTTTAATAATATTAATATAATTTTTTCATTAATCATAATTTAATTAAATATTATTTTTATTATGTTTATTATTTATGACGGGACCTTTTTCGACGGGCGCTCGTTGCAAACAATTTAAATATAATTTTTTATTAACAATATTTGCGACGGACCCGTCGCAAAAGGTTTTTATATATATAATGTATATAATCGGAGGCTTATTTCCGACGGGCCCTTCGCAAAAGGTTTATTTATATATAGTGTATATAATCGGAGGACTATTTCTGACCATCCCGTCGCAAAAAATAATATTTGCAACGCTGTTTTCTGTAATGGGCTATTTGCGATGGGGCTCCGTCGCTAAAGCCTATTTGCGACGGGATCCCGTCCCAAATATCACGTCGCAAATACCTCTAATTCCAATAGTGTATTCCTAATTTCCATCACCAATCATTTCAACAAAGGTATGTGTCCCAGTGATTTTATCAAGTGTTTTGATTTAAATTTACTATTTTAACATACATTTATAATTCATGTTTTTAGTTATTTGTCCTACTGTTGTAATAGGAGAAAAACACATACCTCTATTGGTTCGATGGACTCAGTTCTAGATCATTAGGGGAATCCAATGAGTTCTTTTCCCTTTATAAAAATGTTATTTGTCTCGGATTATTATTTTAAATTAATAATTTACTATGATTTTTTTGTAATTAATTCGTTTTGGTTGTTTGTATGTTATTTAAGGCCAAAAATGGTTTGGGAATTTCCCATTGATCTTAGATGAGTTTGAGTGGTGATTCTTCAATATATAGTAATATAGTAAACCTTTATTTACAAGGTAGGTGGTGTATATAATTTTCCAAAAAACTTCTCCATTTATAAAATGTGTCATTGTTTCAAATGCTGTAATTTTTTAGCATCATTTCTAAAATAGACTTCTATTATAAATTTTCAAATAAACCTCAACCTAGACACACTATATAACCCCTATGTATTTTTGGTGGTTTACAATCATAACCCAAACTACTATTACAGCTTTTTATCCTAACACCCTTGAAAAAAATTGTGAATGTAGCCAAACACCACCCTTATGGTGTGTTGGGTGTCACCTCTTAAGTGATAGTTCCTATAGGTATTAGTGTTATAGAGACTTTCCTCTAATACCAATTGTTTTATTGTATTGTATATACATATAAGTAAAAACTACCGGGGGTGAATTGTTGGTTTAAAAAAATTTGTTTTTATCCCAAAAATAATTAAGTTTAAAAGAGTTTAAACTAATTTAATTCACAAATCCTCTTATGGAATAAAATATTAAATGGATTGGCCCTTGGGTATGGGTATAAAAGTATCATAATCAGGTTGATTCCGAAATATAATCCAGAGGTTGTATTTAATTTTATTCATAGTAAGCATGGTAAGTATCGTAATCACAGTGATTGAGATAATTAGTGTAAAAAAAGAATGACTCTATCTTAAATCAGATAGAATCACACTCGGTAAAAAATTTAATCATAATAAAAAAATCATAATCAAAATTTAATACAAAATAATCATAATCAGATCAATTATTATAAATAAAATACTGAATAGAAAAATGAATATATAAAATAGTTTACTTCTATTACAATAGCATCAGAAGTGAAATACATGTATAGGAATACTATTCTTTTAAACCAAAGAGAAGGGTATCCAATAAAGTAGTAAAATGTTCCCTTTATTTATACATTCAAGAATGTATTTCTTACCCAAACTAGGGTAAGACCTTGATACGATTATTAGCTTCAGTCTGTTTCCATATCTCTGACAGCCCTCGATCAAGATGGTGATCGACAACTCTGTCTTCCTATCCTTAGAATCCCTCGATCTATAAAATATGGAACCTCTATCTTCCTAACATTGGAATCCCTTGATCTGTAAATGATTGGAAACACTTTCTTCTTATCCACAGAATCACTCAATCGTAATCGCAATGATCGGCCTCACACAGAGTGAAATAAGCACTTGAGAGTTACAAGTATATGGAACATGCATACCAGGACTTGTAAACTTCAGAGATTTTTACAAATATATAATTTAACAGATATCCTACATAGTGTCTCTAATTATTTTTTATCATTGATAACTTTTAAATGATTGGGTATTTATAGGCCTTCATTCCAGCAGTCATATTGTACTGTAGCAGTCATATTTTCTCCTAAAATCTTGGAGGGACTTGGACACCTGGCACTCTAACAGGCATATTGAAACTGATTGTGCAACATCATTTTGATTTAAATGATTTACATTAGGATGATTATATTTTATAGGTATGATAACAAATTAATTTATAATAGTATGATGATATTTGTTACAAGAGTCAGTATGATTTATATCTTTAGGAAAATATTGTCAGTATGAAAGGCAAGATACTATGTACAATGTCCGTTGTTTCTAGTGTGCATAATATAAATCATATCTGGTATCATTATGATTATCACAGAATGAATCAATATTGAAATTCTTTATGTGTACTATTTGTATCGTATTCACTGTGAAAATTGTAATGATAAAATATGAATTGATTTTTGTAAAAAAAAGTATGATAAAAATAATTTACACATAAAAGAGTATGTAATTGAGTATTTCATACTGATTCTATTATTTCCAAAACAAAAGGAATAGAAATGTAAAAAATTATCTTTTGACTTAATAATCTTCCTCTTTTTGTAAACCACAAACCACAAGATTTAAATAGAAAATTACTTATAAAATTTTACGTCTAAAAACAGTTTCATGAAATTTTTGTATTTATAATTAAACACTTATACATATCTCCCCATATATTTTAAAACTATTCTAAATATAATATTTAATATGAATAACCCCGCTCCCCCTAAGTTAAAAAATCCATAAGGATCATATTCTCATTATTTTAGGAGATTTTACTCCCCATTACTAAAACATTCTCCCCCTATATATATATATCATTATCTTATTTTATGACAATTTATCTCCACGTCTAAATCATTATCCCTAGTTTTGATTTACAAAAAGGAATACGCAATGTTTTCTAATATCTGGAAAATGGTTGTAGAAATAAATTATACGACGAAATAAAAAATTCGATCATCTAGAATAAATGAAAGAACATTCATCCAAAATACTTGGAAAATATTCAATCAAACTATATGTAGATGACAAAAATATTCATTGATGTTTTCAAAAAAATAAAAAGAGTTCAAAATTTTATTTCTTCTCTTTCTACTTATATTTATTTAAGAAGTAAAATACAACTATCTTAATCTTCTTGAATTCATTTATATCTTCTATGATCTTTCCAAGAGATTTTTGCTGAGTTTAGAGGTTCTCTTCCAATTCCAAAATAATTGATCCCAATTACGATTCAATTATTCTTGAGAGAGAAATTTTTATTCAAGAATATGAATCTTTTCTTCTTGGTCCTGAATCTTTTCTCATGATGTTTACTTGTCTTTTCTTGCTCTTTAAACATGTCATTCAACAAGGAAATTTGATTTTTCAAATCAATTATCTCATCCTTATAAAACATCAACCTCGAAACATCTGATTGTATAAAATTAAACTTCTTATTTATTTCAATAACTACTTTGGACTAGGTTACATCTAGGCTTCTAAAAACATTCACTTTTTGAGCGATGTCACTAACCAATTTTTTGAAAGAAATAATAACCTCATTCACAAGACTTTTTATATCTTTAATTGAATCTTCATGGACTTTGATACTTTCATCAGCATTATCTGACCACTTAACCACTTTTTTGAAAGCCTTTCTGTATTCTTTAATAATTTATTCAAATACTTTGAAATCAAATTCATTCCTGATTAGCCTTTATATTAAAGGTTTTATTGAATTCGATGTTTTTTCGGTTTTCTAAAACCAAATCAATGTTTCCTTTAAGACTTGGGAAATATGGAATTGTCTTCTGAATTATCATTAGATCCTAACAAATATAATGATCTATTTTTAATTATATTATATTATTAGATTTTATATATTCTTTATAATCGAGAAGCTCTCCAGAATTAGTCCTGACATCATCATCTTCCAAATTCGGATTCGATCAGCATTAGTCCCAGTCTCTTCATCTTGATCTGAAATGTGAATAACTTTATTACTGCGAGTTATTTGAGAAGATTTCATTGAAGTGTCTACTCTTATAGAGGGTAATTTTTATGAAGTTCCTTATGAATATATTATTGGTATTCTATCAGAATGATATTTTTATTTCTGATCATACTCCTTTTAATTATTGTCTTCCTCTTTTTCTTCTTCTTCATTTTCTTCTTTTTATTTTTCCTCTCCTTCTTAATCTCAAAATCTATCTTCCTATTCACCTAGATACTGATATATCTCTCTAATTTCACTTTATTATTATTCTTCTAAAGATTTTTCTTAAGCACCCTTTGGTGGACTTGATTCTTCACCAACTTTATTCTTATTCTTTACCTTCTCTTAGAAAGAGGGAGTAACTAAATCTCCTTGAATTGATTCCTTGATAAAAATTCATTCACTAAAATTTTCAACACTTTTTAAGAGCTTATCAATATAAAATACATCATAGTTTTTCTTTTTCAACTTCCTTTTCTTCTCTTCTTCTTGAAAAACTTCATTAGTGTGAATTTTTTTCAGCAAGGACTTCAGCAGGGTTAATAATAAACTATGAACCTCCTTCTTTTATTTTAGTGTTCTCCTTTATCCATTTTTAAGTGATTTACAAAGTTACATTCCATTTTTTATTTGGATTTAAATAGGAATAAGACTTTTATTTATATTGATTTTTAGAAACAATTTGCACTGATTATTTTGAAACAATTTGACTTCCTCCAACAACTTCTTTTGAAACTTCTGGTCCAATAACATTAAAAAAAAATTATTCTGAATCAAAATGAAACTTCAACATTTTATTGTATCATCACTGATCGGTGGTACTTTCATATCCCTTGGTGATTACTTGATTTCAATATTACAAAACATTAAAATTTTAGAGATAAACATACCTAGAATCACTGGAAACATAATAAATTGACACTTAATAGAACTAGAAATTAAATTTTTGATGGTTACAAAGATATAACCAATAAAATTAATCTACCTCATATTATCCAAATAATCAAGAATGAACACATCTGGGACCTTCAGGGTTTCTCTATCACTATTTTATGTAATTAAAAAGCATTTCATCCAAAGTCCTGTAAGATGGTTTTCATATTAGAGATGAGTAGTTTTCCTTTTATCACCATGAGTCTCAAAAATATATTCCTTAACACTTTTCTTGTTGAAGGTTCCTTTTTCTTTCGGTAGCTTATGAAAAGGGAAAATGGCATTACCCTCTGATGGAACACTGGGTAAATTTGAAGATTTTTTTAATAACATACTAATATCTATTTCATACATGGAAAATGATACTTCTAAGTAACTATCATTCTTCACAAAACTATAAAAATTTATAACTTCATCAATGAGAATAAGATATTCATTGGTGTTGGATTTTTCTACAAAAATAGATTCCCATCCTTGAAACTTGATAATTTTTTTCAACGAAGAATCATAATTTTCAAAAAAAAAACTCTTTGTTTACTAGACTTTCTCTGAATAAATACATGGATAAGAAATATTTCAGTGGTATTGTCATATTATTAGATATTGTTTATTCTGATATAAGTCCAATAAAATATTTTGAACAAGAAAACTTTTGGACTAGGCTACTTGAAGGGTAGAAAATCTTCGGCACAAAGATGAGGAAAATGATGTAAGATATGGTATAGATCCCTTTATATTAGTAAAGTAATGTGTCTATTGAGATTATATAGACTAGATTCAATAAAAAAGACCAGAGAGATGAGAAATTTTCACTCTTGTGGTTATTTTTTTTAAATTATCATAGACATCATGAATCTGATAATGTTTTAAAATAAAATAAAATACCAATAAAAAGAATTGAATTGAAAAACTGTAAGGTAAGAAATTGTACCTTTTGGAGATTCGAGAAATTTTTTATTATTTTTGATATTTTTTCCTCAAAATAAAAAAATTGATGTATGAAAATATTGAGTATGAAAATTTTGAGTACTAAAATTTTGGAGTACATAAAGTTTTCCTAAGAAAAGAAAAAATTTAAAAAAGTATCAATCATATATACTCCTCCTTTGAATAAGAGTAACATAATTTAAGGAGATGGTTTAAACAGGAAGTATATATGAATGATTAATTTATAGTTATCATTCCTAGCTTCTATTTAATGTATTCAAATCTATCAAAAGGTAATGGTTTGGTAAAAATATCATAAATTTGTTTTTGAATTCCGATAAATTATAAAATAATATATACTTTAACTGTGTTATACCAAAGAATGTGATTCCTAATATCTATGGGTTTTTCACATGAGTGATGTGTGCGATTTTTTCTTAAATATATTCAATAGTGTTATCACATATTATTTTAGTTTTAATAAAAACTCATTCCATAATCAGTGAGTGTGTGTTGCATCCACAATACTTGAGTACAAAAACTTACAATGACCACATATTCGGCTTCAGAAGTAGAATGTGCTACTGAGTGTTGTTTCTAAAAATATCAGGAAACTAATGAATCACCTAGGAAATGAAAAGTTCTATATTTACTTTTTGCATGCATTCTACAACCACCAAAGTCAACACCTGAATTTTTTTTAATTCAATATAATTTCCAGAAGAATAGAAACGTCCTAAATACATGGATCTCTTTAAATAATGAAAATTTATTATTATAGATTTTAAATGGGATTCCTTTAGATATTTCTAATATCTTGAACATAAGAATAGAAAAAAAAATTAAGTCTAGATGACTAGCTATTAAGTATTATAAGCTACCTATCATACCAATAAAAGTTGTTTGATCCACTGGTTTTCCAGCTTCATCAAGATCAATAATATTGGAGGTTATTCTTGGAGTACGAATAGTTTTAGTGTTTTCATATTCGTACTTTTTAAGAAGATATTTAATATACTTATTTTGAGATATATAAGTCTCTTCTGGTTTTTGAGAAATTTGAAAACCAGAAAATAATTTTAACTCACCCATCATAATTATTTCAAAAATATTTATTGAAAACACTATAAGCCTTAAAAGTAGTGGAATAGGCTAGGATTATACCTTTATTTGATTTGGGTGAAAATTTATTTTAATTATATTTTTTATTCAAATCAAATACTTTGTAACCAAATACATTGAACTATGAAACTTTGGTTTTTTGGTCGGTCCATAACTCATAAGGTGTTTTATTAAGAAACGAGATGATTAAAACTTGATTTATAGTATAGCAAGTAGTACTAACAGATTCATCCCAAAAAGGCTTAGGAATTGAGTATTCACTCAACATAGTTCTTATTATTTCATGAAGAATACAATTTCTTCTTTCTATAAAACCATTTTTCTAAGGAGTTCTAGGAGATGGAAAGTATTATGTAATGCCTTTCCTACTACAAAATGTTTCAAAATCAGAATTTTACAATTCTCCATCATTATCACTATAAAAAGTTGTCAATGGAAGGTTTATCTCATTTTTAACTTTGGATACAAATGTTTTAAAATAACAATAGGCCTTAGTTTTCTTTATAAGAAAATAGACCCATATGTTTCTTGTGTAATTATCAATGAAAATAAATACATAATACTAGCCTCTAATACTTCTAGTTTGTGTAGGACCGAATAATTCCATGTGGACAAACTATAAACCATCAGTAGTTGAGACTTAACAAATAGATTTAAATCATGACTTATGTTACTTACTATATTGACAAGGGTCACCGAATTTTTAAGAATCAATTATAATTTCTAATGGATCCTTAAAAGTCTTTTCTTACACAATTTTCATAAGTTCATAAGGTTACAGCTTCCAAACCTTCTATTCCCTAACCAATATTGATCATTCATTGCATCGATACATGGTAAGTCTTGTCTCCTAAGGTCTTCTAAGTTAGGTGTGTAAACATTCTCATGTCGATTTGTAGAAAGAATGAATTCATCCTTGGAATTGTGTATTACACATTTATCATTCATAAAATTCACAAGGTAACCATCATCACAAAATTGACTTGTGATTATAAGTTTGTTCTTAATAACTTTAACAAATAAAACATTTGAAATCAAATTTTTTATAAGAAGTAAAATATTACCAATACCAACAATCTTTACTTGAGAATTATCACTGAAGGTAACTCTTCCACATTTCATTTATATGATCTTTCCAAAGAATTCATTGTTTCCTATCATGTTTCAGGAATATTCACTATCTATGTACCATATATTATTATGGTTGGTACTTCCTTTGTTTTCCTAAATATGGAAAAATTAGGTTTTTAGAATGCAAACTTTCTTGGATCTATAAATGTTAGAAAAAAATATCTTAGGAATCCATATTTGTTTTAAAAAACGAGATTTGTGTAACCCCAAGGATTGAATTTTTTTTAAAGATTTTTTTTATTCCAATGGCCTATACTTTGATATTTAGTACCAAATGGAGCACTTTTTGGGAAAAATGGTTGTTGCTAAAAAAATTTGTGAATGAGAATAAAATAAAAATACAAAACTATTATTATGAGGATGAATTTGTTGATACATCTTGTCAAAATTTTCTTTTCCCCAAGTAAAATTAGATAAGACTTTCTATAAATAGAAAATTTCATAATTTATCTTGATAACTAAATTTGTATCCTTACAATCATTAGTTTTAGAATTTATCTTTGTCTCTATAACACTTTTCTTGTAAATGACTTTTTGAAAATCCTTAGAAATCTTATCCTTCTCACAATGAGCTTCCTAAAGGTTTTTAGAAATGGAAAAAATTTAAAAATATTTTTTATCAAGATATTTTGACAGATTTGATACTTTTTTTTCAATTCACTTATTCTAGAATTTTCTTTTTTAGTTTTCTTACTAATATTATAGTTTTAATTTTCAAACAATTTAGAAAATCTAGAGACTTTGTTATATGAAGGTAATGTATTATCATCTTTTGAGGAATTTTCATCATTAGAAGAAATTATATCCACTATCCCTCCATGAGCAATTAGATTTCATGATTTTATTCCCCTTTGACTGGTAATACATTTTTTAATTTCTGTGAGGATGTATTTCCTTTCTATATCTTCTTTTAATTTTTGGGCAATTAGGTCTTATGTGTCTGTCTCTTTTACTTTCATAACAGATAACTTCATAATATTTCATATCATTCCTTTCTTTATTACTTTTCTTATACAGATACTGAAAATAATTTTTACCAATAATATTTTTTATTCTCCGAGATTGATTTGATAACTCATTCTTATAATTTTTTTAATCAATTCAGTCTGGTTGGGTAATAAACTTTTTCTTTATTGATTTAACAATCTTATTAGGAGTCTGATCGTTCATTGGATTTGAATTAGAGGTAAAAAAATCCATGATTCTTCTTTTTAACATTCTCTGTATCTATTTTCATTCTACCCTCATACTATAATAGAGTTACAACTAAATCATCAATTATAAGATTTTTAATCTTCCTGGATTCATCCACTGTTGTTATCTTTGATTTCCATTCATTGGCATGATGTCTATAATCTTTTCCCCAAGAATTTCATTATCTAAACATTTTTCACCCATAGCTTGTAAGATGTTAATGATTGTCATAAACCTTTGTTTTACCTTAACAACAGGTTCTCCATAAGTAAATTCAAAAGATTGATAATCTTCTCTTAGCATGGCTCTTCTAGTTTCAACAATTTTAGAAGTATCAAAATGAGGAATTTCTAGCTTATTCCAAATATTGTTGGCTTCTTCACAAGATAAAATATGGCTATATATATTTCTAGTCATAGAATAAAGTAAAGTATTTTCTAACTTATAAATCAATTGATATTTTGACTTCTCTTGATTGGTAAAGGCTATATCTTCTTTGTCAATAAATTTATAGTCACCAGTCAGGATAACAAATTTATCAACTCTAGTGTTGAATACAATGGTCTACATTCGGTCTCTCTAGTATTCATAATCATTTCCATAAAATATTAGTGGTATGGTTGGATTTAGATTGTCTATAGAACCAACATTGAGTTCTTCCATCTCTGAAACAATATAATTTTTTCCCACAATACACATTACTATAACAAGTATTTATTAATAAAAATTTTATAAAATAAATTAATCTAACTTGAAAAACAGAATTAAATAATCCTTAAATAAATATAGTGGAATTCCCTTCTGATACCAAATTTAGGTATCGGTATCACCGAGACTTTTCTCTGAAACCAATTTTTGGATCGTAATGTATATGAAAATGGAAAAATACAAGAGGGGTGAACTGTAGGTTTAAAAAATATTGTTCTTATAATTAAATGAATTAATAATAAAAGAGTTTAAACTAATTCAATTCACAAAAACTCTTATAAAATTAAATAATTAATGCCCTGGACCTTGGTTATGGTTATAAAAATATAATAATCAGGCTGATTCTGATATATAATCCACGGGTTTTATTTAATCATATTCACAGTAATCGTGGTAAATATTGTAATCACAATGATTATGATAATCAAAGTAAAATAATAATAATTCTATCAGAAAGTGTATATAATCTTACTGGGTAAACTATTTAATCATAATCACAAAAATAGTAATAACAATGTGATATAAAAGTATCATATTTAGATTAGTTATGATAAATAGAATAAATAATAGAAAAATGAATATATAAAACAATTTACTTTCTATTACAATAGCAACATAAATTAAAAACAAGTAAATTAATATAATTATTTTAACCCAAATAGAATGGTATCCAATAACTTGGGATATTGGTCCCTTGATTTATAAATTCAAGCAATTTTGTCTTACCCACACCAGGGTATACCCTCAATATGAGTATCGACTTTAGTTTGTCTTCTAATCCTCAACAACCCTTGATCAAGAAGATGATCAGCACATTTATCTTCCTAACCATGGAGTCCCTTGATTCAAAAAAGATCATCACCTTTATCATCCTATCCTTGTAAGCCCTCGTTCCACAAAAAATCAACACTACTATATTCCTATCCACAAAATACCTCAATTTTAATCACACTGATCATCATCACACAAATAAAAAAGTTCTTGAGAGTTACAAGTATATGGGACAATCTTTTCATGACTTGTAAACGTCAGATATTTTTACACACAAAAAATTTAGCATAGAAATCACATAGTGTCCTGAATTCATTGTTAGCATTGAGATATTTCAAATGGCTCTGTATTTATAGGCCTTTGTGCCAATAATCATATTTTACTTCAATGGTCAGATTTTCTAGTAAAATCTCTGAGGGAATTGAACACGTAGAACTCTAATAGTCACATTGAAACTAAAGCCATGACTTCATTTTGATTAATATATAATACACATCATCATTTTGATTAAATTATTTCCTTTAATTATGATTATATTTTCTGGGTATGATTAAAAATGAATTTAAAAGAGACTAATAATTTTCCTTATGAGAGTTAGTATGATTTATATCATTAGAAAAATATCATTAGTACAAAATACTAGACATTATGTACAATTTAATTCATTTACATGCTCTTTATGACAATCATGGAATGAATCAATATTGAAATTCTTATTAGTATGATTTTTAGCATATACATTAGGAAAAGTCTAATGATAAAATATGAATTGATTTTTTGTAAAAAATGTATGAAAAAATTTTTGGGATATAAAAGATTTTGTAATTATTTATTTAATAAAGTGTTTGTGATTTATGAAACAATAGTAATAGAAAAGTAAAAAAAGTGACTTTTGACTTAATAGTTCCTAATATGGGATTTGATAATGTATTAGGTAATTTTTTGTACCAGATGCCATTTTTTAAAATTTTAATTAAATTATTGTCATGAATATAATACTTGGTTCTTAGGAATTATTTCCATAGATACCTAGGTGTTTATAAACTATGAAAATAGTGTTGTGAGCTCTGATTACCACAATTAAATAAGTAATTTGTAAGTAGAGTATTTGAAATCTGATGGGTTAATAGATAATGAAATATTTTGAAAATATTCCCAATGATATATCCCTAAACGTAAGTTACTTTTTTTAGTTTTAATTAAGGATTTATGACACAGTTACATAATGCATTGTAATAAAACTAAATGTGAGTCATGACATGGGTAATCGATGAATTGCCTCTATAGATCCCAATCAATATCCTTCTGAAAATTACCTTGGACTTTCTCCCCAGGTTTGGTTGGATCCACATTATAAAGTTGAATGATGAGGGATCTTCCTGTAACATCCCGGGCCTGTGTGCCACTCAACGGGTGCCCCGAACCCGGTTGGTCACATGACCTCAAGTGCATTTCCCCAAACTCCAGATGATGCTGACTAGAAGCGAGGGCCCAGATCTGATAGTGGGGAAAATATTCCCTCATTTGTAAAAGTGTAGCGCAGCGAAATAAAATATACAACATACAACAACAGCGGAAGCAATAAACCATACACATTCAAAATGAACAACTGTAGTAAAAAAGATAACCAACAATTATATAGACAATGATGCAACATGTCTCAATTTCTAAGAAAACTGTCAGAACATGTTACACAACAATACAACTTGATACAATGGAAATTAAAGGTACAACAGAAAAAAACAAAACAGCCGGAAGCATCGTGAGCCTAAGCACGGTCCCATGCTCCCCTACTCCTCATCAACAATCATTACCTGCATAGGGACCCTTTCCCTTATCCACACCTACATCAACATAGTCTGTTTGGGCTGAAGACATGACCCAAATAAGGTGTGAGAAATAAATCCCAGTAGGAACCCACCAAAGGCCCGTGCCCAACTATGTAAAAAAAATATGCAAGAAAAGTGTGCATTAGTGAAATGCAATAAACTAAGCAGTACTCAAAAGTAACAAACATTACCAGTTATATTTCCATTTTATTATTCATTTTTAACCATTTAATTTAATAAGATTCTGTGATCAACAGAACCAAGCCCTCAGGCCAACCAGAATCTTTCACTAAGGCTAATATAGTAAAACCATGCAATCAGGCTATACAGTACCTTGCCCTCAGGCATTTCCCTCAGGCGAAATAGAATCTTTCCCTCATGCCAAACTGAAACTAAACCCTAAGGTAAACCGAATCTTTCCCTCAGGAATTTCCCTCAGGCTAATATAACTATGCCCTCAGGCTAAGCAGTACCTTGCCCTCAGTCTAAACAAACCATGCCCTCAGGCTTAAGATAACACTACCATCAGGCGCAAGTAACCGGGACGAGCCCCAAGAAATAACATGAAATTTATATACAATTCCTCTCAAGGAAAAAGTAATGCACAATATCAACATGGCATACCCTTGGGTATCCTATCCAAACGGATAAATAGAGGAACGCACCCCTGGGGTGGTCTTGGATCCAAGTAGTGATCCCAAACAACAGTTTATTATTGCATTTAATTACCTATACAATTCTAGGTATTTAAAATAGACAAGGTCTCAGCCACACGACACCGCAACATGGGTTCATAGCAAAATGGTACACACAAACGCACAACAGTTGGAATTTAAACACCAAGACACCTACCTTAAACGCCCCCGATCGGTATACATGAACTACGCTCCTCGAAACGTCCAATAACGTCCTAGATCTGAGGTAAAATTAAAACCCGTTAAAACATAAATAACTTTCCCTCGGGAAATAATTGGTAATAACGGCTTAAGGAGAAGGAGAGGATTACCCATACGGTTCCAATGAGATCGACAGAGGTGGAAACAAATTCCCGACGTGCGATCTAGAGCTCCTCAAAGGATCGACCCTCTCTCCCAACTCCTCCTCCAATTCTAAGCCTTTCCTATGAACAGGGGAGGCTACTGCCCATTTTAAGTGAAAAAACAAACTACAGGGCATGTACTATTGACTACACGGCGTGTACTATTCTCATTTAACTATTCCTCTAGCGGCACTGCTGCACTGTTCGTCTGTCGACATGAGTACACGGCGTGTATTCCTGCTTACATGGTGTGTACTGTCGCACAGGTGGCGGATGCTTCCACCACCTTACTATTTTCCTATCGAATGACTACACTGCGTGTAAATACAAACTACACAGCATGTAGTCAGTTATTACACCTTTCGTCACCGATAGGGCTACACACCCTGTATACTCATCCCACACAGCCAAAGTACACGGCGTGTGGAAAATTACACGGCGTGTAGTCCCAAAATTTAGTATTTTTTCCCCATTTCTCTTATTTCTCAAAAACACTAAAAGATAAGATAAAAGAAGAAACTTGTACCTCAAAAATAAGAACTGGGTTCTTACAAACTTCCCCCATTAAAGAAATTAGTCCCAGAATTTCCCTTCCAAGGGTGGTGAAGATAAAGCTCAGAACAACTCTGGCCACTGAGCACGTACGTCAGTTTCCTACTACCAAGTTTCATCCTGCACTCAGCCATGCTGCCATAGCACCCGTACGAGAGGAAATGACCGGCCTCGGAGAACCTTTGTGCTCTTATCAACAATCAGAATCGGATGATCATCAAAGGACGCATTGATCTGAAGCTCAACCTCCTTTCTCTGAAAGACGTGAGACGAGTTTGAATGACAGCGGCACAACTGAGATACATGAAAGATGTCATGCATGGACCAGTACCTCTATTGTAACTACAACCGATAGGAAACCAGCCCGACTCTCTCCAGAATCTCAAATGGCCCCAAATACCGCGATGAAATTTTACCCTTTCTCCTGATCCTTCTGTGTCCCAACCTCGGTGAAACACGTAAGAGTACCCGATCCCTGACCACGAACTCCAAGGGTCGTCTGCGGTGATCATAATAAGATTTCTGATGAGACTGTGCGATATCCATCCACTTTTGAATCAACTGGACTTGCTCAGAAGTCTCCTACACGAGCTGTGGTCCCAGTAAAGCTGCCTCACCTACCTCTAACCAGCACAAGGGTGATCGGCATGGCCTACCATATAAAGCCTCGTAAGGTGTCATCTCAATAGTTTCCTGAAAACTATTATTATAGGAAAACTCGACTAGGTGTATATGCTTCTCCCAAGATCCCCCAATGTCCAGGATTCAAGCACGCAACATGTCCTCTAGCACCTATATCGTACGCTCTGACTGGCCATCGGTCTGAGGGTGGTAAGCTGTGCTCAGAAGCACCTTTGTACCCAGTTCCCTCTAAAAACTCTTCCAGAAACGAGATGTAAAATGAGCGTCCCTATCTGAAACCATATAACGAGGAACCCTATGAAGACGTACAACCTCTCGGATATACAGCTTTATGATCTCGTCAACACCGAAGGTCTCCTTAATCATAAAAAAGTGAGCTACCTTCGTGAGTCTATCCACAACAATCCACATGGCATCATTTCCTCAAGGTGACCTCGACAACCCAGTCACGAAGTACATCGTGACATCAACCCATTTCCACTCCGGGATGGGTAACTGTTGTAACAGTCCAGATGTCCTCTGATGCTCTGCCTTTACCTGCTGACAGGTGAAACATCTCGTAACAAAACGAGCTACTTCTCTCTTTATACCCGGCCACCATTACTAAAGTCTCAAGTCATGGTACATCTTGGCAACTCTGGGATGAACTGCCCAAGCTGAAGCATGAAACTCCCACATCATCTCCTCGCGTATATCCACTAGAACCCATACTCATCTATAGAAACATAGTACCTCATCATCGTTTATCGTCCACCCAGGAAGAGGGTGCTCATTTTCCACCAACTACTGTAGAACTAGGCCTTCTGAATTAGATAGTTGTCTCATCCTCAATCTATCCAGGAGGGTAGAGGTCACAGGTAAAGATGAAAGATAGGTTTTCCCCTGACTGTCATGAACCTCCAAATGCATCTCAGAGAACAAATCCATGAGTTGCCACTCACCACTGGTCTCCTGCAGTACCTGTATCTGAGCCCTCCAACTCAGTGCATTAGCTACTGCATTACCTTTACCAGGTGTATAGGCAAGATCAAAGTCGAAGAACTGAAGATATTCGACCCACCTTCATTGTCTCAGATTCAAGTCACAGTGAGTAAAGATATACATGAGACTTTTGTGGTCAGTGAAACCCACAAAATGCTCTCCCAAGAGATAGTGTCTCCAACAGCTCAACACATGAACAACTTCAACCAACTCAAGATCATGCATCAGGTAAATCCTCTCATGTGGCCTCAACTGCCGAGAACCGTATGCAACAACTCGGTCGCCCTGTATCAACACTGCTCCCAGCCCAATACCTGATGCATCACAGTAAAATGTATAGATCTTCCCTTGCTCTGGAAGTATCCAGACTTGTGCTGATGTCAACCTTCATTTCAGGTCTTGAAAGGTTGTCTCGCAAGCTTCTGACCAAACGAACTTCACGACCTTCTTAGTCAGACCCGTCAATGGTGCTGCTAAGCGGGAGAAGTCCGGTATGAAGCGTCTGTAGTAACCAGCCCGCCCCAAGAAAATCCGTATCTCAAACACGTTCTTAAAAAACTCCCAGGAAACTACTGCTCTCACCTTCTCTGGGTCTACTGCAACTCCTCCCTCTGAGATGATATGACCAAGGAAGTGAATCTGGTTCATCCAAAAGGGGAACTTTGAGAGATTAGCATATAGATTATGCTCTCTCAGTGTACTCAATACGATCTCAAGATGGTGGAATGGTCATGTAGAGTGTGAGAGTACACCAAGATATCATCCATGAATTCTACAATGAAAGAATCCAGACAAGGATGGAACACATGATTCATCAAAGCCATGAAAACTGCTGGCGCGTTCGTGAGTCCGAACGGCATAACCAAGTACTCGTATAGACCATACCTACTCCTGAAGGCTGTGAGAGGTTTATCAGATGGTCTAATGCGCAATTAATGATATCCAGATCTCAAGTCAATCTTAAAGAACACTCGTGCTCCACGAAGTTGATCAAAGAGATCATCAATCATCAGCAAGGGATATCGGTTCATGACCGTCAACTGGTTCAACTTATGATAATACACACAGAGTCTGAGGGTGACGTCTGCCTTCTTCGCAAAGAGGACCGGTGAACCCCAAGGAGAAGTACTGGGTTTGATGAAACTATTTTCCTATAACTCCTTTAACTACCTCTTTAGCTCCTACAACTCTGGTGTAGACATCCTATATGGAGGAATGGACACCGGCGTTGCTCCTGGAACAAGCTAAATAGAGAAATCCACCTCACGCTTCGGAGGTAGACCCGAAAAGTCATCCGGGAAGACATCCTTGAAACGATGAACCACTAGATAGAAATCCATTTGAAAAGTCCCCTGATCATCCAAATATATACTCACGATCTGGGCTGTGACTCCACCTCGCCCATGATGCTCTGTTCCAGCTCGACTCACCTGAACATCCCATTCATATTTGTGTAGAAACTCTCTTCCCTATGGTGATGTGAAACTCGCCCTACGACGATAGCAATCTACAAAGGCTCTAAAGGGAACCAACCAGTCCATCTTGAGAATGACATCATAGCTCATTATCTCTAAGACATAGAGGTCCCATAGAAAGTGACACCCACTAACCTCAAGGGGGCACTCCTCGCACTGACACACACCAGTAGTTCTAATCCCCAACGGAGTGTCTAGAATCATAATAGTAGAAGAAGAAGAAACACAGAGACCAAGGCTCTCCACAACGGGCACTGATATGAAACTATGTGTAGCACCCATATTGAAAAGTAATGATGATAAGACAGAAGATACTAGAATAGTACCTCTGACTATAGAAGGTCTGGGATCCTGCTCCTGCTGGGTCTATTGAACTGCATATGCCTGCCCAGTGCCACAGCCCTGTGACATAGCCCAGCTACCCTGAGCTGTACCGCCCTGTTGCCTCTGAGATCCTGGTGTCTGGCTACCACGGCCACAACCACCATCCATGCCTGCATGCCCTGACGTATTCTAGTTCCCTGACTGGTAAGAAGCTATTGGTCCTGCTCCCTCACGCAGAGTCTGCACAGAACCCCTCTCACTATCCACTGGTACAAACACCCTGAAAAAGCATTATAGATGACTGATATTGATGCACGCTCGACACTCCACTAGGTCACATGGACACTGCGGTCAATTGTGCCCCTCTTTACCACACTGGTAGCACCTGACCGGGCCACCAGAAGTAACTTCCTGGCTAGTACTTCCACCGTGAGAGAAACTCATCTGTCGCTTCCTCTTTCTGGTATAAATAGTACTAGAAACTGGTGCTGAACTGCCCAGGCCCGCACCACTAGCCTCCCACAGGTTCCTCTCCATAATCAGCGCCTGGTTCACAATAACATGTACTGTAGACAACCTGAAAATGTTTACCAGTTCTCAGAGGTCATATCGAATACCATCATCAAAGAGTCTGGCCCTCAATGTCTCATCACCCACCAAAATGGGTGAAAAACGCTGAATCTCAGTGAAATGAGCACAATAATCCATCACCAACATAGCGCCCCTACTGCAGGTTCATGAACTCTCGAGCTCGATCTTCCCTCAGCGTCTCTCGGAAGAAGAAATCATAGAAATCTATATGAAAATATTCCCATGCCATGTCTCTGTGATGCTCTGTCTGAGTGGTAACATCCCACCACCTCTTGGAGGAATCACACAGCATATACTTCGTGAGCTTGACCCTCCGCCCTGGAGGCATCTCCAGATGCTTGAAAATAGTCTGCACAAACCCCAACCAAGACTATGTAGCCTGTGGTCCGCCATACCCTAAGAATGTAGGCGGATGCTGCTACTGGAAGATATGAGTCAGCTCAGCCATAGATGTGGCAGTCGGCGGTGCTCCCGGAAAGGTCTGCATGAACCGCATAAAGCCTTCACGGAACTGCGCCTCTGCGCCTGTGTCCGGTATAACAGTTGGCGCTGCATCTGGATCTAATGGAGGATCAACTGGTAGCCCATGGCCCACCATCTCTAGAGTGTAATCGTTGCTGCTCTCTTGGAGATCAACGCATGGTCGTCTCAATGGCATGACTCTACAAGGTCAAACTCACACCATAGATCAATATTATCACAGTCTGAAAACGAAGGGACCAAAAGGGGAACATGAGGAAGAAGGCATTCAAGATTGCACAACAAGACTACACGGAGTGTATACGTACTACACAACTTGTACCTGCCTTCTCTTCCCCTACCCAGGTCCTTCTACATGGCTAAGCCACACAGATCCCATTGAACAAAACTAAACAGCGTGTTTATTAACTACACGGCGTGTATGGTGTAATTTTCCAATTTCCCGTGTCATTTGTGACACGGCCGACTACTCGTCTTTATACTAAACGGCGTGTTACACCCAAATAGGTTTTGTACACCACCCTGTTTCCCCAGCCACATGGCTAAGTCCACACGGTCTGTCCTCGGACAAGACTACACGGCGTGTTCCTCAGGCACACGGTGTGTACTGGACGAGCTCCGTCAACCCGTGTTGTTAGTTACACGACCAGATACATGGCTCACACTACACGGCATGTTCCATATACACACGGCATGTACATGAAAGGATTACACTGACCCGTGTTGTTAGTTACATGGCCTGGTCCCTAGGCCAGACTACACGGCATGTGCCACAGTGGACACGGCGGGTATGTCTTAAGGTTTCCTCCGTCCGTGTTGTTAGTTACACGGGAGGACTCCAGGTCAACACTACACGGCGTGTAAATCCGTTACACGGCTTGTTTGACCCAAGAATGTCCCATCCCCGTGTCCCCACCAACACGGTCCTTGACACGGGAAGCGACTACACGACGTGTACTTAGGGTACACGACTTGTACTCAAAAAGTTTTCTTTTCTTCCTGAACAGAAGAACACACGGCGTGTGTCTGGGGAACAACACGGAGTGTATACTGGGTTTTCCGAACAAAAAGTCTCAGATACTTCTCCGGAACCCATAAAATACTAAAAAACAACACCTAAGTTCCAAATTCTGATCAGTGAAGGCACATACTCCCTATGAATCAAAGTTTTGCATCTCATATGTGTTATAACAAGATAAACAGTTAATGATCCACAAAATTACGGTCAATGAGGGCCCATACTCTCTAAAAACCAATGCTTGGCGTCCATTCTATCAACAATCTCACACGAAAATACTCTATCACAAAGCAGGTATTTATCAAGCAGCTATCAGAACAACATGCTTTTCTAGCACAACAACTATCACAACAACATGAAATTTCTAATGCACCTACATGGCATGGAACTATGCTTGGCATGTGATTTATAGCATGTGCCTAAATGATGCATGAGATGGAATACCCTCATCTCATCGGGTTGAAACTAAATAGAACCCAAGAATAACATATAAAGAGTACAATCCCAAGTGTGTCACCCAATGGTGAAAATCAGATCTGCTGGAAACAAAAAAATCAATAAAATTACAATACGATGTAAATTGGATTTTCCCTGTATACGGGTTAGCTACTCCCAGGTACAGCTTATTAACAACTACCATTTCCATCCTATCACTGACTAAGGCTCCAAATAGTAAGTCAAATAAAAGAAATCCTCTAATACCACTTTGTAACATCCCGGGCCCAGGTGCCACTCAACGGGTGCCCCGAACCCAGTTGGTCAAATGACCTCAAGCGCATTTCCCCAAACACAAGGGGCTTCCGACTAGCAGCGAGGGCCCAGGTCTGATAGTGGGGAAACTATGACCTCATTTTTCAAAGTGTAGCACAACAGAATAAAATATACAACATACAACAAAAACGGAAGTGATAAACCATACACATTCAAAATGAACAACTGTAGTAAAAAATATAACCAACGGTTATATAGATAATGATGCATCAAGTCTCAAGTTCTAAGAAAATATCCAAAACATGTTACACAACAATACAACACGATACAATAGAAAGTAAAGGTATAATAGAACAAAACAAAACAGTCGGCAGCATCGTGAGCCTAAGCTCGATCCCATGCTCCCCTACTCCTCAAAAACAATCATGTACCTGTATAGGGACCCTTTCCCTTATCCACACCTGCAACAACATAATCTGTTTGGGCCGAAGACATGACCCAAATAGGGTGTAAGAAATAAATCCCAGTAGGCACCCACCAATGTCTCGTGCCCAACTGTGTAAAAAAAATATGCAACAAAAGTTTGTAGTAGTGAAATGCAATAAACTAAGAAGTACTCAAAAGTAACAAACTTTACCAGTTATATTGCCATTTTATTATTCATTTTTAACCATTTAATTTAATAACATTCTATGCTCAATAGAACCAAGCCCTCAGGCCAAACAGAATCTTGCCCTTAGGCTAATATAGTAAAACCACGCCCTCAAGCTATACATTACCTTTCCCTCAGGCGAAATAAAATCTTTCCCTCTGGTCAAACTAAAACGAAACCCTCAGGTAATCAGAATCTTGCACTCATGCATTACCCTCAGGCTAATAGAACTCCACCCTCAGGCTAAGAATTACTTTGCCCTCAAGCTAAAAAAACCATGCCCTCAGGCTTAAGAGAACACTACCCTCAGGCGCAAGTAACCAGGCCGATCCCAAAGCAATAACATGAAATTTATATACAATTACTCTTGAGGAAAAAGTAATGCACAATATTAACATGGCATACCCTCGGGTATCCTGGCCAAATGGCTAAATAGAAGAACGCGCCCCTGGGGTGGTCCTGGATCCGAGAAGTGATCCCAAACAACAGTTTATTATCACATTTAATTACCTATACAATTCTAGGTATTCAAAACAGCCAAGGCCTCAGCTATACGACACCCCAACATGGGTTCGTAGCAAAATGGTACACAAAAATGCACAACAGTTGGAATTTAAACACCAAGCCACCTACCTTAAACGCCCCAGATCGGTATACTTGAACTACGCTCCTCGAAATGTCCAAGAACATCCTAGATCTGAGGTAAAAGGAAAACCCGTTCAAATATAAATAACTTTCCCTCAGGAAAAAATTGGTAATAACGTCTTAAGGAGAAGGATAGGCTTACCCGTATGGTTCCAACGAGAACGGCAGAGGAGAAAACGGATTCCTGGCGTGCGATCTGGAGCTCCTCGAAGGATCGGCCCTCTCTCCTGACTCCTCCTCCAGTTCTAAGCCTTCCCTGTGAACAGGGGAGGCTACTGCACATTTTAAGCAGAAAAAAACTACACAGCGTGTACTATTGACTACACGGCATGTACTTATCTCATTTAACTGTTCCTCTGGTGGCACCTCCGCACTGTTCCTCTGTCGACATGGGTACACGGCGTGTATTCCTACTTACATGGTGTGTACTATTGCATAGTTGGTGGCTGCTTCCACCGCCTTACTATTTTCCTGTCGACTGACTACACGGCGTATAAATACAAACTACACTTCGTGTAGTCCATTTTTACACCTTTCGTTGCCGAAAAGGCTACACAACCTGTGTACTCATCCCACATGGCCAAAGTACATGGCGTGCGGAAAAGTAAACGGTATGTAGTCCCAAAATTTAGGATTTTCCCCCATTTCCCTTATTTCTCAAAAACACTTAAGGAAAAGAAAAAAGAAGAAACTTGTACTTCAAAAATAAGAACTAGGTTCTTACAAACTTCCCCCCTTAAAGCAATTCATCCCCTAATTTCCCTTCCAAGGGTGGCGAAGATAAAGCTCAGAACAGCTCTGGCCATGGATCACGTACGTCAGTTTCCCACTCCCAGGTTTTGTCCTGCACTCAGCCATGCTTCCATATCACCCGTACGAGAGGAACTGACCGGCCTCGGAGAACCTTCATGCTCCTATCAACGATACGAATTGGATTCTCCTCAAAGGACGCATCGATCTGAAGATCAACCTCCTCTGGCTAAAAGACGCGAGACAAGTCTAAATGATAGCGGCACAACTGAGATACATGAAAGATGTCGTGCATAGCCCGGTACCTCTGTGGTGACTATAGCCGATAGGCAACCAGCCCGACTCTCTATAGAATCTCAAATGGCCCCACATACCTTGGTGAAAGTTTACCCTATCTCATAATCTGTCTATGTCCCAACCTTGGCGAAACACGTAAGAGAACTTGATCCCCGACCACGAACTCCAAGGGTCGTCTGCGGCGATCAATATAAGATTTATGATGAGACTGTGCGTTAGCCATCCTCTTCTGAATCAACTGGACCTTCTTAGAAGTCTCCAACACAAGCTTTGGTCCCAGTAAAGCTGCCTCACCTACCTCTAACTAGCATAAGGGTGATTGGCATGGCCTACCATATAAAGCCTCATAAGGTTCCATATCAATAGTTTCCTGAAAACTATTATTATAGGAAAACTCAACTAGGGGTATATGATTATCCCAAGAGCCCCCAAAGTCCATGATGCATGCACGCAGCATGTCCTCTAGTACCTGTATCATACACTCTGACTGGCCATCAGTATGAGGGTGGTAAGCTGTGCTAAGAAGCACCTTTGCACCCAGTGCCCTCTGAAAACTCTACCAGAAATGAGAAGTAAAACGGGCATCCCTATCTGAAATGATAGAATGAGGAACCCCATGAAGATGTACAACCTCTCGGATATATGACTTTCTGAGGTCATCAACACTAAAGGTATCCTTGATTGGAAAAAAGTGAGCTACTTTCGTGAGTCTGTCCACAATAATACACATGGAATCATTGCCTCGAGGTGACCTCGGCAACCCAATCAAGAATTCCATCGCGACATCATCCCATTTCCACTCCAGGATGGGTAACTGCTGTAAAAGTCCAGCTGGCCTCTGATGCTCCACCTTCACCTACTGATAGGTGGAACATCTGGTAACAAAACCAGCAACTTCTCTGTTCATACCCAGCCACCAGTACTGACATCTCAAGTCACGGTACATCTTGGTAACTCCGGGATGAACTTCCCAAGCTGAAGCATGAAACTCCTGCATCAGCTCCTCGTGTATATCCACTGGAACCCATACTCTTCCATAGAAATGCAGTACCTCATCATCGTCTATCGTCCAACCAGGAGGAGGGTATTCATTTTCCACCGAATCCTGTAGAACTAGGCCTTCTGAATCAGATAGATATCTCATCCTCACTCTATCCAGGAGGGTAGAGGTCACAACTAAAGATGAAATATAGGTCTTCCCCTGACTATTGTGCACCTCCAAATGCATCTCAGAGAAAAAATCCATGATCTTCCACTCACCATTGGTGATTTTTTTGATTTTTTTGAACACTTTGCAAAACTATTTGTACAAGATTTCATAAACATACATACATTCCCAAAACTCACTGAATGACAACCTATCCCCCACACTTAAAATGATGCTTTCTCTCAAGCATAAGATAATATAGTGACATCAACAAAGGGTACCTAAAATGAAATACATTCCCCGCCCCCCCACACTTAAATTTCAAATAAATTATGCAAATAAAATCCATGTTGATATTGGGTGGGAAAAGGTATTGGGCTTTTAATGTGGCTATCAAGGAAAAGGTTTTCATAGGCTTAAAGGGGCTTTCAAAAGGAGGAGTAATGTATGGTTATTGGGAGGCTATTTGGCTATTATAATTCTCATGTGGTTCAGAAAAATGCCTCTATCATATTAATGCACACTAAAGTAGGAAATTCATCTCTAAGGTCCACAAACTCAAGATTCACAAATATAGGTGAATAAACACATTTTGAAAAGATGGACATAGGTGGCCTTTTCATGAAAGATAATTTTGGTTCTCACGATTTGGGAAAATAATTTTTCAAATAAAAAATTAAGCATTCAAAATTTGTTGGTTTTGACACACTATTCTTTATCCAAAGTCACCATGAAAATAAAAACTTTTTGAGATGAAAACATGCATGTTGACTCCCCAAAAAGGTTGGACAAAATATCAAAACTCAATGGTGAGTAAGCATGACTCTTGTTTTTTTATTAATTTTTTTGTTATGATTCTTTTTTGTTTTTTTAGTTTTTAATAAAGACACACTCACAGAAAAGAGAAAGAGAAAAATAATGGTTTTGAAAAATAAAGTGGTAAAAAAATGAAAGACAGAGGAGGAGGAAGAAAGAGGTAGAGGGAGGAAGATAGAGATAGAGAGAGTTAAAGGGAAAGAGGTGCCCCCTATTTTGGATTTGGAGGGTCACCATCTCTATCTAGTGGTGGGTTGACTACAGAAGTTGGGGATCCAATGGAAGTCGATGTTGATCCAGGATTGTACGTCCTCTCATGGTGATGCTCTAACCGATGTCCATTAACCGTGACTGTCCTTTTGGAAGAGGGGTCTTGGAATTGCACTGCACCAAATGGGTAATCATTAGCAATAACAAAAGGACATTCCCAACGGGAATTAAGCTTACCTGGGTGAAGATGAAATTGAGAGTTGAAAAGCAATACCTTTTCACCTTCATGGAATACATTTCTTAGGATGTGTTTTTTATGGAGTACCTTAGCCTTTTCTTTGTACAGAGTGGAATTGTCATAGGATTCAAGTCGAAGCTCCTCCAGTTCAGCCAATTGTAACAATCTTTCTTCACCAGATTTTTCAAGATAAAAATTACAAGTTTTCACTGCCCAAAATGACTTACGTTGGATTTCAACTAGAAAATGACATACTTTACCAAAAACTACCCTAAAAGGATACATCCCAATGGGTGTTTTATAGGCAGTTTGATAAGCCCAAAGTGCTTCACCAAGTCTTTCTAGCCAGTCTTTTCTGGTGGGTTTTATAATTCTCTCAAGCACTCTTTTCACTTCTCTATTAGAAAGTTCAGCCATGCCATTTTTTTGGGGTGATATGCAGTTGAAGTTTTATGTACAACCCCATTATTTTTCAAAAGAGATTTCATGGTTCTATTACAGAAATGGGTTCCTAAGTCACTAATCAAGGCACTAGGCGTGCCAAATCTATAGAAGAATTTTGTCTTTTGGAACTCACTAAGAGTATGTGAATCATGAATTCTAGTGGGTTTAGCCTTGACCCACCTAGAAACATAATCAACTACAAGAAGGATGTATGAGAATCCATTGTAAGGGGGAAATGGTCCCATGAAATCGATACCCCAAACATCTAAGATCTCATAGAAAATTAAAGGCTTTTGGGGAATTGCATTTCTCTTTGAAATTGTGCCAAAATTTTGGCAAGTGGGACATGATTGACAGAACTCATGTGAGTCCTTGAAGAGTTAATACCAGAAGAATCTAGAGTCTAGGAACTTTCGGGAGGTCCTTTGTGGTCCAAAGTGGCCACCACCAGGCATTGAGTGGTAGAATTCTAAGATAGAGGAATGTTCATCTTCATCAACACATCTTTTAATTACCATGTCTGCCCCAGTTTTCCAAAGTTTATTTTCTTCCAAAAAATAGTGTTTTGAATCAATTTTCAACTTCATTTTTTTTCTTTTGAAAACATTTCATGAAAAACACCAGAAACCAAGTAATTTACAATTGGGTCATACCATGGTATTTTTGGAGTGAGAGATGAAATGTGCTCAGTGGGGAATTCAGGATTGCTGATTTTAGAATGAGAAGAATTAGAAATTCTACTCAAGTGATCAGCCACAGGTTTTTCTTTTCCTGATCTATCTTTTATTTCAAGTTCAAACACGTGGAGCATTAGGATCCATCTTATTATCCTCGGTTTGGAATCACTTTTCTTGAGTAAGAACTTTATAGTAAAATGATCTGTGAAGATTATGATTTTGGCACCTAAGAGATAGGGTCAGAATTTATCTAAGTCAAAAACAACTACTAAAAGTTATTTTTCAGTGATAGTATAGTGAGATTGAGTTTCATCCAATTTTTTTGAGGCATAATAGACGACATGAGGAATATTTTGTTTTCTTTGACCCAGAACAGCCCCAACGGCTCTATCAGAAGCATCGCACATCAATTCAAAGGGTATGGACCAATCTGGGGGTTGGATTATCGGGGCAGATGTAAGAGAAGTTTTGAGTTCAATGAAGGCTCTCTTGAAAACCTCATCGAAATGGAAAGTGACATCATTTTGGATCAAACGAGTGAGTGGGAGGAAAATTTTACCAAAGTTATGGATGAATCTCCAATAGAAACCAGCATGACAGAGAAATGAACGGATGTCTCGAACAGATTTGGGTTGATGAAGTGATTGGATCACTTCAATTTTGGCAGGATCGAATTCAATACCATCTTTTGAAACTATGTGCCCTAGAACAATCCCATTTACAACCATGAAGTGACATTTTTCAAAATTTAACACAATGTTAAACTTGAAAAACTTTTTAAGGACTAGAGAGAGTGAATTCAAGCACGATTCAAATGACTCACCATAAATGGTAAATTCATCCATGAATACTTCCATGCAGTGTTCAATGAATTCAGAAAATATACTCATCATACACCTCGGGAATGATGGAGGAGCATTGAAAAGGACAAAAGGCATTATCCTATATGCATATGTTCCAAAGAGGCATGTGAAAGTAGTCTTTTCTTGGTCCTAAGGTGCGATTGGGATTTGGAAATAGCTGGTGTATCCATCAAGAAAGAAATAGTGTGACTTTCCAGCTAATCGTTCTAGGATTTGATCAAGGAATGGAATAGGGTAGTGATCTTTTCTGGTTTCCACATTCAATTTCCTATAGTCGAGACACACACACCATTTGTTCTTCACTTGTGTTAGGACTACCTCTCCATGTTCATTTGTGACAAAAGTTATCCCACCCTTCTTAGGAACAACTTGAATTGGACTAACCCATTCACTATCATGAATTGGGTAGATAATACCCTCTTGAAGAAGCTTGGTGATATCTTCCCTAACTACCTCAAGTATGAGTGGATTGAGTCTTCTTTGTGGTTGTCTAATTGGTTTTGAAGACTCCTCAAGATGGATGTGATGCATGCAAAGGGCAGGGTAGGTTCTTGGTATGTCATCTAGGGTCCACCCTAAGGCCTTTTTATTTTCCTCTAACACTTGAACAAGTTTGGACTCCTTAGTTTCTGTAAGTGAAGAAGAGATAATGATAGGATAAGAGTGATCATGGAAAAGAAATGCATATTTCAGGTGTTCAGGAAGAGGTTTTAGATCAGTCTCATCTTTTATTTGTGGGTTAGAAAACTCCAGAATGGAATAAGGGACTTCAGTTGCTTCAAATTCATTCTAATTAATACTATCCAAGGTGGATCAGTAGAAATCAGAGTTGATGTGGGATTAAAGAGAGTTTTCAAGTTTCTCTAGATTGATGGAGTCTACGAATGAGAGGTCCACATCAACTTCACCATTTATGAATTGGTTAATCATGGTGCAGATTTCACAAGATCCTTTGTCATTAGAACATAAAGAACATGGTGGAATGGGGTTCGATTGACACTTAGAAGTGTCCTCAGAAGCATGGATTGAGAATGTAGAGTGATCCTCAGATGGGTATCACATGGCCTGGAAAATGTTGAACATTACTAGTTGGTCACCGAATTCCATGGATAAGATGCCGGAATGGACATCAATCTTGGTTCTAGCAGTCATGAGGAATGGTCTTCCTAGAATTAGGGGAGATCGAGAAGAGTTAATCTCACCTTCCATGTCAAACACATAGAAATCATCAGGGAAGATAAGATCATTGACTCGGACAAGCACATCTTCAATTATACCCTCAGGACTGGCTATGCTTCGATTGGCTAATTGAATGACAACACCCGTTGGATGTAAGGGACCTAGACCAAGGTTGGAGAATATGGATTTGGGCATGAAATTAATTGAGGCTCCTAGGTATATGAGTGAATCATCAAAGTTGGAACTTACAATTTGGCATGGAACCGTAAAGGTCCCTGGATCTGTGCACTTTATTCTAATAGACTGATGGGTGGAAACATTTTTAAAGTTTATAAGTTTCCTCTTGTGGGTGTACAATTCCTTAAGAAACTTGGCATACTTAGGAATTTTTTTGATGGAATCTAAGAGAGGAATGTTGAATTCAACACGTCTAAACATGTCGAGCATTTCTGGATCAAGTTCAAAGGACTTATTTGGCTTAGAAATAGCTTGTGGAAAAGGAATTGGATTCCTAAGTGGAATGGAAGGAGGTGATGGAATGGATTCAGATTCCTTTTCAATTTTATTTTTCTTTTCATTTTCTAGGTGAACATTCAAAGGAGGGTTGGAAGAGTTATCTTGAGGCATAGAAATTTTATTTCCTGATATAAGTGCAATTGCACTTACATTACCCTTGGGGTTGGGTAATGGTTGAGTTGGAAGTTGGGAAGAATTATATGGTTGGTGCTGACAAAGGTGGGATGCTAGTTGACCAATTTGGGTTTCAATGTTTTTGAGACTAGAACAAGTGAAGGAATCAAGATCTTCAACAGCGCTTTCCCATGGTTGCTTGTAAGAAGAGGCCTATCCAAGATTGGGATTACCTTTATTTTGGTTCTTGGGAAAGCGATTGTATTAGTTTAGGAATTGGGAAGGCTCACTAGGATAATGGAATCCAGGAGGAGGATTGTTTCTTTGAGGTTGAGGAATAAAAGGATAAGGTTGTTGGAAGTTACCAACGCCTTGAACATATTGAAACTGGTTTGGGTTTTGAGGAGGGAATTGATGGGGATGAGATATGGGATTACCATACCTAAGGCCTTGGTTATAGGAAGAAGATAAGGGCTCAGAGTGAGGTTGGTTGATGTTTCTAACAAACTGACCTGATAGTTGAGGGTTGGTGTTCTGCTGAGCATATGCTGAATTAAGTTCCATTGGTCCAAATGAATCAAATTGATCCTCTTGAAGTTGTGGACATGTGTCAGTTGGATGAGATAGAGATTTGCAGATTCCACAGTTTTTGACAGGTCCAGGAAACAGTGATTATAGAGACGATGAGGTTGGGGCTTTGGATGCCACAGCTAGTTGTCGCACAAGACCTCTATGTTCACTCATCCACTCGGTCATCTTGTTCGGATCAATTGATTGATTATCTTGGGCTTGTTTTACTTGAGCATGTTCTTGAGTATGGGATTGTTGTGTGTTTTCAGTCATGTTACTTATAAGATCTCTTGTAGCTGCTGGATTTTTATCAACAAGAGCACCTCCACTTGCGGCATCAATGAGAGTTCTCTCCATAGCCAATAACCCCTCATAGAAGTATTGGATCAAGATTTGGTCAGGGATTTGATGGTGTGGACGGGTTTTAACAAGGTTTTTGAACCTCTCCCAGCACTCATGGAGTGATTCACTTGGGAATTGATGTATACCACTTATTTCCTTTCGGAGAGAAGCAGTACGAGAAGCATGAAAGAATTTCTCTAAGAATAGTCGCTTCATGTCATTCCATGTGGTTATGGAACCAGGAGGAATGTAGTTGAGCCATGACTTGACAGAGTCGGCAAGGGAGAAATGGAATGCTCGAAGTTTGATTTGTTCTTCAGAAATACCTTGAGGCTTCATGGTAGAGCACACCACTTGGAACTCTTTAAGGTGGAGATGTGGATCCTCACCGGCTAGCCCATGGAAATGAGGGAGAAGATGAATCAAAACTGATTTGAGTTCGAAGTCAGATTCTATGTTTGGATATTGAATACCAAGAGGTTGGTAATTCATATCAGGGGTAGCAAGTTATTTAAAGGTTTGTTCCCTAGGATTGGCCATTTCTAATTCAACTGGTTGGACAAGGACTGGTTCTTTAATTATTTGATTATCTCTTATGTTCCTCCTAAGTTGGCGAAGTGTTCGCTCAATTTTAGGGTCAAAAAAATCCGAGGGATTGTTCAGGAGGCTACGGGGCATTTAGAGAGATTTTGAAAGATAGAGGAAGATGGGTTTTTTCTTTGTTTGTTTTCATTTTTGATTTTTATGAGAAGACGGGTTTTTCTTTGTGTTTTGTTTCAATATTTTTTTAAAATTTTGTTTTTTTTTTGGTTTTTTATTAAAATAACCAGAAACTAATGACTACATAAATCACCATCCCTGGAAACAACTCCATTTTAAATGCACGACCGATTGTCGCATATCGACCGGTCAAGGTTCTGGTGCTCTGCTAATGTGTATAGCATCACTCGGGTCGAATCATCGGCGATGATACTTTGAAGTAGTCGTTTGTTTTTAGTTGATTGTATTCTGATTGGGTGTTTGTTTGCAGAGCTTAATTGAAATGATTAATTGATTATGATTGATTTAACAAATTGATAATGATTGGGGTAAGTTCATCATTAGGTAGTTAAGCTTGTGATATCCTTGAGCTTTGTTTTATATTTCACTTAAATTAACACTCATGTCACAAGTAGACGTTGATTTGAAATCCCAAGTGTTAAGGCTTTAATCCAAGCCTTAACTTAACTTAGGGTTATAATATTGATCATATCATGTTTATGGTAGTGTATTTATGGTTCCAATAATCCATGGAAATCACGCATTAAACAAAACAATTCATTAATCCATGACATGCTAATTCCAACATACACAATGTTAATTCAACGAATACTTATCGAGAAAAAGCTCTCAATCGCTTAACATACCTAAATTAAAACTCACCCCAATGAGAGATTTACTCAAAAATTAATATGGTTATTAATTTGATAATATATTTTTATGGTGATGAATTATAAAGAGAATAAAAAGAAAGGGACAAGATAAGATTAGTATGCCGAACACACACACAAATGATGAAGAAATTGTTAAATATAGAATTTAGATTGAATGAGGAAGAAAAATAAGAGAATGGATTTTAACTAGATTTAGGCTATTTTAAGAACATTAATATTAAACTACAGAAGGTGGGTGAGAGTAAGAGATATTGAATAAGAACATTCATTAAAACATAATTACAAAACAAACACTTACAAGATTTCAAATGAAAAAGAACACAAAAGTAAATGAAATGAAAGAGAAGAGGAAGGGTATCTCAAGTGAAAACTTGAGTTTGGAAAGTCCTCCCAGGCTTTTGTCAGAGCCTTGGTAGTGCCAATTGATCCTCCTCTATTCTGAAATGCCAACCCTTTTGAAAGTAGAGGAGGGGATGTATTAATACACCAAGGTGGTGGACTGTTTGCATTCTAGAATTACCCCTCCACTTTGATCGCCAATTTGGACATTCATACAGCCGAATAATGAAATATATCTTTCTTAAAAGTTGTAGATACAAAATTCCTCTGTATACTGTGAAAATTTGGGGTCCATTGGATTTATGGAGAAAAGGTTATGGCGGTTTTACTAAATAAAATGATCTGTCCATTTCAATCCAGACTTTTTCAAAGACCATAATGTGAATGGGTTTTGGAATATGAAGATGCCCTAAAATAAAAATAGTTTCTTCAAAAGAGTTGTTCGGACATATCTCCTCTTTCAGAATGAAAAATATCAGCTTGAGTGGATGTCCACATCAGGAGACATGTTACTATTTGTGTGTTTTTATTTCTCGGCCAGAATGGTGGGCTGGATTTCAATGCATCATTTGGGCCCATTTTTTTTATTATTAGGCCTTGAAATTTTTATCCTGGACTCCATAAATATTCCCCCTAAATATGGTGGAGAATAATGGAATTTGGACTTCTGTATTTAGCCCAGTAAATCAATCTTCATGAATAGTATAGTTTCTTCATAGATTCTTTGGTCTTGTTTGTGAGGACCATATAACCCTTCAAATGACAGAATTGGATCATGGTACCTTCTAATGAAATGTTTTATATTTAAAGGAGAATCCTAAAAAAATAAGAACCACACAATTTTAATCAGTATAGTGATATTTATTATTAAAACTTTAAACCGACTCAATTAGACTACTTATAAAAATGCTCAAAAATTATACTTAATATTAAAACATTAATATTTCACACAAATTATGCACATTTCATATAAAATCAGAAAAGGGAGTATATAATAAGTCATGAAAATATTAATAACATCAACCGGCCTCCTAAAATTCCAATATCTGAGTCTTCCTACTCAGTGCATTAGCTACTGCATTACCTTTACCATGTGTATAGGCAAGCTCAAAGTCGAAGGACTGAAGGTATTCGACCCACCTTCGCTGTCTCAGATTCAATTCACGCTGAGAAAAGATATACTTCAGAATTTTTTGGTCGCTGAAAACCACAAAATGCTCTCCAAAGAGATAGTGTCTCCAACAACGCAACGCATGAACAACTACAGCCAACTAGAGATCATGTGTCGGGTAATTCCTCTCATGGGGCCTCAACTGCCGAGAACCGTACGCAAAAACTCGATCACCCTACATCAACACTACTCCCAGCCCAATACCAAATGCATCACAGTAAAATGTATTGATCTTCCCTTGCTCTATAAGTATCAGGACTTGTGCTAATGTCAACCTTCCTTTCAGGTCCTGAAAGGCTATCTCACAAGCTTCCGACCAAATGAACTTCACGCCCTTATTAGTTAGACTGGTCAATGGTGCTGCTAAGCGGGAGAAGTCATGCATGAAGCGTCTGTAGTAACTAGCCAGCCCCAAGAAACTCCGTATCTCAAACACGTTCTTAGGATGCTCCCAGAAAACTACTGCTCTAACTTTCTTTAGGTCTACTGCAACTCCTGCCTCTGAGATGATATGACCCAGGAAGTGAATCTGGTCCATCCAAAAGTGTCACTTTGATAGCGTAGCATATAGATTATGCTCTCTCAGGGTACTCAATACGATCTCAATATTGGTGGAATGGTCGTGTCGAGTGTGAGAGTACACAAAGATATCGTCCACGAATACTACCATGAAAGAATCCAGATAAAGATAAAACACATGATTCATCAAATCCATGAAAACTGCTGGCGCGTTCGTGAGTCCGAACAGCATTACCAAGTACTCATATAGACCATACCTGCTCCTAAAGGCCGTGACAGGTATATCAGATTGTATAACGTGAAACTAATGATATCCGGATCTCAAGTCAATCTTTGAGAACACTCGTTCTCCATGAAGTTGATCAAAGAGATCATCAATCCTTGGCAAGGGATATCGGTTCTGGACCGTCACCTGGTTCAACTTCCGATAATCCACACAGTGTCTGAGGGTATCATCTTCCTTCATCGCAAAGAGGACCGGTGAACCCCAAGGAGAAGTACTAGGTCGGATGAAACCCTTTGCCTGTAACTCCTCTAACTGCCTCTTGAGCTCCTGCAACTCTGGTGTAGCCATCCTATAAGGAGGAATGGACACTGGCGCTGCTCCTGGCACAAGCTCAATAGAGAAATACACCTCATGCTCTGGAGGTAGAACCAAATGGCCATCTAGGAAGACATCCCTGAAATGATCAACCACTGGAGGGAAATCCATCTGACAAGTCCACTGATCATCCAAATATATAGTTGCAATATGGGCTGTGAAACCACCACACCCACGATGCTCTGGTCCAGCTCGACTCACCTAAACATCTCATTCACCTTTGTATAGAAATTATCTTCCCTCTGGTGATGTGAAACTCATCCTGCGACGATAGAAATCTACAAAGGCTCAAAAGGGAACCAACCAAACCATCCTGAGAATGAAATCATAGCTCATCATCTCTAAGACCTAGAGGTCCCATAGAAAGTGACACCGAACAACCTCAAGCGGGAACTCCTTGCACTGATGCACAACAGTCGTTCTAATTCCCAACGGAGTGTCTAGTGTCATAAAAGCAGAAGAAGAAGAAACATAGTGCCCAAGGCTCCCCACAACGAGCATAGATATGAAACTATGTGTAGCACCCATATCGAAAAGTACTGAATATAAGATAGAAGCTACTAGAATAGTAACTCTGACTATAGAAGGTCTGAGATCCTGCTCCTGCTGGGTCTGTTGCACAGCATATGCCAGCCTAGTGTCGCGGCCCTGCGACACAACCTGGCTACCCTGAGTTGTCCCGCCGTGTTGCCTATGGGATCTTGGTGTCTGGCTACCACGGCCACGACCACCATCCCTGCATGCATGCCATGATGTATTCCAGTTCCCAGACTGGTAAGAAGCTACTAGCCTTCCTCCCGCAGGCGGAGTCTACACAGAACCCATCTCACTAGCCACTGGTACAAATGACCTCCAAAAGCGCTGCCCATCTTGCCGCAAGCTCGGCACTCCACTTGGTCACGTGGACACTGTGGTCTCTTGTGCCCCTCTTTACCTCACTGGTAGCACCTGACTGGGCTACCTGAAGTAATTTCCTGGATAGTACTTCCACTATGAGAGAAAATCATCTGTCACTTCCACTTTTCGGTAGAAATAGTAAAAGAAACTGGTGCTGAACCACCCTGGCCCGCACCACTAGCCTCCCACAGGTTCCTCTCTGGAATCAATGCCTTGTTCACAATAGCATGTACGGTAGGCAACCTGAAAATGTTTACCAGTGCTCGAATGTCATATCAAAGACCATCATCAAAGGATCTGGCACTCAACGTCTCATCACCCACCAGAACAGGTGCAAAACGCTGAATCTCGGTGAAACGAGAAGAATAATCCATCACCGACATAGCACCCTGCTGAAGGTTCATGAACTCTCGAGATCGATCTACCCTCAGCGACTCTGGGAAGAAGAAATCAAGGAAAGATGTCTGAAAATATTCCCACGCCATGTCTCTGTGATGCTCTGTCTGAGTGGTAACATCCCACCACCTCTTGGTGGAATCACTCAGAATATACGTCACGAGCATGACCCTCTGCCCTGGAGGCGTCTCAAGATGCTCAAAAATAGTTTTCATAGACCCCAGCCAAGACTCTGCAACCTGTGGTCCGCCATCCCCTGAGAACGTAGGCAGATGCTACTTCTAGAAGATATGGGTCACCTCAGCCATAGATGTGGCAGCCGACGGTTCTCCCTGAAAGGTATGCATGAACCGCATAAAGCCTTCACGAAACTGTGCCTCCATGCTTGTTTCTTGTATAACAGCTGGCATCGCATCTGGCTATGTTGGAGGATCCACTGGTAGCCCATGGCCTAACATCTCTAGAGTGTAATTGTTTCCGCTCTCTGAGCAAACAACGTGTGGTCGTCTCGGCGGCATGACTCTACAATGTCAAACTCACACCTTAGATCAAGATTATCACAGTCTGAAAACGAAGGGACCAAAAGGGGAACAGGAGAAAGAATACATTCAAGATTTCACAACATGACTACACGACATTTATACGAACTACACGGTGTGTACCTGACTTCTCTTCCCCTGCCCGGGTCCTTCTACATGGCTAAGCGACATGGCTCCTGTTGAAAAAAACTACACGGCGTGTTTATTAACTAAACGGCGTGTATGGTGTAATTTTCCAACTGCCCGTGTCATTTGTGACACGACCAACTACTCGGCTTTATAATACATGGCGTGTTACACCCAAACATAGCGTGTACACCACCCTATTTCTCCAGCCACATGGCTATGTCCACACGGTCTGTCCTCAGACAAAACTACACGGCGTGTTCCTCAGGCACACAACTTTTAATGGACGAGCTCCACTGACCCATGTTGTTAGTTACATGGCTGGATACACGGCTCACACTACACGACATGTTCCATATACACACGTCATGTACACGAAATGATTACACCGACCCGTGTTGTTAGTTACACGGCCGGTTCCCCATGCCAGAATACACGGCGTGTGCCATAGTGGACACGACGTGTATGTCTTAAGGTCTCCTCCGTTTGTGTTGTTAGTTACACGGGTGGACTCCAGGTCAACACTACACGGCGTGTACATCTGGTACACAGTGTGTTTTCCCCAAGCATTTCCCTTCCCTGTGTCCCCGCCAACATGGTCCTTGACACGGGAAGTGACTACACGGCATGTACTTAGGGTACATGGCGTGTACTCAAAAAGTTTTCTTTTCTTCCCAAAAATAAGAACACACAACGTTTGTCCGAGGAACAACACGGCATGTATACTGGGTTTTCCGGACAGTAAGTCTCAGATACTTCTCCGGAACCCAGAAAATACTGAAAAACAATACCTAAGTTCCAAATTCCGATCTGTGAGGGCCCATACTCCCCACGGATCAATGTTTGGCATCTTATATGTGTTATAACAAGATAAACAGTTAATGATCCACCAAATTCCGGTCGATGGGTCCCCTTACTACCCAAAAACCAAAGTATGGAATCCATTCTATCAACAATCTCACACGAAAATACTCTATCACATAGCAGGTATTTATCAAGAAGCTATTAGAATAGCATGCTTTTCTAGCACAACAACTATCACAACAACATGAAATTTCTAATTCACCTGCATGGCATGGAACTATGCATGGATTGTGATTTCTAGCATGTGACTAAATGATGCATGAGATGGAATATCCTCATCTCATCAGGTTGCAACTAAATAGAACCCATGAATAACATATAAGCAGTACAATCCCAAGTGCGTCACCCAACATTGAAAATCAGATCAACTGGAAACTGAAAAATCAATAAAATTGCAATACGAGGAAAATTGGATTTTCCCTATACACGGGTTATCTACTCCCAGGTATAGCTTATTAACAACTACCATTTCCATCATATCAATGACTAAGGATCCAAATAGTAATTCAAAGAAAAGAACTCCTCTGATACCACTTTGTAACATCCCGGGCCAGGGTGCCACTCAACGGGTGCCCCGAACCCGGTTGGTCACATGACCTCAAGCGCATTTCCCCAAACGCCAAAGGCTGTCAACTAGCAGTGAAGGACCAGGTTTGATAGTGGGGAAACTATACCCTCATTTTTCAAAGTGTAGTATAGTGGAATAAAATATACAACATACAATAACAGCGGAAGATATAAACCATAAACATTCAAAATGAACAACTATAGTAAAAAGATAACCAAAAGTTATATAGATAATGATGCAAAATTTCTCAAGTTCTAATAAAATAGCCAGAACATGTTACACAATAATACAACACGATACAATAGAAAGTAAAGGTACAACATAACAAAACAAAACAGCCAGCAGCATCGTGAGCCTAAGCTCGGTCCCATGCTCCCCTACTCCTCAGCAACAATCATGTACCTGTATAGGGACCCTTTACCTTATCCACAACTACAACAACATAGTCTGTTTGGGCCGAAGACATGACCCAAACAGGTTGTGAGAAATAAATCCCAGAAGGCACCCAACAAAGGCTCGTGCCCAACATTGTAAAAAAAATATGCAACAAAAGTGTGCAGTAGTGAAATGCAATAAACTAAGAAGTACTCAAAAGTAAAAAACTTTACCAGTTATATTGCCATTATATTATTCATTTTTAACCATTTAATTTAATAACATTTTGTGCTCAATTAAACCAAGCCCTCAGGCCAACCAGAATCTTTCCCTCAGGCTAATATAGTAAAACCACGCCCTTAGGCTATACAGTATCTTTCCCTCAGGCGAAATAGAATCTTTCCCTCAGGCCAAACTGAAAGGAAACCCTCAGGTAATCAGAATCTTTCCCTCAAGCATTGCCCTCAGGCTAATATAACTACACCCTCAGGCTAAGCAGTACCTTGCCCTTAGGCTAAACAAACCATGCCCTCAGGCTTAAGAGAACACTACCCTCAGGCGCAAGTAACCGGGCCGAGCCCAAAGAAATAACATGCAATTTATATACAATTCCTCTCAAGTAAAAAGTAATGCACAATATCAACATGGCATACCCTCAGGTATCCATTCCAAACAGCTAAATAGAGGAACGCACCCCCGGAGTGGTCCTGGATCCAAGCAGTGATCCCAAACAATAGTTTATTATCACATTTAATTACCTATACAATTCTAGGTATTCAAAACAGCCACGGCCTCAGCCACACGACACTGCAACATGTGTTCATAGAAAAATGGTACACACAAACGCACAATAGTTGGAATTTAAACACCAAGCCACCTACCTTAAACACCCCTGATCGGTATACTTGAACTACGCTCCTCGAAACGTCCAAGAATTTCCTAGATCTAAGGTAAAAGGAAAACCCATTCAAACGTAAATAACTTTCCCTCGGGGAAGAATTGGTAATAACGACTTAAGGAGAAGGAGAGGCTTACCCGTACAGTTCCAACGAGATTGAAAGAGGCAGAAACGGATTCCCAGCGTGTGATCTAGAGCTCCTCAAAAGTTTGTCCCTCTCTCCCGACTCCTCCGATTGAACAGGGGAGGCTACTGCCCATTTTAAGCAAAAAAAACTACATGGCATGTACTATTTACTACATGGTGTGTACTTTTCTCATTTAACTATTCCTCTGGTGGCACCGCCACACTGTTCATCTATCAACATGAGTATACGACGTGTATTCCTGATTACACGGCGTGTACTATCGTGCAGCTGGCAGCTGCTTACACCACCTTACTATTTTCCTGCCAACTGACTACACAGCGTGTAGTCGGTTTTTACACCTTTCGTCACCGACAGGGCTACACACCCTGTGTACTCATCCTACACGGCCAAAGTACATGGTGTGTGGAAAAGTACACGGTGTGTAGTCCAAAAATTTAGGATTTTCCCCCCATTTTCCTTATTTCTCAAAAATACTTAAGGAAAAGAGAAATGAAGAAACCCGTACCTCAAAAATAAGAACCGGGTTCTTACACTTCCCTTGAATTCTACTCTATTTTTAGACACTGTTTCTTGATCACCATGGTTTGGCATTCCAATTCCACACATATAATGACATAGAATTTTTTATGGCTTCAAGTGGTTTTTGTATTAGGAATTCCCAGACATGATCTATAGGTTCACCCTTGTTACTTTCTCTTGGATGTCTGGGCCTTATGTTAGGGGTCCTATGACCACTAATTGTTCACATGATCTGAGAAAAACAACTTATGTTGATTCAGGTGGTATTCCTTGGTCCATATTTACATTACCTCATTCTTACATATATATTTCAAACCATTTCATTCTATACTCATAATCCAGAATTATTAGAAACCATTGGTGGTGGCCTATTGAGTTATACTCACACCCTATTCAGGACAACATTTAGAACCTCATTAGATTTATTAGCTATAGGTTAAGACTTTAGTTGGTGCATATTTGTTGTTTCTTATCTTGGTATAGTACTTGTCATGGGTTTATCAGACTGAAAATATACTTAGGATACCTACAATAGTTATGCCTCTTTCATTATTTATTTATTTTCATCTAGCCCTACTGTATGTGTATCATCTATTATTTTTGTATCTTCCTTGTACATGTAGCATTATATTCCATCCATGGATAGTCTTTATAATCACTTTATGGGTTTCAAATTTATTATTATCTACCTATAGTTAGTTTTATTCATTATTACATTGAATTTATCACTAAACTAGAGGGTGTCGTGTCCCCACCATACCATCATCATACCCTCACTGTTATTTTGTATCCTCTGGAATATGGGTAGGTGTGCTTGAGGCCATGTGGCCCAATGTATCAGTTACTTATGAGTGATATATTTCAAGGACATCAAAATATGGACTTATATTCTAACACTCGTGGTATAAAAAATACCATTTTTAATAGAGATAAATTTATTTTTTATCAACGATATAAAATTCATAGTTTGAGGGAAATTAAAAGAAGATTTTCAAATGTTATAAACCTTCTACTTGTTTCTTAATTCTTTTCATGTGTGTGTTGAGATGAACTATAGGAACTCTGATTTTAATTCCAATAAAAATTAATTTATCAATTTAAATTTAGTATTTTCAGCATAATGATAGATGAAAATCCTTTGAATGATATGATAATCCATTATATAGTTATTAATTGTTCAATAAGTACAAATATATTTGATGAAAATCAACAATGGTGAGGAATAAAACTCTATAGAGTTGGAGTATGCAATATTCCAATCAAAGTTTCCTACATTTCATTTCTTTATTAGGTATTTTGAAAGTGTGTGATTTTTTTTGATGAGAAGGAAAAGTAAAAAAGGGGGAATAAACCTTTATGTACTTGAATTTTTTTAATGGGCATGTATACATGAGTAATGATATAAATCTTCTCGATACATCTGATTTTACATCACCTAAAGTGAAAAATTAAGACTAGTATCACAAAAATATTTTTCTTTGAAAAACTTTGGATAGATTTTTTACTCACTCATGTTTTCTACTCCAGGTAAGCCTATATAAATTTAAAGTCATTAACTAGAGGATCATAGTTAAGAAAATATGTGATGTAAATCCTTATTTCAATTGATTGAAGATAAATTAAAAATATGAGGTGGTTCTAATCCTGTCCCTCCAAACATCATTGTAGTTATTTTCAATAAGGGGGAGATAGAATGTCACACATATTTACATATGGTATTTGATGTTATTGAAAACAAACACAGTGACGAATATTAAAGATATCATAATAAAGGTTATTTTCTTGTAGAGAACAACTTTATAGACAAAAAAATCTTAATGGATGTAATTAATTGTCTATAAAATTTTAGCTTAGGTTTTGAAGCAGCTAGATAAAGGGGAGTATGTAAATATGTTATTAAAGAAAGAAAATTTCAGCATGAACGATGTGGAATACACTCAATGATTCTTTCTATTTAAATGTACTATAATCAATGATAATGTTTTTTAGATGAGTTTTTGAGAATATTAAAATTGTTTGGTAAGGTCTCTGGTTCAATTGGATATTTTCAAATTGAGGTTGAAGAGGTACATAATTACCAATAGTTGTGTAAGGTTCATCAACATGTTACACTTAATACATAAAGGTTATCATGTATGTTTCATAAAGGTATTTTGATTCTTCATAAAGGTATATATTGGAATCTATATAAAGCTCACAATGTAAAGGGTATCATGAGTTCAAATTCTTTTATAATGGTAATTCTATAGTCCAAATGTTTCATAATGTTAAATTGTACCTACGTAAAGGTTAATTTGAAAAAAATAATGGCTATGTAAGGGTAATGACTAGTTGTGAAAAGGCCAAACTGAAACTACCTAAAGGTAACACTAAAGACTAGTATTTGCGTAATGTTAGTTAAAACCAATGTAAGAGTAAATTGGAAAATCATATGGGTCAGGAGATCCAACATCATAGGGAATCATCATAAATATCTCAATATTATGATTTTCTAGGAAGAATAACTCATGTCATTCCTGGTTCGATTATGCTATGAACAAAACGTTATAAGAGAAAGATCAAGATAAAGATTATATAAACATAAATATTTCATAAAAAACATAGGAATCCCATTATTATAAGTTGAAAAATCACTATGTATCTAGATAAATACTATTGTAACCAAGGTTCTATGAAGTTTATCATTGAAAAACTATTTGAGATAAAAAAAATTAAGAAGCCATAGTATGTGTAGGATGAAACGAGAATTCATAATACATGTTGTTCATAAGAGTTTGGATTATATGACTTGATCATATGACTTATTTATATGGATGGATTGTATTACTTTTAGGACAAGAATAAAACTTTGTTGAAGTATTATGATTAAATTATGATGATACCTAAGTCATTATTTTATAGAAAATTTATCACAATGTGTGAATAATGTTTCTAGAAGAAGAATATGAAAAAATATCAATGATGAAAAAGATATAAAACCTTGGTTAAAATGATGTGTATGACCTTATACATATATTGAGCATTTTTCATGTCAGTTTCAAGGGGGTTTTGAGTAAAGGATATATTCCCATATATCATGAATGGGAAGAATGGAATCTTTGAGTTTATATATAAGATTTTAGTGGTCATAAATATATACAATATGATGTTTTATATATAGAGGGATTTGGAATTATCATGATTTATAGAAACTCAATAATACAATATTTAATCAACAGGGAATAAAAAAAAATAAAAGAGAAAAAACGATGGGTTTTATGGTTTGACTTTATTATCTTCGATGCACCTTCTATAAGTAAAAAAAATGGAAGAAGAAATGTTCTAACTTATGTATTCATACTATAAATTTTGTAAATTTTAAGAATAAATGTAGTGAACCATAATATTCAAACATATATATATATATATATATTATCTTAATATATTAATATTCATTACATAACATAACAATACCTTCCCAAATCATATAGTTCTAGTATCTTTGGAAACTTAGAAACATAAACAATTAGTTCATTGTAGTTATAAATAGTCTCCCAATTAGATATCCATAAATATAAACTATATTATACTTATCATACTTAATACATTTCATCATATCTTGTAAAAAAGAAACATAAGAAAATAGAGAGCTCATATACTTATTTATGGAAAACAAGGGATATATCAATGATTATATAATAATATCTTGATAAAAAGGGTATGATAACATGAGATTAACATGTGAAACCTATTCCTTATATATCAAAGATCATAGTATTGATTCATGGAATAAATCTTGGTCTTTTATAAGTCAATAATCATAAAGGAATCAGAGAACATGAATCATGTAATCTTAATATTTGCATAAGACATTGATTTGTGGAATACATATAATAAAATAAAACCATTTCAAGAGTATTCAACGATAATTACTAAGGAAATCATAGTTTAATGGTTTTACTCACAAAACTATCATAGTTGTCAAGGATTACTCCCAATAATATCATAGTAGAAATAATACCTTATTGAATTAGGTTTACATCTCATTCCAGTCTTCTTTGTCTCATGAGATATTAATCATTACCCAATGCATTGGAGGGAGATTAGGGTCCCACCACTCACACAATGAAAATCATATATACGTGTTCTTTAGGATCATAAATAATTCATCATGTTAGAACCTATGAAAATAAATAGGGTTCATAAACATTTCATAACATCATAATCCGTGGAAAATAAATGGGTTTCATAAAAAAAATTTCATTTAATCATAACATAAACCGTGGAAAAGAAGTAGGTTTCATAAAAAATATTTCATCATATTCCTAAGACATATAGATAAATAATAAGTGTGGTATCCTTGGATTATATATATAGTAAATAATTTCTTAAACCAAGGGTTTTTTTTCTTTGATGAGTAGAAATACTATTAAAAGAACATTAAAATGTTCTTAAGGAAGATTGCCTTTCCATTTTGAAATAAACTTTTTAAATACTACACAAATATAAAGGAAACAATTTCTTTAAAAATAAAAAATTAAACTTTTAAAGGAATATTCATAGTGAAAAATAGTCACTATGGTGGAAATATCTATTCATGATGTATAAGTTAAAAAATAAATTCCTTTAATACTTTTTTTAAATAAGTCAAAATACACCATGTTTGGAAAATGAAAAAGGGATTCATTTCAAACCATTTTAAAAAAAATTAAAAAATGGGTAAAATTTAATCAAAAGGAATCATAGGATAATATTAAAAACATTATTTAGAACTTTTTTAGAAAACATAAATGTGGTGGGAAAATGGTTTTTTGATCAACAAGAGAAACAAAGTTGATTTTCTTTAAAAACATATTTTTTTGGTATGTTGAGTACTTAAGGTGAGGGAAATGAAAGGAAAACATTGATTCTCAATAAATAACCATATAAGAATAAAATTCATAAGTATATTGATAGTTTGATCCTAATATTTCATCATAAAAACATAATCATAAACAATCTAGATAAATAATGATACTGTAACATCAAACCCCTTACCTCGAGTTCTCCTTGTATCAAAATCACATTAACCTCCTATATAATGAATTAAAATTTATTAAAATTCTATAAAATTATAATTTCAGTACTTATTATATAATATATGAACAATTTATAAAATTTAAACACCTATTTTTTGTCAATAAATCCTTATTAAAATCGTTATTTATTGTTCTTAACTATTTCTTTTATCAAGAGTATTTCAGTTCATTGGTTCTAGTCCTCTTACATTTTTCTTGGTTCCATCACCTACAAAATTTTAATATTGATAAAAATATAATTTATATTCATTATATATATATATATATATTTATATTAATTTATAAAGGTTTAAGATAGAAATATTAATTACACCACTCATGGAGATGATCAATTGTACGTACACATGAACGTTGTTTCCATTTTTCAACAGATGGAACAAAATAAATGAAAATATTAATTAAAATTTTAAATATAATTATTATATCACATATATATCGTATATATTCATAAAATTCATATTCATTAAAATCCAATTAAAATATAAATAAAAAAATAATCACATCGCTTCCTGGAGGTGGCAGTCCACATTTATGCACGAATGATGTTATCGTGTCCCAAAGGATTGGATGGTTAGTAGGTATATATGATATTATAATTTCATAAGTATAATTATTTAATAAATAACATAAATAAATATTAAACCCATAATAATAACCGTCCATAAAATATGGTAATGAAAAATTATTTTTATCGCAACGTGGAGATGATAAGTTGTACATCTGCACAAGCGATACTTTCACTTCACATTTGATGGGAAAGAGGGTTTATAATGGTATTTTCCTAATAATAATAAAATTTAAGTATATTTTGTATAATGAATCTATTATTTTATGGTAAATACCATAGATTAATATTATATTAATAAGAGTATAAAAGAAAGTGATCGGTTAAGGCATCTTCTTTGAAACGATTCTTTTGGATCTCTTCTAAACAAATCTAGCATCAAAATTTTTGGAAATAAAATAACATATATAATATTTATATGAATGTTTGGAATATTTTTATACAGTTATTTTTTGACCAATAAGGTTAAATGTGGTGTAAATAAGTGAGGGAGGAGGTTCCTATTTATAATTGAGGTGAGAGATACTATTAGAATTTCTCAAAAAAATAAATTATAATAAATTAATTCTTAATAAAAATACCTCCAAATGGATAGGTATTCGAATATAAGTTATTATATGGTTTTAATACCATAAAAATGTTTAATTTAGACACGTTTTGTGTCATTTCAAACCTTATCATTTTGATTTACCCTTAGTTTACCAATTTTCATTTTAACTACCGAAACAAATTTTTCAATATTAAGGGACATTAATTTTTAATTATAATGTAAAAATTATCCCATGAATGGAAAATTAAAGAAATTTTGTATCATATATTATCATAATTTTATTATTTTTTATTTTTTATGATTTCCAATAAATTTAATAAAATATTATTTTGATGAAATGTCATTATTACCAATTTTGACACAATTCATTAAATTTTATTTAAGACATAAATACAAAGATTTAATTTGAATATAATATATTAAAATAAAATTATTATGTGATATTCACATATAAATTTCATGTATCACTATATCATATTCAAATTATATCACTTTTAATATTTAAAAATTAATTTATTTAATTTTTCCATTTATTAAATAAATATTGTTTTGGCGTTGTGTAATCATTTTACGTAATTGTCTAATAAATAAAAAATATAAAATTTATATGTGTTATATAATTTCATTATGCACAAAATTAATATTAATATAAATTAATAGCTACTTTTTTCCTTATGTGAACACATAAAGGATATTTAAAACTAAGACCATGACATTTTGTAACGTTATTTGATATAAATAATATATAATTAATTTTCATGGGACATTTTACATTAAACTAATAAAATTTTATCCTAAGTTTATAAGGGTCTAATTACCATTTTACAATATGATTTATGAGAAAAAATTATGACCTTATCACTTATTTTTAATATAGGCTAACACGATTTACCCATTATTGAGGTGATAAATTTTACTACGGTTACTATTTATATTAAAAAAAATATAAAAGAATATTTAAAAAAAATAACCTTATGATTTTAAATAATTAATTTATTCTATGTAATTAAATACCTATAAATTGAAGAAATTAATTTTAAAGCACAAAAACGGAGACAAAAAACTATTTTTTTTGGAAAAAAATTTTTTTAAGCAAAAAACAAAATCAATTCTTTTCTTATTTCTAGAAGAATTTTTTTTGAATGTTTAAAGTATTTTATCAAGTAAATAATATATAGATTTAATTATGTTCGTTCAATAATATGGATTGATTTAATTTATTAATATAAAAGTATGTTGCATGCATGAAAACAATTTTTCAGAAAAAAAACCATCCCTTTTATTTAAAAATATTTTTTGTTTCTAAGTTTGATCATTAATGAATTATATTTAAAAATATATAGAATAAATAGTTTTAATAATTTAGTTATTATTATTCATACTTTATAATCCAATGACTCAGTGATAATAAACATATAATATTTTAATAATTGTACATGATTCATTTAAACTCATTTTTTTGTGTAACACAAGATATCAAATTAATAAAATTATTTAAATAGAAATATTTTATAAAAAAATCAGTGTCTTACATTCCTCCCTAACCCCCCCCCCCTTAAATTTATTTTTTTCCCTAAAATTTATCACATTGATTCAAATTGATGAGGATAATTCTTCCTCATCACATTCTCAGGTTCCTAAATAACATCCAAAAATTGGTGGTTTCACTAAAAAACATTGATTAGGTGAGTGGTCTTGTTTCATAAAAATTTCTCTCAATGATACATAATTTATTCTGATTTTTCTTCATAATAAATATCTTACTCTATTAATATAACCTATGAGTCCAGTACATGTGAAGGATGAGGCATGAACTTTCTTAAGTGAGATATAAGGAACATATCATAAACTTGAGTGAGTTTCGGTGGAATTTCGAATCATTAATCTACCATCCTGATATGATCATGAATTTGAAAAGTACCAATATACATAGGGAATATATTTCCTTTCTTTATAACTCTCATCAACTTCTTCTAGAAATATATTCATAGGAATACCTTATCACCAACTGAAAACTCTATATATTTCTGAAGATTTTCAGGATAACACTTATGTAAACTCTAAGATGAACTTATGTGTGGCTGAATGGATCAAACATTCTCTTCCATTTTCTCAACTATATTTTCTTCTGATAGTATTCATTCTACAACTTCATTCCATCACATTTTAGTTCTATACTTCCTACCATTTAGGGATTCCTAAGGATCCATATGAATGATGTAGTGAAATCTATTATTGAAATAAAATTCAAACAAATGAAGGTGTTGATCTCAAACAACTTTCAAATCCATAAATAAATCCCTCAAAATGGCTTCAAGATTTTGAATGGTCCTCTTAGACTAACCATATTTCTAAATATGATAAGTAGTCTTGAAACTTAACTCTATATCTAGATCCTAATTAATACTTCTCTAAAACTTCAATGTAAACTTTAGTTCCTGATCATTTTGAATTGATAGTGGTGCACCATGAAATATCACCACTTTCTTAATGTATAACCGAATTAGTTTGTCAAGTGGTAAATATTCTCAAATGGAGATTAAGTGTTCTAACTTCATAAGGAGGTTGACTATAACCCATATATCATTATAAACATGAGAAGTTTTGGGGATTTTTATGGAAAAGTCCAAGGTGTTGTTTTCTTTATTCATATTTTAGTTTGAGTAATTGTTGTAATATCACCTTAGGCTTATATCTATTAGACTTAACTAGTTGACATTCCAAGAATTGAGAAACATACTCTATGGTATCTATCTTCATTAAAACCCACTATAAATACTCTTTCGAATCTCAATATATCTTCGTAATTCGAAAATGAATAGTGCAAGCTCACGTGTCATTGGGCTTGAGCGACAAACTAAAATTTATAACCTACTTACTACTTAGGATAGTGGAAAGACATGGTCGAACCACAGGGAGGCCTAATGTTGTGTTTGGAAATATAAAAAGAATAAATGAAACAAAAACACACACAAAAACAAGTAAAAACAGTTGGTGGAGGTGAAGAGGAGTGAGTGAAAATTAGTGTGTAAGGGGGAAGACAAAACAACAAGAGAAAATGTGGTGAAAACAACCAATAGATGAGTAGGGGGAAAGTCCATACGATGATTCTAAATTGATTAGTCTTGTTCATGCAATTAATTTTAAGAAATATAGATCTAACTTAATGTAACTGGCCAGATTTTTCATCTGGTCAGTTTGTGATGAAATAACTCTTACAGTCCTTCGACTGTAAAAGTCATTCAATCCAATGGCGATAACAAGTTAGATGTCACTAGACTCAACTTTTCAGTTGAGTTTAGTGTGTCTCTCTCATTCAATAATAACTCACTTGTCAGTGAGTTCCTCAAATTGAAATAGTTTTCATTATGGTTCAAACAAGATCAGTTTTCACTCAACCTTGTTGTTTTGAAAATAAACTCATTCTGCAAACAGTGAGAGAGACGTTCCAAAAAAATGATGCAGTGCATGAATAACTGTGAACAAAATCTAACCAGCCCAACTATTCCCCCAGAAGGAAGTTAGCTAGACATAATGGTTAATTTAAATGAAAAAATAGAATTAGAACCAATGAAATTCATATTGAGATAAGTTGCAGAAGAATAGAGGACACGTAAAAGAAAATCATTCATCTCCCTACTTGATCTCTTGAAAGTTCTAATTCTTGCTACTCAATGGTGGATACGATTCTGAAATGCACTCGATGTCCCACCCTGGGAATCGAGGTGTGAAATTATTTGATCTGTTTCTCTCGGTACTCCAATATTCTTCCGATATGAAATGGTGAAAACTCTAGGGATAGCCTGATCCTCTCTCGATGGATGGAAGTGCAATCGAGAATGAAGTCTCTATCGAGAGGTGTCATCCAGTCCTGTTGAATGCCTCCTCCTTTGATTTCTGCTCACCCCCTTGTATCCCTCAAGTCCCTCCGTTGTGTATGAATGCTAATGACCCCTGTTGAATTCTCTGGAATCTCACCCGAGTTGTTCCCTGGACTCCACGTGGAACTTTCATTGTTCTACTTCCTCCGCACTCGTCACTGGAGCAGTTGCTCCTAACAGAATGAAATGGTGCACGCACAGCGAGCCACAACCCTCCCTCTACAAGTCATGAGATCCATGTGGTGCACTTTTATGTGCACGTCACCAGTTTTTTAGTGAACTCTATGTAAGTTCATACAACCCCCCTGCAACGAAACAATAGAAAACACAATAAGCGCATGCGAGTAAGAGAAAATAAAACTGGTATGTATAACTAAATACATTTATACAATATATACTAATAACACTACTTAAAGTTAATAATAATAATAACTTATTAATACATGTATATATATTATAATACCTAAATTATTAGTTATATATATTTAATAACTATTTTATTTAATTAATATATATATTATTATAATATATAAAAGCTTATATTCTATTTATTATTAAACCTCTTATTGATATTATATAATATATGATATATATATATATTATATAATATATTATGTTATATTATATGTTATTATAAAATAAAATACAAACTAAAAAAGAGAAAATAAAAACAAAAAGAGGGGGGTCTTCATGGCGCGAATTGAGGAGAGGAAGCCGACGACAGTGCGGGCTTCAAGTGTTCCATCATGGGGAAACGGTGTAGGGTAGGGTAAGAGGCGACAGCGGCTCAGGGAGAAGGCGGTGAAGATGTAGGTCGGATCAGGGAAGAAGAACATAGCACGGCCGTGGGTTGTGGCAGGGCTGGGGTTTCAGCACTCAGAGGCGAGGTGGAAGGTGGAGCTCAGCCGATATGGCAGGTCAGACCGTGGCGAGGGCTTATGGTAGGGTGGACTGTGGTTGCTGGTTCAGGTGGCTCATCGACAAGTAGGGGACAGCTAGGGGATGGCAGTTTGGTGGCTTCGGGTTCTTCTGTAAATGGAAAGGCGGAACTTGGGCACAAAACTGAGATTTAAAGTTTTAGGTTTGAATGATTTTGGATTGATTGAATTATGTGTCTCACTGCTGTTAGATGCTATTTTCAATTTGATGTTGGGGGTAAATTACTATATTACTGGTGCATTGATGCAATGTTGTGATGTTGTTGTGTTGATGATGTGCTTCGTGGATGAGGTGGGTGGGAAGCGGTAAGTTATGTTCATGGTGAGACCGTGAGAGTGATGAGAAAACGGTGAGACGGTGAAGAAACACAGTGTGTGGGGGAAACCGATGGCACCATGAGTGTGGGACAGTAATGGAGGAACGGTGCCACCATGATCATGAAAACGATGGAAAAGGACCGTACAACCGCTACACCTGTAAACGAAAACACAATAATAAATTAAATTAAATAAACATTAATTCAGCTAAAAAATTAATTAATAAATTAATCAATCAAATTATAAAAAATATAATTAAATACTAAATAAGATAAAATTAAATAATAAAATTAATTATGATTTATTTAAAAGAATAAATATATTTTTGCTATAAACAAATTAATTCAAAACAAATTAAAACAATTGTTGTTAATTGTTTAAATTAATTAACCAATTAATTAAAGATTTAATTAAATAAAAGAATAAAAATATTAATTGAATATGATTAAATTGTTAAAACTAATTACATTATTAAAAGACTTAAAACTAAAATGAGTTATTTATTTAAAATTTAAGGAATAATTAATTAAATTAATAAATTAAAAATTATTGAAACTGATAACAAAAATAATTAATTAAATGAAATTAAAATAACAACTTAATTTTATTATTGAAAAACAATAAAAAATAAACAACAAAAACCGACTTTTAACACATAAACACATTTTTCATAATGTTTATTCACAAAATACAACAATTGATAAATATTACACAAAATGCAACAGTTTGATATTAAAAATTAAACAAAAATATAAAAAAGGATGTGGCAAAGAGCATTAAAAAATGATCCACATCAAACTCCCGCACACTTAAAACTTTGTTTGTCATCAAGCAAGTACATGACTTTGATATTAAAATAGAAAGATGATTTGTGAGTTTCAGTTAAAAAAGAGTGCATGATTAAACACTAGTAACCAGAGGAGCAGGACGAAACCGTGGTTCAGGTTATCCAAAGGTATTTATAAATAGTGTCCTGCCTAGCTTCAAATACTCACCGGAAGTCAAAAGCCTCACAAATTTATACAATGTCAAGTATTTCATGCCTCATATGTTTATTCATTAACAGTCCTACTTCACCTTCCAATTTAAGTTTTAATCCAAGGAGTGTTGATAGGTTAGATGGAGTGGAGTTTAAAACTTAACCAAGGGAACCTTACATTCTCACCTTCCTCCAGGTCCCAAAAATTAAAGTCCATTAATTTTATCACTTTATTAAATCAACTCAAATGAAAATTAACCAAGTCAATTGCTCCCTTCTTCATACGGGTTCTAAATCCTCATCACCTTAATGAGTTCATTTTTCAAAAGGGCACTTTATTTCCATTTTTCCCAGCCATATTCCATGTGTAGAGCACTGTGAATAGCACTTATAAAGGTTGAAATTGGATTTATTTATTCACAAAAACATAACCAGTGCACCTTGTCTTAGATACTCACCATGGGATCCCATTTTCACATTTTACTCTAGTTACAAAAGACTTAATTAATAATCATTCAAGTTGACTTCCTAAAGTGATTGGATTTTATTTGATAAAAATGTGAGTCTCCTAGGTTTCTATGAGAACTTCTAGTTACTCCAAGTCATGATCCTCATCCTACAAAACCTATCATGTCACACTCCCATCCTCAGTTCCTAAATAGAAAGGTTCATAGAGATAGTGAACAATTACTCTCATCAATCACTCATGATTAATCGTTTCTGACTAAGTTCCACTCTCAACACCCAACAAATAGGTATCCACTCTCAGGACATAATTGAAATACCATTGAACCTCCAATGACCATAAATTGATGAAAGAATTTGAAATTATTTTTTTTAAGGAATTCTAAGACTTTTGATGAAATTTACCATTTTTAAAACAAACACAAACTGAGGTTCAAAATGGGGGAATTCGACATCACACTAGAATGACCCCTCTCCCCCACACTTAAAACCCAACTTTGTCCCCAATGTTGTGTCTCAAGGTGGGAGATAGTTTATTTTCAAAACAGATGGAAATTTCATTTGAAAAAGGGTATGGAGGGGAAGCAATGAGGTTCAAAAAATTTCTTTTCCACACAAAAAGAGAGAAAATAAAAACAAAAACAAACAAAAACAAATAAACCCAACCCCACCAACCACCACCAACAACCAAGTATAGTTCTATTCCTAAACTATTCAAGATTTGAATCATTGTGAGTAGACAAAAGAATTTATTAATAACATTTAATTAGAAGCATGATGAACAGTGATACATAGCAGCAGCTTAATGAAATTGAAAGTAGTGGGTGCAAGCAGGATTCAAAAATCAGTTCAAAATAATTTCTCAATTCTCTAGATACAAGCAGCTAAACACCCGTGAAAGAAAACATAATATAAGAGATTCAAAAATCAGTGGGAATACCCCATGCTTAGTTCACAGTAAATATTAAGCAATTAATTAAAATTGAAAATGGGAAGAACAAGACTTCCCTGAATTATTGGACCTTTAACAGTGGCTTCCATCAACAAATCCTCATTAGAAATAGTGGGTTGTTACTCCTCTTCATTAGACTGCAAGTTCAAATAAGTAAAATAACATTACAGAGTTTTATGTTCAAGATAAGTAACCCAAGAGAGTGATTAGTGAGAAATGTTATCCATATGATGCAGTGGATTGCTCCCATGGGGTTTCTTGGCCAAGATTCTGGTAGCAAAAACTCTCTCTATAAAACAAAAACTGATCATGACGCACCATTAAGCAGTTAAGAAATTGAACTGGAGAATAAGTAGTAGGAATTACTTTATTGAAGAATAAAAATAAAAGGAAAACAACTAAGCATCCATGGGTTAGTACCCATGAAACACTGAGTTTATAGTACTTAGTTAGACTAGAAACAACTCATTCTTCCAACAGAGATATGGTCGTTAAGCCCTTTGGTTTCCCTTCAAAGAAGTGCTTTATTATTTCACCATTGACTAAGAAAGGTTTATTCTCTTCTCAAACTAGTTCAATGGCTCCATTAACCAAGACACTAACAATGGTAAAGGGTCCTGACCACTTGGACTTCAACATTCATGGAAACAATTACAATCTAGAATTGAAAAGTAGGACTCTCTCACCAACCTTAAAATTCCTATTTTGAATGATTGAGTCATGAAAAGCCTATGTTATTTATTTGTAAATTTCATCATTCTCATAGGACTCTCTTTTAATCTCCTCCAGCTCACTCATTTTTAATAGTACCTCTCACCAGAAGACTTAAAATCAAAGTTAAGAGCCTTCACTACCCAGTATAATCTCTGTTGTAACTCAATAGGTAGATGACATGTTTTCCCAAAGAGTAGCCTATATGGTGACATCCCTATAGTAGTCTTATAATTAGTACTATAGTCCCAAAGGGCCTCATCCAACTTTCTTGACCAGTCATTCCTAGAGCTAGACATTGTTTTCTCTAAAATTTGTTTAAGATATCTGTTTGAAACTTCTGCTTGACCACTGGACTGTGGGTGGTAAGTGGTGAATGTCCTATGTGAGCACCCATACTTCTCCATTGAACCTTTGAACTTATAATTATTTAATTGAGTCCCATTATCAGTGATGAGTGCTAGAGGCACACCAAATCTAGAAAAGATGTTTTTCTTGATGAATTTCACAACACTAGCAGCTGAATTCTCCGGCAGAGCTACTACCTCAACCCACTTGGACACGTAGTCCACAACAACCAAAATGTACTCATTCCCATAAGAGGATAGGGATGGTCCCATGAAGTCCAAGCCCCAAACATCAAAGATTTCAACCTCTAGAATACCTTTTTGGTCTAGTTTCACCCTTCTTCCAACATTTCCCAACATTTGACATTTATCACAGCCAATGACCAAACTCCTAGCATCTTTAAACAATGTTGGCCAGTAGAAACCAGCCTATAGGACCTTTTGAGCTATCCTTTCTCCACCATGGTGGCCACCCCAAGGTGAAGAATAACATCTCTCAAGTATGGGAAAAATATCATCCTCAACCACACATCTTCTCAAAATCCCATCAACACATCTCCTAAAGAGAAGAGGGTCACCCCAAATATAATATTTCAGCTCAGATATAAACCTCTTCCTCTAGTTGTGTGAGAGATTCTTGGGCATGACTCCAGCTACCTGAAAGTTGGCATAGTCTGCGAACCAATCAGACTTTTGTACAGAGACAGTAAACAATTGTTCATCCGGGAATGTATTGTTGATAACTTTTGGTTCCTTAGTTGGGGAATTGGGCAATTGGGACAAGTGATCTACAAATGCATTCTCAGCCCCTTTCTTATCCTTGATCACTAAATCAAACTCTTGTAACTGTAAGGTCCACCTCATGAGTCTGGGCTTTGAGTCCTTTTTAGCCAGCAAGTACTTTATGGCTGAATGACCTATGAAAATTATGATCCTTGATCCTATCAAGTATTGCCTGAGCTTTTCCAAATAAAACATCGCAGCAGCCAACTCCTTTTCAGTGGTGGAATAATTCTTATGGGAATCATCTAGTAGCTTTATTGAATAGTAAATAACATATAGTTTCCTATCCTTTATCTACCCTAAACAACTCCTACTACAAAGTCACTAGCATCATACATCACCTCAAAGGGAAGCTTCCAGTCAGGAGCAGTGATTACAGGTGAAGTATTAAACTTCTCCTTAAGCAGATTAAAGGCCTCTAGACTTGTCTCATCAAAGAAAAAGGGTGTGTACTTAAACAGTAGGGAGCACAGGGGTCTAGTAATCTTATAAAACTCCTTAATGAACCTCTGGTAGAACCCAGCATGACCCAAAAAACTTCTGATTCCTTTAACATTTTCAGGTGGGGGAAATTTTTTATGACCTCAATTTTAGCATTATCGAACTCCAACCCATTCTTATAAACTTTGTGATCCAAAACTATGCGTTCAGTGGCCATGAATTGGTAATTTTTCCAGTTTAAGACTAATTTGGTCTCTTGGAACCTTTCTAACACTAGTTTCATATTTTTCAGATTGTTCTAAAAGTTATTTCCCACAATAGAAAAATCATCCATGAACACTTCAATTATCTTTTCAATCATGACTGAAAAAATTGCCATCATGCACCTCTGAAAAGTTACAGGAGCGCCACACAAGCTAAAGGGCATCCGCTAGTAAAAAAATATCCCAAATGGACAGGTGAAGTTGGTTTTTTCTTGGTCCTCAGATGCAAAGTCAATCTGGTTGTAACAAGAATAATCATCCAGAAAGTAGAAGAATTCATTTCCTACCAAACTCTCGAACATTTGATCCAAAAACGGCATGGGAAAGTGATCCTTTCTTTTAGAAGCATTAAATTTTCTGTAGTCTATATAGACTCTCCATTTATTCACTCCACTTGTCTAGATTTTCTCATTCTTTTCATTAGTGACCACTATCACTCCACTCTTTTTGGGAACCACCTCGACAGGACTGACCCAGGGGCTATCAAAAATGGGAAAAATTATTCTAGAATCAAGTAACCTAATCACTTATTCTCTCACAACTTCCTTCATGTTGGTTTTGAGTCTTCTTTGGGATTCTACTATGGTCTTACACTCAGGTTCCATGGGAATTTTATGCATACATAAGTCTGGACTTATCCCCTTGATATCAGCAATTGACCAGCCTATGACTAACTTGTATTTCTTCAAAATAGTAAGCATATTTTTCTCTTGACTCGCCTCTAGGTTGGATGAAATGATCACAGGGAGGTAGGAACTGTCTTCTAAAAAGGAATATTTTAGGTGGGCAGGGAGGGGTTTGAGTTCAAGGGTGGTTGTCGACTTTCTTGAGGGAAGACACTTGGGCCTGGGTGGCCCAAGGTCTTCATGCTGCCTCTTGAAGAAGGTAGTGGAGAGGGATTCTTCCTCATCACTAGAGATTCCAAAAAAATCTCCTCAAACATAGACTCCTGTCTTAGTGTAAGAATGTTCTCCAAAACAAACTCATCTAGGTTCTCCAAGAATTCTCCCTCATACTCATCAACAAATTCTCTCTCCCTACTTGAGCTAATCCCCATGCAAGCGGTAGTAGGGATTTCATGTTCACTATTGATTTTAGCTATCACTCTCGAAAACTCTTATTCCTTATTATCAACACTACTCTTAGCAACTAACATATCATCTTTTATGAAAATTGGGTGGGTGGGTTCTTAGATATTATTAAACATATTTAATTCTTTTTTTTGTTCACCCATATTGAAAATCAGTTTCCCCTTAGACATATCTATCACAGCTCTCCCTGTGTCCAAGAAGGGCCTACTGAGAATGATAAGAACCTCCTGGTCACACTCCATATCAAGGATAAGAAAGTCAACAGGAAAAACGAGTTTGCCTACTCCCACTAACAGATCATCGACCCTACCCACTAGATGAGTAATGGACCCATCAGTAATCCGTAACACAATAGTGGTTGGTTGGGGAACTCCTAATCTCAGGTGTTGAAAAAGTGACAGGGGAATCAGATTGATACTAGCACCCAAATCACACAAACAATTTAACTTACAACCATTATACACAAAAGTGCAAGGGATGACATATCTTCTTGGGTCCTAGAGCTTAGGAGGTATCCTATTTTGCAAGATTGCACTACACTCTTATGTTAAGCTATAAGTGTAAAATTCTTCCAATGTATTTTTGTTTGAACAGATTTTCTTGAGTGATTTAGAATATGAAGGGCTTTGAATCAAAGCTTCCAAGAATGGGATATCAATATTCAGCTTCTTAACCACTTTCAAAAACATCATCAATTCAGAATCCTGAATTGGATTCTTAATTATTTTTGGGAAATGGATTGTGGGGAAAAAAATTCCTCACAATTGGGGGCATCTCTACAGCTTCCACTTCAAAAAAATTATTCCCTTTATTGTCTTTGTTTTTCAAGAAATTTTCTTTGTGTTTTTTATCTGGGATTGTAGGAACTGGAGGGATTCTAGTGGTGTCGTCCAATTTTATAGATTCAGGTTCTTTCAGATTTGAGTTTCCGGCTTCATCTAGTTTTTCATTTTCAGTATTTCGAGGTTCTTTCCTAGGATCTTAGTGTGTTTGGAGACCACTTCTAGTGGTTAAAGCGATGGGATTATTCCTAGTATTGTCTTTAGTGGTGCTAGGCAAGCTACCCCTTTCTCTATTACCAGCATCCCTAGCCAACTTCCCCATTTTAATTTCCAAGTTCTTCATTCTAGTATCCATTTGAACTTTATCATAATCATTTTTGGTCTTTTTTCATCAAAACTCCCTATGAACTGATGGAACATGTCTCTCACCTCATCTTTTGAGTTGGATGACTCAGCCTTATGTTGGGGTTGGGATTGAAATTGCGGCCTAGGAGGCTGTTGGAATCCAGGAGGGGCAGTAGGTCTGAGGACTCTCTGCTCCCTCCATGACAGGTTCAGATGGTTACTATACCCCTAATTATAGGTGTTGGAAAAAGGACCTTCCCTAGGCTGCATCCGAGGTCTATAGCCCGAAAAGATGGCATTCTCATGAGTTTGGACAAGCATATCAAAGTTTGTGCAATAGGTTTTAGAATGTCCATACATGCCATAGTGGTGGAATTGCTCCTTAAGGTTTTGTTGTGGGTTCTCATTAAAAAAGCCCACAGATTGGGCTTCAGATTGAGGATCAGGGGTGGTTTCCTTTATCACAATGGTTCTCCTCCTAGAGCATTTGTTCTAGGAGTTTTGAGCTAATGTATTAAAGATTTTTTTGAGCTCCTTAGAAGTCCTATAACTAAGTTCTCCTCTATGAGACTGGTCCACCAAGGTTTGGTGGTAAGGGGTGAGACTATTGTAGACGGTGTCCATGAGGAATTGAGGTGTACATTGATGGTTTGGACACTGCCTAAGTAACTCTCTAAACCTATCCCAGGCTTCATGAAATAGTTCTCCTTCATCCTAAAGGAATCCAGTTATTTTGTGCCTAATTTCATATGTAAACCTCCTAGGATAGAATTTCATTATGAAAGCATTGTTAAATTGATCCCAGGTGACAAATATTTATTCTTATAACTATTGAAACCAAGTCCTAGAATTGACCATGAGGAAGAAGGGGAACACTCTTAGTTTAAGATCTTCCTCACTGAGACCCGTAAGTGGTAGCTGTTGGACACTACAGTATAAGGCTCTAATGAAGTCAAGAGAGTCTTCACTAGGAATTCCATTGAAGGTAGGTAGCTGACTAAGAATATATTTCTTGATCTTATAATTCATGGACCTAAGAGAGATTCTAATTCATTAAGGGTAACTAGACACTAAAGGTAGCAATAATCTCTCAAACTATGCCTCTCAGCTATCTCATTCTTAGGTGGGTTCATCATTATAGTTTGGTTCAAATTCGCAGGAAGTGGGTTGTTCAAGTTTTCATATCTATTATCTTCCATTTTGACCTTGTATTTGTTCATTTTCACTTAATTGAGGTGATTATATATTTTAGGATTACTAGGTACTAAGTATTCAGACTTAGACCTGGTTTTCATGCAGTAGGTTCATAGATTTGTTTTCAATTTGAATTTTCCTTTTGCATATTTTTGTGTTTTTTTAGTGTTTTTTTTACTTTTTTTATATGTGAATTTTTGTTTTGTTTTTTTATATTTCACTTAGGCTCCCCAGAAATAGATAAAAAAATTTCATGCTCGCGCATTGTTGGGAACGAGCGACAAACTAAAATTTATAACCTACTTACTACTTAGGACACTGTCAAGAGAGGTTCGAACTACATAGAGGCCTAATGTTGTGTTTGGCGATCTAAAAAAATAAAATAAACAAAAAAATAGACAAAAACAATAAAAAATAGTTGGTGGCAGTGAAGTGGAGTGTGTGAAAATTATTGTGTAAGGGGGCATATAAAACAGAAAGAAAAAATGTGGTGAAAACCAATAATAGATGATTAGGAGGGAAAGTCCACTGACCGATTTGAAATTTCTTAGTCTCGTTCATGCACTAAAGATTAAGAAATATGTATATGACTTAATGTAACTAGCCAGATTTGTCATCTGGTCAGTTTGTGATGAAATAACTCTTACAGTCCTTCTACTGTAAAATTAATTCCATCTAATGGAGATAACAAGTCTAATATCACTGGACTCAACTTGTTAGTTGAGTTTAGTGTGTCTCTCTCATTTGAGCATAACTCACTTATCATTGAGTTCCTCAAATTGAAACAGTTTTCATTATGGTTCAAACAAGATTGGTTTTCACTCAACCTTGTTGTTTTGAAAATAAACTCATTCTGTAAACAGTGTGATAGACGTTCCAAAAAAATGATTTAGCGCATGAATAAGATTGAACAAAATCTTACTAGCCAGCTTATTCCCCCCGAATGAAGTTAGCTGGACATAATGGTTGATTTCAATGCCAACAATATAATTATAACCAATGAAATTCATATTGAAATAAGTTGCAGAAGAACATAGCACAAGGAAAAGAAAATTGTTTGTCTCCCTGCTTAATCTCCTAAAATTTCTAATTCTTGCTGCTCAATGGAAGATGTGATGCTGGAATGCGTTCAATGTCCCACCCTAGGAATCGAGGTGTGAAATGCTTTGATTTTCTACTCTCGGTACTCCAATTTTCTTTTGATTTGAAATGGTGAAAACTCTAGGGATCGCCCAATCCCCTCTCTATGTATTGAAGTGCAATCAAGAATGAAGTCTCTGTCGAGATATGTCATCCAGTCCTATTGAATGCCTCCTCCTTTGATGTCCGCTCACCCCCCTTGTCTCCCTCAAGTCCCTTTGTTGTGTATGAATTCTAATGACCCCCGTTGAAGTCTCTGTAATCTCACCCGAGTTGTTCCCTGGCCTCCACGTGGAACTTTCATTGTGCTACTTCCTCCGCACTCGTCACTAGAGCAGTTGCTCCTAACTGAATGAAATGGTGCACGCACAGCGAGCCACAACCCTCCCTCTGCAAGTCAGGAGATCCATGTGGTGCACTTTTATGTGCACATCACCAGTTTTTTAGTGAACTCTATGTAAGTGCATACAACCCCCCTGCAACGAAACAATAGAAAACACAACAAGCGCATGCGAGTAAGAGAAAATAAAACTGCTATGTGTAACTAAATACATTTATACAATATATACTAATAAAACTACTTAAAGTTAATAATAATAATAACTTATTAATACATGTATATATATTATAATACCTAAATTATTAGTTATATATATTTAATAACTATTTTATTTAATTAATATATATATTATTATAATATATAAAAGCTTATATTCTATTTATTATTAAACCTCTTATTGATATTATATAATATATGATATATATATATATATATATTATATAATATATTATGTTATATTATATGTTATTATAAAATAAATTAAAAACTAAAAAAGAGAAAATAAAAACAAAAAGAGGGGGGGTCTTTGTGGCGCGGATTGAGGAGAGGAAGGCGACGACAGTGCGGGCTTTGAGTGTTCCATCATGGGGCGACGGTGCAGGGTAGGGTAAGAGGCGGCAGCGGCTCAGGGAGAAGGCGATGTAGATGTAGGTCGGATCAGGGAAGAAGAACATAGCACGGCCGTGAGTTGTGGCAGGGCTGGGGTTTCAGCACTCAGAGGTGAGGTGGAAGGCAGAGCTCAGCCGAGATGGCAGGTAAGACCGCGACGAGGGCTTGTGGTAGGATGGAGTGTGGTTGCTGGTTCAGGTGGCTCATCAACAAGTAGGGGAAGGCCAGGGGATGGCAGTCTTGTGGCTTCGGGTTCTTCTATAAATGGAAAGGCGGAACTTGGGCACAAAACTGAGATTTGAAGGTTTAGGTTTGAATGATTCTGGATTGATTGACATATGTGTCTCACTGCTGTTTGATGTTATTTTCAATTTGATATTGGGTGTAAATTACTATATTTCTGGTGCATTGATGCAATATTGTGATGCTGTTGTGTTGATGATGTGCTTCGTGGATGAGGTGGGTGGGAAGCGGTAAGTTATGTTCATGGTGAGACTGTGAGAGTGATGAGAAAACGGTGAAACGGTGAGGAAACACGGTGTGTGGGGGAAACCGATGGCACCGTGAGTGTGGGACAGTAACGGAGGAATGGTGCCACCGTGATCATGAAAACGATGGCAAAGGACCGTGAGACCGCTACACCTGTAAACGAAAACAAAATAATAAATTAAATTAAATAAACATTAATTCAGCTAAAAAATTAGTTAATAAATTAATCAATTAAATTAAAAAAATATAATTAAATACTAAATAAGATAAAATTAAATAATAAAATTAATTATGATTTATTTAAAAGAATAAATATATTTTTGTTATAAACAAATTAATTCAAAACAAATTAAAACAATTGTTGTTACTTGTTTAAATTAATTAACCAATTAATTAAATATTTAATTAAATAAAAGAATAAAAATATTAATTGAATAAGATTAAATTGTTAAAACTAATTAAATTATTAAAAGACTAAAAACTAAAATGAGTTATTTATTTATAATTTAAGGAATAATTAATTAAATTAATAAATTAAAATATATTGAAACTGATAACAAAAAGAATTAATTAAATGAAATTAAAATAACAACTTAATTTTATTATTGAAAAAAAATAAAAAATAAACAACAAAAACAGACTTTTAACACATAAACACATTTTTCATAATGTTATTTACAAAATACAATAATTGATAAATATTACACAAAATGCAACAGTTTGATATTAAAAAGTAAACAAAAATATAAAAAAGGATGTGTCAAAGAGCATTAAAAAATGAGCAAAATCAAACGCCCCCACACTTAAAACTTTGTTTGTCATCAAGCAAGTACATGCCTTTGATATTAAAATATAAAGATGATTTGTGAGTTTCAGTTAAAAAAGAGTGCATGATTAAACACTAGTAACCAGAGGAGCAGGACGAAACCGTGGTTCAGGTTTTCCAAAGGTATTTATAAATAGTGTCCTGCCTAGCTTCAAATACTCACCGGAAGTCAAAAGCCTCACAAATTCATACAATGTCAAGTATGTCATGCCTCATATGTTTATTCATTAATAGTCCTACTTCACCTTCCAATTTAAGTTTTAATCCAAGGAGTGTTGATAGGTTAGATGAAGTGGAGTTTAAAACTTAACCAAGGGAACCTTACATTCTCACCTTCCTCCAGGTCCCAAAAATTAAAGTCTATTAATTTCATCACTTTATTAACTCAACTCAAATGAAAATTAACCAAGTCAATTGCTCCCTTCTTCATACGGGTTCTAAATCCTCATCACCTTAATGAGTTCATTTTTCAAAAGGGAACTTTATTTCCATTTTTCCCAGCAATATTCCATGTGTAGAGCACTGTGCATAGCACTTATAAAGATTGAAATTGGATTTATTTATTCACAAAAACACAACCAGTGCACCTTGTCTTAGATACTCACCATGGGATCCCATTTTCACATTTTACTCTAGTTACAAAAGACTTAATTAATAATCATTAAAGTTGACTTCATAAAGTGATTGGATTTTATTTAATACAAATGTGAGTCCCCTAGGTTTCCGTGAGAACTTCTAGTTACTCCAATTCATGATCCTCATCCTAAAAAACCAATCATGTCACACTCCCATCCTCAGTTCCTAAATAGAAAGGTTTATAGAGATAGTGAACAATTACACTCATCAATCACTCATGCATAATCGTTTCTAACTAAGTGCCACTCTCAACACCCAAAAAATAGGTATCCACTATCAGGACATAATTGAAATACCATTGAACCTCCAATGACCATAAATTGATGAAAGAATTTGAAATTATTTTTTTTAAGGAATTCTAAGACTTTTGAAAAAATTACCATTTTTTTAAACTAACACAAACTCAGGTTCAAAATGGGGGAATTCGACATCACACTAGAATGACCCCTCTCCCCCAGACATAAAACCCAACTTTGTCCCCAATGTTGTGTCTCAAGGTGGGAGATAGTTTATGTTCAAAACGGATGGACATTTCAGTTGAAAAAGGGTATGGAGGGGAAGCAATGAGGTTCAAAAAATTTCTTTTCCACACAAAAAGAGAGAAAATAAAAACAAAAACAAACAAAAACAAATAAACCCAACCCCACCAACCATCACCAGCAACCAAGTATAGTTCTATTCCGAAACTATTCATGATTTGAATCATTATGAGTAGACAAAAGAATTTATCAATAACATTTAATTAGAAGCATGATGAACAGTGATACATAGCAGCAGCTTAATGAAATTGAAAGTAGTGGGTGCGAGCAGGTTTCACAAATCAGTTCAAAATAATTTATCAATTCTCTAGATACAAGCAGCTAAACACCCGTGAAAGAAAACATAATATAAGAGTTTCAAAAATTAGTGGGAATACCCCACGCTTAGTTCACAGTAAATATTAAGCAATTAATTAAAATTGAAAATGGGAAGAACAACACTTCCCTGAATTATTGGACCTTTAATAGTGGCTTCCATCAACAAATCCTCGTTAGCAACAGTGGGTTGTTACTCCTCTTCATTAGAATGCAAGTTCAAATAAGTAAAATAATATTTCAGAGTTTTATGTTCAAGATAAGTAACCCAAGAGAGTTATTAGTGAGAAATGTTATCCATATGATGCAGTGGATTGCTCCCGTGGGGTTTCTTGGCCAAGATTTTGGTAGCAAAAACTCTCTCTCTAAAACAAAAACTGACCTTGACGCACCATCAAGAAGTTAAGAAATTGAACTAGAGAACAAGCAGTAGGGATTACTTTATTAAAAAACAAAAATAAAAGGAAAACAACTAAGCAGCCATGGGTTAGTACCCATGAAACACTGAGTTTTTAGTACTTAGTTAGACTAGAAACAACTCATTCTTCCAACAGAGATATGGCAGTCAAGCCCTTTGGTTTCCCTTCAAAGAAGTGCTTTATTATTTCACCATTTTCTAAGAAAGGTTGATTCTCTTCTCCAAATAGTTCAATGGCTCCATTAACCAAGACACTAACAATGGTAAAGGGTCCTGACCACTTGGACTTCAACTTTCCTGGAAACAATTTCAATCTAGAATTGAAAAGCATGACTCTCTCACCAACCTTAACATTCATATTTTGAATGATTGAGTCATGAAAATCCTATGTTCTTTATTTGTAAATTTCATCATTCTCATAGGACTCTGTTTTAATCTCCTCCAGCTCACTCAGTTCTAATAGTCTCCTCTCACCAGGAGACTTAAAATCAAAGTTAAAAGCCTTCACTACCCAGTACAATCTCTGTTGTAACTCAATAGGTAGATGACATGTTTTCCCAAAGAGTAGACTATATGGTGAAATCCCTATAGGAGTCTTATAATTAGTACTATAGGCCCAAAGGGCCTCATCCAACTTTCTTGACCAGTCATTCCTAGACCTAGACATTGTTTTCTCTAAAATTTGTTTAAGCTCTCTGTTTGAAACTTCTGCATGACCACTGGACTGTGGGTGGTATGTGGTGAATGTCCTATGTGAGCACCCATACTTCTCCATCAAACCTTTGAACTTATAATTATTTAATTGAGTCCCATTATTGGTGATGAGTGCTAGAGGCACACCAAATCTAGAAAAGATGTTTTTCTTGATGAATTTCACAACACTAGCAGCTGAATTGTCGGGCAGAGCTACTACCTCAACCCACTTGGACACGTAGTCCACAACAACAAAAATGTACTCATTACCATAAGAGGATAGTAATGGTCCCATGAAGTCCAAGCCCCAAACATCAAATATTTCAACCTCCAGAATACCTTTTTGGGGTAGTTTGACCCTTCTTCCAACATTTCCCAACATTTGACATTTATCATAATCAATGACCAAACTCCTAGCATCTTTAAACAATGTTGGCCTGTAGAAACCAGCCTATAGGACCTTTTGAGCTATCCTTTCTCCACCATGGTGGCCACACCAAGGTGATGAATAACATCTCTCAAGTATGGGAAAAATATCATCCTCAACCACACATATTCTCAAAATCCCATAAGCACATCTCCTAAAGAGAAGAGGGTCATCCCAAATATAATATTTCAGCTCAGATATAAACCTCTTCCTCTGGTTGTGTGAGAGATTCTTGGGCATGACTCCAACTAACTAAAAGTTGGCATAGTCTGCGAACTTTCATTGTGTTACTTCCTCTGCACTTATCATTGGAGCAGTTGCTCCTAACTGAATGAAATGGTGCGCGTGAGGCGACCCATAACCCTCCCTATTTAAGTCAGCAGATCCACATGGCACACTTTTATGTACATTTCACCAGCATTTTAGTGAACTCTATGTAAGTTCATACAACCCCCCTGCAATGAAACAATAGAAAACACAACAAACGCACATGAGTAAGAGAAAATAAAACTGCTATGTATAACTAAATATATTTATACACTATATACTAATAACACTACTTAAATTTAATAATAATAATAACTTATTTATACAGGTATATATATTATAATACCTAAATTATTAGTTATATATATTTAAGAACTATTTTATTTAATTAATACATATATTATTATAATATATAAATGCTTATATTCTATTTATTATTAATCCTATTATTGATGTTATATAATATTTGATATATATATTATATAATATATCATGTTATATTATATGTTGTTATAAAAAAAATAAAAACTAAAAAAGAGAAAATAAAAATGAAAAGAGGGGCATCTTCGCGGCGCAGATTTAGGAGAGGAAGGCAACGGTCATGCAGGCTTCGGGTGTTCCCGCAAGGGCGATGGCGTATGGTAGGGCAGGAGGCGGTGGTGGATCAGCGAGAATGCAGTGAAGATGCGGGTAGTACGAGGGTGGAAGAATAAATTATGGTCACGGGTTGCGGTGAGGTTGGGGTTTCAGTGCGTAGAGGCAAGGTGGAAGGCGGAGCTCAGCAGAGATGGGAGGTCTGGCCGCAGGGAGGGCTTGCCATAGGGTGGAGTGCAGTTGCTGGTTCAGGTGGCTCGTCATAAAGTAGGGGAAAACCAAGGGACATCGGTCTGGTGGCTTTAGGTTCTGCTGTGAGTGGTGAGGTGGAACTTTGGCGTAGAACCGAGATTTGAGGGTTTAGGTTTGAATGGTTCTGGTTTGATTGAAATTTGTTTCTCACTGCTGTTAGATGCAATTTTCAATTTGATGTTGGGTGCAAATTGCTATACTGCTGGTGCGTTGATGCGGTGTTGTGCTACTGCTGTGTTAATGAGGTGTTGCGTGGATGAGGTGGGTAGGAAGGGGGGAGTGATGTTCATGGTGAGACTGTGAGAGTGATGGGAAAATGGTGAGATAGTGAGGAATCACGGTGTGTGGGGGAAACTGTTGGCTCCATGAGTGTGGGACAATAACAATGGAATAGTGCAACCATGAGCATGAAAACGGTGGTAGAGGACCGTGTGACCGCTACACCTGTAAACCAAAACACAACAAAAAATTAAATTAATTAAAACTTTAATTCAACTAAAAAAATGAATTAATAAATTAATCTATTATATTAAAAAGAATATAATTAAATAATAAATAAGCTAAAATTAAATAATAAAATTAATTATGCTTTATTGAAAAGAATAAATATATTTTTGTTATAAACAAATTAATTCAAAACAAATGAAAAAAATTGTTGTTACTTGCTTAAACTAATAAACAAATTAATTAAATAATTAATTAAAGAAAAGAATACAAATATTAATTGAATAAGATTAAATTGTTAAAACTAATTAAATTATTAAAAGACTAAAAACTAAAATAAGTTATTTATCTACAATTTAAAGAAAAATTAATTAATTAATTTAATTAATAAATTTAAAATTAAAGAAACTAATAAAAAAATAATTAATTAAATCAAATTAAAATAACAACTAAATTTTATTATTGAAAAAAAATAAAAAATAAACAACAAAAACACACTTTTAATACATAAACACATTTTTTATAATGTAATTTACAAAATACAACAATTGATAAATATTACACAAAATACAATAGTTTGATATTAAAAAGTAAACAAAAATATAAAAAAGGATGTGGGAAAGAGTATTAAAAATGAGCCACATAAAATAGTGAATAGAGAACTTTTTGCTTTATCCATTAGCTCCTTCTTCAATTATAGTACTACAGTGATACAAAAATGGTTACTAAACCATATTATTTAATAATAATCATGGTTAAACTCAATAAAATTCCTCACACTCTTTTTCATATCTACATCATCCATCTATGCCTCTTCAATCTTTACTTGTATAGATGACTAAACACTCTTTTGTAAAAGACAATATTTCTCCACTTCCTTAAATATTTCAAGACACCTACTTTGAAAGTACATAATAACAAATATATTTGATCCTCATCATAGATAAACTATCACTGTCATTTCAACTCAGAGCATATATCCTCTTGTTTTCTTTCCTATGGTGGCAACGTATTGAGTGGTCATAATATTTAATAATATCCAACCATCTTATTTGGTTCATGTTCAACTATTTTTGAGTAGAATTATAAATTAAAATTTTATGATCAGTATATACATCACACATTTATCCCTAGAGATAATTCCTCCATATATTTAATGAAAACATTGTGGTAGTTAACTCAAAATCATGAGTTGGGTTATTTTTTCAAGGGACTTCAATTTTAATAAGGAATAAGTTATCACTATATCATTTTGTAAGATTAAACATCACAATAACTTCTTTGATACGTCACTATAGATAAAAAACTCTTCTAATCTTCATAGAAATGTAAGAAAAAGTGCAATTACTAGCCTTATCTTTAGTTCCTTAGAACATTCCTCATATTCATCCATCCGAAGGAACTTGGATCGCTTCAGAGTTAATGGGATGAGTGGACTGTATATACATGAAAAATTCATGACAAAGCACAAATAATTTCTATAAAAACTAAGAAAACTACACATCTCATTAATAGATATTGTTCTGGGATAATGGTCAATAACTTATATCTGTTTAGGGTATATTTATATACCCACACATGAGATTATATGACCCATGAATGAAACATTATGAAGAAAAAATTAACACTTATTAAATTTTTCATAAATTGTTTCCTTCCTTAGGTTCTACATCATAGTCCTCAAATGATATATATGCTATTCCTTTCTCTTTGAATAAATAAGAAAATCATCTATAAATACTACCAAAATTGATCAAGGTAATCTTTAAAAACTATATTCATTAAATATATGAATATAGTATGTGAATTAATAAGACCAAATAGAATCACTATAAATACATAGTGTTCATAACATATTTATAATGCTATCTTAGGCATATCCTCTTTCCTAACCATCAATTGATGATATATGGAATGAAGATCAAGCTTGGAAAAGTATTTTGTTTTGTGAAGTTGATAAAAAAATTATCAATATGGGGTTGATGATACTTGGACTCAATATTGGTCTTCTTAAGATCTCAAAAATCAATGCAGATTCACATTGATCCAAATTTTTAAAAAAAAGACTAGGTACACCCCAATGTGACACACTTAGTTGAATAAATCCATTATTAGGATTCTACTAGAGTTTATCATTTAATTCTGGAAAATCAATCAGGGCCATTCTATATCGATTCTGGGAAATATTTGTACCACTAGGTATGAGTTATAATAAAATATAAACTTCATAATCTGATAGAAGACCAGGAAAATCTTCTATAAATAAATTAATAAACACCCATACAATAGGAATATCTTTTCTGTTGAGTTTCTCCCCAACCATCTATGATAAATTCCCACTTTAAAAAAGAATCATAACATATATGATGAATGCAATTTCCACCAAAATATTATTTTGTAATCACACTTCTATATTATCATGGGTTGGTTTGGAATATCAAATGTAAATTTTGTTCCTTATAAATTTATGTGGGATTTGGGAAAATAAATAAAATCCATTCCCAAAATAACATTGAATTGAACTAGAAGAAGAATGATAAGATTTTCGGGAAACACATTCCCAAAAACATCAATGAGAGAATAATCATAAACTTGGGATGAGATCATCATACCATTGGGGGTTTTAATTCAATATAAACATTTTATTTTTTATTTAGTACTATGATACCCTTATAAAAGTATTTAGATATAAAAGGTGGGTTGATCTAGAATAAAATAATAAATTACCAGTTCTTGAGTGGATGGTAAGTGTACCTTTCATCACATTGTTATCATAACCATCAATATAAATAGTGATCACTTTGTATTGTCTTTTTTTATTTGGGATTAAGAGTTTTTTATGTCAATAATCATCCTTAACCTTTTTATTTTATTACTAGTTAGAATAATTCCCATACTTATAACATTCTAAGCACTAGAGTGTGGGTGTTATATTTTGTGGTGCTTTCTCTCTATTCATATAATTAGATAATTTCTTCCCTTCTATTTTGAATTCAATTAACTAATGACCTTCCTTTCCATAGTTGAAATAGTTACCAGTCCCATTAATAAAATTTCTCACATGTTTCCTTCCACACTTCGAGCATAAAGTAAGGGTCATCTTATTATTTCTGTGGTTTCTTGAATTGGATTTTAATTCAAATTTTATTTTCTTATCAAAACCATGAGATTAATTGGTAAATCCAATATCTATCTCCACCTTTATATAACATCAAAAGAATTATTCATAACTACTAAAGTATCTTATGGATAACACCCTTATAATATTTGGTTTTAATCCACTTAATAATTGATCAACATTACTTTCAGGTTGGATGATAATACCAGATGCTTACCTCACAAGTCTTGTGAAATTTTCCTTATAAGTACCAATAGATTAATCATTATTATGAATTTACTAAAGTAATTTTTTTCTCTATTTTCATCTGATTCATAAGAAGAAAATACACACCTAATTTTTTTTAAATTCTTTCCACTCCCACCGGTGGAAATCCCACATATAGAAACATAATGTTCCCAACAGTTTAAAAACCATTGGGAAAAGGATACTATACCAATGGTTATGTAGAACCATTAGTATATTCTTATGGTTTTTTTGTTTTCCCAATTAATTAAGGAAACCGTTGGGTATAATACTAATTAAGAGGTTTTTCCCAATGGTTTAAATAAACCATTGGGTATAGTTTTGAAGAGTTTTTTCCCAACGGTTGTAAATCATTGGGATAACATTACTTTCCCAGCAGTTTTTTAAAATCGTTGGAATAGAAATTCCCCAAATATCGACACCCCTAGTGATCTCGAACTCCAAAGATCTCAAATGTTTTTCCCTAAATGAGATATTGATGCACTATCTCAAATTTGTTTCCCTAAACCTAGACTATCTCAAACATTTGTCCCTAAATCTCAATGTGAACCCTACTTCCCAGCATAACAGGTCTGGTTTCCCAATGATTTGTTATTCCACTTTAAATCAGTATGTGTGAGTTCATTTATTTTATATTTTTTCTTCCATTTTATTGCAATGTAGTGTGTATTATGATCTCCTTACGAATTGAAGGCATATATCATTTTAGGTTGTGGTTCAAACCTACTTCCCAACCTGCTCTCGAGTGTGCTAACTCTAATTTAAAATCAAGCATCTATCTTTGATTCAAGTAATTTTTGTTCTTCCATTTTAAATCGGTACGTGTGACTTCATTTATTTTAGATTTTTTCATTCCATTTCACTGCAATGTACTGTGTGTTATGATCCCCTTATGAACACAAGCAATATATCATTTTAGGTTGCGGTTTTTTGTGATCTATCTGTATTGAATAATTTTGATTGATATTGAAGAGGTCAATATGATCTTGAGTTATTTTATCCTTGGTTTATTTTAAATTGGAGGTTTATTGACATGATTTCATTGGTTATACATAAATACAATTATATAATTTTTTATCCTAAGAGTAACAATAAGATACTCATTCATAATGAATGTACCCCTAAATGTTATCTTTGAAATATCACACTATAACCTTAAGATGATGATACCCACACTATAAGTCATTCAATGAAGTGGCACTTCCACCAGAACCACTTGAGTGGGTTTGAGGTCATTTTAATATGTGAATGGTGATAGAACAAAAATTTACTCAATTACATGATCATTTATTCCTACTCCATCAAGCGGTTCGGTCATACACTTGTAATATTTTTTGAAATTCAAAATGTGTGTTAGGAATTCATGTCACAATTTTCTTAGGTATTTATCAAGCATTATTAAGGTATTCATATCATTTTCTATCCTATGAAGGCACCCATAAAAAGGAGTATAACCATCATAGAACTCACCAATATTGTTCATGCCTACACATTATTTAATCTCTCATATAAATCTCACAAAAAAATAGCATGGTCAGGTCCACATAATTATTCCCTGCTAGTTGATAATATTGGAAGTATATAGAGGTGAACCTGACATCTTGTTGTGCACTTGCTTGGATTATATTGTTTTTCTTTTATTCTAGGAATTAGGATTCAATATTAGAGTGTTTTATTTTTCTTAATATTTGATGATAATTATATGTTGATAGGTTTGTATTGCACATGTGAGTCATAAACCCATCTCCAGTGGTAATTATAGGTTAATAGGGTTATGAAATTTCAATTCTTGATTATCAATGTTAACTAGACACCCCCCCACCCCCGGACACCCCCTACACCCTTGGACAACACCCCCAACCCCTAGATATCCCCCCACCCCTAGACATCCCCATCCCACGGACAACCCCACCCTGGACATCCCCCCACCCCCTGGACACCTCGGCCCCCTTGGACAGCCACCCCAACACCCTGGAACCCCCCCCCCCCAAGCCCCCAGACACCCCCACCCCCAAGTAACCGCCCCACCCTCATGGACAATCCCCCCAACCCCTGGATAGCCCCCACCCCCCTAGACACCACCCCCACCCCCTGGACACCCCTACCCCCTTGACAGCCCCACCACCCCCATGGACAGCCCCCCACCCACCCTCATGGACAGTCCCCCCCCCCACCCACACACACACCCCAACCGCCTGGATAGCCCCGCCACCCCCGTGGACAGCCCTCCCACCCCGCTAGACACCCCCTACACCCCATTGAAAGCCCCTACCCTCGTGGACAGCCCCCCCACCCCCTGGACACCCCCTACCCCCTGGTCATCCCTACCACCCCCGTGGACTCCCCCAACCCCCTAGACAGCCCCACCAACCCCATGGATAGACTGCCTACCCCCCTAGACACGCCCTACCCCCTGGAAAGCCCCCTACCCCTACCCCCATGGACAGCCCACCCCCCTAGACACCCCCTACCCCCTGGATAGACCCGCCACCCCCGTGGAGATCCCACCCACCCCCATAGACACACAGTACATTCTTGTATATCCCCAACACCCCCATGGATAACACCCCACCCCCTAGACACGTTGTACCCCCTAGGAAATCCCTACCACCTCCGTGGATAGCCTGCCCACCCCCTAGACACCTCATACCCCCCTGGACACCCCCTAGAAATCCCTCACACCCCATAGACACCCTCGACCCCCCTAGACTGCCCCTCCATCCCTATGGATAGCCCGCACACCCCCAGGACACCCCGTACCCCCTGAACAACCCCCCCCCCCCACCCCCGTGGACAGCCCGCCCAGCCCCCTAAACACCCGCCCACCACCCCCCAGACACCCCCATCCCCCTGGACACCCCCACCCCCCTGCACACCCCCAATCCCCGTGGACAGCCCCCACCCCCCGGGATAGTCCCCCACCCCCTTGGACACCCCCACCACCTAGACACCCCAACCCCCTTGGGCTGTGCATGTGATCACTCAAATAATCTACTAAAATATAAAATTTATTCGATCTAAATTTTACTCTCAACTCCTAAATAATTATCCTTCACAAGTGTATATGATCTTATACACTCATGTATAGTTCTTCAAAGATATTTTGTTATAAGTATAGTATTTTTTTCTTTTATATTATGATTCTCATATAGAGTAGTGTGTCCGTTATGGTTTCATATAAAGTGAAAAATTCTCATTTACGTAAATATATTTTTGATGAAGCTTTAATCTTATTGAATTAATTTTAATGATATGACTTATAACAATTTTTTTAAAAAAATGGATAGAATTTGGATGTATGAAACTGATCGGATCTCTAGTGATTTTCAAAACAATTTGGAGAGTTTTTTAGATTTTTCATTTCACAATGCTTTAGATAGTGGTCACATACACTGCCCCTATTACAATTGTGTTGGAAAACCATAGTTGATTTGTAAATAAATCATCTACCACATAACCAAATATTGTTTTCAAGAAAAATACTTTTTGTGGTATCAAAATGGGGAGAAAATGAAATCTCAAATTGCTGATGATCCAAATGAGAGGATTGGATTGGAGAATTTTTTATATGAACAGTTCCCATTTATTCGTTATCATGAAAAAGAAAGGATTTTGACCCAAGAAAATTTCGATATGAGCACACATGATGAGTCTAATGAAAATGATGATGTTGTCTGGGTGAAAAAATTGAATGATGCTGCCATGACTCTTGTATATCGACAATACGGTAAAATGAAAAAGATGGAATTTTTATTCTGATTGTTTCATGGGAAAACTATGTATGAGATTTCTAATACTTCCATAGATTACATTCTTACCTTCTTGAAGGAATTACTTCCACGTGATGTAGATATTCCCTCAAACCATTATATGGCATGGTTTTTAGTTAAGGAACTTGGATTTTCAAGAAACAAAATTCATGTTTTCCCAAAAGATTGTAGTTTATTCTGGGAGTAAACTACGGAATGAAATGATTGTATAAAATGTGGCACATCCTGCCGGAAGACAAAAGCTGATGGAACACCATCCCATGTGCCACATAAAGTAATGTGGCACTTTCCATTGATCCTCAGACTCTAGAATCTATTTATGTCTGATAAAATATAAATAAAAATGTGATGGCATGATACTGAGAGAAATAAGACTAATGATGAGTTAGTTCACCCAGCATATGGATTTATAGGGCCGAGATTTGATGCTCGATATCCTGATTTTGCAGTTGACGTGCGTAATGTGAGGTTTGGTCTTTCATGTGATGGTTTTAATCCGTTTGGGCAGATTCTTACGTCGTACAACACATGGCCAGTTTTTATACATATTTATAATCTTCCCCCATGATTGTGTACGAAAAAACATTCACTTTCATGAGTATACTCAAATCTTTCCCTTATAATCTTGGAAATGATATAGGTGTATACATGAAACCTTTAATAAAAGAGTTGAAACTTCTTTGGGATGTGGGTGTGTGCATATATGATGCATGTTCGAAATACATATTTCAAATGTGTTCTGCACTTATGTATGAGATCAATGATTTTCCTACTTATGCAATGATGTATAGATGGAGCATGAAGGGAAAACTATCATACCCTGTTTGTATGAAGAATACACGATCCAGAAGATAGAAACATCATTGTAGTTTTAGTTTTATGGGACATCGACGATTCTGGCCAATGGACCATCCATATAAAAATAATCATTGTAGATTTTACAATACCATGGAGACCGATGATCCACCTCAGTGTATTTCTAGAACTGATGTGCTTAATGAATTGAAAGATTTCAGTTTTTCATTCAGGAAGGGTTAAATGAAATTTCGAAATAGAAAGAATGTTTCCACTGAAACCTATTACAATTGGAAGAAGAGAAGTATCTTCTTTGATTTGCCTCATTGGTCAACCAATTTGTTACATCATTGCTGAGACATAATGCACATTGAAAAAAAATATATGTGAAATGTTTCTTTCAATTCTTCTAAATGCTAAGGGAAATATAAAAAATGATTTACGGTCTCAGCGTGACTTGGTGGATTGGGGCATTAGAACAGAATTTCATCACGTGCGTATTAGTAAAAATAAATGGCAATATCCATGTGCTTCTTATGTGATGAAACCTACAAAAAAAAGAAATTTCTAGAAGTACTAGATACTATTCAAGTTTCTGATGGCTATTCAAGCAACATATCTAAATGGGTCAATAGAAGAGAGTTGAAGCTAAAATATTTGAAGACTCGTGATTATCACATCCTTCTTCATGAGTTGATTCCAATAGAAATTCCTTAACTTTTGTCCAATAATTTAAGGGTGGTTTTTATTTGGTTTTGAAATTTGTTTATAGGTCTTTGTGCTAAGAAGTTATCCAAGTATTTCTTGCAAAAAATGTTGGAAGATTCCCCATTAATTTTGTGTGAGTTAGAAAAAATATTTCCTCCATTATTTTTCACATGCATGTTGCATCTGACTATCCATATTCGAACTGAAATACTTCTCAAGGGACCTATTTCATTTCATTAGATGTATCCAACTGAAATAAATATGTATAAATTAAAGTCTTATGTCCGTAACAGGAATCATCACGAAGGTTCTATCGTGAACATTTACTTGGCTAAAGAATGTATGGATTTTTGCTCTATGTATTTGTATGATCTTAATACAAGAATGAAAAAACCAATGAAAAACAAAGAAGAAAAGTATGATAAAATTGAACCTAGTTTTCTATAACTTCCTCAAACAGGAGGAATTCATGGATCATATACATTGATGACATTAAGCCTTCAAGAGCGGGAGATGGAACATCGCATAGTTTTGTTCAACTGTGATTTTTTCGATGACTAAATCTTGTAGGTAAATTGAATATGTATATTATATATATATATGTGTGTTAAACTATTCTGATTTTTATCTATAGGGAACATAAAGAAATGATAAATAGAAATCATCGTTATATTTCTTTGAGGAGAAGGGAGACTTTGTATAGTAAAGTGTTTTCTGCCTGGTTAAAATTGAAGGTAATAATATTACTATTTAAAATAATTAAAACAATATTTTATTAAGTTTAATATTAATTTATATTTTAGTTATTGAGTTTTCATTATGACTTTGTCTCTGAGGAAATAAGAGCTTTGGCTTTTGGTCCTAATACTGTAGTTCGTGACTGTAAATCAATAGTTATCAATGGGTACATATTTATTATCACTGAACAAGAAAATAACATGAGAACACAACATGATGGTGTTATGGTTACTACCACAATATACTATCCTGCTAGTGCATCAGATAGTAGACTATGATTTGAAAATGTAGGTTACTATCGAGTCATTAAAAAAAATAATATTGGATTATTATTCTCATGGATGAGTCACGATGATGAAATTCTAGTGGTTTGATTTGATGATAAGGCAAGGCACATTTATTGATGATTGTGGATTTCTAGTAATTGATATGACATGCACTCTTCCTCCTGATGAACCATATGGGTTGGCATAAATGGTGAAACAAGTTTTTTTTGTCCAAGACCATCTTCGACCTGAATTCTGTGTCATTATTGAAGTAATTCCAAGAAATATTTTTTATGATGGTGATTATGGAATTGACACCATACCTACTACCATTGGAAATGATCCATTTATTACTTTTGATGACTCCAATAGCTCAATTTTTAGAGTTGACTGTGAACCTAAAGTTGTGGTGGGAAATATATAAAATCATCCATTCTTGTTCTCGATTCTTTTGGTTTACCTAGACTTGGGTTTTTAAGGTTGGTACTATTCAAATTGATTTAATATTGATTACAAATATGTTGTATCTGACTTGACCGTTATATTAATTTTCAATGTTTATTGGTTGCAATTTTATTTGAATTGGATTTTCTAATTTGGAATTGAACTGTATTCAAACCAAGGAAACCAAAATTTCTAACTTGGTGAACATTTCAATGTTTTTTTGACCATGTATAAAATTAGTATAACTCTAAGACCTCTCTTTAAAATTTTACATGGTATTGAACATGACGGTTTGTATTCTTCTACAAAACATGTATAGAAACCTACATCATCTACCTAGGCTAAAGAAATTAAATTTTTATTTAATTTTGACAACTACTTTAGCCCTTATGAATCTGGTAGAATCAATATTCTGTGATTTTAATAGACTAATGACACTTAGTAAATAACCAACCTACTCAAAATTAAATTCCTTCATTACATCTTGTACGATTTATAGATTTCATTATATATCTATTCAAGCTCGCCTAAAACAGTGGATAATTTAATTATCCATGAATTATCCTATTCCCTCTCATTTATTTTGTTTTTTGGGTTACACATTAGTTATCCTTTTCAAATTACTTCCATATTTGTTTTCAAATGCAGGAAATGCAACCAATTGAATAGAGGTGATGAAAATAGATGATGGAAAACAATAGTCACATGACTGATATGGGAATTCCAAAACTAGTGCATGTAGTGAGTATTTTATTTCAAATATATATATTTATATAATATAAAATTTCATGTGATTAATTTTGTTTTAAACATTTTTCTAGGATCCACCTATTAGGTGATAGTTATTTGATGAGTATCCTAGTAGTTGTCCCAGTACTCAGGGCATTCGTATGAGGGGGTGGTACAAGAGCTAGACGATCTGGTCGGCATACCTGATTAGACCCTACCCCTACCAATGACATATCATCCATCCCATATTCTAATCCGGGTGTGTCTTTAGGGACACACGAAATATTTAGGCCTCCCATGTTTTCACCACCCTTTACATCTGAGCCTCCTCACCCATCTGAACCATATCCGATGATGATTCCCACTCCCCATCCAGTATTCAGACATCCATCCCTATCATCTTCTTTTACTTATGATTCATTCTCTATGGGATTTTATATTCCATCTTGTTCGACTCCTGCTCTGCCAGAGTCTATTCCTACAGATCATACATTGAGACCCACTCCACCTGTATAGGTTGTTCCTTTAGTTTTTGCAGATCTAGCGGTGCCCATTGATCATACTACCGTAGGTATACTTGTAAAACCCTAAAAATATTACACCATTAATTATTTTCATTATAACATGTATTGATAAAATATTTGTTTTTCTTTAATAACAGATACATCTACTAATAGGAGGTGGGGGAAGGGGTGTAAACGCATGTTTGCGTTGTTGAACAACCACACAAAGTTGATGGTGGACTACAATGAAGATAGTCAAATGATTGAAAAACCAGGGCAGCAATGTCAGAGTTTTTTTGTGACGCTTTCCAAATACTCTGACATCATTCATGTCAGCCCGCTCTCATGGGGACAGTTGCCAAATGAAGTCAAGGATAAATCTTAGACAGAGATATGGGTAAAAATCTGTTGTATTTAATGCAATATATTATTTTTTTTATTTATATGAATTAATATTTGTGTCATCTTTGGTTTAATTTCCCCGATTGTGAGGGTTCACGACGATCACGTCTAAAGGATTTAGGTGAGATTTGGAGAGATTATAAGCATGATTTGTATATTTGATAGCATTCTAGATTTGGAAGAGAGTAATAGGTGGTCCCTGTGATGAATTATTTTCCGTTATAATAGTATTGATGGATGATTACTCATTAGACGACTATCCAGTTTAAGGTATTAATCACATTAGAGGTATTTAAATAAAAATTTAATGTTTTCGTTAATACTAATTATTCAATTTTATTTAGGAGTAATCTGGACGAAATAAAAAAAACTAATGAAAAAGAATACCTCCACACATTGGGACGTACTATGATACCAAATCATGAGAGGAAGTAGGTATGAGAGTTTATAATTTTTCATTACAACTTGCACTTTCTATTGCTTCCTCCATAATTTATTCGATTTCTATATTTGTTATATAATTTTAGTCAAGAAATAAATTATTGGTATCCAATTTTTAATTTTGGTTTCCTATATTAAATTTTATTTTAGAGGAATAAATTGAATATGGAAGGACGCGTACCTCGAGAAAAACTATTTTGCTCGAGTTGGAGGAAGAAAGATGGAAGTGCGGTTAATGAACCGACTCAGTAGCAGATTGTAAGTTTAAATTTATAGATTTTAAATTTTAATCCCTATTTTTAACTTAATAATCTTTTTATAATTATAATAGGCTACTTTAGAGGCCCTTGATACACAGGAACCTAACAATTTTGGGCCAAACGGTCACTTACATTAGGTGTTGGGAGATGAGCAACCTGGTAGAGTACGTTTCCAACCTTGCAAGAGTATAGTTCTGATGAGGTATTATGCCTCCTCAGGCAAGAGTTTTAGTGCCACTGAGTTCCAGAAGGTTAAGGGATATGCAGAACAGGTTGAAAAAAGGGCCATAGAGATAGTAGAACAATCTTCTAGGGTAAACACTGCATTTATGAAACTGATGGAAGTTTTACGTCCAACACTTCTAGCAGAGGCCAACACAACTTGTGATGAATATATGTTGACGATGTGTTCTATATATTGTTCACTAGGTGGTAGTTCTAGTGGTGGTTGAGATGATGGAGAGGAGGAGGTCGAGGTAGAGACGGAGGAGGGTGAGGAGGAGGCTGAGGCGGAGGAGGAGGCCGAGGAGGAGGCCGAGGCGGAGGATGGGGGTGATGAGGAGGTCGAGGCTGAGTACGAGGGCGAGGAGGAGGCCATTGAGGAGGGTGGGGAAGATGATGGGGATAATGATGAGGATGAGGGTGTGGCTGATGAAGACGGTGATGATAGTGATGGTGATGAGGGAAATATTTATTTGTTACATTTTTGACTGATATTATAGACCTTTGATGTTTATTGATTTGTTGTGCCTGAATATATGTGTGATTAGGTAGGTCAAATTATCTTTATTTTTTGTCTATAAATAAAAAAACTAGACTTGCTGATTTTTGGTGACTGATTCACCCCTCCCCTGGAAAGCCCCTCCACCCCGGTAGATAGCCTGCCCACCTCCTGGATACCCCCTACCCCTTGGATAGCCCCACCACCCCTGTGGACAACCTGCACTCCCTTGAAGACCTCTTACCCCCTAGATAGCTTTGCTCTCCATGGATTACCCCCCCACCAGATTCCCCATACCCGCCTGGACAGCCCGGCCACCCCCGTGGATAGCCCGCCCACCCACCTCGACACCCCATACCCCACAGGACACCCCCCCCCCCATGGACATCCCTCCCACCCCCATGGACAGCCCGCCCACCCCCTAGACAACCTCTACCCCCCTCGATAGCCCGGCCACCCCCGTGGACAACCCGCCCACCCCCCTAGACACCTCATCCCCCTATGGACACCCCCCCCCCCCCACCATTGTGAAGATCCCGAACACCCCCTGGACACCCCCTACCCCCCTGGACAACCCTATCACCCCCATGGATAGCCCGCCCAGCACCCTGAACACCCCGAACCCCCTGGACAGCCCCACCCACCCCCCTGGACACCCCGTACCCCCTGGATAGCCCCCACCCCCATGGATATCCTTCCCACCCCCTAGACACCCATACCCCCTAGCCAGCCCGGCCTCCCCCGTGGAAACCCCCCTGGATAACCCCCACCCCCATGGACAACCCGCCCACCGCCCAACCCCCCATGGACACACCCAACCCCATGTGGACACCCCAACCCCTGTGGACACCTCAACCCCCCCCCCCCCATGGATAGCCCACCCACACTCGTGGATAGCCTACCCACCCCCTGGAAACCCTCCCCCCACCCCCTGAACAGTGCCCCACCCCCGTGGACAGCCCGCCCACCACCGTGGACGGCCCCCACCCCCTAGACACCCCTGACCCACCTTGACAGCCCTTCCACCCCCATAGATAGCCTGCCCCCCCCCAACACCCCCCCATGGACAGCCCCCCAACCTCCATGGACAGCCCGCCCACCCCCTGGACACCCCGTACCTGGCCCACCCCCCAGGACACCCTGTACCCTTTGGAAATCCCCCTCCCCACCCCCCGTGGATAGACCTCATACCCCCCTAGACACCCCGTACCCCCATGGATAGCCCCTCCACCTCCGTGCACAACCCCCCCCCCCCCTCAACAGCCCCTACCCCTGTGGATCGCCCCCACCCCCATAGACAACCCACCCCCCTGGACACCCCCTACCCCCTGGACAGCCCATCCACCCCCGTGGACAACCGCCCACCCCTCTGAACACCCTATACCCCCCCTGGATAGCCCCTTCCACCCCTTAGACAACTTGTACCCCCTGGATAGCACTACCACCCATGTAGACTACCTACCCACCCCCATGGACACCACGTACCCCCTGGACAGCCCTGCCCACCCCCTGGACACACTGTACCCCTGTATAGCCCCCCCCCCCCCCCCCCACCCCCATGGACAACCCGTCCACCCCCTGGACAGACCCACCACCCCCGTGGACAGCCACCACACCCCCGTGGACGGTCCTCCCACCCCCTGGACAACCCCAACCCCCTGGATAGCCCCGCCACCCCCATGGACAACCCGCCCACCCCCCTGAACACCCCTACCCCCTGGACCCCCCCCCCACCTGTGGACACCCCATACCCCCTAGACACCCCTACCCTTTGGATAGCCCTGTACCCCTAGATATCCCTTCCACCCCCGTGGAACCCCCCCCCCTGGACACCCCGTACCCCCTGGACATCCCCACACCCCCATGGACAACCCACCCACCCCCTGGACACCCCTCCCCCCATGGACAGTCTGCCACCCCCTGGACACCCCTACCCCCTGGACAGCCCCGCCACCCTCGTGGACAGCCCACCCGCCCCCTAGAAATCCCATACCCCCTGGATAGCCCCTCCCAACCCCCTAGACACCCTGTACCCCCTGGACAGGCCCCCCACCCCTTTGGACAACCCGCCCACCCCGCTGGACACCCCCGACTCCCTAGACAGCCCCACCACCCCTGTGGACACCCCCCACCCTTATGGACAGTCTGCCCACCCCCAACCCTCTATGGACACCCCAACCCCCATGGAAACCCCCAATCCCGGAAGACCCCCCCCCCCCCGTGGATATCTCGCCCACCCCCATGGATAGCCTTCCCACCCCCTAGACACCCCCCTACCCCGCTGGACAACCCTCCCAACCCCCCCCCCCCTCCCCCCCCCTCCTCGAACACCCCCAACCCCCTGGATAGACCCACCACCCCCGTGGACAGCCCACCCACCCCCTTGGACACCCTATACCCCCTAGACAGCCTTGCCAACCCCCAGGTTACCCCGTACCCTCTTGGACAGCTCCCCACCCTCATGGATAGCCCGACCACTCCATAGACACCCCGTACCCCCATGGAAATTCTCTCCACCCCCGTGGATAGCCCGTCCACCCCTTGGATAGAACCTCCCCCCGTGGATATCCCCCTATCCCTGTGGATAGCCCACACACCCTCATACCACTTAGACAGCCCCTCCACCCCCGTGGATAGCCCGCCCACCCCTCTAGACACCATGTACCCCCTGGATAGCCCCGCCCATCCCGCTGGACAACTCATACCCCCCTGGATAGCACTTCCACCCCTGGATAGCCCGCCCACCCCCTGGAAACCATGTACCCCCCTGGACAGCGCCGCCCACACCCTTGGACACCCCATACCCCCTGCACAACCCCCCTCCCATCCTTGTGGATAGCCTGCCCACCCCATGGATACCCATACCCCCTTAGATAGACCCTCCACCCCCTTTGATAGCCTCCCGCCCCCGTGGATCCCCCCCCCCCCTCCCGTGGATCCCCCCCCCTCCCGTGGATAGTTCTCCCACCCCATGGACACCCCCAACCCCCCTGGACAGCCCCACCACCCCCATGGCCACCCCCCCCCCCCCCCGAACTCCCCATATCCCTCTCGACACCCCCCCCCCCCACACACACACACACAACCGTAGACACCCCATACCCCCTTAGACACCTCGTACCCCATTTATAGCCCTATACCCCCTGGACAGCCCCGCCACCCCCATGGACAGCCCACCCACCACCCTGGACACCCCGAACCCCCCCCCCCCCGGATATCAACCACCCCCATGGACATCCCGCTCACCCTCGTGGACAACCCACCCACCCCCTAGACACCCTACCCCCTCGATAGACCTGCCACCCCCGTGGACAGCTCGCCCACCCCTGGACACCCCCTCCCCTCGTGGAGAGCCCCTCCAACCCCGTGGACAGCCTGCCACCCCCTAGACACCCCCTACATTCTAGAGAGCCCCGTCACCCCTGTGGACAACCCTCCCACCCCCCCTAGACACCCTGTACCACCTGCACAGCCCTACCCACCCCCTGAACAGCCCCCCACCCCCGTGGATAGTCCGCCCACCCCTAGACACCCCTGACCCCCTGGACAGCCCTGCCACCCCCATGGACAGTCCCCCACCCACCTGGATAGTCCACCCACCCTTGTGGATAATTCTCTTACCCTAACCCCCCGTAGACACCACCAACCCCTCGTGGACACCCCCAACCCCCACAGACACCCTCAACCCCCCGTGGATAGCCCACCCACCCCCCTGAACACCCTCAACCCACCTCGGAAGCCCTTCTACCACTGTGGATAGCCCTCCCACCCCCCTCAACATAACCTCACTGCATGGACAGCCCCCCCCCCCCCTGGACACCCCCTACCCCCTGGATAGCCCCACCACCCACGTGGATAGCCCGCCCACACCCTGGAAACCCTGTACCCCCTGGACCGCCCCGCCCACCCCCCTAAACACCTTGTACCCCCATGGAAATCCCCCCCCACCCCCACCCCCATGGACAACCCACCCAACCACATGGACAACCCATCCACCCCTGGATTTCTCCTTCCCCCATGGAGAACCCCCCACCCCTATGGACATCCTGCTCGCCCCCTAGACACCCCAACCCAAAGGAAAGCCCCACCACCCCTGTGGATAGCTCGTCCACCCCCTAGACACCTCATACCCCCTAGAAATCCCCACCCACCCCTGGACACCACGTACTCCCTAGAAAGCCCCGCCCACCCCCTAGAAACTTCTTACCCCCTAGATAGCCCCCCACCCAAATCACCCACACATGTGGATAACCCACCCACCCCCTGGACACCCCCTACCCCCTTGGATAGCCCCGCCAACCTCATGGATAGCCTCCCCACCCCTGTGAACAGCCACCCCCACCCACCCACGTGGACAGTCCACCCACCCCCTAGAAACACCCAACACCTCTAGACAGCCCCACCACCCCATGGACAACCCACCCACCCCCTAAACACACCCCACCCCCTGGACAACCCCCACCCCTTTGGACAGCCCGCACACCCCCCTGGACAGCCTTGCCCAACCCCCGGGACACCCCATACCCCCTGGATATCCCCCACCCTCGTCGATAGCCTACTCAACCCCTGGACACCCCCACCCCCCTGGAAAGACCCCCACCAACCCACCCCCGTGGATAGCCCGCCCACCCCCTAGAAACCTCGTACCCCTTAGACAGCCTCACCCACCCCCTTAGACACCATGTACCCCCTGGATTGTCCCCCCCCCCCCCACCCCGTGGACATCCCACCCACCCCCTGGACACCCCCTACCCTCCTGGATAGCCCTTCTACCTCCATGGACATCCTTCCCACCCCATGGACACACCCTCCCCTGTAGACAGCCCCCCCTGTGGATAGCCCGCCCACCCCCTGGACAAACCCTACACCCCTGAATAGCCCCGCCACCTCCAGGGACAGCCCTCCCCCCCACCCCCACTGGACACCCCATACCCCCTGGATAGCCTCGCCCACCCCCTGGACACCCCTTACTCCCCTGGATAGCTCGCCACTCCCGTGGACAACCCGTCCACCCCCCCTAGACACCCCTACCCCCTGTATATCCCTGCCACCCCCATGGACAACCCCCACCCCCATGGATTTCCCCCACCCTCGTGAACAGTCCGACCAGCCCCCTGGACACCCCAACCCCCTAGACACCCCCTCCCCCCATGGTGACCCCCACCCCCATGGATAGCCCGCCCACCCCACTAGACACCCACTACCCCCTGGACAGCCTCGACACCCCCATGGACAACCCGCCTAACCCCTCTGGACACCCCGTACCCCATGGATAGCCCCACAAACCCCCCTGGACACCCTTCACCCCCTAGACAGCCCCACCACCCCCGTGGACAGCACACCCACCCCTGGACACCCCATACCCCTAGACAACCCCACCCACCCCCCCTGGACACCCCAAACCCCTCTGAACAGTCCTGCCACCACCGTGGACAGCCTGCCCACCCCTCTGGACACCTTCTACCCCCTGGAAACCCCCACCCCTTTGGCTAGCCCACCCACCCCCTGGAAACCCCCTACCCCCTGGACAGCCCTTCCACCCCGTGGACACCCCCAACCCCCCAGGACAGCCCTGCCACCCCTGTAGATAGACCACCCACCTACCTAGACAGCCTTACCCCCCTGAACAGCCCCACACCCCTATAGAGAGTCTACCCCCCTGGACACCTCCTAGCCATCTGGACATCCCACATCCCACCCCGCTAGACAGCCCCCCCCCCCACCCTACCCACTGGACACCCCCCCCACCACCCCTGTGGACTGCCCGCCCACCCCCTGGACACCCCTTCCACCCCTGTGGACAGCCCCCCCCCCACCCCCTTGGACAACCCTCCCACTCCCTAGATACCCCCACCCCCTAACACCCCCCATCCCCCCAGACACCCCCTCTGGACACCCCCACCCCCTCTTGGATAGTCCCCCACCCCCTAGACACCCCACCCCCATGGACACCCCTTCCCCTCACCCCACCCCCTCGGACATCCTACCCACCCCCAAGACACCCCTACCCCCCTGGACAACCCCCCATGTATAGCTCGTTCACCCTCCTAGACACCCTCTACCCCTTAGACACCCCCCCCCACCCCCTGGATAGCCCGCCCACACCCCTAGACACCACCTACCCCCCTGGATAGCCCCCCCCCCCCCACTCCCCATTCATCATTTGGACATCCATCCCTGTCATCTTATTTTACTTCTTCTTCCTTCTCTATGGGATTTTATATTCCATCTTCTTCGACTCCTGCTCTGCCAGAGTCTATTCTTGCAGAGCATAAATTGAGACCCATTGCACCTGTATAAGCTATTCCTTCAGTTTTTATATATCTAGCAGTTTCCATTGATCATACTACCGTAGGTATACTTATAAAACCCAAAAAAACATTTACACCATTAATTATTTTCATTATAACATGTATTGATAAAATATTTGTCTTTCTTTCATAACAGATACATCTACTAATAGAAGGTGTGCGAAGCGGTGTAAACGCATGCGTGCGCTGTGGAACTACCACACATAGTTTATAGTGGACTACAATGAAGATAGTCAAATGATTAAAAAATCAGGGCAGCAATGTCAGAGTTTTTTTGTGACGCTTTCCAAATACTCCGACATCATTCATGTCAGCCCGCTCTCATGGAGACAGTTGAAAAATGAAGTCAAGGATAAATCTTGGCCAGAGATATGGGTAAAAAAATATGTTGTATTTAATGCAATATATTATTTTTTTATTTATATTAATTAATATTTTGTGTCAGCTTCGGTTTAATTTCCCTGATTGTGAGGGTGCATGGAGGGCATGTCTAAAGGATTTAGGTGAGCTTTGGAGAGATTATAAGCATGATTTGTATATTTGATAACATGCTAGAGTTGGAAGAGAGTAAGAGGTAGTCCCTGTGATGAATGATTTTCTGTTATAACAGTATTGATAGATGATTACTCATTGGACGACTATCCAGTTTAAGGTATTAATCACATTTGAGGTATTTAAATGAAAATTTTAATGTTTTCGTTAATACTAATTATTCGATTTTATTTAGGAATAATCTGGAAGAAATAAAAAAAACAATAATGCAAAAAAATACTTCTACACGTTGGGACGTACTATGATACCCGATTATGAGAGGAAGCATGTATGAGAGTTTATAATTTTTCATTACGACTTGCACTTTCTATTGCTTCCTCCATAATTTATTCGATTTCTAAAGTTGTTATATAATTTTAGTTAAGAAATAAATTATTGGTATCCTATTTTTAATTTTTGTTTCCTATATTAAATTTCATTTTACAGGCACAAATTGAATATGTAAGGATGATTTCCTCGAGAAAAACTATTTTTCTCGAGTAGGAGGAAGAAAGATGGAAGTGTGGTTAATGAACCGACTCAACAGTAGATTGTAAGTTTAAATTTATAGATTTAAAATTTTAATCCCTATTTTGTAACTTAATAATCTATTTATATTTGTAATAGGCTACTTTAGAGGCCCTTGATACCCAGGAACCTAACAATTTTGGGCCAAACAATCACTTACATTAGGTGTTGGGAGATGAGCACCCTGGTAGAGTACGTTTCCAACCTTGGAAGAGTATAGTTCTGATGAGGTATTATGCCTCCTCAGGTAAGAGTTTTAGTGCCACTGAGTTCTAGCAAGTTAAGGGACAGGCAGAGAAGGTTGAAAAAAGGGCCATAGAGATGGTAGAACAATCTTCTAGGGTAAGCACTGCATTTATGAAGCTGATGGAATTTTTACGCCCAACACTTCTACCAGAGGCCAACACAACTTGTGATGAATATATGTTGTCGATGTGTTCTATATATTTTTCATTAGGTGGTAGTTATAGTGGTGGTTGAGATGATGGAGAGGAGGAGGTCGAGGCAGAGAGGGAGGAGGGAGAGGAGGACGCCGAGGCGGAGGAGGAGGGTGATAAGGATGCTGAGGCTGAGTACGAGGGTGAGGAGGAGGCCATTGAGGAGGGCGAGCATGATGATGGGGATAATGTTGAGGATGAGGTTGTGACTGATGATGAAGTTGATGATAGTGATGGTAATGAGGGAAATATTGATTTGTTGCATTTTTTACTGATATTACAACCTTTGATGTTTATTGATTTGTTGTGCCTGAATATATGTGTGATTAGGTAGGTCACATTATCTTTATTTTTTGTCTATAAATAATAAAACTTGACTAGCTGATTTTTGGTGACGGATTCACCCCTCCCTTGGATAGCCCCGCCACCCCTGTAGATAGCCTACCCACCTTCTGGATATCCCCTACCCCCTGGATAGCCCCGCCACCCCTGTGGATAGCCCGCCCCCCTTGAAGACCCCCTACCCCCTTGACAGCCCTGCCTCCCCATGGATTCTGCCCCCACCGGATTCCCCGTACCTGCCTGGATAGCCCCGCTACCCCCATGGATAGCCCGCCCACCCACCTCGACACCCCGTACCCCACAAGACACCCCCCATGGACATCTCTCCCACCCCCATGGACAGCCTGCCCACCCCCTAGACAACCCATACCCCCCTCGATAGCCCCGCCACCCCTGTGGAAAACCCGCCCAACCCCCTAGACACCCCATCCCTCTATGGACACCCCCCACCCTTTTGAAGAGACCAACCACCCCCTAGACACTCCTACCCCCTGGACAGCCCTGCCACCCCTATGGACAGCCCGCCCACCACCCTGGACACCCCGTACCCCCTGGATAGCCCCACCCACCCCCCTAGACACCCCATACCCCCTGGATAGCCCCCACCCCCATGGATAGCCTGCCCACCCCCTAGACACCCATACCCCCTGTCCAACCCTACCTCCCCCGTGGACACCCCCCTGGATAGCCCCCACCCCCATGGACAACCCGCCCACCGCCCAACCCCCCGTGGACACACCCAACCCCACGTGGACACCCCAACCCCCGTGGACACCCCCCCCGTAAATAGCCCGCCAACACTCATGGATAGCCTACCCACCCCTGGAACCCCCCCCCCCCACCCCCCTGGACAGCCCCCACCCCCGTGGACAGCCCACCCACCCCCGTGGATGGCCCCCCACCGCCTAGACACCCTTGACCCCCTGACAGCCCTTCCACCCCCATGAACAGCCCTCACACCCTCCCCCCTCCCCCCCAGACACCCCTCCCCCCATGGACAACCCCCGTGGATAGCCCGCGCACCCCCTGGACACCCCGTACCCGGACCACCCCCCAGGACACCCTGTACCATTTAGAAAGCCCCCTCCCCACCTCCATGGATAGCCCTCCTACCCCATGGACACCCCGTACCCCCATGGATAGCCCCTCCACCTCCGTGAACAACCCACCCACCCCCCTGGACAGCCCCTACCCCTGTGGATCGTCCCCACCCCCACAGACAACCCCCCCTGGATGCCCCTACCCTCTGGATAGCCCATCCACCCCCGTGGACAGCCCGCCCACCCCTCTGAAGACCCTGTACCCCCTGGACAGCCCCTTCCACCCCCTGGACAACTTGTACCCCCTGGATAGCACTGCTACCCTCGTGGACTGCCTACCCACCCCCATGGACACCTCGTACCCTCTGGACAGCCCTGCCCACCCCCTGGACACCCCGTACCCCCCGGATAGCCCCCCCCCCCCCCTCACCCTCATGGACAGCCTGCCCACCCCCTGGACACTCCCTACCCCCTGGACAGACCCACCACCCCCGTGGACAGCCCCCCATCCCTGTGGACAGTCCTCCCACCCCCTGGACAACCCCAACCCCTTGGACAGCCCTGCCACCCCTATGGACAGCCTGCCCACCCCCCTGGACACCCCCTACCCCCTGGACCCCCCCCCACCACCCATGGACACCACATACCCCCTAGACACCTCGTACCACGTGGATAGCCCCGTACCCCCTAGATAGCCCTGCCACCCCCGTGGACAGCCCGATCACCCCCTGGACACCTCGTACCCCTGTACATCCCCCCACCCCCATGGACAGCCCGCCCACCCCCTGGACACCCCTCCCCCTGTGGACAGTCTGCCACCCCCTGGACACCCCTACCCCCCTGAACAGCCCTACCACCCCCGTGGATAACCCACCCACCCTGGAAACCCCATACCCCATGGACCGCCTCGGCCAATCCCCTTGACACCTTGTACCCCCTGGACAGGCCCCCCACCCCTTTGGACAACCCGCCCACCTCCCTGGACACCCCCGACCCCCTGGACAGCCCCACCACCCCTGTGGACAGCCCCCCCCACCCTTAAATTTATTATAATTATATTCCAAAGTATTTTTCATACATTTAATATAATATATGATCCACTTATAAAATTTAAACACCCCCTTTTATAAATAATTCCTTATTAAATCCCCATTTCTTGGTGTTAACTATTTCATTTATCACGAGTATTTCAGTTTAGAAGTCATGGTCCTTTTGCATTTATCTTGGTTCTATAACCTATATAATATTAATAATTATATAAATATCATATATATTCATTATAAATATATTTATAGGCATGCATAAAAATTATATAAGGAAAAATGAATTAATTCGTTTATAGAGAGGGTTGGTCGGTCGTACTCGTGAATGATGTTTTCATTTTTCAACGGATGGAACGAAAAATGGTAAATATTAATTCAAAAAAATTATCATTATTTTATCACTTATATGATATATAATATATATATTCATAAAATTTATCCTCATTATCATCCAAGTAAAATTGAAATGAGAAATGAATCACGTCACTTTGTGGAGGTGGCAGTCCACACGTGTGCATGAACGCAATTATCATTTCCCAAAGGATTAAAAGATAAGTGGGAATATATGATATTATAATTATATATTTATAATTGTTTCATAAATATCATATATAAACATTAAACTCATCATAAAACCCATCTATAAAATATAGTATAGAAAAATGAATTGTATCGTTGTGTGATGACGGTAAGCCATATGTATGCACGAGTGATACTTTCCCTTCTCATTTGTAGAGAAAGAGGGTAAAATGGTGTTTCCATAAATGTAACAACATTTAAGAATATTTATAATACATAATAAATTTTTTTATGATTAACACCATATATTTAGAGGAGTTAAATAAGAGTATAATATAAAGTGATGGGTTAAGGTGATTACCTATTCTTTGAAACTATTCCTTTGTATCTCTTCTAAAGGGTTCTAGGGAAGGCATTTTGGGAATAAAAGGTCATATAAAATGTTTAAACAGATGTTTAGAATATAATTTACTAGGTTTGGATATGGATATAAGGCTAAATGTGTTATAAATTAGTGAGGGAGAAGGTTCCCTTTTATAATTCAGGTAAGGGGATCTTTGGGAATTTTTCAAAAGATTAAATTATAACAAATTCATTCTCAATAATAATGCCTCCAAATGGTTATGGAGTTGAAGATAATTTAGTATAGTCTAGTAATACCATTTACCGATATAATTTAGCCATGTTTTTTAGTCATTTTAAACTTTATCTTCTTGATTAACCCTTAGTTTACCAATTTTGATTTTAACTATAAAAAAAAATTTAAATATTATAGTGTTGTAAGTTTTACTTATTAGGTGAAAATTTTATAATAAATATACAATTTATTAAATTTTAGACCATATAATATCCACCATTTATTATTTTATAATTTTGTATTCTTAATTAATTTAATAAATCTTTATTTTGATAAAATATCATTATGTTCAATTTTGGTACTATTCATTTAATTTGACTTAAAATAAGTAAAGAAAAATATGTAATTCACATATAATATTTTAAAATAAAACTAATTTTTCATATTCAACAATAAAATTTATGGAACACTATAAATTACTCAAATTATAATACTTTTATCACTTCAAATATAAATTATTTCATTTTTCCATTAAAATAATTTATATAGTTTTAGAATTGTCTTAGAAATTAGGGTAAGTATATAATAAATTAAAATTATAAATGAAAAATATTTATTAATATAATATCATTTTTTACAAAATTACTATTAAAATTCATTCATAAACAGTTTCTTCCCCATGTGGACACAAAAAAAGGATATTTAAATCTAAGAGAGTGACATTTTCAAACTTCCATTGATTTAAATAAAATATAAGTCATTTTCATGGACAAGTGTCCATTAAACTAAAAAAATTAAAGACTAACATGATTTATATATAATTGAAATCATCCACTAATAATTATAATGGAAATTTATGGCCTTTTCATTTATTTTTAATTGAGATTAACCAGATTTAAAAGGGAATTATTTAAAAAAATTACCCTTTTGATTATAAATTTATAATTAATTTTATCTAATTAAATACATAGATATTTCAATATTTTTTTAAAGAAAGTGTGAAAAATGTAAAAAAATTATTTATTTAGGGAAAATACATTTTTATGCATAAAACTCAATTTATTCTTATACTATGGCAAGAAAAATAATTTTTGAAAGTTTAAATCATTTTATCAAGTAAATAATATATAAATTTTATTAAAATAATTCCCTATAAGAGAAAAAATTATTTTATTAATATAAAAAAACATTTCTCACATAAAAATAAAATTTTGAAAAGAAAATAACTTTTATTTTCAAATATTTTTTGTTTTTAGTTCAAATAATTTTATAAATAATGAATTTAAATATATTGAACATATATTTTTCATAATTTATTTATTACTATTCATACCCTCCAATTCAATGAATATGAACTTATTGATATATAATATTTTAATAATGTTATATGGTTTTTTTAACTCATTGATGTGTGTAACTCAAGCTATTGAATAAATCAAATTATTTAAGGGGATATATATTTTAAAAATATCAGAGTGTTACATGAAAAATTGACAATGATCTCATACCAAAAGTGATATTTAAAATACTTATAAGTATTCATGGAGGTCGATACCAAATTGAAATATTCATATATTTAAAATAAAGGAGGATTAGTAGAAGACAAATAATAAAATATGTTAGAAAACCAGCACTACATTATTTTTACATGATAAAGAAGAGGAGGAGAGAATAAATATTTTATCTATTCTAAACTATGGAGAAACCACATCTATTAAAGGAGGGAAAATAGATAGATAATTAGGAACTAAATGTGTTTCCTCTGTTGAATATCTTATTATTGATACCATTTTTGAAGGATAATGTGGTTGTGTTTATGAGTGTATTCTATCAAACATAAATATATTTTCCGAAATATCTTGATGAGGGGATTATATCAATGATATAATTTTTAAAAAAATTGAGTAGTTTAAATATCTCAAAAGTAGATCTTATTCTTGATGTTTAGACATCCAATGGTTTTATAAAATATTTTTTTCATATAAGAGATAAGGATGAAATCTCTAGGAATATGTGGTACTAGTATAATTAAAACCATTAAATAGATGGTGGTTCCAATATAAAAAACTTCATATTAGTAAAGTGGATGATAAATTTATGAAACTTATGTATGACTTGAACTATACTTCCAATCACTAAAAAATAAAGTGAAAATAATATCCATGTAGTTGAATGGATTCAAACACGGTAAGGAGTAGGTTCTCAATTGGAGGAAGAACCGTATAAATATTGTGTTATACTATTATTTGTCTATTTATAAAGTTCATGGTAAGGTGATGTTGGAGATAACATCTGTTGACACATTTTTATTAACAGGGGAAAAGGTTTGAGTCTAAGAGTGGCATATTACAAGGCAGAAAAACTCAGTTAAAGTTGGGTGCACTGATTCACCCCTAGTTTCCATGCACAATCCATATAGGTCTTAATAGATTATACCATATAATTTTAAATCTATTGTTTTTATAATCATTAAAATAATTTAAAAATGAAATCATATATACATATAATATCTACTTAGGACTTGATATATTAAAACACGCAAGATATTAGAATAATCACAACCGTTATTTCAATAAAAAGAATTCATTAAAATAAAAACTCCATGTATGAATGGAAAACATGTAGTGGTCACATTTTGGAATCATCAATTATGACACAATTTACTCTCGAGATGTAGTCTTTATCACACAACACAATAAAACATTCTTTTTACAACATGAGTGGTTCTCAAATTGAAATACTATATTTGGATTCCATTTCTTTCTCAAATATCCTCTTACTATAGTGTTTTTATCCATTGGGTGGATGTGCCTCAATTATATAAAAAAATCATGAATTAGAATCGACTTGAATCATTATTGTTTTTATTCAATGAAGAATATCTCATTTCATAATCTGATTTTACTTCCATTGGTATCTTCTTGAAACTCTTATTCTTTGAAAATTCTACTAATTGACGAACTCTTATTCATCGTATGAAACTTAACGTAAGAGTAAGTTACTCTTACGAACTATAGTGAGTATTATGGTTTTTCAAAATTTCAATCATCATGACCCATATGTAAGAAAATTTTACACTTACATATATATGGAATACATCATAGACTTACTAATTTTCCAAAATAATCAAACATACATATTTTTTTATTTATCTTACATATTTTTTATGGGTTTTAGACTTTTATATATTTACATTTCTGAAATGTATCTTAGTGATATGTCATATAAACATTACACATGTATTAATCTTCTAAATTATTCACTATAATCTTAAAATCACTCTTATATTCTCAGGTATGCTCTTAGAACGTTTCAGAATAACAGTTTTCACATTTAGAATTAAGCTTATGTTTTTGAAAATGATTTAAATGATCAAGTGCCTTTGTTAGATTAATTAATTATATATCTATAACTCTTTCATTTTCTCTAGATATATTCGAAATTAATCTTATATATTCTTGATAAGACTCGTACAAAACCAATAATGGACCTTATAATTCTTAATCGGTCTTTTCCTTTGGATGAATTTTAGCCATCAATCTCATTATAAGGGTAAATATCCCTTACAAAATAAAGTTTGTATTCATGCATTTTCTAATATTTTACTCAGTTATTTCGATGACCTTTATGATTTTCTCAATTAATATTATAAAGTTTCATGCCTTTTCCATTTTCCTTTTAGTTTTTCTAGATGACCATTATAAAATAAAAGAAGATTTTGGAATTTTCAAATTTTAGTACAAAACTAAAAATTATATAATTCATCAAATGAACTCAGAACATATCATAATATTTTGAAGGAATTTCGAATAAATCTAAATACACAAAAAAATTACTTTTATGACTTTATAAAATATTATATTATTTTTAAATCATATCAAAATCATTTAAAAAATCCTTTTTACAAAATTCATACTCTTTTTGATAAAGTTATTAATCTTCACTTCCTATATTATTTCCCAATTCATCTTAGATTCCTTAAAAATTCATCTAAGTTATAGTTTTCATTATATATAATAAGATTTATACACAATAGTATTTTTATGTTTTCCCTATATCCTATTAAATTATTTTTCCCTTTAATAATAGCTCTCAATATGTTTACTCAGAAAACTATTCAAATTAACTTGTAACATATTGTATAAATTAATGGTTCCAATCAATATCATGTGTCATTGATTTACATGAATGTAATCTATATAATCATCCAGTTTATAATATTTATTCTAAGTATATATCCATCTAGATATTCAAAGAAAAAATATCTGGTGAACTTATTTTCCTTATAAATAAATCATCATCAATAGTTATAGTGGAAAATAAATTCTTCCATGCTATATATCACTCTTCAATATTCCCATATCAATGATTATCTTAATAATATATGAGGTACATTTTTCTATTATTCATTGGGTTCTTCATAATCAAAAAAAATTATCTCATATTGAATTTGTTTTCAATTGACATATTGAAAATAAATATAACTGCTTCAATTTTTTCATCAAAAACCAATTGGGAACTTTGATTCTCATAGATCAAAAAGTGTGAACTTTGGGAGGATAAGTCTCAATATTTATGATCTAATAGAACCAATAATAAAAAATCATCTATATCCTATTAGATTATTGTATCTATAATATGGGGTTGATTTTTAAGAATATCATCATGTTATCTCTAGGTTATGATTATAGAGAGAAAATTCAAATACCTGTTGATGAGATAAATACTTCAATGACATTATCACATAAAGAATACCAAATTATTTGACAAGCATATAACATTTATAAACTGAATACATGGCCTGGTTATCAAAATTACATGATAAAGATCATTTTAAAGAAGTGTCTATAAAAATATCCCACATTCCTTTGAGCTAACTGCTAATATTTATCAACTCATTATTTGTCACATTATATTTAGTTTTTTACTAGGGTATGAATTTTTTCACTTGGATAACGACATTTATCTATATAGTTATAATGATAAATACAACATGATCACTTTATGAAAAAAACACTCAAGATATGATGTTCCTAAAATATATGTATATTTCTTATTTATTTACATAAGATGATGTGATATATTTATATTTTTATAGAATTATTAACCATAACATACCATGATCTTATCTTACTCATTACACTACAAATATCTTAATAGTGATATCAAATATGCCTAATATATTTAAAAACTATCGCATGTTTATCCCCTCATAAAGAGTCCATTATTTTTTCAATTTATAATATACATATCCTATATACAACATTAGGTATTTAGGACTATATTAATTTTATATCAATACAACTCTATTATATTTATTAATACAAAATATGACATGCATGATAGATATAATAGTTATAAAAATAATAATTTTACTTATTATTTATGCCATATGGAATAAGAAACAATCACTTATTGATTTCTCCATATTATATACTCAATGAATTATTAATATATGTACTATAAATTAGTATAAATAGTTTATTTGATCAAAATATTTAGATATTTTTCCCTTAAATACAATCTACATTATCTATGTCTTTCAAGGAGAAATTTTTACTTAACAAAGTCTTAATAGAACGTAACACTGTAATCTCATTTCCACAAATAATAAGTTTTTAATATTTATTACTAGGAAAGCTATGTCACCCCCAGTAACTATTTGTAGAGACATAAATCAATATCATTTATTATGGAACCAAATTCACTTATAGTCTTATAGAAGTGGATAGTACATGATTTTAATTCTTGGATTAACCCATAAATGGATTCATCTTCTAAATATCAAAATCATATTAAGTTATTATGTCACATAGAATTATTTTTTATTTTAGCATAGCTATGGGTGAAATTTATCTTATCATTGATATTGATAAAAACCATTATAATTCCTTATATGCATATAATTTACCAATTATGTCTAGATAATTCTTGAATAAATAACTATTGCTAATTTTATTTTCCCAACTATAGGTACCACTAAAATAAATGCTTGAGTTTAGTATACGGAATCCATTTTTGAATTCAAACCTTATTTATTAAAAATCAACCCCCGTTGACACCTCGTACCCCCTGAACAGCCCCCCCCCCCCCCATCCCCGTGGATAGCCCGCCCACCCCCTGTACACCCCTCATCCCCCCGGAAACCCCCTGGACACCCCTGACCCCTCTTAGATGGTCCCTCCACCCCCTGGACACCCCCACCCCATGGACACCCCTTCCCCCAACCCCACCCCCTTGGACATCCTACCCACCCCCAAGACACCCCTACCCCCTGGACAGCCCCCCCCCATGTACAGCTCGTCCACCCTCCTGGACACCCCCTACCCCCTGGACATCCCCCCACCCCTTGGACAACCCACCCACCCCCCCTAGACACAACCTACCCCCCTGGACATCCCCACCCCTGTGGACAGCCTTCCAACCCCCCTGGACACCCCGTACCCCCTGGACAACCCCCACACCCCGTGGATAGCTCACCCACCCCTGTGGACACTCTGAACCCCCCATGGACACCCCCTACCCATGGGATAGCCCTGCCACCCCCATGGACATCCACCACACCCCCTAGACACCCCGTACCCACTGAACAACCCCCACCCCCATGGACAACACCCCCCCAGACACCCCCGGACACCCCCCAGACACCCCCGGACACCCCCCATCCCACCAGACACCCATGACCCCATTGGACAACCCCCCAACCCCTTGGGTATCACCCCCCAGACACCCACCCACCCACCCACCCCCACCATCGTAGACACCCCCACCCCACCCCCGTGGATAGCCTAACCACCCCCTAGACACCCCAACCCCCCTAGACAGTCCCCCTAGACCCTGGACAGCCCCCACCCCCCTATACACCACCGCACCACCTGCCCCCCCCCCCCACACACACACACCCCTGCACACTCCCACCCCATGGACAACCCGCCCCCATGGATAGCCCCCCCCCCCCTCGGAAACCCCCACCTCCCGGACACCCCCTACTCCCTTCGATAGTCCCCCACCAACCCCCTCGACAGCCCCCACCCCCTGGACACCACCCCACCACCTGGACACCCCCCTAGACACCCCCGCCCCCATGGACAGGCCCCCTCCCCCCTGGACACCCCCAACCCCCTGGATGGCCCCCCACCCCATAAACACCACCCCACAACCTGGACACCCCCTTAACACCCCCACCCAATGGACAACCCCCCCCCCCCACCCCCTAGACACCACCCATACACCACCCACCCCCTGGACACACCCTACCCCCTGTAACACCCCCAACCCCCCAGACCGCCCCCACCCCTTGGACACCACCCACCCCCTGGACACCCCCACCCCTTAGACACCGCCAGCCACTGGACACCCCCTAACCCCTTGGAAAGCTCCCCAAACCCCCTAGACACTACCCCACCCTCCCATGGACAGCACCCCACCACCCTCAATAGCCACCCTCACCCCCCTGGACACCCCCTATCCCCCCCCCGGACACCCCCACCCCCTGGACACACCCCTACACCCATGGAAAACCACCCCAACCCCCTGAACAACCCCCAACCCCCTGAATTCTGAACTGAATTCTTTATGTATTTAATTTACTTATGAATTATGTGTTAATGTTGTATGGGTATACTTGTTGTATAGGTACACTTTTTGTATGTGTATACTTGCTGTAAATACCTTATGAATTATGTGTTAATTATGTATGTGTGTATAGGGTAATTAAATACATAATTTGAGGTATTTATAATTCCGTATGAATTATGTGTTTTATGAATTCTGTATGAATTTATACAGAATTTTGTATGTATTATGCAGGTATTGAGAATTGTTTATGAATCCTACACAGGAGAGGAAGGCCTGAAGGTGGAAGCTGGTGGAAGTTTTTTAGTTGTACAGGGGGAGGTCGGCTTATTGTTGGTGGTATATAAAGGTTATGCCAACGGTTTACAACTGTTGTCATATCTGTAAAAACAGAACTTATACCAATGGTTTTATGTACACTGTTGGTAAAATTATATTCCAACCATTTAAAAATCATTAGTATAGTTATTTTTACTTGATATTTACCAATGGTTTGTGGTAAACCATTTGTAAAAGTCTATACTAATGGTTTGTAAACCGTTGGTATAGAAATTATTTTTGATATTACTAATGATTTTAAACCATTGGTAAACATTTATACCAACAGTTTCAATGAACTGTTGGTATATACTCAATTTTTCAGACATATCCCAATGTTTTTCATAGAATAGTTGGGATATGTCTATCCTCACAGCTCAAGACCCAACGGTTGTCCAGCCTTTACCAATGGTTTTACACCATTGGTAAAGATACATTTTTCAGTAGTGTCTATATATTAAATTCATTCTTTTTATCTAATGTTCGGGATAAGAGTCCATCATTTATCCACTTCCCCTTCAAAATGGTAAATATCTAGAAGATCTTCTAATTCTCCGATAACTAAATATTTGAAAATATATTTTTCATAGTTCTAATCAACTTCTAAAAACTAGTGAATTTGTGGATCCCTAAAATAAGGTGGATATTTCCCCATGAAGAAATCAATAGAACATTGTTCCCTCCTTTGATAAGTTTGAATCTAATCATGGTTCATATCTTGACAATTTTGTGTGAGCATAAGAACAAGATCATTCATTCTATCTCCCATAACATTCAGTTTCTTATGAGGAAAATAATTTCCTTTCCTATCACATTTAGCATAAAAAATGATTATTTCAGGTACCATCCATTGACTAAAACAAAAAATAATTCTATTAGAAACAATAATAATGGTTGGAATCTACATAATCCTGAAAACTAATTTATAGGATTTTAATAATGACACTATATTCTATGACACCTTATGTTTAACCTATTTCATTCCTTATTAGTATCAAATTTTTTGGATTTTATACTATACTTAGACTTAAACCTAGGGTTCTTATTAAATTTTTCTTATCCTAGTTTGAAAAGATTAACTAATACTTTTTATAATACCAGATATAGTGATCTATTCATATAATATATACATATTACATATAAATAGAAGAATATTATTTACGTTCCATAATAATCCAGGCTAGAATCACAAAGGTCTATTATCTTTGGAATCTTGAAAACAAAATCAATTGGTTTATAATATCTCAACATCATCTCCCACTTAGATCTTTATAACTGGGTCCTTTTTATAAATATTCTACATAATACCATTCTTTATAACATGGGGAAAAGAAACATAAGAAAAGGTTGAGCTCAGTTGCTCAGTAAGGGTAAACAAGGGAGATGTAAATGGTTATATAATCATATCAAAAGAGAAATGTTATGAGGACATGATTTTAATAATTTAAAACCATACCCTTTATATCATAGATAATAATCATGATACATGGTATAAATAATGATATTTTATAAGTCATTAATCATAATGAAATCAAATAACATGAACAATGAAATCATAATATAGGAATTAGACATTGATTTTTGGTTTACACATACGCATGGAAAACGAATTTCTTTGTAGTCAATAATTATTAGCAAGTATATCATAGTATAATGGATTTACTCACCAGACCATTTTAGTATTAATGTTTTAATCCCAAGACTATCATAGTGGATATAGTCCCTTACTAATCTTGGTTCACTCCTTATTCCAATCATATCAATCTTACGATATATGAATCTTTACACAATGCATTGGAGGGAAATATCATTCCCACCTGTAAAATAATGAAAATAATAAATATGTGTGAAACAATATCATAAATTATTCACTATATCAGAACCCAAAAAAAAGAAAATTGGTTTTATGAAAATTTCAACATAGCACAATCCATGAAAAAGAATTGGGTTTCATAAACATTTCATTATTTCATCACATCATAAATCGTGGAAAAGAAATAGGTTTCATAAATATTATTTCATCATATTCATAAACCTTCCTAATAAATAATATGGATGGTATCCTTAGATCACATCCCCAGTAAATAATATGTAAAATCAATGATTCTTTTATTTGGTGATTATAAGAACCATTAAAAGTTCACTAAAACATTATTGAGGAAAATAATATTCCCATTTTGAAATAATTTATTTATTAAACTTTGAAAATATAAAGGAAAATTTTTTATGTAAAAATATCCGTGTAAAATTTTAAAGGAATATTTAATGAACAAATTGGAAATAAAATCAGAAAAATTCATTCATTTCATATAATTTCAAACAACATTCCATCTATACTTTTTTTAGAAATGTCACAAAATAATTCATTTGGAAAACAAAAAAAAAGATTCCTTTCAAAATTTTTTAAAAATTAAAACAAGGGTAAAAATGGATTTAAAAAATCATACTAGAATATCATAAACCATATTTAATATATTTTTGGAAAATATGGATATGGAATAAAATAGTGTTTGACCAAAGAGACAAATGAATTCTGTTTTTTTAACATATTTTTGATCCCTTTAGTAATTAAGGTGAGGGAAATTAAATTAAAAATGTATATTCATGAAATAAATATAGTAAAATAAAATTAATTATTATCTTTATATTTTTTCTTAATATTTTATCATCATAACTTAGTCGTAAATAATTTTGATAAAAATGTGATTGTAACGTAATATCCCTTACCTTGAGTTTACCTTGCCTTGAAATCACTCTAACCTCCAGTATAATAAATTTAAATTAATTATATTTATATTACAAAGTAATTTTTATACATTTAATATAATATATGATCCACTTATAAAATTTAAACACCCCCTTTTATAAATAATTCCCTATTAAATCCATATTTCTTGGTGTAAACTATTTCATTTATAATGAGTATTTCGGTTTAGAATTCATGGTCCTTTTACATTTATCTTGGTTACATCACCTATATAAAATTAATAATTATATAAATATCATATATATTAATTATAAACATATTTATAGTCATCCATAAAAATTATATAATAAAAATGAATTAATTCATTTATGGAGAGGGTTGGTCGGTCGTACTCATGAATGATGTTTCCATTTTTCAACGGATGGAACGAAAGAATGGTAAATACTAATTCAAAAAAATGATCATTATTTTACCACATATATGATATATAATAAATATATTCATAAAATTCATCCTCATTATCATCCAATTAAAATTGAAATGAGAAATGAATCACATCACTTCGTGAAGGTGGTAGTCCACACGTGTGCATGAACATCATTATCAATTCCCAAATGATTAAACGATAAGTAGGTAGATATGATATTATAATTATAGATTTATAATTATTTCATAAATATAATATATGAACATTAAACTCATCATAATACCCATCCATAAAATACAGTATTGAAAAATTAATTATATCATTGTGTGATGACGGTAAGCCATATATATCCACGAGTGATACTTTCCCTTCTCATTTGAGTAGAAAGAGGGTAAAAAATGGTATTTTAATAAATGTAACAACATTTAAGAATATTTATAATACATAATAAATTATTTTATTATTAATACCATATATTTAAAGGAGGTATGTAAGAGTATAATATAAAGTGATGGGTTAAGGTGATTACCTATTCTTCGAAACTATTCCTTTGTGTCTCTTCTAAAGGGTTCTAGGGAAGGTATTTTGGGAATAAAAGGACCTATAGAATGTTTAAAGATAAGTTTAGAATATAATTTACTAGGTTTTGATATGGATATAAGGCTATATGTGTTGTAAATTAGTGAGGGAGAAGGTTCCCTTTTCTAATTCAGGTGGGGGAACTTTTGGAATTTTTCAAAACATTAAATTATAATAAATTCATTATTAATAAGAATGCCTCCCAATGGTTATGGAGTTGAAGATAATTTAGTATAGTGTAATAATACCATTTACCAATATAATTTAGCCATGTTTAGTTTCATTTTAAACTTTATCTTCTTGATTAACCCTTAGTTTACCAATTTTGATTTTAACTATAGAAAAAAACTTTTTAAATATTAAAGGGTTGTAAGTTTTTCTTATTAGGTGAAACTTTTCCAATAAATATCCAATTTATTAGATTTTAGACCATATAATATCCACCATTTATTATTTTATCATTTTGTATTCTTAATTAATTTAATAAAATTTTATTTTGATAAAATATCATTATTGTCAATTTCGGCACTATTCATTTAATTTGACTTAAAATAAGTAAAGAAAAATATGTAATTCAAATATAATATTTTAAAATAAAAATAATTTTCATATTAACCTATAAAATTTATGGAACACTATAAATTACTCAAATTATAATACTTTTATCATTTCAAATATGAATTATTGCATTTTTCCATTAATATAATTTATATAGTTTTAGAATTGTGTTAGAAATTAAGGTAAGTATATAATAAATTAAAATTATAAATAAATAATATTTATTAATATAATATCAATTTTCACAAAATTACTATTAAAAGTCATTCATAAAAATCTTTTTCCCCATGTGGACACAAAAAAAGTATATTTAAAACTAAGAGAGTGACATTTTCAAACATCCATTGATTAAATATTATATAAGTCATTTTCATGGACAGGTGTCTATTAAACTAAAAACATTAAAGTCTAACATGATAGATATATAATTGAAATCACCCAGTAATAATTATAATGGAAATTTATGGCCTTTTCATTTATTTTTAATCGATATTAACAATATTTACCCATTATCGAGGTGATAAATTTTACCATGTTTACTATTCATATTAAGAAAAAATAAAAGGGAATTATTTAAAAAAAATTACCCTTTTGATTATAAATTTATAATTATATTTATCTAATTAAATACATAGATATTTCTATATTCCATCAAAGAAAGTGCGCAAAATGCGACAAAATTCTTTTTTTAGGGAAAATATATTTTTATGCATAAAACTCAATTTATTCTTATAATATGGCTAGAAAAATAACTTTTGAAAGTTTAAATCATTTTATCAAGTAAATAATATATACATTTTATTAAAATAATTCTCTATAAGTGAAAAAATTATTTTATTAATATATAAAAACATTTCTCACATAAAAATAAAATTTTGAAAAGAAAATTACTTTTATTTTCAAATATTTTTTTGTTTTTAGTTCAAATAATTTGATAAATAATGAATTTTAATATTTTGAAGATATATTTTTCATAATTTATTTATTACTATTCATACCCTCCAATCTAATGAATATGAACTTATAGATATATAATATTTTAATAATGTTAAACAGTTTTTTAACTAATTGATGTGTGTAAATCAAGCTGTTGAATAAATCAAATTATTTAAGGGGATATATTTTATAAAAATATCAAAGTGTTACATGAAAAATTAACTATGATCTCATACCACAAGTGATATTTAAAATACTTATAAGTATTCATGGAGGTTTATACCAAATTTAAATATTCATATATTTAAAATAAAGGAGGATTAGTAGAAGAAAAATAATAAAATATGTTGGAAAACCAGCACTACATTATTTTTACATGATAAAGAAGAGGAGGAGAGAATAAATATTTTATCTATGCTAAACTATGAGTAAACAACATCTGTTAAAGGAGGGAAAATATATAGATAATTAGGGACCAAATGTGTTGCCTATATTGAATATTATATTATTGAGACCATTGTTGAAGGATAATGTGGTTGTGTTCATGAATGTATTATCTCATGCATAAATATATTATCTTAAATATCTTGATGAGGGGATTATATCAATGATATAATTTTTATGAAATTTGAGTAGTTTAAATATCTCAAAATTAGATCTCATTCTTGATGTTTATACATCCAATGGTTCTATAAAATATTTTTTTCATAAAAGAGATAAGGATGAAATCTTGAAGAATATGTGGTACTAGTCTAATTAAAACCATTAAATAGATGGTGGTTCTAATATAAACAAATTCATATTAGTAAAGTGGATGATACATTTATGAAACTTATGTGTGACTTGAAATATACTTCCAATCACTAAAAATTAAAGTGAAAATAAAATCCATGTAATTGAATGGATTCAAACACGATAAGAAGTAGGTTCTTAAATTGAGGAAGAACCATATAAATATTGTGTTATACTATTATTTGTTTATTTATGCAGTGCATGGTAAGGTGATGTTGGAGATAACATCTATTGACACATTCGTATTAATTGGGGAAAAGGTTTGAGTCTAAGAGTGGCATATTACAAGGTAGAAAAACTCAGTAAAAGTTGTTTGCACTGATTCACCCCTGGTTTCCATGCACAATCCATATAGGTCTTAATAGATCATACCATATAATATTAAATCTATTGTTTTTATAACCATTAAAATAATTTAAAAATTCTATCTTATCTTCATATAATATCTATTGAGGTCTTGATATATTAAAACACACAAGATATTAGAATAATCACAACCATTATTTCAAAAGAAATAATTCATTAAAATAAAAACTCCATGTATGAATGGAAAACAAGTAGTGGTCACATTTTGGAATCATCAATTATGAAACAATTTACTCTCGAGATATACTCTTTATCACACAACACAATGAAACTTTCTTCTTAAACACGAGTGGTTCTCAAATTGAAATACTATATTTGGATTCTATTTCTTTCTCAAATATCCTCTTACTATAGTGTTTTTATCCATTGTGTGGATGTGCCTCAATTATAAAAAAAATCATGAATCAGAATCGACTTGAATCATTGTTGTTTTTATTCAATTATGAACATCTCATTCCATAATCTTATTTTACTTCCATTGGTATCTTATTAAAACTCTTATTCTTTGAAAATTCTATTAATTCACGGACTCTTAGTCATCGTATGAAATTTTACATAAGAGTAAGTTACTCTTACGAACTATAGTGAGTCTTAAGGTTTTTCAAAATATCAATCATCATGACCCATACGTAAGAAAATTTTAAACTTACATATATATGGAATACATTATACCCTTAATAATTTTCCAAAATAATCAAACATACATATTTTTTTATTTATCTTACATATTATTTAAGGGTTTTAGACTTTTATATATTTACATTTCTGAAATGTATATTAGTAATATGTCATATAAACATTACACATATATTAATCTTTTAAATTATTCACTATGATCTTAAAATCACTTTTATATTCTCAGGTATGCTCTTAGAACTTTTCAGAATAACAGTTTTCATATTCAGAATGAAGCTTATATTTTTGAAAATGATTTAAATTATCCAGTGCCTTTGTTAGATAAATTCATTATATATCTATAACTCTTTCATTTTCTCTCTATATATTGCAAATTAATCTTATATATTCTTGATACGACTCTTACAAAATCAATAATGGACCTTATAATTCTAAATCGATCTTTTCCTTTAGATGAATTTTTTCCATCAATATCATTATAAGAGTAAATAGACCTTACAAAATAGAGTTTGTATTCATAAATTTTCTAATATTTTACTTAGTTATTTCGATGACATTTATGATTTTCTAAAATACTGTTATAAAGTTTCATGCCTTTTCCATTTTCCCTTTAGTTTTTCTAGACGACCATTATAAAATAAAAGAAGATATTGGAATTTTCAAATTTCAGTAAAAAACTAAAAATTATATAATTCATCAAATGAACTCAGAACATATCATAATATTTTAAAGATATTTCCAATAAATCTAAATACACAAAAATATTACTTTTATGACTTTATAAAATATTAGATTATTTATAAATCATATCAAAATAATTTGAAAAATCCTTTTTACAAAATTCATACTCTTTTTGAGAATGTTGTTAATCTTCATTTCCTATATTATTTTTCAATTCATATTAGCTTCCTTCAAAAATCATCTAAGTTATATTTTTCATTATATATAATAAAATTTATACTCAATAGTATTTTGATGTTTTCCCTATATCCCATCAAACTATTTTTTCACTTAATAATAGCTCTCAATATGTTTACTCAGAAAAATCTTCAAATTAACTTGTAACATATTGTATAAATTAATGGTTTCAATCAATATCATGTGTCATTGATTAACATGAATGTAATATATATAATCATCCAGTTTATAATATTTATTCTAAGTACATATCTAGCTAGGTATTCAAAGAAAAAATATCTGGTGAACTTATTTACCTTATGAATAAATCATCATCAATAGTTATGGTGGAAAATAAATTCTTCCAAGCTATATATCACTCTTCAATATTCATAGCTCAATGATTATCTTAATAAGCTATGAGGTAAATTTTTATATTATTCATTGGGTTATTCATAATCAAACAAAATTATCTCATATTGAATTTATTTTCTATTGACATATTGAAAATAAATATAACCGCTTCAATTTTTTCATCACAATCCAATTGGGTACTTTGATTCTCATAGATCAAAATGTGTGAACTTTGGGAGGATAAGTCTCAATATTTATGTTCTAATAGAACCTATAATAAAACACCATATATATCCTATTATATTAATGTATCTATAATATGGGGATGATTTTTAATAATATCATCATGTTATCTCTAGGTTGTGATTATAGAGAGAAAATTCCAAAACCTGTTGATGAGATGAATACTTCAATGACATTATCACATAAATAATACCAAATTAAATTCAATATTTGACAAGAATATAACATTTATAAACTGAATACATGGCCTAGTTATCAAAATTACATGATAAAGTTCGTTTTAAGGATGTGTCTCTAAAAATATCCCACATTGCTTTGATCTAACTGCTAATATTTTTCAACTCATTATTTGTCACATTATATTTAGTTTTTTACTATGGTATGAATTTTTTCACATGGATAACCACATTAATCTATATAGTTATAATTATAAATACAACATGATCACTTTATGAAAACAACATTCAAGATATGATGTTCCTAAAATATATGTATATTTCTTATTTAGTTATATAAGATGATGTGATATATTTATAATTTTATAGAATTATTAACCATAACATACCATTATCTTATCTTACTCATTGCACTACAAATATCTTAATAGTGATATCAAATATGACTAATATGTTTAGAAACTATCACATGTTTATTCCCTCATAAAGAGTCCATTATTTTGTCAATTTATTATATACATATCCTATATATAACTTTAGGACTTTAGGACTATATTAATCTTATATCAATACAACTCTATTATATTTATTAATACAAAATATGACATTCATGATAGATATAATCGTTATAAAAATAATAATTTTACTTATTATTTATGCCATATGGAATAAGAAAAAATAACTTATTGATTTCTCCATATTATATACTCAATGCATTATTGATATATGTACTATAAATTAGTATAAATAGTTTCTTTGATCTAAATATTTATACATTGTTCCCTTAAATAAAATCTACATTATCTAATTCTTTCAAGGAGAAATATTTACTTAACAAAGTCTTAATAAAATGTAACACTATAATCTCATTTCCACAAATAATAAGTTTTTAATATTTATTACTAGGAAAGCTATTTCACCCCCACAAACTACTTTTAGAGACACAAATCAATATCATTTATTATGGATCCAAATTCACTTAAAGTCTTAAAGAAGTGGATAGTACATTATTTTAATTCTTGGATTAACCCATAAATGGATTTATCTTCTAAATCTCAAAATCATGTTAACTTATTATATCACATAGAATTATTTTGTATTTTAGCATAGCTATGGGTGAAATTTATCTTATCATTGATATTGCTAAAAACGTTTAGAATTCCTTATATGCATATACTTTACAACTTATGTCTAGAAACTTCTTGAATAAATAATTATTGCTAATTTTATTTTCCCAATTAGAGGTACCATTAAAAAAAATGCTTGAGTTTAGTATACGTAATCCATTTTTGAATTCAAACCTTATTTTTTAAATAGAAAATTTTAACTATTTATTAAATTTATAGTATAATGTGACTTTTATTAGAGTTGTAAAGTTATTAGTTTTTTTAAAAACTAGTATTTTCCATTAAATAAGAATTTATATATAAAATTTTAAATTATTATATTTATCAATTGATTTTTGTAAAATAAATATCAAATTTGAAATCATCACATCAAAGTTATCTAATGGTGAATTCTTCATACTTTTCTGAGGTAGTTTAATTTTTTATTAAACATTAAATACAATATAAATATGTGGTATGTATTATGAAATCATAATATCCAAAAAGTGATGTAATAAACACTATAAATGAATCCTTAAAAAATAAAGTTTTCCTCTTTAAAAAAATTGTTTTAAAGTTATTTTATTAATTTTATAATCTTTCAACGATTCCTCAAAAATCTATATAATATTTCAAGGTTTTAAAATCAATTTTTTATGAACATGACTCACTTCCACATAACTAATGGTATTATTTAAATATGTTCAATTACTGGAATTATAAAATATTTTAAATTATTTCTATTTTTAGGAAATCATGATATGGTTTTTAGTTTTTATTATCATATCATATAGAGTCCAAAACATATGTTTTGAAATTAATAAAGAATTACCCTATCTGTTGGTATAAATACCGACCCAAACTCCATTTATTATCTACCCAAATCTGATTGAGAATAATTTTCCTCTCCCTATACCTCTATAAATCTCTCCCAAAGTGTTTCAAATATATTATAAGCTTGTCCTATGATTTTAGAAGCACCTTCTCAAGCTAAGGGATCCACCCCTCTTTATTCAAGAACATCCATTGTATTATTTATTTTTATTTCCAATTTTTCATGTGGGAATATGTTTTTACCCATACATTTCACTCTTCCTATAATTTAAAAGTAAATGGAAAACTCCTTTCACTCTAATTAAACCCTTCTGTGAATCATTATATCCTTATATACACCTATTATGCTGCCGAAATTATTCTACAACTTTCAATGCTAAAAATTTGTATAGTGAATACCCATATCCATTTCCACTTAAGTTTATTCACCAAGATTTACCTATCCAATATTTATTTGTAACTTAAATATATGTAAGACAAGCTCCATAATAGTGAAATTAAAAATGATGAAATACCTTGTTATTTTTTATGATCTATGTGCCACACTAAGTCATGTACATGATATGAATATGACAGGTGGTCAACAAATTATATATCCTTACAAAAAATTAGATAATGTTTTTCTTATAATATAATTAGATACCATGTATTGTGAATGGGTATTTATTCTATGAAAAATAAGTAATTTTGCCTCAGTAGTTAACCTTTAATTATGTTTATGATATAATATTTTATGATACTTCCACTTCCATTTGGGCCTTGATGTTACCATCATAAATCAGGTTTTTTTCATTTTTATGACTCTCACCCATTTTAAGTCACCTTTATATCGCTATTGAATCACATGAATTACTATCCCCACGTTATGCTTTGATTATTCCCTTACTAAGCTTCATATCTAACCCATTTCTTATGTACGTCCCTAGGTTATCTCAGGCAGTTTTTGAAGATCACTGGATTTTATGTGAATTTTTTATAGAATTTAAATATTTTTATTGTATACGTGTTTTATTTTATTATGTTATGTATCTAATTTATCATATACATTAGGCATCTCGATCTTTTAGTTTGGTATTATATTTATCTATCTGTAATAAACTATGAAATAAAGTGCTTAAAAGATATGGGTTCTCATATTTATCACAACCAAGACCTAAAATAATACATTAAAAATATCCCTCCACATTTCCTATAGTTAATATTCTCACTAAAGGAACAAACCTATAAGGTTTAAGGTATAGACCAAAGGAGTTTTTCAAATAAGAGGTATAACTCTTAAAAGTTTGTTTTAATATTTATTTCTTCTTCTACCTCCTTTGAATATTTTTTAATCATGTGTATATAATAAAATTCGTATATGCAATATACTATAGTGTTATTATGTTTTCTTGAAAACCATTTTTCATATTCTTTTCTATAATATGTGAAATGAAAACTTCGCTCATGCGTACGTGTGGACTACTAGCTCCACGAAGCGATGTGTTTCATTTTTTATCACTACATCATATAGACGGTTAAAATTATTGATAAGATTACAATATATATGATATTCGTGAGGTGTTTATTATTCTATAAATATGAGATATTACCCACATTATTAACTTTCCATTTTTTGGGAAATTATAATGTCATTTGTGAATATGTGTGGGCTTCCACCTCAATAAGGTGATGTGATATGTTATTCATTACCACCACACAAGGATTTTTATAAGGATAGAACTAATTAATAAATATAAAATGTATAAAATATTTATGATTTTTGGAAAATTATAATATTTTGTACTTTAATTCCTATCCACCCAATAGAAAAATGAAGACATCATTCATGCATACGTATGGATTACCATCTCTGTGAAACTATGTGTTTCATTTTTCATGACCACATTACATTGATGGTAATAAAATTAAATTTAATATATAAAAATAAAAATTATAACATTTTTAATATTATAGGGATGATTTAACAATGACCATTTTGACCACCATCAATACAAATATGTTATTTTGAATTTAAAAATGCAATGACCCCAAATCAACCCATAGGTGCTTCACCATTTTAGTAACTAAACAAGTTGGGGTAAAAAAATTAAATAAAATGAATAATATTAATTAAATTAACATTGAAAATTTTATTAAGAAATTATAAAACTAATATAATTTTATTATTCTGAATTTGGATAATGGTCAATGCTAGACCAGACTTGAGGTGAAAAAAATTTACTCGAAACCTTGTTTTAAAGTATTACTTCATAATATTTCTCCTTCATATCTATGTCCTTCAAAATTTTCCAAGAATGTTATAATTAATACATATAATATTATTAAAGTTCATTTTAAACTAATTTTTTCTTTTTTATAGTATAAAAAATGTATCTTTTAAACATTTACTATATTAGTGATTATGAGTTTTTTAGCTAAGTGAAAAATAAGGTTTTATAATGTTAATGGTTTAAACACATTTTCCCACCACCATAGATATTATTTATTATAAATATTACTCTATAAGTGTTCATATTTTTAAAATAATATCTTATTATTGTTTATTTTTGGAATATTTTTTATAAATATTTTTCAGAACAAAGGGATACTTCTCTATATTTTTATGTGAAAATGGAATCTTCTTTTAATTATGGGTTCAAATGAGTTTTTCAATGCTTTTATAATGAAAAGTGGCAGAATAATGTTTTTCATTTTTTAGTAAAGAAGGGGTTTTTATTGATTGGTTGACTATATATATCACATGGGGATGGGTGATCCAGATACAGTTCTCCAATGAATTGGGAAATGAATAGTCTTTAAATATATAAAATGAGGGAGATAACCTGGTAGGATACTATGATGGAATTAACTAGGACTTAGTTATTTTCGACATGGGTTAAAAATGAGTGGAGATATGTTATGAATATGGCACTCTTAGATGATTATTTGATGATTAATGAGAGTTTTTATAGAAATGTTTTGATTTTATGGGGAAATAAATGTTTATAAACTTTTAAATGTCAATGGTTTGATTTTTAAGGAATGTTTTCATGATTTATCATATATATATATATATTGTTTCCATTATGATTTTTATGTTCTTAATTGGTTTCAATGGATTTCTTTTAAAAAAGGTATATTTTCTCATATGGATTTTTTTATTAATGTTCTAGATATTTTATTGTAAAAAAGGTACAAATTTTAATGAGTTTTAATGATTTTAAATTGAATAATAAGATTTATTTCTTTCTATATCCCTCAAAAAGTTTTTTTTCTTATCTAAAGTTTTAAACTATTTCTCACAGGATATGAGGATGTGTAATAACTATAGAAAGGATAAAATTTCACCTTTGGAGTCATATTGAAGAAGCAAAAAATATATTGAATGAAATAAGGGTGTAAAATTAAAGCCTAATTTTTATGGGAAAAAATTACACTCTGAGGAAATTTCCAATTTGTTATATAATTTTTTCTTACTAATTCTATAAAATGATAAATAGTAGATATCATGGGAATATAAAAAAGAGAAATACTTTTTATAAATCATATAACTATAGGTTGTTTATGATACATGGTATTATAGTTAGTATCAGAGAAAGATTTAAAAAGCATTATCGGTTCAAAGAATGTTAAAAGTCACTATTAAGATATTAAAATGTATGTTTATATTATAATGGGATAGATTATAAATTTTTATATGGTTCTTCTACTAATCTATGTCTTCCTAAAATGGTTTTCCATATAGGAAATGAGATATCTGATGTTGTAAGTCATCAAGAAGATTCCAACCTTCTTACTTAAAAAACTTTAATGGTTGGAATAAAGAAGTGTGTGATAGAGTTAACATAGACAAAACATACTCTTAAAAGTAGAACCAATGAATGTGGGTGACTAATTTCTCCATATAAGAATATTCTCATAGTGGATAATTTCATGAAATACCACCCTCTATATTTTGGTGGATCTTCATACTCTTTGAAAACTAAAGGATAGATTAATGCATTAGAGAAGATATTTAAAATTTTGGGATTTAAAAAACATGATAAGGTAACACTTTGAATATATTATTTTAAAGGTTAAGTTGATCAATAGTGGTCTCTGATTAAGAATACAAAGTAAAAAAGATGATAATGGTTCCATAAAGTGGATGTTATTAAATGATATTATTCATGAGAAGTATTTTACTAAACATCATTGACATAGAATATAATTGAATTTTTTATATTTGAAGAATAAGGAATAATTTTGAATGGAATTTTATGACGAAAATTTTACTAGGTGGCTTGGTATGCCCCAAATTATTTTATGGTCTATGAGAGTAAAATTGATATATTTTACATATGTCCAAAATCAAGTGTAAAAGGTGAATTAGCCTCTTGGGAATTAAAAATTAAGGTGGAGGTTATTAATTATGATGATAAATATTATATAGAGTTTTCTAACACTTATATACTTCAGAGAAATAATAATTTTAAGTGGTCAAGGTGGAAATCAATAGAGAAGCAGTCAACAAAAAAACCTTTAGGTAAGCCACACAAATGTTCAAAATTTGATAAAATTAATTGTATAGAAAGTTTTATTAGACCAGTAAAGTGTTACCAATGAGGAAATCTTAGTCATATAGCTCATGAATAAAAGGAAAAGAGTTGCGATCCTTCATGTAATGGGAAATAAATAGTCAGTATGTAATGAGATTTTTATGTTGCAATGAGTTAGGTTATTATAAAAATTCATGTTTGAAGTCAGTTACTCAAGGTATAAATCATTAATATAGGAAGCAGAAAGGCATGGAAAATTATTTTTATACTATTTTTATAAATTTGGTACCCTCAAATTAATTGGTTATAGGTACATTACATATTTATTTATATTATTCCAATATCTCATTTTATTTAGGACCTATGCATTCTTTAATATCTGGGAAATTTTCAACTATAATTGAAATAGCATCTCAATAAATAAAGTAAATTTTTTTTTAAAAACTACTGGGGTAGTATTAAGATGAAAATAATTTAATTTAAACTTCCTATTATCATATGTGGAATGGTTTTTACCTCAAACCTTATTGTCATACCTTTAGTGGAGTTTGACATTATTTTGGGAATGTATTGGTTTTTAGATTATAATTTTATGATAGTTTTTAGAGTTAAAGAAGTCCTATTTATTTTATAGAGTTTGTTACAATTCATATAGAATAATGATATTATACCTTTTATGACATATAAATAATCCGATAAACTGATTAAATATAGAAATGAAATTTATACTACACATCTTTTAAAATAGTAGGAAACTATTCAAATTAGTGATGTTAAATTAGTGAATGAATATATAGATGTATTTAGAAATTATTTATCTATTTTTATTTCTGATTAGGATGTTGAATTTACTATTTAATTAGTTCTTGATTCAAATCAAATTTAAAAACCCCATTATTCAATGTCTCTAGTGGAACTTTTAAAATTGAAGAATCTGATACAAGAGTTTCTTGATAAGTATTTAATTCACTCAATCACTTCAACTAGGGTAGATCCAAATATATTTTATTTAAAATAAGTATTGTTCCGTGATATTTTTCATTGATAATAGATTAATTAATAACATAAATGTCAAGAACAATTATTCCTTACAATATATCAATTAATTTCTTGACCATCTCCATAGTGCGTAGTATTTTTGAAAGATTGATCTAAGTTTTTGGTATAAGTAGTTGAAATTGAATGAGGAAAAAATTCCAAGGATGTAATTTCGTACTTGTTATTTCCATTATTATTTTTTTGGTAATTCCTTTAGGGTTAACTTATGCACCCACTATAATTATGGATCTTATGAATAGAGTTTTCCCTGAGTATTTTGATAAATTTATGGTGGTTTTTATGAGTAACTTGATAAATTTATAAGGATTTTCTTTACAAAACATAAAAGAAAATATGTTTTAAGGAATAGTTCATAAATATTTATTTTGGTTATAGAATATTTCATTCATTAGGAATATTGTTTCAAAATATAGCATAGTTATTGAGCCTACAAAAACTAAAGTAGTTTATGAATGGAAAATACTGAAAACATCACTATTTTTCATTTTTATCATGGATTATTAGGTTACTACCGATATTTTGTTGAAAAATTTTCTTGGATATCTGGACCACTAACTTAGTTAACTTGTAAATGAGTTAAGTTCATATGGGTAAAGGAATGTGATGTTTTTTTTCCAGAATTTAAATGAAGATTATTTAATGCTATGATGTTATAATTTTCAACAATAAATAGGGAATATTTATTTAAAATTATACTTATTATAATTCATTTAGTTGTTTTTAATGAAAAATTATTAGGTAATTGCATATACCTCACATAAATTGAAATTATATGAATGGAATTAACCTACACATTATATTTATCTAACACCAGTGGTTTTTAATTTAAAATGTAGGAGGAGTCATTTATTTGGGGAGAAAGGTGAAATATATATTAACCATAAATGTTTAAAGTATATAATAATTCAAAAATATTTGAATTTGAGGCAGAGAAGATTGTTGGAATACATAAAGGATTCTGATTTCACGATTCACTATCATGAAAGTAAAGAAAACAATTTTTTAAGAGGATGATGCATTGACCTATGTTCCCAAAGCACAAAATTTATTAAAATAAAGTTTACAAGATGGATTTTTTTAAGTGAAGCTCTTTCCTCTCTATTTTCTATTCATAACAACATTACTAAAATGTTTAGACACCTTCATTAATATTAATGGTTGGGTTGAATGGATAAATATATTTCTAATTTTATAATTAAATTTTTAACTAGTCAATAAGTTAAATATAATCTACAACTACTGAAGGGTATACTTGTAATGACCCAAACTTTTATAAATAAATCTCCCTTTATGGATGAATTAAATTCCCTATTATATATTATGGTTATAGAAAACACATGAACTTATTTGGTTTTATTATATCCTATTGGATTCAAAATATCATTAATAATTATAACCATTTACAAATATATTCATTGAACAATGATCATATGATTAGTATAAATATATAGTTTTGAAAAATCCTGTTGACATTGATAAAAGAAGTGATGTCCTCAAATAGAATGATCATGCCCTATGAATCCCATTTATCAAAGCGTAGGAGGTAGATAGAATCATTTTTATTTTCCCTTGACCAAGACCAATCCAAGATCCAACAACTAAATCATGAATGAAACCGTTTATGGGTGAAGTTCAAACTCATCGAGATCACGACCCAAACCATGTACGTTAAACCACACCATAATAATCTCACTATCATGAACCTTACACTTAAGGAGTTTAATGGTGTAATAAAGATATATGTTTTAAGACCATAATAATATGAATATGTATAGTTTATTTTCAATTGAATAATGGTTATATTTACCTCTTATTATTGTTTCATTATCAGTTCTTTTGATTTTGATATGATAGAACACAAATTTTATTTTTTTGGTGATATGAAATTTCAAATAAGACATTTTAATTTATTAATAAATGAATTTTGAAATAAATTACATTTTAATAAATTATTTTTCTTAAAATTTTATTTTTAAATGTAAATTACAATATAATTTATATGATGTCAAACACAACATCTATAATGGTTTGGGATCTGTAATTGTCAAAAAACTAAGGATTTCTACATAAATATAGATTATATTTTAAAAGTGAAAATTCATATATTGATAAAATTATTTTTATAAAATAAATTTTATTTTTTGAATCATCAAAAAAAATTATCTAATGGTCAATTTTTCATAATTTTCTAAGACAGTCTAATTTTTGGGTAAAAATTAAATACAGTATAAATATAAGGTATGTATTTTGACAACATAATGATCCAAAAGTGAGGTAATAATTGATATATAAGGTATCCATGACAAAACATATGTTTCACCTTAAAAATAATGTAATTTTATTTCATTTGAATAAATTTATAAGGCCCTTATGAATCCTCCAAAACCAATATTAATGTTTAAGTTTTTAAAATCATTTATCTAAGAACATGAATAACTTCAACATCAGAAGAGTAATATTTTAATATTTTTTTTATCTTTAACTTATAAAATAATGACAAATACTCCACTTGTGAAGAAACTGTGGGCAAAAACCATAATATGTTTTGTGTTTTTTGTTACTTTATTATATAGACTCCAAATCCTATGTTCGGGAAATAATAAACTTCCCTATATTTTCCAATTTAAACCCACACAAGATCCCCATTATCTCCCCTAAAAACCTTGTATCATGTCCTCACTCTAACCTACACTATATATAGTCCTTCTGAGGTTCACCAATCTCTCAGGAAGCTCATCCTGAGCTTTTGGAATCACCCTCTTAAGGTAAGGGATCTTTTTCTTCTTCACTTTATTCAAGCATCTTCATCATTTCATTTTTTATTACCAATTACTAATTTTGGGATATGTTATAAAATGTCACTATTATTCTAAATTTGATTTAAAAATTATGATATATCCCTTTCTATTAAATTAAACCATTTTATGAATCCTTAAGTGTTGTCGTTATACTGCCAAAATTTCACAGTGATTTTCCAGGAAAAATAATTTTGTAGTGAATACCCATACCAAATTTTTAACAAGGGTGTCAACCTTTATTCAATCATAATTATTTTATTTAGTACTTATATGTATTTATTTTATACTCCTTAATCATGGAATTAAATGAGATGAAATATTATCCAATGTTGAATGGTCTATGTCGCACACTTATACATGTACATGTCATGAAAGTTACGGGTGTTCTTGGGATTATATAGAGAACCCATGAATTGGGTAATGTTTTAGTCTCATAATAATTCAAGAAAGGGATTATGGAGTGAACCTAATCCATCATGGTAATTTTCCACCATCTTATGATGTGTTGGAGGTTTTTGGTAACCTATTTTTATGATGTGTTGTTTAAAGTTGTTTTCACTTTCTCATGTTGCCTTTTTATTATCATGCTATATCATGACTTTTTGTCCTTGTTCATGATTCACAACCATTTTATGCCCCATTGGAATTCATATTCCCTAAAATATAATGATTTCATAATGTTATTCCATATTTATCCACTTTACTATGCTTTATAGCCTGACCCTTTCATATGTATGTCCCCAAGTTATCATATATAGTTTTAAGTATGATAGAATATTATGAGAATGTTAATAAATTTTGTAATAATGATGATTTACCCCTGTTTTAATTTGTTATGTAATGTACCTAATTAAATGAAGACACAAGGCTTCTCGATCATCTAGGTTTTATTGTTTCTACCTTTATATAATAAATCATGAATTAATGTGTAATAAAGAAAAGTGTTGTCATAATGCTTCATTATTTTTCCAGTGCCTAAAAGGAAATGGGAGAATATATCCATAGATTTCATGGTGGGATTACCAAATACATCTTTGGGTAATAATGTAATTTGGGTTATTATAGATCATTTGACTAAATTGAACCATTTTCTATCAATTCATGATACTCTATATTGGGATCATATTTATTGAATTTATATTAAAGGGACAACAATATTGCATGTATTTCTCATCTTCATTGTATCTTATCACGATCCTAGATTTAACTTAAATTTTAATGAAGGAATTTTGAAGTCATTGGGGACTGAATTAAATTTCTTTATAGATATTCATCATCAATATGATGGAAATTCAGAATAAAAAATTCCAACATTTGGAATATATTATTTATAATTTATCATTATATTATTTGGGATGTTGGGAACTACATATTTCATTAGAATAATTTTCTTATGATAATAATTTTCATTCCAGTATACAGTTGGAAACATATGAGGCATTATGTGGAATTTTTTTAACTCTAACATATTGGTATGAAGTTGGCGAAAGAATGTTTTTGGATATATAATTGGTAGAAGATATGATTGAGGTGTAAAATATGATTCAACACCATATGATGTTAGCACAAATTTGAGAAAAAAATGTAGACAACCTAAGTAATGATCTCTCATTTGAGACAGATGATCATGTTTTCCTTGAAGTATCTTCTTGGAAAAGTGTTCTGTGTTTTTGTAGGAAAGAAAACTTAAGTCCATGGTATATTGTTCTATATTAAATTATGAATAAATTAGGATTCGTTTCATATTGTTTGGCCTTACATTCAAGTTTATCTCAGGTACATTATATGTTTCATATTTTATTGTTAGGGAAATATGTACTTGATAAATTTCTTATTTTGATCACTAATTTATTTCAATTAGAATAGAATATTTCCTATAAAAAAAATACATATTGTATTTTAAATCAAAAATATTAGGAACTATGAAATAAAATTATTCTCCATGTTAAGTTTTTATGGATGAATCACATGACATGGGAAACAACATGGGAATTGGAAAAAGTTATGAGGAAAAAATACACTTGAATGTTTAATTAATGATTAAAACTATGAGGGAACAATTTATAAAAGTGGAATATTTTAAGAAACCAAGTAATATTAATTATAAATCAATTTTTTATCGTATAAATATTCATTATTAGAATTTATGGAGTTATATTCCCTATAAGGATTTTATGCAATTTTTCAGTCAAAAATGAACAATCTTTTTTGAACAAAATTGGTTTTCATGAATTAAAAGGTTATATTTTGAAGTTAAATTTGTAATTTTTGGCATTTAATTTAATTTAATTTAATTATTTTTTTATATTATAATATCAAAATTATCTTAGGGTTCTCTTTTTTCAGAAATATTGATTTTTGGGTGAATAATGAAATAACACTAGTTTTTATAAAAATATCATTTCCTATCAATTGTTTAAAGAGACACGTAATATTTTTTATTATTTTAAAAGTAAATTTATTCCTGTTAAATTAATAATAATCTAATTAAATCTATATGACTTGAAATGATAAAATATTTTGGTATAAAATCATCAATATTCTTAAACATGTACTTTTCTGAAAATGGTTTTTCGTTGGATTTTTTGAAATTATATTAAAATTAATTTCTATAAATTATATAAATTAAACATTGAAAAATATATTTCATATTTTGAATCATTATATTAAAATTTATTAGTGATTTCAATTTCATTTTTTAGTCAAATTGAATAGTTACCATGGTAAATATTAGTTACCATGGTAAAGGAAAAAACAAGTTAATTAAGGTTAAAACTAAGTATAAAAATCAAAAAAATATCATATAATATCTTATTGAATGAGATTATTTAAAAAATCCTAACCTTATATTCTAACATTAATTTATTTGGAGACACATTGCCATGAATAATAATTTATAATATTTTAAAATTTGAATAATTATTGGAGTGTTACTTTCATTACTTATAATAGGGAACCTGTTATCCTCTCTTATTGGCATACTTTGTGTCATTTAAATAAACCATTACCAACCCAATTAGATTAAAAAAAATCTACCCTAAAATACTAGAGGTCCTAGTATCACCAAAGTTATAAACCTAGATGGCTTAATGTGAAGTCCAAAGAAGGTACTTAAAGAAGACTTATAACTATTTACTGAGTGCTTTCTCCTTTATTTCTTCTTGTACCTCATAAAAATTTTGTTTGACATGATGATATAAAAAAATTATTTTAAATATAATTAAAAAAAATTATAGTTATATAAAACCCCTTTTAATATCTTTTTCCATCCTATGAGAAATGAAAACTTCACTCGTTTATAAGTGTGGACAACAACCTCCATGAAAGAATGTGTTTCATTTTTTATCCACAGATCATATCAATGGATAAAATGGTGAATTAGATGAAAATATATGATATTTATGGAATAATTATTATTATTTAATTAGGATATATTATTTACCTTATTACCATTCTATCCATTGGAAAATAGAAATGTCGTTGGAGCATATGTGTGGACAACAACTTCCACGAAGCAGTGTGATTCATTTTTCAATATCGTTCAACATGGATTGAAATAAGGATGATCAAAATGAATAAATATTAAATTTATAACATATTTATTAATAATAAAAATAAATATATTATATAATTTATTTATCTTCCACCCTATATAAAAATGATAATGTCGTTCATGCATACGTATAGACTACCGCCTCCATGATATGATGTGATTTCTTTTTCATGACCAACTTACAAGGTTGGTTATCAAAGTATATTGAATATATAAAAATTATAATTATAATATTTTTAATATTATTTGTATGATGTAACCATGACCATTATCTATGGTCAACGCATCGATGTTATTTTTATGTTATAAATCAAATGACCCTAAAACGACCAATGTGAACTCAACTATTTTAGTAAATAAATAAGTCAAGGTGAAATTGAAATAAAAGGAAAAATTATAATTAAATTAAAATAAAAATTTTATTAATAAATTATAAAACTAATATAATTTTAATATTTTGGAGTTATAGAATGTAAAAAATATAGAAAAGATTTATGGTTTGTGATTTTTGTTTAAATTTTTTCTTAAAGTATTCTTTTCAAATATTTCTCCTCCATATCCATGATATAAAAAATTTTCCAAGAGAATTAAAATTTTAAATTTTAATATTATTATAGTTCATTTGAAACTAATTTTTACATTTATTTTAAATGTTTTCAAATTATTCTGTTGAACATATTCTGGAGTGGTCATTTTTAATTTTTTTTTCTATAGTGAAAAATAATTCTTTTACATATATGGATGGATTTATTTTTACTATCATCATGGAAATTATTAATTAAAAATATTTATATATAGGTTTTCTTTTATTTTCAATGATATACTATTATTTTTATTTTATGAGTATTTTCCATATGATTTTTAAAATTAAGAGATATTTCTTCTTATTTGTATGCGAAAATAGAATGATCTTTTTCTTATGGGTTTAAATTAGTTTTCAAGGTTTTAATAATGAAAATGGAGAGATTAAAAAAATTATAATGATATATTACTCTATTATTATAGATGATGATAGGTGATCCTGATATATGTATTGTAAATGGGTGATCCGAATATTACTCTCTAATACATTGGCTAATAAATAGTAATCAGAGACAAGAAATAGGAGTGATAATCTAGTTGGATATTCCTATAGAATTAGGAGGGCCTTATATTTTTCTAAAATGGGTTAAAAATGAGTGAACATGGGTTATGAATATGATTCTTCACTATACTTATTTCATGATTGGTATGGGTTTTTTATAGAAATATTTTGGTTTGATGGGGAAATAAAAGATTAAAAAGTTTTAAAGGTGAATGGTTGGGTTTTCAAGAAATTTCTTCATGTGTTCTCATATACCTCATGATTAATTCATGATTTTATATGGTATTAATGGTTTTCACAAAAATTATTTGGGAAAGGATTTATTTTATCATATGCATGTGTTTTATTTATAAGCTCGAAGTTTTATTGTGAAAAGGGTATTCATTTTCATGGGTTTCCATGATTTTCGCTAGACTGAATTGATTCCATTATTTTTTATATCACTTAATAAAAATTATTTTTCTCATCACTAGTTACCAAATGGTTTTCACTATTTTTAAGGATATTTAATAACTAGAAAAATGTACATTTTCAAATTTTGACTCGTCTTAATGTTGAAAAAACTACTTGAATAAAACAAGGGTGTAAACTTAAAGCCCTATTTTTATGGAAGAAAAATGAACACTATGTGTAATTTTATACTTATTAATGTAATTTATTTTCTTGATATTAGAAAAATATAAACATAAATTATCAAGGTAATTTAATGAATTCAAACCCTGTTTATAAATCAAGTAATTATGGGTTTCTTATAGTATGAGCCATTATATTATTCTTTATGATGTAATTTTTTTATATATATAACCATAAAAAATAATTTGAAACTATAAAAAAATATTTGATATCTAAAGTTTCTTCCCACAACATAATTCATTTGATATCCTATCAATCCACTTAGTTGGTACAATGTTTAGTGCATATAGAACTGATTATAATACATATTCCAAAATGAAAAATTAAATATTAGAATGAATTATCATTGATATCACCATATCTAATAAGTCATGATTCATCCTCTTATTTACAAAATTTATTGTGATTAGTATAAAGAGTATTGGGTTGGATTTAATCTCACACTCTTAAGGAATTGATAAAGTAATGGATGAGATATTATCTATATCAACCTAATTAAACTTTATTTTTATTATAACCAAGTTGATTATCTACTTTGATTTTATATTTTATAATATCTTAATTGATTCAAATTTATACATATTCAAGTAGAAAAATACATATCTATTTATTTCATAAGTAAAAGTAATGAAGTTTCAGAATTCACCTCTAACTTATATTTTAGATGGTCTATATAGATTAGTGATAACTAATTCTAAATGAATTCCGGTTCATTCACATTTAGTTCAAAACGGTATTTTAGTCATCTTTTAAATTTTAAAAAAGAATAAAAAATGACCAAGGGTTTTGAATCATAAGGGTCTAAATGAACTTCATGGATTTTCATTTTCAAATTCTTCTGGTTTATATAATCTAATTGATAATTCCACTACTTGTTGTAAAATAATTCAGGTGTATTGTGTTCGCCATTTTTTAAGCACTTAGGATTTACAAATTAAAGAATATATTTAAAAAATTATTTAAATGGTTCATGCCAAAACATGTGTTGTCTTTTTATTTCTAAACTCAAAATAAATTCACTTATTTCAATACTCAAAACATAAAAAATTTCATTATTATAAAAAACAAATAACAGATTTCAAAAAAAATGAGAATCAATCTACTAGGAAATATAAATTTGTAATATCTATAATTTATGAATTAGTCTTAGTCATTGTAATAGTTTTATAAATTATTCGTCATTATAGTAATAAATTTTAAAAAATATAGACTCATTCTGCTAGGAAATATAAAATGTTAGTATCTATAATTTATGAATGATTCCTCATCATAGTAATAGTTTTATGATCTACTTCACTTTTCATAATATTTCATTATATATTTTGTTTTTATGAAGGGTTTGGGAGGGAATAACAATTTCCCAGGCACAATGGAAATTTTCAACCCCAAAAAAAGTTATTCCACATGGTTATTCCATATATTTATACTGAATAAAATAAATGTAGAATGGGTATATTTTCTATATTGAGCCAGTTTTTATAAGCTCTTCCTTTTATTCCCATGGGATCAGTGTAGCCACACTGATTGGGGAGGGTGAATCATTGTGTCCATCTAATTACTAATTAAAAATATTTCCTTTTACCTATACAAATATTATAGTGAATATATATTAATCTCTAATCTCACCATAATTATGTTTCATGTAATAATGACATAAAAATAGAGAAATTACACACAAATATTTATAAGGCTAACCCCAAATGTGTGATATGGTATTCAGTGTATGATGGTTTTTATCCCACACACATGAATAATATTTTACTATCAATAATAATAGAGGTTAGGGTAATGGTCATGAACCCTTATACAAGAAACTAGATAGATTAAAATGAATGACACTAATTGAATCAGCAAGTGCCCACTCTACATAATTCACAGACACTAACATGAACATGGTTCACTCTTCAAAACCATATTTGGTTGGATTCTCTTTATGAAATATCCATAATATCAGAAAAAGTCTCCACAAGACTATTCTAATTTCATCTTCTTCCTTATTTTCAAAAACCTCCTTTCGAATTCATCTCTTATTATTCTTTAATAACTTTTATCTTCAAAATATTCAATAGTATCAACATATATCTATGAATATTTCACTCCCCTTAAACACATTGATGTCCAGATAAAATATTTTTTATTTTATGAAAATAATTCTAACACTTTGATACATTATGATATTCATAATTAGAATTTAATCGATATATATTCCTCAATTTTTCTTCAACTCTTGGGATTTTTGTCATTATTATATTCATATTCAAACTCCATCTTTTCTACCAGTCAAATATGATCTTAGAATTATGTATCAAAAAACCTCTATGATCTTCAAATATATCTTCTTATATAAATCTCATATGATATCATTTAAGTATCTTCTCATATGTCCATGATGTTCTCCTTAAAGTTCTTTGAAAGACCCAATTTCTTTCTTTAATTAAATCTTCCATAAATCTCACTTATTCTTTTCCACACATGTGTGCTCATATAAAAATGTAAGTATAGTCTAAAGTAATATCTCATGATATAGTCTCCTTCTTTTCATCTCAAAAAATAATGTATTGAATATTGAATTAACATATATCATCATGATATTTATTTACTAAATAAAAACATAAAATTGGCACTGTAAATACCCATATCTATATGGATTGACCATTTTCTTTATTCCAATGACCAAGGTGCTCAGATAAGGCTTGGAGCATGTCTGGAGTAGTTTTTTCTCAAATCTAGAAGTGGTGATATTTCACTTCGTGTAAAAGTTTTACATGAAATGAATGTGGATTTCTTGATGAATAATGAATTTGTGTTTAGAAATAAATAAAAAGAAGAGGTGAGGCATTTTTCGGTGGAAATAAAACCCTAAGGATTACATAACATGAAAAGGGATTACACGTCATGTAAATACATGATGCTATAAGTTTTAAAAAAATTAGCTACTCGGTTTTGTCAAACCCTATAGCTACAAAGCCTCCCTCTCATTATTGGCTACCGAGAAACCCCCTCTTTGATTTTTTGGGGATTCTTTTGTTGGGTATTGATCTCTAGCTTCCCTAATTCGATCTATAGTTATCTTTATTCAACCGTGGTTATGTTCTACCTTCGTTCTTCAAGATTATTAAATATGATTCCTTCTATTCTAATTTCAATTGTAGTGGTGGTTGATCTCCCTATTTCTAATGGATTTTCTTTGGTTTTTTATTGGCACAGTTGTGTCATGGAATCCTTGGGTGGATGCAGTTATTATGGGAGAGGTGATCAGGATCCACAATTTTGGTCTATTCTCATATGAATAACATTAACACCCTTTTGAGGTAGGGTATTTGTGGCTTATCTATTTATTTATGTGCAATCTTAGAGCTATCATGATTTAGCCTTTGGATCACAATTAAATTAACCTAATAATTACTTGATCCAGATTGAAGAATTGGTATTGATCACTTGGTGATGTGGTTGTTTTGTACCATGAAAATAGTTTTCCTCATGTTTTTATTGAATGTGTGATATCTATACATTGAATGGATTAACATGTTGTTCTTGATGGAAATTTGGTAAAGAAAGTAAATCTAAAATTATTTGTAAATTAATTGGAAAAAAGATAAAAAGAGAATGTTTAATTTATCCAGTTGTTGTTGTAATTTTATTATAATCAAATTGATGAATGTATGATTGTTTAATTGAATTAGATAATAAATTTAAAGCACGATGAAGCTAGTTTAAAAAATAATTAAGAGAATGTTAAATTAATTTTTAATTAATTTTTGATAGATTGAGATAGCTTGTTTCTTAGGTTTCCCATATTTAGAACCAGTAATTAATGAATTGGTTAATTAAAGATGAAATGAGAACAATTTCTTTGATAAAAGATAATTCCTTTGTAGGTTCTGAGTTGCCTGCTTGATTTCAAAGACCAAGTTTCTTGTGCTTTGGAGCTGTGAGATCTCATTGTGTGTGAAGGATAAATGCCTTGTTTTAGGGCCAAGAGCCTGGTTTTTATGTTTGTTTCCTATTTATTGTGATGTGATATGAGCCTGGGATGGCTGATCATGGAGGTCTTTTGTGGTATGTGGGGCAGGGAGGCCTGATTTTTGTGGCATTAGTTGACTCTTGTGATGACGGGATGCATCCGGGTATACATGTGGGTATTGGGGAGGACACGAGAGATGACAGAATGGGTTGAAGCTGGGCTTAGACATTGATATAGAAGTTGGATACCTCTTTGAATCTATTTCTTGGATGATGGAAAGGTTGTTTGTTTATCTTCCTTACATTCCCCCATTGCTTGAGGCAGATGGATGTGCTTGGTTGTATACATTGTTTGGTAGCATAAGATGTTTTTTGAATGTGCCTGGTAATATGGAAAGTAATTTTACTAATAAATGAATACATTTTTAACCCATGGGGTTAGAGCTTGCTGGGATGCAATGCTGAGGTTATAATTTTGATAAATTGTTGACTCAGTTAGAATATTCTTGGATGGCGTGGAAATTTATTGTAATATTAGTGAAATGTAATATGGAAAATGTTAATGGTTAATAATTAATTAATTTAAAGTGAAACTAATGAAAAAGCAATAAAATAACTTAATGTGGCTCTTTAAATGGTTGTGTGCTTATAGGATATTTGGTCTTAGTAGTGGTAGTTGGGAGTCCAAGATATATTAGCTACAGTTTCTTCGGAGACTTTTTTATTCTCGTTGTAGGGTTTTGAGATATATTATATAATGTACTTTTGTGTCTCTATATGCTAATACACCTTGTTGGTTTCAGAGACTGACACACCTAGAATTTTGAGACCTGGGGGGGGGGGTTCCCCAATATCCTAGTGGGAGGATGGATGTCTAACTACCATGTTTGGCCTCTCCCTCTTCTCTTAGTAGTTACTTTTGCTGGTATGCACGATGGTTAGTTTTCCCCATATATTTGTGTAGATGTATGTAATGTATTGTGGTTATTTCTCACACATGTATTCTAGATATAATTTCCTAAGGACTACTATAAGTATGACATGTAAAGGTTGTGATGGCTTGTTGGTCCTTACTCAGTGTATGGGTTCTGATGGCTTGAGGTATAATACCCAATGTATGATACACATTATATGGGATGCGGTGGATCCTAACAAATACCCGATTAAGTTTTTTTACATGAATGTGGTGGTTTTTCGCATGAGGATCACGTTGTGGTTATTCTCCATAGTGTCTACAAGCTAGCCTTTTTTGAGAGATATTCTTAGGGCGTGCAACATTGGGGTAGAGCAGACAAATAATATTCAATCGATAGAAGGGTACCCATGATATTCTTTGTTATAGTATATTCACTTGTAAGAGATAATTGGTGAGATTAGCCATAGTGAGGATGGGAACTTAGTATACTTGTTTAGGTGACAAGTTAGTTTCTCTTGTTGTTCACAATTATTTAGCACGATTTCTATACCTTTTACACAGGATGCTCTAGGGAGGATCCTAGTGAGTATACTATTATACTCACCCAAGGTATATATAAACTATTTTCAGGTTAGTTGGAGATGACTGGAGGTGAAGCTAGTTACTACTAGCTTAGAGTTTAGCAGGACCTATTTTGGATTCGTGGTCACTATTGTCCTTATGTTTCTTTTGGAACTTGCATTTTACTATTATTTTTAGTTGTTATTTCATGTCATTATATATGTTCACTTGGGTTTTCTTTTATATTATAGTTTAAATAGGAGTTGGTTACTCTCTTTATTATCTCTATCATTCACATGTGTTCTCCTAGAGGGTAATTCCTCCCATCTGCATGTTTATTATACTCGTGGTGCTAGTCTCTAACATGGATAATACTGGAGGCGGGACTCATGAGTCACTATCTATCTTCTCTCATTTTCAGACCAGGAGGGGTACATATGGTGGTGAGGGTTCGTGATAGAGTGTAATAAGAGCTATGGTTGTAGGATGGGATGGAGTTTGGAGTTAGAAACATGTGAGGTTTCATGGGATGCTAGGGAAATAGGATCGGCTAAGTATAGGAAGAAATGTAGACATGGGATACTGGCTTAGACATAGGTATTTTGGGACCCCTGTGATATGACTCATAGAACATTAATCTTATTACTAATACAAAAGGAGTTAATAGTGGTTTTAGGGTAAAAACCTTGGAAAGGATCATAAATCATTATTCTTTGTGTCTGTGTTTGAATGGGTATATATTGAGATAAGTTAAGATAAAATAATTTAAAAAAATGTTAAGGTCTTAGATTTTCCAGGATTAAGATATCAAAGTTTTTGTTCTTTAGAAGACGTGGATCCATATTGATATCCTCATCCGGTTCTTATAGAATATATTCTGAAGGTAGTGCCAGTATATTTCCCTAAGGTGGAGGTTAATGATGAGACTTGGAGGAGGAAACTCTAAGAGTTTCAGCACTAGAGTCTGTAAGGGTATGAAGACACCATTTCAGATACAATTATGGAATACTGGTTAGAAGAGGTTGAGATATCCATTAGTTTGATCTATTATCGGAAAGAGACCTGGGTATCATTGGTAGTGACGATTCTGTGTGGGGTATTGTGGTAGTGGTGGTTCTAATTCCTTAGAGATTGCGTGGATTCATCAATCTTGAGGGATGTTTTTCGAGACCAGTTCAGAGTCGAGTTTATTTCTTCGACCATGAAGGTGTCCAGTCATCAGGAGATGCTTACCCTTTGGCAGGGGAGTTTTGGTGTGTGAGAGTTTAGGATCCATTTCAGAAACCTTCTATGGTATTCTTTGGACCTGTTTCCAAATTAAGAGGCCATAGTTAGTAATTTTTATGAGTTTTTGCATTCAGAAATCCAATGACAGGTCTCATTGTTTATGTTAAAGATGTACCTCAACGTGTTGGTGAGGGTAGCGGTCATCAAGAGGATGTTATCCATAATTGGACCTCCATGAGAGGAGAGTCATCAACATTTTTCAGGAAGAAAAGTTGTGGTCTGGGATTCTGATTTTTCCAGATAGAAGAGATTTCGATCAGCCGGGGGTAGGTCCCAATCATCAATGTCCTATTTCTATGGGGAATGCGACTATTAGGCCTATTCTAATGGATGAAACACAAGTTTTTCTCATGGGGTTGAGGTCATCACTAGCAAGAGTGTGCATACATTATTAGAAGTCAGCATGAACCAGCTTTTCTGATTCAGGTTCCTCCACTGAGGCAGTTCTAGCTGAGCCAGCAGCAGGAGGTTACCTAGTTTGGGATTAGTAGATAGCATATGGGATAGGCAGAGGATATCCCCAGGATGCTCCCATTTCTCAGAGATTAGAGTGCATCCTTGGACATGTAATTCAGTAGGGTTATAGAGTTAATGGATTAGTTCATAGTTAGATTCACCCTTTTTCATTTTCATCACTGGGCGATCCAAACTTCATTCAAGGTACCCTTTGTTTGTTTTCTACATGGGTGCATGCCTTATTTGATATAGGAGAGACACACTCATTCATACCACCAACCATTTTCCAAGATTTGTTACTTGAGTTAGAGAGGATTCACGTTCCCTTTGCATTAACTACGCTAGTCAAAGGTCTACCTGACTTGTTTGATGTATGTAAAAATTGTGAGCTAGTGCTGGGGCGACACCACTCTTGGGGATATTTCCTATGTTTATAGATAACACCATATGACATCATCCTTGGCATGGATTTGTTATATTTGGTGAAGGATATCATGGCTTGCTTCGGGAGGAAGGTTGTGTTCTACAATACTAACGAAGATCAAAGAGTGGTTTTTTGAGAGTGATACCCTCGTATGTGTCATAGGCATGTTCCATCTTTCTCATCCATGATGTTTGGGATGATATTGAGTTCTTAGTATGTTCATTAGTTAGTACTTCCTAGGGTTTTTATGGAGTAACCTGACATCTTTCCAGAATAGGTTGTAGAGTTACCCCATCAAAGATAGATCATGTTCAGGATCAAACTAAATCCAAGAATATCTTCTATCTTGATGTCTCTATAATGGATAGTTCCTTCTCAGTTGTGAGATCTATGTATACATTTTTATGGCCTACAACGGTGTGTTTTTTTTTCAAGTTTTTCACCGAGGGGGGAACCAGTTTTGTTCATGAAGAAGGATGATGGAAGTTTACATTTGTGTATCGATTATCATCTCTTGAACGAAGTGACAGTGAATAACTACTATCCTATTCCATGGATTAATGACTTCTTAAATCAATTGAAGGGTAAAATTTGGTTCTTGAATATCAATTTGTGTTTAGGATATCATCAGATGCGTGTAAAGGATGAGGATGTCCTGAAGGCTTCTTTTTGTTGTCATCATGGGAATTATGAGTTTTTTGTGATGCCTTTAATTGTGAGGAATGCTTTAGATGTGTTTATTAGGTTAATGATTGTTGTGTTCCACAAGTTCCTAGTTAAGTTCATGGTGGTTTTCATTGAATACATCCTTGGGTACTCCATGTCTGATGAGGAGCATATAAGGAATATATGTACCGTTTTGGGAGTTCTTCACCTTGAGAAGTTGTTTGGGATGTTTCCAAAGTGTGAATTTTGGTCTTGAGATGTCTATTTCTTAGGGAATGTTGTATCCCAATAGGGATTAGTTGTGGATCTATTGAATATTTATGACATTATGTCTTCATAATCCCACAAGACCGTGATAGATGTGTGAAGTTTCCTTTGTCTTTCAAGCTATTATATGAGGTTCTTAGGTGATTTCTCGAGGGTTGAGACTCCTATGATAGTGTTGACCAGAAAGGATCAAGAACTCTTATAGACTAATCAGTGTCATATAGATTTTATTTTTATAAAGGAGAAGTTGGTCAGTGCTCTAGTTGGTTGTCTTCCAGCCATAAGAGTTCAGTTTGATGTTTTCTATGATGCTTCATGTATTAGATTGGGCTGTATTTTGATATAGCAAAAATCGTTCATTTCTTATGGGTCTCGGCAGTTACATCCCCAAGATCTTAACAATTCCGCCCAAAATCTTGAGTTAGTGGAGTTGGTGTCTTCAATGATGTTTTGGAGACATTACCTCATCATCCAGCATTTTTTGGTCTTCACCAATAATAAGAGAATGTGGTATGTTTTCTCCCAATGTGATGTGAACTTGTACTAGAATTAGTGTATGGAGTTTTCATTGGATTAAGACTTAGAGATTTTATATAGACCTATAAATGGGAATTTTTTAGCAGATGTGCTGAGTAGGGTGTCACGCTATGATGCAGTGCGTGAATCAGGAAACTCTATGAGGGTGATGGAAGAACTTTCAGCATTGAATCTAGATATGGGAGAATTTGGGGAAGAATTTGTCTTTTTTAGTTTATAGTTCATTCATATCGGGGGAAAAGGGTGGAGGAATCCTAATTGGGGGATCTTAAGGTGGAGGTATAGAGAGATCGAGTTGTTTAGGCGAGACCACTGATGGTTGGTCTAAGTATAAACAACAATAATTATTGTTTTAGAGAAGTATTTTTGTTCCTTTGGAAATGTGTGAGATGGTCCTCATAGAGTTCCATAGTTATCCTTTAGCAGTATATCCTGATTTGAAAAAGATTTACCAAACCATGAGATGTAAGTTTTTGTGGCCTGGGTTGAAGTGTGCAGTTGTAGGGTTTGTGTCTCAATGTTTGTTCTGCCAGAAGGAGAAGCTCGAGCACCTTGTTCCCAATGAATTTTTCCGGTTGTTAAATATTCCTCAGTGGTTGTGAGAGGAAATAAATATGGAAATTGTTACTAGTCTACCTCAATCCCATTGAGTCTATGATGATATATGTGTGGTAGTGGATCATTTCATAAAATTGTCCCACTTCATAGCGATCAAGGAGCCATTTTTCTTGGAGGTTTTTTTGAGGTAGTATTTGGAGGAGGTGGTGAGACTCCCTGGGGTCATGAGGATAATAATTTCTAATCTAGATCCTCATTTTACATCTAGGTTATGGAGAGGTATCTAGTATTCATTTGGTTCTCATGTATTCCTTAACACTTATTTTCATATGCAGGTGGATGGTCAGATAGAGTGGACCATCCAGACTCTTGATGACATGTTGCACTCTTGTGTCCTGAATTTTGAAGGTTTGTAGATAAGGCACCTACCCTTGGTAGACTTCACTTAAAACAATAGTTTTAACACCACCATCATTATGGATTCATTTTAAGCTTTTTTATGGATGAATTTCCCATTCTAAATTATGATAAACTGAGGTCAAAGAGTTAACAATTCTCGGGCTGGAAATGGGTTAAGTGATTCGTGAGAGGATGAAACTAGTGGAGCATCATCAAAAATCCTATATCGTTCATAGGAGAAGACCAATAGAGTTTGATTTTGTGGATCATGTGTTACTAAATTTGACTCCCCATCATCAGTAAAGAAGGTTTGGTCATGAGAGTAAGATTTCTCCCCAGTCTGTTGGGTCATTCAAGATGTTTACTCGTGTTGGAACCATGGCATATCAGGTAGCACTTCCCTTGTAGATGATCAAAATACATAATGTTTTTCACATGTCACAGCTCCTTAATTACCTTCTTGGTGACCTACACATCACTAATTGGGGTGAGATTGATTTTTATGACAACGCGGTCTTTGAGGAGTAGCCTGTAGAGATCAAGGTCTGCCCGGATATGGTGTTGCAGGGGCATGCTACCCCCTTGGTTCATATCCTGTGGAAGTATGGTGGCATGGAGGAGAGTATATGGGAATGTGAGTCATATATATTAGATTTCTACCCCGATTTTTTAAATTTTTATCTCTTCTCTTGTAACACTATTCATTTTGTGGTTATAGACCATTTTTAGTTTGTGATATGGACTTCTCTTGTTGCTTGCTGTGGCTTACTCTCTTTCCATAGTAAGAAAAGATCCATGGGGTATTCCATGTGCTTTCTGTGTTTAGATTCCTATGGTTAGAGGAGACTAGTCTCCTACTATAGGGGGTGAAGACTCAACGAGTAGTTCATCTACTCACTGTGTTGATCCCCGTGTACTTGGGTGTGGTGGTTAAGCTCCTTTGGAGATGAGATCCTTGAGATGTATCAGGAGGGGTTGTTATTTTGATGACCCCTTTTTGTTTCCACTCTAGTTTGATTTTAGAGTATCTATGAAGAGAATGTTTTGATAGGTTTCTAATGTATGTTTCTAGATCCACATGGATCGACCCTCTGCATGTTTCTGAAGACCGAGGTGCTCGAATAAGGCTCGAAGGAATTCTAGAGTAGTTCAATTTCTAAAAGCTAGAAGTAGGGATATTGTAGGAACTGTAAATTATTTACATGATGTGAAAGTGGGATTCAAAACATGTAATGAATTGGGGTTTGAAAATAAATAAAAATAAGAGGTGATGCATTTTTTGTAAGAAACTGAACCCGAAGGATTACACAACATGAAACGGGATTACATGTCATGTAAATCTCCAATACTATAAGTTTTAAACCTTTCCAGTCACTCGAATTTGTAGAACCCTATAACTCCAGAGCCTCACAATAATTCTAGGAGAACTGGTGACCCCCATTTCATTGTTTTGGGTATTCCTTTTTAAGGTATTGATCTCTATCTTCTCTCCTTCGATACATAGTGATCTATCTTTAATACAGGGTATGTTCTACCTCTATTCTTGTGGTTTCTTTAATTTGTTTCCAAATTTTACTCTTTTACAGGTGGATTTTCATGATATCCCTGTTTCTAATGGAGTTTTGTTGGTTTTTTGTTGGTGCAGTTACGGCGCAACGTCCCCAAGTGGATAAAGTTCTTGCGGAAGAGGTGATTGGGATCTGTATCGTTGGTCTATTCTCAGATGATAAACAATGGCACCCTTTTGAGGTAGGTGATTCATTTCTTCTCTATTTATTTATGTTAAATCATAGAGATAGAATGATTTAGTCTTTGGATCATAGTGAAATTAACCTAAAAAATTTAATTGAACTAAATTAATAAATTGGTATCGATCACATAGTGATGTTATTGTTTTATACTGTGATAAGGTTTTGCCTCTTTTTTTCTAGATAGTGTTATATCTATGTATTTCTTGGATTATAAAGTTTTTATTAAGGGAAATTGGGTAAATAGAATAAAGATGGAATTATTTGATAATAAATTTTCTAAAACATAAAATGGGGAATGTTTAATGTATCTGGTTATAGTTTGAATTTTATGATAATAAAATTGATGTAAGTATTCATGTTTAATTCAATTGGTTAATGAACCTGAAGCATGATGAATCTTGTTTATAAAATAATGAAAGGCATGTAAAATTAATTGTTTAATTAATTTTTGTTTTCTTGACATAGATTTCTAGTTAGGTTTTCTGTAGTTGGAACCTATGATTAATGAATATATTAATTCAAGATTGAATTAGAACTGATTTTTTGACAAAAGATAGTTCCTTTGTAGGGATAGAGTTGCCCACTTGCCTATAAAGTCCAAGTGCCTTATGATTTGGAGTCATGAGAGCTTATTGTGAGTTAAGGATGAATTCCTTGTTTTAGGGATAAGATCTCAGTTTCTATATTTGTTTCCTGCTACTTGTGATTTGATGTGAGACTGAGATGGCTGACCCTTGAGGGCTATTATGTTATGTGGGGAAGGGAGGCCCATTTTTTGTGGCAGCAGTTGATGCTTGTGATGTCAGGATGCATCGTGATATGCATGGGGGTTTCATGGAGGACACCAGAGAATACGAAATGGGTTGAATTTGGGATTACCCATTGATATAGAAGTTGTATGCTTTTTTGTATCTTTTTTTTATGATGGCCAGGTTGTTTGTTTGTCTTGTTTCCTTTCCCACTATTCGAGGCAGATAGATGTTCTTGGTTATATACCTTATTTGGTAGTTTATGATGTTTTCTTAAAGTTCCTAATAATATGAAAAGTAATTTTGTTAATAAATTAATAAATATTTAACCCATGGGGTTGGAGCTTGCTAGGATGAAATTTTGAAGCTATAATTCAGAGAAGTTGTTGACTCGGTTTTCATATACCTGGAGGGCACGTAACTTTGTTGTATTTCTAGTGTAATATATTGTGGAGAATGTTAATGGTTAATTAATGGATAATAATTAATTTACATAAAGTGAAACTGAGGGAAGGGGAATAAAATTACTTAATTTATCTCTATAAATGGTTGTGTGCTTATAGGATATATGTTCTTTAAAGTGGAATACGGGAGTCTGAGATACCTTAGCTATAGTTGAGTTTGAGAATCAGTTATTCCCATAGAGTGGTTGTGATCCATATTATATCATGTAATTTTTTGTTTCTATACACTACCCCACCTTATCAATTTGGTGACTGATGCCCCTGGATTCTAAACCCCGGGGGTGCTTTCCCCAATATCCAGGTGGGAGGATGGATTGCTGACTACCCCATTTAGCCCACTCTCTTCTCTTGGTAGTTACTTGTACTACTATACATGACAATTAGTGTAAACCATATATGTGTGTAGAGGCAATTAATTTCTTGTGGTTATTTCACACACATGTATTATAGATATAGTTTTCTAAGGACTATTGTAGGTATGACGTGTATAGGATGTGATGGCTTGCAGATCCTTACCTAGTGTATGGGCTATGATGGCTTGGGGTATAATATGTTATGTATGATGTATGTTATGTTGGCTGTGGTGGAACCTAGAAACTACCTATTTAATTTTTTTTACTTGGATGTGGTGGTGTGTTTCACGAGGTGAATTTTATGGTGCTTCACCCAGGTGTATGTGGGCTAGCCTTTTTGGAGAGAGATGCTCAGGACGTGCGATGTTGGGGAAGAGCAGAAAACTAATGGGGAAGCGGTAGCAGGGTACCCTTGATATTCTTTATTATATTATATGCTCATGTATGCAATACTTTTTGAGAGTATCCATGCTGAGTATGGGAACACAATATAGCTATTTATGTGATGATTTAGTTTCCCTTATTGTTCACAGTGCTTTAACTTGCTTTCATTACCTTTTTCATGAGAGGATCTCGGTAGGACCCTATTGAGTTTACTATTATACTCACCCAATGAATATATAAAGTGTATTTCATGTTAGTTAGAGCTGGTTAAATATTAGATTGGTTACCACTAGATTGGGGTTTATGAGGTGCTATTTGGGCTTTTTAGTGATTGTCATCCTTACTGTTCTATTGGTACTTGTAGTTTCCTATCAGCTTTAGTAGTTTTTGCATGTCATTACATATGTGAACTTGGGTTTTTTTATTGTAGTCTAATTAGGATTTGGTTGGTGTCTGTATAGTCTCTCTCTTTTTCATGTGTTCTCTTAGAGGGTAATGCCTCCCATCTACATGTTTATTATACCCTCAGTGCTAGTCACCAACTCAGGGCCCACTGGAGGCAGCACTCAGGTGTCAATATCTCTCTTTTCCCATTGTCAAACCAGGGGGTACACTTTGTGGGGAGGGGTCATGACAGACACATTTAATATTACATTTCACCTTCGAAAAACTATTTAATATTATATTATATTTCAAATGATCATACATATTTGTTGAAAGATTCATATTATTTGAACACACCATTAGTGTTCATCTTATATGATCCAGATTTCTAATTACTTATTCATTAGATTATAGAAATTACTCTTAGGTATCTTAAAGGTTAATATGAAATAAGATGTTAAATTTTATAGTTAATCTTATGAAACAACAATTATATCTTCCTTATTATATTTTTTATTCTTATGTATCATTGTGTACACTCAAGTTTATACTTATGTATTCCAATAATTTTCCAATTTTTCTACTCTATGTTCTTACGCATGCCTTTACCATTTTTATACTATCTCTATGATATTACATGTGAACTTTATATAACTCCATACATTTTCAAAAAATTTCCAACCACTTAAATTAATCCCAAATATCTCCAAGACATTTTAAAATTATCTTTAGCCATGTCAAAATGATCTCAAATATCTTATAACACATATAAACTAACTTGAGTATTTCAATGGTATCTCACTAACTTAATTTATTTAGAACTTATCCATGCTCAACCAATTCTGGAACAATGGTTCTTTCAGTAGTTATCATTTAATGACACACATTTCTCAAAAACACAACTTTCAATCCTCATCATTATTCATATTATACATCCATATAATACAAAAGACTTCTTGCTTGACATCATAAGAATGGATCTCAGAATTCCTATTAGGTACTTATATTTATTGATATTCCATATATTATAATCTATTAACTCTATGAAACTCATCACTACTAACTAGATTTACAATCCCATTAGATGCAACAACCTGTTAAAGAAAAAATTGCACACTAAGTATCCATAATACCTTCAAACTCCAAGCAGTAGCATATTTAACCATTAACTATATGTTTGGATCATCCAAATAAGTTTTACCTTTATTTAAATTCATCAATTTAAAATATTTAATAGATTAATATATTAAATTTAATATGATATATCTCATTACATTAACATTAATCTCATTTTTCGACACATGAAAGGATCTCCAATAGCATATTCAGTGAAAAATAACAAATTCTATCAACTACTTATCAACTTTCTTAGTCCACTGAGTTCTAAATATTTCCATTCATTGGGTTTATCATCTTTACTTAACACATATTGACATAATTTCTTGTTGAAAACATATACCTCACATCATTATATAATGGATTAACAATCACCACCTTTGGAAATTTTTCAATACCCATAATTAAAATGCATATCAATTTATTTTAGATAATTTTATTATTTCTATCTAAATTAATTGTCATAAATATAAAGCTGATATCATATGTGAGTTATCAATTAATCAACTATATGTCTACTTTATAAATACTTGCTGCAAAAAACAAGAGTGACCAATGAAAATCCCATATTTGTTATTAATAGTCATTTATATCTCAATAAATTCTCAATAGTATTTTTAGTGATTTGTCTAGTATTTCCTATTTAAATTCAGAATTTATTCTATCAAAAACACTTCTGTGAAAAATAATTTTACACAGCCAATGAGCCCGTACCCGAGTGGTAAGGGCTCCTACTTGGCATGCAAGAGACCTAGGTTCAAAACCGGGTGGAGGCGAATTTTAGAGTACTGTAGCAGTACTGTAGCAGTTACTATTTGGTATTGTAGTAGCCGGAACTATTCACCCGATTTGGACCTTCGGTCCATCGGTGTGGGCCTACGGGTATCAAGGGCCTTTGGGTCATCAAAGGCCTTCGGGCCACAGGGCCTTCGGGCCACAGAGACCATGGAGTAGCCCAGTTCACAGAGAACAGGCCCTAGAAGATGATTAGAGAAACAAGATTAACATCCACAGAAGCAAAGCTAACCGGATCGGAAGAATGAGAGAGTATGGAAACTGCCATCGGGACCAGGCGCCGTGCAACTTTCTATGGGGCAATGCTATCTGATCAGCAATGCAATGTGGGGATCTAGGTGATCAATGACACAGAAGCTAGGGAGGGGCAGTTTAAGTGGGCTAGGCCTATGGGTCAGGTATTGGGCATGGTATGCCTCTGGGCCTTCGAGTCATGTATTGCGGGTCAGTCGGGCCTTGTGCCTTGGGCCTACGGGTCTTGTACGGGTTCACCTTCAACCCTTAAAAGGGGGACTATCCATAATAAAATAAAAATGAAGTCCTTCGGGCCATTCGGGTTAAAAATAATTTTACACACATACATCAAAAATGAAAATCTCAATCACTTTCTATATTTTCTAACTTCACATAAAATAATTATTTCTTAAATCTTTATCATTTTTTGTCCCACACAAAGGGAGGAATTCATCTTCTCTACATTAAGGTTAATATCTTTTTCAAATAAACTCTTGACACCTTTTTATAAAAATCCTTAATATCGTGATGAAACTCAAGATGGATCTCTTAGATTTTTGTAAAATTTATCATAGTTCTCATCATTTTAGCTCCCTCCTACATGTATCACCTATAATTCCATACATGTAAAAATAAACATATCAGATATGAAAAAATGCGGATTCTCTATAATTACTTGGTTAGAGAAACAAGGTCGGAGTTACTTACCAACCAATAATCTAATTTATTTTCGTTTTTATTATTGATAGAACTCTTCATATATACTCCCTTGATTTCTAAAATAGAAGTTTCCATATAAATTATGGTTTTATTATTCCTTCTTGTTATCTCCCTTTATGCAATTTTCTCATTTACATTAGTTATTTTAACACATGTATTCCTTGGTACTTGATTCATTCTTTTCAACATCTTTTATTATTATGGTAGCATGATCATGAAGTCTTTTAAAATGTGTATAGCCTATTAAATAATGGGTTTTAGGGGTTCCTTTTCAGACTTTTATCCCCTATAGAATTTTCACTATAATAGTCATAGGGTTGTCTTTCAAGGACATTGTAGGATAAGTTATAAAAACTCTCACTTTTGATTGTTTTTCTAATAAAAAAACTAAATTGGGGGATTTAGATTTTTTAAAAAAATTAACAAAAAGAAAATAGATTCAATTAAAATAAATGAGATATTTAATGTTTCAAATTCAATGAAAACTTGAATCGAAATAAATTGTGAAAATAATTTTTAAATGTAAGAAACCATAGACAAGTGTTGGTCTCGAACACACTCCCTTATTTCTTGTTTGATTAGATATTACCAAAATTAATTTATTAATTCTCATGAAAATAACTCCTCTTGGACAACTAAATATGCCTAAATACTATACTAGAAACTTAGCATGGATATTGATCCTATTATAAAAGTGACTCAAAATCTCAAAGACCTCCAAGAAATTGAAATTCGATAAAATCACTAAACTAAAAAGAAAAAAATCACATAAGAAATTTAAATAGTGAGAAAACTAACTTTATTTTTATAATTTTGAAAACAATATAGAAGATTTTATAAGAAAATTAGCTGAAGAAATAAATTTATCCTCTTTATTCAATGACATGTTTTCTAGGAAAATACAAAAAGATGCAATGAAATATAGAGAATCAGAAGGGATTTTCCTTGGATCTTCATAGACATAACCACTTGGGAGTATAGACATGCAAGGATAAACCATATTCCATTCTCCTAATTCTCTCATCCTACTCGAATTCCTAGAATTAAAACAGTCTATGTGAATCCTTTGTCCAACACCAAACAACCGTTTGTCTCCTCTCTTTTCATTAGTTTTTCTTGTGGCCTCCATATACTCCCATTATGAATATTAAACTATTTTCAAATTTATCCATCCTATAATAACTCATAGGGAAATTTCATGTGCATACAACACTTTTTTATGATTATATCTTAGTGGTAAGAGTAATAATTTCTTCCTCACATACAAGAGTTGGTAACAGTAAATATCCATATGTATTAAGAAATTAATTCTACTTCAAATCCACCTAGGAAAATAACCTCTACATGCCCTTCATAAAATGAGTCCATGTGGATTGAGTTTTGGTGTTGGAGTAAATTCTTAAAATTGAAAATAACTTTTTTCAAATTTTTTTGAAAAGTATTCAATTGGTAAGACTTTGATAATTTTTCATATGAATTTCCAATTTGTAAGACATATAATGTCATATGAAATGAATTCATACAATATTTGGGTATCGAATATCATATGATAGTTTCTTATATTGGCTATAAGTCTTTATTTTCAAATAATTTCATTTATTATGGCTACTAAATTCATAAAAAATCAATGTCATATGGGCTTGGTTAAGAAATTTATATAAAATTATTAGATGATTCTTACAGTTCAAAAAATTAATACAAAATGACTAGATAATTCACACTATATCTAATTTTTGGAAAGGTAAAAGACTTATGAAAACTATAAATTCATATGAAATAGCCAGAAAAGTCATACGATATGCCAAATTCATATGTGATTTTAAAAAATACATATATAATACATAAAAATTAAAATAAAATCAGATATAAAGTCGCATGATTATATAATAGAAAAATTTATTTCCAAAAAAATTACAAAAACTTAATTTGATAAAAAACAATTGAAGGTTTGGCTTCATCAATTGATTTAGCAAAAAGATTCAAAACACTTGAAAACATTGAATATATCCATTTTCACAACAATTACAAAAAACTACTTGAAAAAAATGATCTAATTTAATTAAAAAGAAAAAATAGTGGGAATTGTTTTTGAAATACACGTGAAATTTTATGAGAATATTTTCTCTATCAATTCCCCCACACTTAAGACTAGGATTCGAAGACAAGTATGCCTAAATATCAATACGAAAGCAATTTCAAAACAAATTCTAAAGGAAATTTCCAAATTCAACAACCAAGAAATAAAAATTATCATCCCTCCTAAAAACCATTAATAAAAATTCTATATTGGGTTTATTTTATCTATTCCTACTTCATTTATTCCCCCATGCACATAAAAAAACTACCTCACTGATATTTTCCCTCATCACCAAAATGCAGGTTTTTAAAAAATATTATCTTATCCAAACACACGTAAGGGTCACCATAGGCTTGATAATTTTCTAAATATCCACCAAAATGATTTAATGGATTGTGATAATATAAGGGAATTTCAGGTATGTTCAATGGTTAGGGCTATTATATTCTAGATGTGAAAAATATCAGAGATAAAATTAAGAGTTTAGAAAAAAATTTGTAGAAAAATGCATGGTTCCACTTACACTAAAGAATTATCTCCTCCTTAATTCCATCAATAGTTAATGAACACTAAAAATATTTAAAATACTTATGCATAATTCACAAATTATTCTTTTTAATATAAACATTGAATCCACTCAACTTCCATTGTAGATATTTTTTTTGATATTTCCAATCTATCCTAAAAATATTTTTGAATATTGTGGGAGAAATTTTATGTTTTAAATATCGGTTTGAATTCCCATCCATCTAATTAATGACAATACTTATATTTTAATCTTTTAATACCAGAATTTTCTTTTTTAATAGCATTTTCATCATAATAGCCTCTATCATTGATTTAAATTTCAAAATATTCACAATATAGCTTTAGAATTATACAGTTTCTCAGTAATAAATATAACGTATATACATTAAATATTCCTTCCAATATAGAACAAAATAACTTATAAAACCGTATGACAACATTTCTCACACTTGATTTCATCTAGATCATTCATTTTCACTTTTAGAGCAGGTTTGATATGGATTAAAAGTTTTTAAGGTCACTTACAAAGAGGTTGTTTAGGGATTTATAAGTGTGCACAAGGATAAAATGAAAAATTTAATACCCAACAAAATGGTTCTTTTATACAATGGGTTCTAATGTTAATGAATTTACTCAATTATTTCTAATATAATCACCAAAAGTTTCTATATTTTTGGTAGATACAACTCAATTTTTGGTTAATTTAAGCATTGTTTGGTTCACTCAATAAATGCGGTCAAATTAAATAATATTTAAAAAGGTTTTATAATCCTTATAGTTAATTTGTTTTAAAATTTAGGCAGTGATTCATGGAATGAGATTTAAAATACAACTATTTTTATAAGGTACCTAAAAATATAAATTTAGAACATGGTCCATTTCAAAATTCATTTAAATTTGGATCATGGGTTATATAAGTTCACTAATTTAAATTGGATTGAATAGTTACAAAGGGATGAATTTTTAGCTCACAAGTTTTCAAAAACACACAAAATTTGAAAAAAAAATTAAAATTAAAAAATTATATAAAACAACAAAAGAATTAAAAAGGAAAACAAAACAAAATATTAAATAAAAGGATATTACTCCCACAAAACATATTTTGTGAAATATAATCAATGTGTAATAGATAATATAAAAATTAATAATATAAATCATATAAAAAAAATCGAAATGATGGACTTAATTTGGAATTTAGTTACACTAGGTGACTTAATCGTTAATATACACCCCTTAATGCTCTTTAAAATTATCACTAAATAGATTTAATTCATTTCCGTTGAATTTGAAATGCATTTATTTATCTAGATCTTTAATATGGATGGTACCAAATGAAAAAATGAGTACAAATAATAGTTTGGGGCCATTTTGAATGAAATTTACCTCAAAAACACTTTATTCTAGATTCAAGCATGCACAGTTTGTATCCCAATTTAAACTTTTCTCTGTGGATTAATCCATCATAAAAATATCTTGTTTTCTACTTTTACTTCATGGAGATCCCAAAAACCTTATGTTCAAACTTAAAAGGTAAGTGAAAATATTTCCCATACACAATTTCAAAATTCTCTATTCAAATTGGGATTTTAAATGTTGGTATATAATCCAAAATTTCATCATCTAATATCAAAATTCAATATTTTCTATTTAGGTGGATAATTTTTTCCAAAACTTTCTATAATTATGTATTAGATAGATCAAACATTCCATTTATTTTTGGGTGATAGGGTGTATAAACCCTATGAATAAATACATTTTTTCATTAAAATATCCTATAATATTGTTTTATAAAATGGGTACCTTGATCAAATAATTTAAAAATTGGTTAACCAAATCTATAAAATAGATTTATTCTAAAAAATTTAACAAAAACATTTCTATCATCAGATCTAGTGGGTATAGATTCTCCCCATTTCAATATATAGTTAACATAAAGTGATATATAGTGGTATCCAAAATAATTGGTAAATGGTTCCATTAATTTCATACCCCATACATCAAACATATCAAAAAAAGGGAGGTGTTGAGGAATTTCATTATTCTTAGAAATATTTCCTTGAAATTATAAATATTCAAATGTTCTAAAAAATAAAAAATATAAACTAAAAATAGTGATCCAAAATAAACTAGAATCAAGTGGTTTTTTGTTAGTTCTTCTAGATCAAAAATTTCCTCCAAAAAATTATGTATTCAAAAAATTAGTTGTAATTGAAATTCAAAAATTTGTAATGAATCTCCTGATTATTTAGTTAATACAAAAATTATAAATATAAGGATCATCCCAAATTTAATTCATTGATTCATTCATAATATTATAAACATGTTTCTTATAAAAACCAAAATTTAATTTCAATAACAGAAAAATTATTCAAAATTACTACAAACCATGGTCTAGCAGCTTTAAGAGCATGAAATTCCTTTTGACAAATGTCTCTTTAATGGTTTTGTAGTTCTAAAGTCTTTCCCATAAAATAGTGGGTAATCTAGTAAAAAGATCATCCAAATTGTTTTAACTACCTTTATTATGACATCGAAAACTCTTAACAAAAAATCAATTTAAAAAATGTGGGTTTGCAACATTTTTATTCATTAACAATATTATTGTAGAATTTTATATTAAAATAATAGCTTTAGAACCTACTAAATAGAATCTAATCATGTTTAAAGAAAAACAATAACCACCAAATACTACTTCATTATTTTTTATATTTATTGAGTGTAATCTAATGACCTATTTGAATAGGAAATCACATAAGATTTATTTTATATATTTTGTCTCAAAAACTACCCCAATGGAAAAACTATAGGCATCAGTCATTATTTCAAAAGGTAAGCCTCATTTTGTTGTTTTAGTAATAGGTGTGGTTAATATAAACTTCTACATCTCCCTAAATTATTTTTTACAACTATCATCAAGGAAATATGGGAGTTTTTTTGAATTAGTATGAAGAAATTAAAATCTATAATGAAAAAATATATAGTGAATATCCTATAGAGTTCAGCATGGCAAAGAAAGGATCTCACATTTCTAGCTATTTTTGGGTGTGGATGTGAAGAAATGTCCTCAACCTTAGACAAGTCCACTTGAATTCCATCTTTAGACACAACATGATTAATCACACTGGAATTATATACTATTAAGTAGAAATTTTCATAATTGAGAACTAGGTTTTTATTAATTCAATTTTTTATAATGGAATAAAATTTTACCAAAAATTTTCAAAATATGACCCATAGACTGTAAAATAGTCCAAAAAATATTAATATATATATATATATATAATTTAGAAAAAAATGAATATTATACATATTTGAAAGTTTTATATGGAATTAAACAATCCAAAAGGAATTATTCTATAAAAAAACATACCAAAACAGCATATAAAAGTAGTTTTATATTGATCTTAAGCTATTATATAAATTAGGAAGTGACTAGAAAATCTATCAGTAAAACAATTGTGGGTCTACCCATGTAATATTTCAACCAATTATTCTAAAAATGTAAGTGGAAATTTATTTCCTTAATTATTAAATTGATTTTTCTATAATAAATTCACATTATCCATTTTTTTTAAACTATAACAGGAACAAGGTCACCAAATTCATTCTTTTATATCATAAAGGTACTCTTTTTCAGAAAAAATGGATAGTACTCACCCATTGGATTTCATAGATAGGAAAAATGATCTATGTAGTAAGAAAAGTGGTGAACTATTTTTTAAATACTTCTAATGGTTTTGGATTCAATTTATTTTTAAATTTACTCATAGGTTTTGAGTTCTCCTTAAAAAAATACTATGAATGAAAACCAATGGAATAATTCCTATCAAGTATGATAATGTTTATCCTAAGGTTTTTTGTGTGTCTTTTCTGGACACCTAGAATTTTTTTTTCTTAGTAAATTGACAGATATTTTTCAATGATGATAGATAATTTCTCATTGTCAACTAAGAAACCATATTTGAGAATCTTGTGTAATGGATTCAATTATAAATTATGAGGGATATTTTTATTTTTAAAAGAAGGTTTATATGACTTAATTAAATCAATTTCATCCCCTGACTTATTCACAAAACAATATTATTTTAAATTCAAGTTAGGGATAATAGGTTTTTCAAAATTCTATCTACATTTGTAATTTTCTTTAAAAATTTCATATTTGAATGGGAATCAAATGTATGAAATTTAAGGAAATATTTTATTAAATTTCAATATTTTGGTAGAGATTTTACTTTCAAAATCATAATTTCATTCAAATAATAATACGAAGGTAAATATTTTTCTAGATTTTTAATAGTTTTGAGGGAATTAGACTCGACGCTTTGAAAAAACAAGGTCACATGCAAGAGATTCATCATTCAAATTTTCTTTTTCTATAATATTTTCACTCTCCTCAATATAAGATTCAAAAATAAAAAAAACATTCATGTTTTGGTTAAGTAATTGGTGATCAATTAAATGAATAATAAAATAATAACTTAGTACAAAATTAGTCAATAATGTCTACATGATGGGTTGAGTGCTCCCCCGTTGAATGTTTTGAGGTCTAAAAAACTATTAAAATGGACAATTTCTCCTCCAAATTCAAGTTAAAACGTTACGTTGTGAACATTAATGATTTCTCCAGTAGTTTTCAAAAAATGTATCCCAATATAAATATGAAACACCCAAAAAATATCTTATATGATTACCTTTGAATTAGTCAACGTGTTTGACGGCTCACTCTACACGCAACACCACACTTAAAATATACCATGATATATTTAGTTAAAATATAAATATATAAGTATAAAGAATAAAACAAATCCATTGAATTAACGAGAAATAATAGGTCTAACCACATTATTAAATCTATGTTTAAATAAAATAAATACTACTTTTAATATGAATGAAATTGAATTAGTTTAGATAAAATCACTAATAAGATCATTTATTATCTTGAAAATAATTTTTCTAAAAAGTATTCCGTTTTTACTTGATACACAATTCTATTTAAAGAAATATATGATTATTGAAAAATTATTTTTGATATTAAAAATTTATTAAAATCATTTTAGTTGGTAAATAATAATAAATAAGAATAATATCAATTAATATTTTAAAATTTTATTTTCAGTTAAAAATGGTTTTCATTATATTTTATGATTTTATTCAAAAACTTAATTTATAAATTTTTTATTTTTAAAATTAATAAAATTAGATTACTTTTTAAATTTATTATAACAAAATTTACTTTTTTTTTAATTGGGGAATTTTCTAAAAAGGGATATTTTTAGTTGACAAATGTGTGATTTACAAAAAAATCTAATTTCCTTGATTTTATAACTATATAAGAGTAAACTATAAGATTTAAAAACCTTTTAAGTAATAAAATATTTATTTTAGTAATAAAATTATTCATTTTAAAATATTATTTGATCTTATAAAAAATACAGAAATTATTTTTATAACTAATCACAATGTTACTTTAATATAATTTTTTTTCAATCATCTCATTAAATCAAGTATTTTCCAGTTCATATTCGGTTTTCAATTTCCTTGGAAACCTTATAAAATTTATAAAATTAATTATAAATCAATTATGTCATTAAAATCATTAACCATGATAATTTTATCTAAAATGTAAATTTAAATCATAAAAATGTTGTTTATCTAAAAACTATTTTTACATGATTAAGTGTGTTTATTTTAAAATTTAATTTTATTACCTTTAAAATTTATATTCTATAAAATTATTTTAAAATTTTAAATCATAAGTATAAAATTATTAAAAAAATCATTCTTAATCTTTTTCATTAAAATTAATTACTAATTTTAGGAATTTATTACCAAGGAAAAAAGTAAAAGGGGTCAATTGAGTTTAACTTTAGGTAAAAGACCTAAAACATTTAAAAAATCCTATAAGTGAATGGGTGAGATTTTTCTAAAAAAATAAATGTGTACACTGAAATTTTTTCACTTCTTATCAATTCACCCTTGAATAGTTTTATGTCATTAGTGAAAAATGCAAAGGTGTTCCCAAAACCACAGTTTCCTTCACCTATGAAAGGGAGATATATTCACCACTTATGGACATCCATTAACTTTGATTAAATCCTTGAAACACTTTAATTTTACTCTCAAAATAACCCTATATAAATAATCCAATCCACTATTTGTTCATATTTATCATAATCCCCTCAGATTTGAGGAGGCTTCCTAGGAAAATCCAAGTCCATAAAGTGACTATTATCAGCTACTTAGTTTTTCTTCACAATTTAATTATTTTAAAATTATTATAAACAAAAAAATATAATGAAATTAGTATCATTTATATAATTTAATTATATTAAATTTATTATGATTTTTTATTCATATACCCCATCCATTAAGAAAAACAAAATCTTCATCTGTGCGTTGTGCGAAGTACCTCCTCCATGATGTAACATGTTTCGTTTTACCTTACAACCTCAAAAGGTTGTATATAAAAATTTTATTAAAGAATAAATATTTTATTTATCATACAATTAATTTTCTTTTTAAAAATAATAGATAACCTATTAGTTATATGCTCAATAAAAGATCATTGTTAATTTAATAGTTTAAAATAAGTGTGCTAAAAGGAAAATATTTTTTTCAAATTATCTAATATTTTCATATCCATTACTTATTCTTGTATTTTATTATAATTATAATATATCACACTAATAATCATAAAATTATATCATTATTCTTATGGTATAATGATATTAAACTAAACCATATCATGATCATTCATTAAATTGAGGCATGTTTGGGTTTGGGTGGGTTTAACAACCTAATTGAACAATACCATGAATTTATAAGATTAATGACTATAGTAAATTATTTACTGGTGTAACGTGATATAAATGGGAAAATGATTATTAATTTTTGTTATTTTGAGTATATATCAAAATTTAACACATTAATTGAGAAAACACTATTCATTTATTAAGAATCACCAAAACAATACCATCATCGATTTCACTATCTTGGTTTATAAAAATAAAGAGACATGAAATGAAATTATAACTTTATAATGTCTTTTGGAAAAATATATTCTAGTATATTGTATGAACTAGTAATGATGAACTATTAAAGAAGAATAAACATGGACACAAGTATTTATTAATAAGTACAAATGATAAAAACTATAAACGCCCGATGTGGAAAATCATGAGGATTCATGTTGAGAATGAATAATTATGAAGTTTTTGAATGGAAATAGATATGTGTAAGGTTATTAATTAATTAATTAATTAATTATATAGCTATGTTTTTGATACATGAGGTTAAACTACATTCATAAAATTTAAGAATAATAAGTATGGGTTTTAGTCTCAATTTCCATTCATTGAGACATGTTTTTTTATAAATGATGTTTTCTTATGTGTGGTGTACTCACCACCCCATTATATTATTTATATCATAATTCAATTATTTTCATGATATTTAATATCCCGCTTCATGTTAAATTTATCATGGGATTTAAGTTCCAATTTTCCAAAAGTTGAAAGGATTTTCATTTTAATTTCCCCTCATTAAGGCAGGTATTATAATTATACACCTAATTGCATTTATATGGTGTATATATTGACTATTTAAGATATCATATCATGAATTATATTTTAATAATTTTATATGATGTTCAATTTCAATCCCAATTATTTAATGAGATTTTATTCTAAAATTTCAAATTCCCATGGAAATTCTTGGCCTCAATTCACAATCATTGAGACATAATACATTATATACACGATGTTCCTTTTGTATGGTGTTATATTAATTTTATATCCCCTTAATGTTATTTAACTTATATTTTGTAGGATTTACTAGCCAAATCATGTTCCCTTATTCATGAATCTAGTAATTTATTTGTTTCCCCAGTAGTGAGGATTTTTTTCTATCTCAATTTTTATTCATTGAGTTTTGGCCATTGTTTGAACTTATTTCATATAATTTTCATAAATTATACCCTTTTATTTTATTATATAATATTATATCATTTATTCCCATGGATATAAATTCCTACCGCATAATCCCTTTGAAAAATATTTTCCAATATTGGGGACACATTCTATTGAAACCACACACTTCCATTCTCTGGATGGATTGTGATCATTTTATTCGAGTATTTTATTAGCTGTGTACCCATTGTTTTGTACTGTGTGAACATTAAAATTTACATAAATCACATTTAATGATGTATACATAGAAAGTTTGGTATTATTTTGTTATGGGGAATGTATTACCATCCAATAAATATTATTATTAGAAAGTTGACTACGTATTATTTATACATCCACCTTTATCATCTGAATGGGTTATGATCATGTTCTCATTTTTATTGAAATGGGTAAAAGTATTTGAATTCCCTATATTTTTTCAATAAGGATTAATATTTTAAAGGTTTATTTTGTATTTTTTTCATTTTCTCTTATGGTGAATTCATTGGACTTAAAAAAGTAATGTGTGGGATTAAAATTATATATCCCTTCAATATATCGATAGGTCTAAAAAAGGTTGGGTTTTGTGGTATGCCTCTTTTGAGAACAAGATATTTTTCTAGTGAAAGGCCTTGACTATAGGATGTCATTATAGAGCTCAAGATGAAAAGTAATGCTTCTTGTTACAAGGCCTTAAAATTATGTTTTTTTGATGTTTGGAATTATAGATTTAATCAGTATAAGATCAATATTATTGATATATATATATATATCTTAATTTATTGTCATCACGATAGATTTCATTCAGTTTCAAATCAATTATGAATTCATGTTGTTTACCTGTTCCTACCTATATACTTACTCCATGTTTATACCATTATTATTTCAATTATATGCTTCCTTTACATATCATATGAGATCAATAATTATTATATTTCCATTTCTTTAGGTTATAGAGAAAACTTGTGCATGTGAAATGTTTATAATGATAAAATGTGTGAGAGAATTTGTTGGATAAATTTAAGACTATTAATGAATCATGTAGTGTCATGTATAGTTTGAAAATTTTCCATTTGATATAAAGAACATGGGGATTATCAATTTATATAGTGTCTTAATTCTCTAGATTTTTCAACATAGAAATATCCTTAAGATTTAATATATTCAATAATATCAATTGTTTTTTTAATTATGGATAGTTATATCAAGACATTTAGATTTGGCTTCAAATCATGTATTTAAAATATGTGTTTATGATCCATGAATCCAGGATTATGGGTTTGGGGCACCATAGTTGGTATCAAATGAAAGGATTGGATAACTATAGAGATTAGGATGATTGTTGATGATAATTTAAGGGTTGATAAGTTAAGGTTGATCACAATTTTTAAGGTACATATTACTATTTGAAATATTATATTATTTGATGTTACATTAATAATGCATAAGTTATTTGGAGATTATGGTTAGATAACCATAGTGAAAATTGTTGGAATAATTCTAAGTATTAGATAACATCTCAATGTTTTTGTAAAATTGAGATTATGTGGATTTTATTAGAAATATATCCAATTTTGGATAATAGAAAATTTATATGGTTATAGTACATATGCACCTAGAGGTAATAAAATGTAAAATGTTTGGTAGATCATTGACTCAATCATCACTCTGATGCATAATGAGTGGGTCTAAGATTGTACACCAGGTGAGACACTCTATAGGAATATTATTTAGTTATTCAAATTCTATTTATGAACCATTTTGAAGGATTTAAGAATTACGATAACTAATTATTATAGAGAACATAATAGAAAAATTACCATTGATAACCGAGGATTGAACAAAGAGTAATAGAGGTTTATCTGAAAGTATTGTATATATCATAAGTGAAGACATATTCAGATTGATATTTTCATATTCATATTTTGGATATTATCATAACTATTTATTTGTTTTAGTATTTGGTTAAAATAGGATCATGGAGATGACGATGAGAAAGGTATGTATAGGAAACCACTATTTCTTATATCAAAATAAGGGACCATACTTAAATGGTTATAAATTTTAGTATATGGCTATTATGATAGAAAAAATGATTCCCCTAGTATTTCCTAAGGTAGTAAGGTTGATATAACAATAGAAATTAATACTGTGTACTATAATATATATTAATTAGTTAAGTGATATTTATAGATGGAATTTTGATATATTATAAGTTTCATTAATGATTTTATGAAATATTTAGAGATTATCATTCATTTGTTTTTTATTAAAGGTATTTTAAATAACCTGGCCCTAGTATCCTGAAGGACCAAATAGTTTAGTAGATTTGGAAAAAAGGATAAAAACACATGTTTTACATTACAACTTGAAAGGAAAAAACAACATAAAAAATCCATTGGAAACATCCATAAACTCCTTTATTATCCCTCCAAGTCAACCATAATAAACATCTTCACATCCTGAGGAAAAATAAAACAAAATAAATGGTGATATTAGATGCCCATTACGGGTAAAACTAAAATATAATATATAAAAAATAAGTTATGGCGAGTATCTACCAACACATGTCATTAAAGCATAAACTCGAACATAATATGGTAAGAAAATTTTTTATCAGAATAATTCCATATAAATAAACACATGAGAATAAAACATAACCATGGATATTCTATTGGTTGAATAATAATATGGATTTTCAATTAATAATATAATAATGAGAAAATTCATAATAGTAGACATTATAAACATATCGTCAAGGATTTTTCCAAGACACTATATATAAATGGGTAAAAACCCAGCCTAGTTTGTCTTATAAGACCTACTAATACATCAGGGGGTTATAGTGGGCTCTGTCCATGAAATAAAAAGTTTAATGAAAACCTCATATTAAAGGTTTGAACCATAATCAACATATGCATTCATATTGAAACTTTCATTTGAAATTTAAATAATATTCCCAATCAATAAATATAATCATAAACTATCTAGAGTAATATAGAGAATGGTATCAAGACAGTACATCCCCGTTCAAAATAATAACAAACCATTCAATAAAACTTGGTAGATGATAACATAATAATTAAATGTCAATGAATTATAAGATTCAACATATCATATTAAAATATATTAAAATAATCTATTAAAATCCTAGAGAAAATCTTGAGATAAATACCCCTCTACTTTGGAAAGAATAGTTCTTTGGAAAAATCATTTGTATTTGACAAAAAATCAGATTGTAAATATGTATATCCAAAAAAATTAATGGAATTATATTTATATAATATTAAAGGATCGTTCACACTTAAATTTCTCAACTAAAGTGAAAATATGTAAAAATAGTGTTTAAGAAACTTTATAAGTGAGCCACATCAGTGCGGTTTAAAAGAAAATATAAAAGAGACATTAAAGTGGGAAAAGCATAATTGTTAGAATAAAACAGAATATGAAATAAGATATATTTTCATGATAAAAATGGTTATTTTATAAAAATATTGGGTACTTAAAACATATTATAGGTTAAACTTTAAAATGGGTAAGAAATTGAGATGTTCCCTTTTATCGGGTTTGCTTACCAGGAGGAATTGAGTAGGGGACCTTATAAAACATTTATTTCCCCATAAAAGAAAGAATAATTGAGCTACATAAAAATATTTGGAACATAAAATAGTTTAGGATTATTATATAAGATTAATTAAGGATTACATTAGTGTAAATAGAGATACAGTGTAACCCAAAGGAGAAAATGGAGGTTCGGGAAGAAACCCTTACCTTATGTCCGAAAGTGTTTTAAACCTACACTTAATATACTATATAATGAAATTAGAATAATTAATAATTTAATTCAGACACTATTAATCATACATTTTATTTATTATAATTATATTAATTTTATTCATGGCCTTTTTTTGAGTTAAAAAATTTAATTTCGTCATTTGTGAGCATTTATTTCTTTGGTTTTTATGATTGGTTCACTTATATGCATGTATGAAATATAATATAAAATAGAAATAGTTATCAATAATTAAAAGTATAGGTTATTAATGAAATTATATAATATTTAATTGTATTATATATCATTGTTTCAGATATTATGATGATTTATTCGAAAAATCATTACTAATAACCATTCAGATTATTTTAGTGTTTTTTGATCATCATGAACTAGTTTTGTCTTATGAGTTAATATTATGTATATATACTGGTTCCAAAACATTAAAAAAATTATTACATATATTAAAGTTTTTTTTAACCATAAATTTTTCTTATGACTATCCTTGAAGTAATAATTGAAAAATGGAAACTCGTTGCCCATGAAGGTGGTAAATTGACACCTCACAGACGATGTTTTCATTTTGAGAATAAAAAAGGGAAGAGAATATAATTGATGGTTGATATACCATTAACATAATAAAATTAAATTATATAAAATATAATTGATTTATCATGTCACTTTTTATAAGGGAGTTGAGGGAAGGATAAGAAAATTAAAGTAATTGAAAGATAAAGAGATAATGTTTTACCTCTTCAGTGTCAGCTCCTTCAGAACATCCTTAAGAGACATGAAAATAGTCTTTTGGTGAGACCAGAAAGACTAGAATGTGGGGGATAGGTTTGGGAGAGGAAATGGGCAGAATATACACAATCTTAAAGGCTTTGAATATGTGAGGAGAGGAGGTGGTGAGGTGTGGTATTTATAGTGGTGGAGAGGGGTGTTTTTTGGTTATTTAATTCATTTGTTTATTATTTTGGCTCAGGACTATGAATATTTTTTATTCCCATGAAAAAATATAGTAAATAGAGAATTATATTTTGATATTATTTTATTACATCATCCATGACTCAATAAATCATGTATTTGTTAAATAATATAAATTATTGTATTCCACTACTAAAAAAAGTCAACTATTTTATAAAAAACCCAAACATTCACCCTTACCAATTTTTTATGTGTACAATTAAAAAATGGACTTCATTTTATGAAAATAATTTTATAAATATAATAAGTTTTATATTTAAAAATAATAATAATTTACTCAAAAAATATCGTTTTTAATATTATAACTCTTTCTATGAAACATTGAAAAATTAATTAAGGTCTCATAAAATTATCTTATAATCATAATATTAAAAATTATTAATTTATGAATCTATTTAATGAAAATAAATTTTCTTTTAAATATTTATTTTAATTAAAAAATATGAATAAAAATTTTGGTTTTAGAAAAATACCAATACTTAGTTTATCATTTTAAAAACATTTATTTACTTATTTCATTATATAAATATATTATACTTTCATTTATAAGATCCCTAAATTGTATGCTTTCCATCATAGGTTATGTTTGTATTTTATTGTCTATATTACTATTCTTAATCATCACAATACAATTCCAACAGTCATGTTAATTTTTTATTGTATATTGTGGTTTTAAACTTGGTGATGTCTGTAATATAAGATATTGAAGTTGTAAAACTTGAAAGAGACATAATATAAAATCTGGGGGTGTCACATTCTCCCCTCCTTCAAAAAATTGTGTTCTCATAATATTTAAATTTCACTTGGAAAAATCAAATGCTGATACATGAAAATTCCATTGTGGGAAACTCACATCATAAATTGGGTTAATAATACACCCTTTTAACAAGAGGGAAAGGTAAATGTGAAATCCAGTATAAAATTAAACATCTAAATAGGATAATATTAGTGAAAAGTGAGAATATAGAAATAGAAGAAAAATATAACCATTGTGTTTTTATGGAGAGTGATAGAGAACATAGTTATCATAAATTTAACCATCATAAGACCGTAAATTCATGGTCAGTTAAAAGACATTTTATTTCTTATATATAAAATTAAATGGATAACTTTTTTCCACAAATCCTTTTTCTAGAGTTGAAATTTTCTTTTACTCTATAGGGAAACACTTTAGAAAATAAACTTACTTTATTCCTTTCAATGACATAATCTCAACCTTTTGTTATTCTTAACTCTATCTCTACACCATTTCTTAAATCTAAAGATCGATACACAATACAATTTTTTATTGATGGAGAACTTTTAAGAATCATAATATCCACAAGTCATTTCTTTATTCTGTAAATGTTTTCTAAAACCGAAATGGTTTTCACATGTTATACATTATGATAAATAACACTTTAATATTAATAAATAATATCATTAATCCATTCTATAATTAGTTAACTTTAGGAATCATCCACAATATCTCTCTCCAAAATCAAATACCACAAATTTAAAAAAAAAGGTCACTAAATTTACAGAATCAACTTAACATAAGATATACCCAAATAATGTAGCTCTTATTATAATATACCAAATACATGAATACCTTAATCTCTTTTAAACCTTTATAAATCATGCATTCTTCTAAGAGTAAATTCTCAGGTTGTTGAATATATTACTTAAATCCAAAAAAATAATAATTCTAGCATAACACAAACCATCATATCACTAACCACCTTAATGATCCACAATATTATCCCATAAAAATCTATTTATTATTATCTAAATATCAAGAACATATTTAGGGTTATCTTTCAAAATTCATGTGTTGATTCTTACTCAAAGTTACCCAAGATAAGAAGGTAAGACGGTTCTTGTAGTTTAGCTTGGGTTGTCAAATCCTCAGACCTAAGAAGTAACCTATGGACACGTACATTATATGGACTGTTTTTGGATATTTACTGGCCAACTTGGGTTGATTTTAGATGGGTTTAAAGGAACTCTAATAGAATTAAGTAAATTCAATTTAAAAGAATGAGTTGATCCTAGGTTATCGCTTGGGGTGGATTTGACGTATGTCCTTTTTAATGATTTCAATTTCTTATATTTGAGATGGGTTCATTTAAGGAGTTAAAACAACATCATCACTTAATGGTTTAATGCATACACCCTTTAATACTAATCACCTATACACTTGAAGGATCAAAGTTTTGATCACTTCAAGGTAAAGGTTCATATTAGCACTTGAAGTGTGTGACCTTAAATTCAACAAGGACGATGGAGTTTAAAAATCATCAAATAAAAATCTCAATTAAAGAAGTGATTATACATTAATGAGGTGATAAATAACATCCAATCCAGCACCTTTCTACTCTCTTGGATCAACCCATAAGTGAGTTAGCCCTCCATTGATCCCATGGTTTCAATGGAAGCTGAAAGTAGACTCATGAGGGAGGAAATGGAGAAGTAAAGAAAACAACAAAAATAAAATGATCACTCCACTGTTGTGTGAATAATTTCACATGGTTTGGTGTGAATAAATTCACATCTTGATCCAACAGTATCAAAGTGATATGAAGAACAACATAATAAGAGTATAAGAAGAACTTTTATTAAGAAACTAAAGTGAATTGAACAACTTACATGTGAAAGACAAATTTGAGACAACAAAATTGCAGCATAACATTATAATTGAACAAAGCATCCAAGATTTTTCAATCCTCCAACACTAATGCCTTAAATAGTAATTTTTGAGCCCTTGGGTCGAGCCTCCAACAGTCCAAGTCTCCTCAATTAATTGTGGTAGGCCATAGGTGGGTGGAAAGTAAGGGAGAGTTGATTTTTTCCACCCTTGACCTGAGGTGGCAGCCATATTTCCTTCACCGAACAGACGTGCTTAGAAGACCTTCTAGAAGGCCGAATCAGAGTGGGCCATAGAAAAAGAAAATGGAGGTCTGGATGTCTTCTAGCCACCTTTTAGAGTTGTGGATTCTGAGATATAATCATATTAGTGGGCTGTTTTTCTGAGCCGCAGAATCTGGCCCAGAATTTTATCTATAACTTGGGCCGCCTAAATGGACACAATGGAGGCATAATTAGCATTAGATCCTGAAGGGTGATTTGTTCCTATACATGTTTTCTAGCAGCCGAAGAAATATGGGATTAAGTGGGCCTTTATGTTGGGCCCCACAGTCTCATCAGTGGGATGGTGTCCAATCTTCCTTCTCTAGAATTGCTTCCTTTTATTGCCAAATATCTCCATCATCCTCCATGAATTATCTGTTGATCCCTGAATCAAACATGTTCATATTTAAGTATAGATCAATTTCAAAAAATATAAAATTAAAATATGTATAATTAGATTCCTTAAAATCAGATGAATCATTGGGTACTTTAAATGATGTTCAAAAATGTTCCACATAATAGTGCATTTTAAGAAGGTATTACAATCATAATGTGAAATGATGTTCAAAATGTAAAATGCACTAAAATGGTGTTTATGAATAATAAAGAACATGAATATTATATATATTAAAAATGAATATTATCCTCATTTAGTGGCTAATCACACCCCCAAACTTGAGTTTTTCTAGTCCCGAGAAAAATATATCTCAACAATATGAAATTCGAATTCCCTTTTCCAAAAACATTTTAATACACAATGATCACCAAAAAAACTTATACCAAACAATCATGAAACCCATAAAAATATTTTAATACAAGATAGTTTCATAAGCAGATCCCAATCCCAAGCCCATTCCTTTTTTCAAATTCATTTCCATATTTCATCCAATGTCAATTAAGTATGAGGATGTGTTATGCATCACAATAGACATGGGGGTTCATCTTTATTCAAGGGGGAAATTATGGAAGCTCTAGTTGGAATCACATTTCAATATTAAGATGAGTATTCATTTTTTTGTATAAATGTTTTTGTTTTTTTTTGTTTTTGCAATTTTTCCATGGTAATTGAAGTTGCACTCAAAAGAGTCAACCCCTGTAGCGAGACTTTGCTGATGACTCCCAGGCTCAAAGACCTTAGGGCACCAAGTGAAGCCCACATACTCGGGCATCATCTCGAGTTAACTCAGTCAAAAACAAATTCAAATTACCAAAAATAGAGATAAAATTACTAACTCTGGACCAGACAACTATGGAGTCACGATCCCCAAGTGTCGAAAGCCATGCATTAGGTCATTTCATTACTCCACATGGATTTTTTTTTGTAATTTTTTTTGAATACTCATATAAAACTAAAATGATCACCAAACCTATGTTATTTATTTAGGGGACCCCATGAACTCAAACTAATACCCCAATATCCAAAGGACGTGCACTGTGATCTTTTTTTTATTTGGATGAAAATATAAACGATGAAATATCACATTGGACAGCCACACTTTCCAAAATCCATGCTCATGAAATTATACAAGGATTAAAATCAGAATCATGGTTTGCTAAATTATTTGATATTCAGTTTCAATGTGTGAAATGTGTATTACCATGTTCAAAGTTAAAGGAATTTTTCCTTCCATTTTCATAAAAAAAATTCAAATCATTTATCATTTGTTTGATACAAAACATTTTTTATTTTATCTCCCCCCAACTTAAAATAACATTGTCCCCAGTGTTTAAAGAAAAGAAAATTTAGAAGGGGGTAGAGGTAGAGAATGAAAGTTCAAAAAGTAAATTGAAAATGAGGGTCATGGAATGAAGACACCTGGTGGTTGAAGTTTGAAGTTCTTGCTGCTCCAATTTAGTCCTTTGATATCCATGTCGCTTGCAAAGTTCCCTAGTGGAAAAAGGAAAACAAACAAACAAAACAAAAGAGTATATATATATATATATATGAGTAAAATATATGTATATATATAAAATAAAATAAACTGATGATACATTTTCTTCTTTTTAAATTTCTGGGTAAGGTATTACTCAAGGATCACACCACGTGACATGGATGAATATGGTGCTCCCCTTTCTTACCCATCCATACTCATAATAGAAGAACATGTAAATAGTCTATTTTTTTAAAATATAAAAATGATTAATTAAAATATAAATATTATTAAAACAACAAAATGATAGGAAACTTGAAAACCATGGGTTTCCTCCCATGCAGCGCTTTTTTTAACGTCGTTATCTCGACTTGAACCCTAAATCTATCAATTTTTTCCTGGTTCATAGGTTGGCTCAGTTAACTCAACCTCTATTTCCTATTTCTTGAATGATTCAATGAAAGGTTTTAACCTTTGACCATTAACCTTGAAAATGTAACCACTTGTGGGATCTTGAATCTCTACTACCCCATGGGGGAATACATGATGCACTATGAAAGGTCCTGGCCATCTAGACCTTAACTTTCCCGAGTGTAAATGAAGATTTGAACTATACAAGAGCACAAGTTTTCCCTGTACAAAATGTTTGACCTTGATATTCCTTGATTGGTAGTCTTGAACTCTAGCTTTATTGATCCTTGAATTTTCATAAGCCTCCATCTGTAGTTCCTCTAGTTCATTGAGATCTAATTTCCTTTTTGTTCCGGCCAATGAGAGGTCATAATCCATTTTATTAATTTCCCAAAAGGCCTTATGCTCAATTTCAACAGGTAAATGGAATTCTTTTCCATAAACCAACATATATAGGGACATTCCAAAAATGGTTTTATATGCGGTTCGATGGCCCCAAAGAGAATCTAAGAGTTTCTCAGACCAATCTTTCCTTGAGGGGTTGACAGTTTTTTCAAGAATTTGCTTAATCTCCCTATTCACTAACTCAGCTTGACCATTAGTTTGAGGATGGGATGAAGTGGACACTTTATGAGAAATACCATACTTAGACATGAGTGAAGAGAATGGGAGGTTGCAGAAATTGGTTCCTCGATCACTGATTATAAGCCTAGTAATTCCAAATCGAGAAAATATGTTCTCTTTTAGAAATCGAATCACAACTTGATGATCGTTGGACTTAGTGGGAATGGAATCAACCCATTTTGAGACATAATCAAAAGCTAAAAGGATATAGAGGTATCCCCTAGAGTTTGGGAAGGGTCCCATGAAATCAATTCCCCAACTTTCAAATATTTCAACCACTAAGACGGGAGTGAGTGGCATTTGATTCCTTTTTGTGATGGACCCTACTTATTGACACCTAGGACAACTTTGAAAAAATGAGTAACAGTCCCTTGAGAGGGTGGGCCAGAAAAGACCACATTGAAGAATCTTAGTAGTTGTTTTCTTAAAGGAAAGGTGACCTCCACATGCCTCACTATGACAGAATTTAAGGATGGACTCTTGTTCAGATTCTGGGACACACCTCCTAATGACTTGGTCAGGGCAGAACTTATAGAGGTATGGATCATCAAACACATAGTTTCCAACATCAGAAAGGAATTTCCTTCAATATTGAGTCTCTAAGAGTTTTGTAATGACTCATGTAACTAAGAAATTGGTTATGTCAGCATACCAATGGCAGTCACTCACAGAGTATAGGTGTTCATCAGGAAATGAATCAGACACAGAAAAGTGATTTGAGTTGTCCTTGAATTCCATCCTAGAGAGGTGATCAGCTACAACATTTTCAACACCCTTTTTATCCTTGATTTTGAAGTCAAATTATTGTAAGAGAAGGACCCACCTAATCAGTCTAGCCTTAGAATCTTGTTTTTGGAAGAGGTATTTTAGTGCAGAATGGTCAGTGAACACAAAGATGGGGGATCCTAAGTGTTAGGACCTAAACTTCTCTAAATACAACACAATATCAAGTAACTCCTTTTCATTAGTGGTGTAGTTTATTTGGGCATCATTTAAGGATTTTCTTGCATAAGCAATGACATAAGGAGTTTTATCACAACGTTGTCCTAACACAGCTCCTACAGCAAAGTCACTGGCATCACACATAAGTTCAAAAAGAAGGTTCCAATTTGGAGATTTCATGATGGGGGGAGAGGTGAGAGAGGATTTGAGGGTTGAGAATGAACCCTCATAGCTTTCTGTCCAAACAAATGGAGCATCCTTTACTAGGAGAGCACAAAGGGGACGAGAGATTGAACTAAAGTCCTTGATGAATCTTCTATAGAAACCAACATGTCCTAATAAATACCTCACTTCCTTTATAGTTTTGGGTGATGGAAGGTGACGAATGATGTCAACCTTGGCTTTATCAACTTCAATCCCCCTACCTGAGACCAGATGGCCTAAAACAAATCCCTCTTTAACCATAAAATGTTATTTTTCCCAGTTTAGGACTAGATTGTTTTCTTCACATCTTGACAAGACTCTCTCTAAATTCCTCAGACATCCATCAAATGTATTCCCAAACATAGAGAAGTCATCCATGAAGACCTCTAGAAAATCCCCTACCACGTCTAAGAAGATTCCCATCATGCACCGTTGGAAGGTTCTAGGGGAATTGCATAACCCGAAGGGCATGCGTTTGAAAGAAAAGGTTCTGGATGGACATGTGAATGTAGTCTTCCCTTGATCCTCTAGGGAGACCTCAATTTTATTATACCCTAAGTACCCATCTAAGAAACAGTAGAACACAAGACCTGCCACTCTGTCAAGGAATTTGTCAATGAATGGTAAGGGGAAATGGTCCTTCTTGGTGAATGAGTTTAGCTTCCTATAGTCAATGCAGACCCTCCATCCACTACTCACCCTTGTTGGAAGAATATCTCCATCCTCATTGGTTATCACTATGATTCCAGCCTTTTTTTGAACCACTTAGATTGGGCTCACCCATTCACTCTCAGCTATGGGATATATGATACCAGCTTTTAGCAATTTCAGGAGTTCTTTTCTTACTACCTCCATGAGATTAGGATTGAGTCGCCATTGAGGTTGACGACATGGCTTTGAATCAGATTCCAGAACAATCCTATGAGTCCCGATAAGTGGGCTAATCCCAGGAATATCAGACAGGGTCCAACCAATGGCTTTCTTATGTTTCCTAAGGACATCTAGAAGCATCCTCTCATGATTGGCTTCAAGAGAAGAAGAAATGATAATAGGATGTGTTTTATTGTCCCCTAGGAAATCATACTTGAGTGTAGCGGGAAGTTCCTTCAATTCAAGATCACTTTGGTTCGGAATTTTAGAAGAAGATTGGGACATTGGATAAAGTTCAATTTCTTTTTTTAGAGTTTCAGATAGGATTGATTCCCCACATATAGAAGTTTCAGCTACTAGATTGGCTTGATCAGATTTAGGTAAGGAATTTGGAGTGGTCTCCATGAAAGTGGTTTCTTGAAAGGTTTCAATGATTGTTGGACCTAAGACTTCATCATAAGAGCAATTTGAATATGATTCAAGCCAAGGAGATAAACTTCCTTCATATGAACAAAGGAAATCAATCTCATCCTGTCTTAAACCTTCATCAAATATTCCTTGATGTTCCATGGATTCATTATCAATGATTTCTATCATGTTTACTTCATAAATGTCCACATCATCCCCTATTTGTGAGCTTGCATTATAGATGTTCAAGTCAAGACTCATGTTCCCAAAGGTGATGGTCATGTTCCCATTTCGAACTCGGATAACAGAGTTGATTGTTGCAAGGAAAGGAAGACCAAGGATTATTGGGGTTTGTTCCTTATTTCCTAAGTTTGGATGGTTGTCAAGGACAATGAAATCAGCAGGGTAGATGAAGTTTTCAACCTTTACCAGAACGTCCTTCAAAATCCCCTTTGGAACCCTAATGCTTCGATCAGCAAGCTGAAGTGTGACAGATGTGCATTGGAGCTCTTTTAGGCCTAACTGGTAGTACACAACATATGGGATGTTATTGACACTAGCACCTAGGTCACACAAGGCCTTGACAACTTTGATCTCTCCTAGTTCAACATTGATGTAAGGGAAACCCGGGTCTTTCAACTTAGGAGGAATGGTGCCTTGAATGGTGGTACTCACATTACCAGCCAAAAGGACTTGGTTTTTATGTGAAAATTTTCTTTTAAAAGTGCACAAGTCCTTAAGGTACTTTTAGTAGGCAGGTATGGTTTGGATTGCATCGAGAATGGGTATGTTCAACTTGACTTGTGAAAAGATTTCCCTCAACGTTTCACTCAGTTCAGGCTTGGGTTTCCCCCTCATGCATTGAGGAAATGGTGCAAGTTGTGGGGTTGTTTGTTGAAGAGTTGTTTCCTTGACAATGTTATCAGTTTCCTCAGTTTGATCTTGTGGTTCATTTGAATTTTCATCCAAGTTTGAATATTCAAGTGGGTTCTAAATTAGTTGTTCATGTTTCTCAATTGATTTCCCACTTCTTAAAACAGTCACAACCTTTAGTTGTTCAAGATTTGTTTTAGCACAACTTGACTCTCCCCTTGAAGTTGAGGATGGCACTGACTGAGTAGGCATGGGTGCCTTTCCAGTTTTGATGGTCTGAAGTTCTTGTTTAAGGGAAGAGACTTCTGAGTTCATCCTTTCCATTTGGTTGCATAGTTGTTCTAGTAGGCTTTGTGTAACAGTTTGGGTTGGTGCTTGAGAAGATTGGTTTATCCCGGGGGGATATTTTGGAAGTGGGATGGTTTGTTGAAAATGGACCGGTGGCTGTTGGTATTGGATAGGTTGGGTTTGGAATTGGTTATGGGTTTTGTATTTCTGATGGGGGTAAGGATTTTGTCTCTGTGGTTGGATAGGTTTTTGGTTATCTTTCCAGCAGAAGCCTGGGTGGTCATTATACCTTGGGTTGAAGTTGTTTTGGTATTGAGGATTTTGAAAGTTCAAAGAATTTACATCCACTGGGGGTCCTCCTAAAAGAACATCTTTTGTGGATGGAATGGTTGGGAAATTGTCTGTCTTATGGTCATGTTTGTCACAAATTGTTCAAACTGGGTCAACGGTTTGGATTTCATGGACTTTCCTAAGGTCTACCTCTTCAACCTTCCTAGAGAGTGCTGCGAGTTTAGCCCTAAGGCTTTCCTCTTCTCTAAGTGTATGAATTCCAGTAGTTCTTTGTGTCTTTTCAGAATAAGGTGAAGTTCCCCATGATTGTTTTTGTTCAGAAAGGATTTCTAGATATTTGTCAGCATCATTGGGGGCTTTGTTTTTAAATGTTCCATTACACATCATGTCAATGAATTGTTTATTCCCTGGACCCATCCCTTCATAGAAAATTATCACTTGTTCAGGAATAGAAAAACCATGGTGTGGAACCATATTTTGAGTGTCTTTGAACCTCTCCCATGTTTCATAGAATGACTCTCCCTCTTTTTCAAAAAATTTTTGGATGCTCTTTTTAAGTGCAATTGTTTTGTGGTGGGGAAAGTATTTTTTGTAGAATTCTCTTTGTAGTTGGTCCTAAGATTTTATGGATGATGGTCTAAAAATTTTATCCAATTTTTAGCTAGATACTTTAAATAAAAAGGAAGTAGTCTCATCTTAGCTGATTCTATTTGATGTGGGGACACATGGTTTCTACAATGTCATTGAACTCCTTAATGTGAAGGTAGGTCATCTTAGACTCCATTCCATGGAATGTGGGAAGGTGGTTTAAGACATGGAGTTTAAAGATGTAGTTGGCATATCTTAGGGAATTGTGTCTAATGCATGAGGGGGCATTGGTCCAAGAAGTTGTGAGGTAGTCATTCATGGTTTGATCGACCACATTCCCCAAGTTTGGGGCTGCCTCATTTGGGTTTCCATTCTGGTTTCCACCCGGGTTTATGAGTTGGTTTATTTGAAGACCATCCATTGAAATGGGATCAATTTTAGACTCTAGAGTATTAGGAATATTAGGATCTAATGGAATTATTTCCCTTGGTGTACTTGACTCCCCAACCCCAGGACTATCCACCCTAACTAGTTGGTTTGATTGATCGCGGTTGTAGGCGGACATGCGCCAAAAGAAAAAAAACGAGAAAGGGACAAGATAAGATAATTTGGATGAGAAAAGAAGAAATGGGGGAGAATAGAATGGGTGTTTAGATGAATTACTTGGGTCCTTGGAAACGGCACCAAAATTTGATTCTCGCTCAAATTTACCCAAGAGAAGAAGGTAAGACGGTCCTTGTAGTTTAGCTTGGGTTGTCGAATCCTCAGAGACCTAAGAAGTAACCTATAGACACGTCCATTATATGGACTATTTTTTCTATTAATTGGACAACATGGGTTTATTTTAGATGGGTTTAAAGGAAATCTAAGAGACTTAAGTAAATTCAATTTTAAAGAATGAGTTGATCCTAGGTTATCACTCGGGGTGGATTGGACGTATTTCCTTTTTAATGATTTCAATTTCTTATATTTGATATGGGTTCATTTAAGGAGATAAAACAACATCATCACTTACTAGTTTAATTCCTACACCCTTTAATACTAATCACCTATACACTTGAAGGATCAAAGTTTTGATCACTTCAAGGTAAAGGTTTGTATTAGCACTTGAAGTGTGTGGCCTTAAATTCAACAAGGACGATGGAGTTTAAAAATCATCAAACAAAAATCTCAATTAAAGAAGTGATTATACATTAATGAGGTGATAAATAACATCCAATCCATCCCCTTGCTACTCCCTTGGATCAACCCATAAGTGGGTTATCCCTCCATTGATCCCATGGTTTCAATGGAAGCGGAAAGTAGACTCATGAAGGAGGAAATGGAGAAGTAAAGAAAACGACCAAAATAAAATGATCACTCCACCGTTGTGTGAATAATTTCACAAGGTTTGGTGTGAATAAATTCACACCTTGATCCAAAAAAATAAAAGTGATATTAATAACAACAGAATAAGAGTAGAAGAAGAACTTTTATTAAGAAACTAAAGTGAATTTAACGACTTACATGTGAAAGACAAATTTGAGACAACAAAATTGCAGCATAACATTACAATTGAACAAAGCATCCAAGATTTTTCAATCCTACAACACTACTACCTTAAATAGGAATTTTTGAGCCCCTGGGTCAATCCTCCAACAGTACAAGTCTCCTCAATTAATTTTGGTAGGCCATAGGTGGGTGGAAAGTAAGGGAGAGTTGATTTTTCCACCCTTGACCCGAGGTGGCATCCAGATTTCCTTCACCAAACAGACATGCTTGGAAGAACTTCTAGATGGCCGACTCAGAGTGGGTCATAGACTAAGAAAATGGAGTTCCGGATGTCTTATATCCTCCTGTAACATTTGGGCCCATTTATAGTTGTGGATTCTGAGATATAATCATATTAGTGGGATGTTTTTATGGGACACAGAATCTGGCCCAGAATTTTATCTCTAACTTGGGCCACTTAAATGGACACAATGGAGGCCAAATTAGTAGTATATCATGAAGAGGTATTTGTTACTATAAATGGATTCTAGCAGAAAACGAAATTTGGGGTTAATTGGGCCTCTATGTTGGGCCCCACAGTCTCATCAGTGGGCTGGTGTCCATTCTGCCTTCTCCAGAATTATTTCCTTTCATTGCCAAATATCTCCATCTTTCTCCATAAATTCTCCATTGATCCCTGAATCAAACATGTTCATATTTAAGTTTATATCAATTTCCAAAAATATCAAATTAAAATATGTATAATTAGATTCCTTAAAATCAGATGAATCATTGGGTACATTAAATGATGTTAAAAAATGTACCACATAATAGTGCATTTTAAGAAGGTATTACAATCATAATGTGAAATGATGTTCAAAGTGTAAAATGCACTAAAATGGTGTTTATGAATAATAAAAAACATGAATATTATATATATTAACAATGAATATTAGCCTCATTTAGTGGCTAATCATGTGTTTTCAAGAATATTAACTTATGATAGAGTCATTTCTCTTGATTACTGGTTCTATTCATCACATGATTCCAATTCCATAAAGAAGATGTACTATAGAAAAATCCTTATATATATCATGATTCTTATAACTAGATCATTATGTATAAGATACTCAAATAACATAATTATTGAATCCAAACACATTTATATTAATCATTACTCTTTGTTTGTGGTAGTAGAATAATCTTTACCATGTTCCATTATCCTCTTTAGGGGTTTATACCTTTGATTCTTGAGAAATTGATTTACGTAGTGTACCATCTCCATTAATTTGAACCATTTCACATTGGAAACTTTTTTTACCCATGAAATCATAATCACAGTGGCATTTCTCTCTATAGTTGTAGAAAACTCTCATTCCCTTCAAGAAAGCACGGGGGTGTTTCCTTCTACAATTATCACATTTGGGAAAATACTTCTTTCTAATCATTCCATTATCTATTTTTTCTAATTTATAATTGTTTTATAATTCTTACCTCCAAATCCATTATACTTATATAATTATTTCATTATCTCATTAGAATATGATACTATATCATCATATAATAATAATTTTCATGACCAGTTCTAGAGGGTCCTGTACCATGACTACCCAAAGCCTGCCTCCAATAGGCTAGGGGTTGGTGACTAGCACTGAGTATGAATTTCCCACAAACCTAAGGAATTAGACTAAATTACCTATACACACGCATGCATATCAAACATGATCTAAGAGAGATGACTACATCAATGGTATGATCCCGGTAGAAACCTCAGTCTACCCAACACTAGCTATACTACACCCGCACTTAGCCCTCATAGGACATTATCAAAAGATCCTTCGTCTGCACAAGACACTACACATATAGGAAAAGCCTGTGTAGGGTTGAGTATAACAATACTCAGTATCACACCCAAAAAACACTATTCACAAATAACCAAGTAAGTCAACTCAATAAAAGAGTTATCACTATATAACATATACAAGAGGTAAAGAAAACCCAAATATACTCAGTGGAGACACCACTCCATCTAACCAACTGCAAGCCGTCATATTCTCGTTAAATAAATGCTCATTTTGAGAGAACTCACTTGTCGAGCCATGATATCATCGAATACACTTGATGAAGAGGTCTAGCTCATTTTGGCCCTGCCTAAATAGAATGCATTGGTTTAATAAGACTATAATACACAGAGAGTGGGTCACGCCTAGAACTACTGGGGGCACCATGAACCCAAACTGGATCAACCTGCCATATAGGAGATCACATTCCAAGGATTCCACAAACTGTACTGATGTGGCCCTCTAGATAAAGGATTAATTCCCTACTCAAGGAGGTCACACTGATTATGCAAACTCCACTAGGGATGATAGAGGATCGCACCCCAGTCTCATGGAGGGACACCACAAATGTACCTAAGACTCGACCTCTATAGGGGATCACAATTGAGTGTTGTGGATGTAATATCGCACTATACCATCAAGGAAAGGACCAAGAGAACACAATTAACCTATACTAGTCCAAAGTAGGAAAAGGAAGAGCCTTAAACATCTACCTCATGGACAGGATAATAATGTTATAGATGGTACATTAAACAGATGCTTTGTGTAGGATTTATGACAATTTGAATGAATGTTCCCATAGACCTATCGAGGCCTGTGGACCAACCACCATGGTTGGTCCACCTACCATTGTGGTTGGTCCTCCTACCACTGTGGTTGGACTCCCATGGACCGTCCATCATATTCAATCAATCTATCACTCCTGACCGGCCGTTGTGCCCCACAGAAGCTTGAGTTGTCGCGGTACCACATTCAACTTCCACAGTCAAAATATGTGGTCAATCTCCATGGTCACTGAACCCAGTGATATCTCGAGATGTTGTGTAACCATGGTCTCCTATAATAGAAATCCACCCAGGTTTCCTGGGATATGAATCGGGCTCGGCCCGACCCATCGGCCTGACCTGACCCTCTGAGCCAACCCACCCTGCTGACTTGACCATAACCAAATGCCTGATCCATCCCACCTAGACCATCCCACTATCTTGGAATGTTCAGCTTGTTGTTTCTCCTCACATGGCGCTGCAGGCAACCTACACTGGCATCACCCTGCTCACCCGGACCGGCTGAAGCCGGCTCCACAACCGCCGCTTGTTACCACGTCGGATTCCTACCAGACCACCATCTCATACAAATTGCACTTATTCTGTCACTGTCACACCTCCATCGAGTCATGTCAATTCCGAATCTATGGTTTCAGATAATTGCTTCTATAATAGAAGGTGAAATGGTCAATTGTTCCTAAAGGGCATCAAAGCGTGGGGGAAAATGAAGAACACACGAAGAATAGTGAATCGGAGGAGAAAATCACTAAAATAAAATTATAGAAATGAACCTCAATAAATATTCATATCAATCTTGATTAATTTACATTAGTTAAAAAACAAATAGATTTAGTTTAAAATTCTCCCAAATAAACCCCACAAAATAAATCTCATCCTCAAAGTTGATTGATCCGCAAACCAATATGTTCGTCAATTGATTTTTGATCATTGCATGAATTAAGAACGGTGAAAAATCCACATAAACTAATATCCTAATTTGAATTTGGATTGATCATTGGTGAATAACAGTCTCTATGACATTGTCTTTGGTGAGATCCAACAATATCGACATTCATCAATCATTGATTCGAAGTTCCACCATTGCCTGCTCAGGAAAATTCTCTAGATATCTCCCTCTCTAGGGGATTTAGAGGATTACAAGGTTATGATATTAACCCCAAATTTGTTAAAAATGGTTCATTAAAGATAAACCTATTGTTGTGTTGATTCATTAATGAATAAAATTAAATAATTTATTTTAATTTATTTTATTCTTTTAAAACTCTTGAGACAGCTTTCCACAATCGACCTGCACCGACCAATGTTAGGTCCCACCTTGGGTAAAGCCTCTATTATGAACTCAAATTTTCCCTCATTTTTCTAATCTAAGCACCCATTTAATATTTATTTAACTTTTTCAGTAAAACCTTGTGCACATGCTATAAAATATTTTAATATTTTTCAAGCATTTATTCTAGGCGCATCAGGCCTCGAAATCGCATTTCATATTAGTTCTTGGTCTCATAAATAATCCATAGAATATCTAAAAATAATACATGGAAAATAAAATATGTTGCATTTTCCCCACCATGAGGATTTATATCCCTGAAAATCCAATATAAGGGCTACTCAAACCGATGGGGTATTGAGCATGAATCCGAGCCTCCTACTGCCATGTGATCTTCTATAGATTCACATGCTACTACTGAACATGGACTGAAGGATTCTATCACCAAAAGGATCCCCTCCTACCAATCCTCAATCTTCACTAGGTAATCAGCAAAGGTTTCTACATCCTCAATGTCCAGCTCACCCCAATCGATAATGTGTGATGGGTCATGCATATACCTCCTCATTTGCGACACGTGAAAGATGTCATGTAGCTGTTATAACTGTGGAGGTAGAGATATGTAGTATGAAACCTCACCAACTCTATGCATTATTTGGAAAGGTCTGATGAACCTTGGAGATAGCTTTCCACCACGACCAAATCTCCACAACCCCCATCAAGGTGAAACCCAAAGGAATACATGGTCTTCCTCCTCAAACTCCAAATTCCTATGATGCCTATCATCATAATACTTATGTTGGATCTATACAGTCTTAATAAGCTCCTATATGATATACACTTTCTTTGTAGTAGCTTGGACCAACTCCAGGCCCATGAGTGTTGACTCTCCTAGGTCTTCCAAGCAAAGTGGTGACCTGTGGGGTCTCCTGTACAAAGATTCAAATTGTGTTATACCAATGGTGTAATGGTAGCTGTTTTTGTATGAAAACTCCACTAGTGGTAGGTGATACTCCCAACTATTACCAGAGTCTAACATGAAAGATCATATCATTTCCTCCAGAACTTTAATGGTCTGCTCATTCTGGTCATCTGTCTGTGGGTGAAACACTATGCTCCATCGTAACCGGATCCCAGAAACCTTTTGTAATCCCTTCCACAACTGATATGTAAATAGGGGGTCGTGATTAGAAACAATAATCGATGGAATTCCATAGATTATAACTATATCCTACACATAGATTCATCCCAATATCTCTAATAAACTCTTCTCCCAAATATCTAGAATGTGGTTCGACTTTGTGAGTCGGCCAATGATCACCCAGATGGAATCATGTCCCCTAGATGTGTGTAGTAAACCCATAATGAAGTACTTTGATATCCCATCACACTTCTATTATAGAACCTCAAGGGTTTGATCTAAACCCGTTGGAACCTTGTGCTCAGCCATTACTTGCTGACAAACTAGGAAACAAGAAATAAACTCTGCAACTCCTTTCTTCATTCCTGGCCACTAAAACTAGCACCAAAGTTCTTGGTACAACTTAGCCACACCTGGATGTACCTCTAAAGGGAATATATGAAACTCCATCAAAACTCCTCCTACAAAGTCAATGTTACCATCGTGCATCCTCTAAAAATAAAGGCATCCTCCCAACATTTTTAATATACACTTGGAGCATACCCTATGGACTTCTGATCACATAGGATCTCGCAGTCGATATCCCCAAGGTGTGTCCACCTGACTCGCTACAAGTGTGGAGGGGTGAAAAACATCAATTAGAGGTAAGCTTCTCCATACCCAACTATAAATAATATCTACAATGAGGCCAACTATTCTGGTGCCTCATTCAGAAACTACGAACTATATCTCATATTGAGAGCATCTACCACCATGTTCCCCTTTCCAGGAGTATATGCAATCTGAAAATTATATTAATGGGGATCTATAGAAATCACATATTTCTTAAATTCATATCCTTATGAGATAAGTTATAATTGAGACTATTGTGGCCAGATTAGATGAAAAATTTCTCACCCATCATGTAGTGTTGCCATATCTTCAATGTGAAGACTACTGCTACTAAGTCAAGATCATGGGTCTTGTAATTTTGATCATGTAGTTGCAACTGGTTTGAACCATAGGTAATCATTGCATGCCTCTGCATCAGTACACAACCAATCCTAGTCCTTAATGCATCACAGAACACCATGTACTCGATGCCTTCCTCCGATAACCCCAATATGGGGGTGAATGTCAACCTCTTCCCCAACTCCTAAAAGCACAGTTGGTACTTTTCCATCCACACAAAAGGTTTCCCCTTCGATGTCAAAGATTTCAAGGGTGATAACAACCTGGATAGGTCAGGTAAAAACCACTGATAGTACCCTACCAATCTAAGGAAACTCTACAACTTGGTAACAATCTTGGGTGGATCTCAGGAAAGAAATACCTCAACCTTTACTGGATCCACTGCAACTCCAGCCTCTGAGATGACGTGTCCCAGAAAATTGAACTCTTGAATCCAAAAATGGGACTTATAGATCTTCCCGTAAATCTAGTTCTCTCGTAGAGTTTTCAGGACTATCCTTATGGGTTTCATGAGCTCTTCCTCAGATGCATAATTCACTAGGATATCATCGATGAAGACTACCATGATCCATTCTAAGTAAGGCTAAAAGATATGGTTCATAAGTCCCATGAACACTGTTGGGGAATTCATCATTCCAAACAGCATTACAATGTACACATACTTGACCATAATGTCATCTAATGGTCATCTTCAGTATATCCTAATCCCATATTCGTAGCTGGTGATAGCCTGATTTCAGGTCAATATTAAATAACCACTCTTACCCCCTTTTAATTGATCATAGAGGTCATCTATCCAAGATATTAGATACTTGTTCTTCACAGTCACCTATTTCAAGCTCCAAAAATCACACATAACCTCAAGCTCTTCTCCGAATTCTTGAAAAACAACACTGTAGATGTCCAGGGTGAAACACTGGGGCTATCCAAGGTGAAACACTGGGTCTCAGGAGGCCCTTACTCTTAAATTTCTATAACTGTACCCTTAGCTCATGAATCTCTATAGGTTCCATCCAAAATTCATGTGTAGATATCGGTGTCATCCCGAGGTGTATATCAAAAAAGAAGTATATATCCCTGTGGGGACGTAAACCGGGAACATCTTTAGGAAATACATCTTTATACTCTGCCACCACTGTAGGAAACTGAGGACTCATAACATACACTGCACCGAGGGTCGGTCTGGCCAACTGATGAGTAATCGGCTTCACCCTCTAATGTGTGACTTTTTCCTATGTTGTCCGGATTTCATTTTCACCAAAAAAGAAAAACTCGGTCCCATCATTGTGGACACACAGCACTATTCTCCTAAAACAGTCAATCTGAGCATGAACTATGGATAACCATTCTATACCAAGAATGATGTCGTACGGCCCCGAAACTACTAATAAGATATCCCAACTGAAACTATCACCTCGAAGATTCAGGTAACAATATTGGGACCAGTGTTTGATCATCAATTCTTCTCCAGTAGGAGTCTCCAGCATAAGGTTTGAGTCAACAGTCCAACTAGAATATCTGAGTCTCAAACAAGATTTTTAGAAAGAAAATTATAACACCCCAAGATTTCATATTAAGTTATTTTCTTTAATGTAATTCAATACCTTGCGCTACACGCAACACCGAGTTTGAGCACACCATGGCATACCAAACTAGTCGTTCAAAAAGGTTTATGAATAGTATTAACTAAATTTTGAATTATATATACTCCATATAATTTTAGAATCCATATTGTGTGTTTCTTAGACATTATATAATAACAAATTAATTTTTTCAGATAAAATAAGTATCTTTCAAAAAATGCAATTTTACCACATTCTAATGGAAACACCTTTTTAAAACCAATATTTGACACTTTTATATATTGAATTTAATGAAATTAAATTCTTATTAAAATGAGACATAAAAATTTATTTTGAATAATTTTTTGGTAATTTTCTGATAACTTTCATATTTTGATGAATTCTGAAAAATTCTAAATTTTAATTGAAAACAACCTTTTTAATCGAAATAATTTATAGGGTTAAATTATGAATTTTAATGGTTTTTAAGTATAATTAGATTATATTTTTATCATTTAATACAATTTTGGTTATTATAAGTAATTTCACATTTAAATTTGACATAAACACATGTCAATCTTTTGATAGTTTTTACTTTTTAAAAACACACTTTTCAGTTTCGAGAACGGGAATTAATTTTAAATTAATATATGCAACTTCTATGTTTTTAATTTGGTAAAATATAATTCATTTTTTAATTCATAATATTAAAATTATCTTTGGGTGAATTTTTTGTATTTTTTTGAAAACATTCAATTTTTGATGAATAGTGAAAAACACTACGTTATAGTTTAAAACCGAATTTTTATTTAAATATTTATTTATTTTATTTAAATTTATTTAAGTAAAAATAGATATATAATACCTATATAAGTTCAATGTAATTTATTGGAGTCATTTTATAATAAAATTAGATGTATAAAATTTTATTGAACTTTTTACCGTCTTTTACCCACCTTCTAGGAGCATTTGCAAATTTTCATAAAACTTAATTTTACTGCTTCTGTGAGTTGAATTTAAAAAATTTGAGAGACACAGTTGACATCGGTAAGTAAAATCTGGTTCAATAAGATGAAAATATTTTTTGGTGAATACCAACTTTTGGTTTTTATTTACTACGATTAAAAGTAAATAGGGTAATTAAGGGTAAAAATGATATTGTAATTACCCTAAAACATGTCCTAATTCTGTTGGATAAGTGTAATTCGACCAAAAACAACCTTAGGAATAAAATATGATCCTCTTTGGTCCACATGGATTAGATTAGGACACTTATTATTATTTTATTTAAAGAAGAGTTAAAAGAGTTAAACTCAATGTCTAATAACTAATCCATTTTTAATACAGGTTTATACATAAGATAAATTTGACTAGAAATATTCATTATAAATCTAAAACTATTTCCTAAATAAGGGTATTTTATTTATAATTTTTAGACATTAAATAATTAAATTTATTTTTGACACAATGATGATGCAGTAATTACCTTATTAATGAAAGATTAAAATAATTGATATTATAAATATCCAAATAAATGTAATTTGAGACTTTTGATGAATTACACTAATTTTATAGGTTAATATGACATGTTATTGTTGATTAAATAATTTTTTTTCTAAGTAATCATGTTGTTATGAGTTTCACAAAAACCAAATACTAAATAATGTCAAAATTGACATAAATGAGTTTTTAAAACAATTACTATATTATTGGTTGATATAACATTCCTAAAAATATAAGGTTCTGCCAAAGGGATTAAATAATATTATATATTTCATTAAAGAACCACTTGACGTTCTCTTAGAATTTTAGAGTAATTTTATTAACCATGCAGTGTAAGGATACAAGAAGACACGGTAAAAGTTAAACTATTTAACTAAGAGTTAAATCTAAAAGATAAGGATAAAATGGTAACCTAAACTTGTCTAAAACCTATTGGTTGAGATCTTTTCGACCCATCCCTACCTTATATTTTAAATAAATCATTTTTGAGCCATTATAAACTGAAAATGATTTTATTATAAAATAATATTTCAAGGTTTTTCTAAAGTGACCCTCACCTCTCTTATAAAAGGGTACTTCACCTTCTCTTACTTTCACAACTCCAAATCGATTTTTCCTGGCAAATCACTACCCAAATATCCTCCCAACATCCCTAAAATCAATCTAGATTCGTTAATTTGATCAGAAAGCCATCCTAAGGAGCTCTTTTGATCAACTCAAAAGGAAACACCCATGGAAGAGGTAATAATTTCACCACCCTCTTTCAAGTTGTTTTCTTCTTCCACTTCCTATTTCTTTTTTTCCATACCAAAATAATAACTACAGAACCTTATACATTATTTTATTTTGTTATAAATATGGTAAAACCATATACGTTATTCTATCTATCCTATAAATGAAAAAGTCATTGTACGTGTGTATGTACGGCTTACCGTCTCCACATCGTGGTGTAGTTTGTTATTCAAACAGTTTATTATTTGTATGGGTATAATAATGAGTATAACTGATGTAAATAATAAATATAACAAGATAATTATTATTTATATATGATATAACATCAAATTACATACGATTTCACCATCAATATAATGATATTGTCGCTCGTGTGTACGTACGGATTAGCATCTTCACGAACACGGTGAGATTCATTCCCCATCATAATCATTCAAGAATAATTTTCATTCTATGATTAAAAATAATGTTTTTGAACATAATATAGTTATTTATATGAATAAAATACATCATATCTATAACAAATATGTCTTACGTAACCAAGCATATAAAGGGAAACGAATCAGTTAACACCCAAAACGATGATACTACTGAAATATTATTAACAAAGAAATATTAGAAGATCATATATGATATAATATTTATGTATTTTGTTATTGTATAATTTAATAACAATTATTTAAAAATTATAAAGGAGGTTATCCTACCCTATACTAAGGAAAAGTACAAGGTATGGGGTTTCTTATTTCACTTTTAATTCCGTGAGATTTTAATTGTTCGCACTTATTTATTGCATGTGGCATATTGTATACTACCATTTGATATATATTATAATGATTCTCTTTATATTAATGGTATTCTGTGATTCATTTGGTGGTTATTAAATTTTGGCCATACGACTCGATTGATTACAACATAGTAAGGGGTTTTCATCTCACATCTTATTTCTATGAGATTCATGCTATATTGCAACTATTTCCTTTTGTGTGGTGCATTTACTGCCCATGATTGTATTCCTTAAGTAATATACTTTAATTTATGGGTATTTACATCTTCATTGTATGATCCTTCTTTCATGGGGTGTATGTTTCCTAAGTCACAAAATCAGTAATGGAATTTCTAATTTCGGTTTTCCACTCATTGGGTTTTACACAAACTTCATTGGTTATTTTACTCCAAGATTATGTGTGAAATAACTATTTATTTATTTATGTAGTAGTTTACACTCCCCTTTGTGTGGTAATTATTTTGATTCACATAATCACTCCATTTATAAATTCTCAATTTTTCTATATGAACTTGATAAGATTAATCTTAACACAATTTTCATTCATTGAGTTAAACATCCAAGTCATTAGAGTCGTTGTTACAAGAATATGTGTGAATGTACTCTGATTATTTTACACTGAATATCCAGTCATATTTAGTGAATTTATATTTTTCACACATAATTATTTCATTGATTTATCCTTAACCTAAGGATACATACTTTATAAGGGATTTCATCTCAACTTACATTCCATTGAGACTTCTTTGGTGTTATGCGTCAATTCACTTTTATTTGGTGTATATAATGTACTTTGACATAATATATCATGAATCCCTTTATTCTCACAATATTATTAAGTTTTTATTACCTCAATTATTTGTATTCAAGCATCTCTCATTTGGTTAGTAACTCTACCTAAAATATCATTTTAAATGTTTTAAAAATTTATTCTTCTAAATCATTCTCATTAATGTCCATGTTTTAAAAATGGTTTTAAAGATTTATTTATATAGATATTAATGTTTTAAAACTAATTCCTTTTAAAAATTTCAAAGTGGTATGGGACACTTTGATTCAAAAATCTATTTTAAACAACTTCTTGTTAGATAGAGATACTTTAAATGTTTTCAAGAAAAAGAGGGATATTTCTCTCAAATAGTTTTGATTCCATCTATGTCAACATCCTTTGATGGATTTTACACTTGTTTTAAGTTGATTCATTATGATACAAATCTCCCATATTGTATTGATGGTTTTGTGATATGTTTGACTGTGGATGTGTTATTTTAATACCATTCATGGTTTATGGTTTAAGTATTAACATTTCAAATGCTAGTTTTAATATGAATGTTTATGTTATGTTTCAACCTTTCATATGAGGAATGCATTGGACTTAGTAAGTGATGGGTAGAGCCCTATATAGCTCCTCGATGCATCGGTAGGTCTCATGAGACAAACAAGTGTCATGGCACAAGGCCTTGAAAAAATCTTATTTGTAGTCTTGGCACAAGGCCTTGACTATGTGTTTATGAAGTCAGGCATTATACATTCCATCATTATGAAATTGGATATTGATATTACATGTTCTTATTCGACTAGTAGAATATCCATGTGAATAAGTAAATGGAATTATTTGATTTATCTTTTCCATATTATGTTGAAGTTTAAGTTTAAAAGGCTTGTGTTCTAGTCTTATGCATTGCCTTAAATGTTTGTTCTTATTTATGACAGTTTCCGCTATATTGTTATCTTTACTGAGCATCTGAGCCCACCCCTTTCTTATGTTTTATTTTTTCCAAGATACAAAGAAGTATATTATGATTAACTTGCAGGAATAGTATATGGGATATATGAGTGTTCAAAGGGGACACAATGTTGTTGTTTTTTATTTCAGTATGTAATGTAAAACTTATGTATGTATCTAGAACTTCCAAGGCTACTAAACTGATTGGTCTTTCAGGACATGATTCTTTGTATCATGTCAATGTTATGTAATATTGCACTGATTCTGGGTAACTGGGTTTAGGGCGTTACAAAAAGAATGACTAGCACCCATGTCTATAAAAACTATAGATAAGGTGGAAAAGATACAGATCGTACCTTATATCATTCCAATATCCTTGGGATCATAGGCCTCCATATCCTGTTGCTGGCTAATGGAAGAAACCAACACCGATACAGCGTCTATAGCAAGGTAGAAGGGTGGGCGTCGGTATCAGGATGAAAAAGTATCAGTGTCGGTATCAGTGTGCTACCGAAAGTACAATAAAACTGCAACGATAACAAAAAAAATAATGTTTCAAATTAAACTTAAAATAATCTATTCAATGAAACTAATCAATTAAAATAAAATTAAAAATAACTAAAATAAAGTTTAACTTGTTAAATAAAATTAGTTTAACACTTAAATTAAAAACATATTGCTTAACTCAATTAAAAACACAAAGTTAAAAATAAAACATAAACTAAAACTAAAACTAAATAAAATCAAATAGATACAAATAATCTGGATTATTATTTAAATTGATATAATACATTCAAAATTCAGATTTAAATTAAATTATTATTAAAGAACATTAATTAATAAAATTGTTTTATATGAAGCTAAAAATAAATTAATGAGTTAATTTATTAAATAATAGTTAAATTATTTTAATTAATTAAATTTAAACAATTAAATATTTGAATTGAAAACTAAGTAAATTAAAATTAAACAACATTATTAATTGTTTAAATAATAAACATGTAAAAAATTTAAAAATTATAGTAGATTAGAATAAATAAACTAAATAGTATATTAAAAGATAATAAAAAATGAAAAAGACTAAATTAACTACTTTAAAGACTAATAATACCTCAATTTATATAAAAATTGATAAATTAAAAAAGTTAGTATAAAAATACAGAAGTGAATTTATTTAATAGAAAGTGTAGAAAAAATTAATAAATTATTAAAAAATAATTAAAAAAGATGTGGCAAATTGTGTAAAATTAAGGACACGTCAAATTCTCCCACACTTACACATTGTTTGTCCTCAAACAATAACATTCTTTATTAAATTTGAAAAATAGAAATGCACTTTATCATTAATCTTAAATAGTAACATGTACAGCAGTTTAGAATAGAGGACGAGAACTTTCAATAGGATTTTTGAAAAATATATTCAAATCAAGTCTTTCCTTAAAAAAATTCTTATTCGTAATCAAGAAGTAAATGAATCATCTATCAATGAAAGTCTCATGCCTCATATGTGATACTACTTAATGACTCATTTCAATCCAATCTTAAGTTCTAAGTCCAAGAATGGCAACATGTTAGATATTTTTTTAATTAAAAACTTAACTAAAGGAACTTTGTACTTTGAATCATCACCTAGGTTCCAAGAATTAATATATATATATATATATATATGAATCACCTAATTGAAACAACCTAAATGACTCTCATGTAAACAAATTTTCCCTTTCTTCATCTGGTGTTCATCATTCCCCTCACTTTAATGAACTCGTTTTTGACCCTAGACACTTTATTTTATTTTTTCCAAACCATGTATCATGTACTAATCACTATGAAATAGACATATTCAAAGTGTAAAGAGGGATTATAGTTAATAGAAACACACCCAGCATCTAGGGTCTCAAAGATTCACTGTGGGATCTGAAATGCCTAGACTAATACAATTTCAAAAGGTCTATATAAAGACCATTTAATTTGGGTCACTAGGATGACTACTTTTTATAAATAAAAGAAAAATAAAATCCTTAGAATCAAGTTCCAACTTTCAGTTCCAAGGGTTATGATCTCAATTCCACAAAAATGCATCCCAAATCACCCTCAAAATTAGTTCCTAAACCAAATTTTCATAAAATCACTAAGCATGATCACTCAGTAATCATTCAACCTTATCAATTTCAAATTCTAAGCAAGTATTAACAACCAGAAATGCAATTTCCTTTCGCAAGACTCATTTGAGTACAATATACAGCCTAAAGAATAATAATTTGTGAAAGGAATTTTGAAAAAAAATTAACATTTTTTACAAAAAAAAAAAGTTTAAGTGGGAATTGAAGGGATTTAATTATGCACAATTTAGATTAACATGAGTTGACCCCCTCCCCCAAACATAAAACCCCACTTTACCCCGAAATTTTCATTCCATATGTGGAGAATAACAGTTGTGACTATTAAAGTTCAAAATATATTTTCAATAAAGTACATTAATGGCATGTATAGGGTCTTAGTGAAGTTCAAATAAATTATAAAGACCTATAATTTTTTAATAATTTTTTAAAAATTATATGGAATTATTACGAGACTATGAAAATCGATGGCACATTATTCCGAGACCTGGAGATCCCAGAATGGAATTTTGAACTTTTTTTAATGTATGTTCAGTAAACGTGCGAGCATGATTTTATAACTTTTGAACCGGTACATGGATTAAAAATATAACGGAACTGTTGAATTCATTGTGTTGGGATTCGCTTATGAGAATCTTAACATCGATAAGCAAGGGTCGGACGAAAAAATAATAATTTTTTGAACTTATCAAAAATAATAATAAAATAACTGTTTGAGTTATTTTATTTTTCTTCAACCATTGAACGATTGTTAGCAGGACCCTAGTGTAACGAAGGTCATTAAATGAGAGACATTTAATGAACTGTTACATGTATGTGTAACAAAAAAACTCGTAAGATTAATTGGTTCATTATTAAGGTTCATTACTAAACCACAATAATGGACACAATGTGGAGCTTGTTTCTTTTTATTTAATCAACCCATTGGTGAACGTATTTTCAATCATAGGGAAAACTCTGACGAAACGCCGACGATGTCAACCTCCAACGAAGAATGGTTTTTGATGGGTGAATGATGGAGGAGTCGAACCATACATCGACAAACGATGATGAACATCTTAGAATGTGGATTCCTTTCTTCATCTGCAATGGATTCCACCGAATCTTGGTAGGGGGTTTAATTGTATTATGTATTTAAAAGAATCTTCTTTGTCATTATTAAAAAATACAAAGAACATAGATCAACCAACTAATAGGTTGATCCACGACTCATTCATTCCTGAAGGTGGTTGTTGTGGGGTCTTTATTTTTGGATTTCCATATTTTAAATGATGATTGGTGCTTTGCTCATGTTAAAACACTAACACGGAGGGCATGGGCCAATCTGAACAAGGACAAGACCCTCTTAGTTCTTGGTTTATGTGGGTTCTTTGTGATCGACTAGTTAATGTGGAGGCAAGATGAATTTAAGATCCTCGTAGTGAAGGCGACGACCCGAGAGGCCTGTTGGTGCAGATGGGATGGAAAATGGTCCACCAGAGGATCTCTGGTGGCCCATGGAAGCAATCGTTGATGCGGCACCACCGGCACGGTGGCACAGGTGACTGGAGGAGGTGACTGGCGACTAGAACTGGTAGATATCTTGTGTCAGCCACATGGAAAAGATGTGCCCACATGCGCTGTGGTGGCAGAATCCATGACAGTACTACCACGGCGGTCGAAGACGTGGCGTGGGTGCACCGCGTGGGGGAGGAGCACCCTGATCGAGATGCTCGACTGAAGCGCAGCGGCCGGAAGAGCACAGCGGCTAGCTGAGTGCAGCGTCCAGAAGAGCGTAGCGTCCGGAAGATCTGGCCATTTCGAGAGCGGGGTGGGGCCCTGCTAGTGCCGCCAGTTTGGTGAACCGGATGCGATGCGTTCAGTCTAGCAAAAACAACCCACATCTGCGTGGGCCAGACCCGCCAGCTGGGTTGGACCTACTGGCTAGGCCGGACTCACCATCCAGGCTAGACCCACCAGCTGGGCCATACCCATGGGTCCAACAGGCTGGCCGGGCCGGACCCCTACTCGACCCGAACCCGACTGACCCTGTTTCACTAAAACCTTAGTTACTCACAAATCAGGCATCTGATTAAAACGCCATCTATGGTGTGAGGACCCTTGAAACTAGGAGGTCCTTTTGAGATACTCTACTTGAGTTTTGGTGGAAATTGGAGTACATTCGGGTTAGATTGGACTCGAATCCAACAGGGCCCTATTTACCATTTTGCCTATATCTTACAGATCGGGCGTCTGATTGACCCATCGTCTATCGTGTTGTAACCCTTATGATAAGACAGCACTTTGGGATACTTCTTTGTGGGACTTCATGGTATTTTAGGTACAATTGATAGTATGAGGATCATAACCTCCAAAACTCAAGCGCATCAAGTGCAGAAATCCTATGGCTGACTGTCAAGTGAAGAGCGACCCTCCGTGGATCGGCATGGGAGTGACCCTCCATGGATCTGCGGTAGTGAGATCCTCCATGGATCAGAAATAGAGTGACTATATGTGGATTTTCATGAGATTGACCCTCTGTGGATCGGCAACAGTGCGAACCTCTGTGGATCGGTAGTAGTGTGACGCTCTGTGGATGGGCAGTAGAGCGACCCTTTGTGGATCAGTAGTATAGAGACCCTTCGTGGATCTGCAACAGAACCTCTCAACTAAATAAAATGATCTATCTCAAGACTAATTATCTTTATTTCTATTCACTATGTCATATACCAGGTGTGAGCTATCTTTTACTTTATGCTTTGTGAATTAGATCATGCATTGTGGTTTTTCCTTTGTGGAATTCTGGGAGACCTTCGGGGGTCTTAGGGTCCTTACTGGGTATTTTTATAATCACCCATTCATGGGCTTCACTCACACCTTGTTGTGTCTTGTGTAAACGATGGATATCTTGACTGAGACATGGGGAGCCAGGACTAGACAGTTCTTGGAGGTGATTAATAGATTTGGTTAGTGGAAGTGACGATAGACGATGAGTTGTACCTACACTTTAGGTAGGATCCTTGGTGGATGACCTTCAGAAGACATTTTTCCATTTTTTATATACTTTATTTTTAGTTGTGTTTGTATACTGGACCTTTTTACTTTCAGTTCACACTTTTACTATCAGCAGTTCTACTTTGTGGTTTTCTTTTATTGTGTACCTAGTCTGTGTGTGTACATGTTTAAAGGCAATGCATTCCCTTTTTTTGGGATATGCCTTTCCAATGTTATTCGCCAACCCTTGGCCTATGGAAGGCTGGCTTGGGGTAGTCACGGCAGGTGCTTTGGGGGATGGGTTTTGACAAAGTGGTATCAAAGGGCGATCAGTTCTAACAGAAAAACTAAGAGTGTGTGTTTTCAATGCACCAATAGTGTTAAGTGTTTTGAGTTTGGATTATAATCTAGGGACTCCAGTGTTTGTGTTGTGGCCAACATATCCATAAACCAGGACCCTGAACTCTATCTTCCAACTCAGTACACAAAAATACTAGTTTCATGTGTCTTGAAAATGTTGTTTTTTTGTTGATATCTTTTGATTTAGATCCCGAGGTATAACTTATTAACTGTGTCACATCTATTTCTTTAAAGAATGAATCCACATAGACAGCCATCCATGTTCAAGTGAGAGATCATGATGACATCCCATCGAGCGATGAGGCGTCTGTGTAGGTCCCTCTTACGGTGATAACACCTTTTAGTGGTTTACCAGCAACACCACCACCTGTAGGGTAGTAGTTTCCACCAACCCCACTAGTAGACCTCTCATGCCGACTGAGTGCGTTGCACGAGTTTCAGCGATAGAGGCCTCTATGGTTTCAAGGTGATACTTATCCGCAGGCAGCTAAGGATTGGCTGGAGGCTGTTTCATGAGTGTTATACTTGGTGGAGACACCAGAAAAATAGATGGTGATCCTAGCTCCTAGTCTCTTTCAAGGAACAGTAGGGAGATGGTGGAGCATGAAGCTCTAGACACATGATGAGATGAATCTTTCCTAGTTGGACATCAAGAGCCTCTTCATGGCAGAGTTTATACTAGCGACATTTTGCTCTGTTCATATTCAGAAGCTACTACACTTATATCAGGGCAGCCTGACAGTGGCCCAGTACTTGGTGAGGTTCACTAACCTCTCTCGCTACTCCACCAACATAGTACGAGACCCTTTCTTCAGGGCCCGAACCATTGAGCATGGACTCCGATGGGAGATCAGAGCGTCGATTATATCTTTCAAAATCCTGATGTACACTGGAGTTCTAGAGCAAGTAATATTGGTGGAGAGCTTCCTAGCTGAGAAGACACTAATGGTGAGATATACCACCAGACGACAGGAAGCTAAGTCATCTGTAGCAGGCAGTAGGCAGATGACACAGAGGCCCAATCGGTCCCGATATTTTGGAGGATGACCCCAAGATAGAGGGTTGGAGGTTCGGATCTCGCAAGAAATATGAGGTTAGTAGAGAGCAGACTGTGTTACTCGTGCGGTAGGCAGGGTCACATGGTTCGTGACTGCCCGACCTACGGTACTGATGGTCAGCAGACGGTTGAGCGACCGCCGAGATAGTGACAGAGGTTCGAGTGAGGAGTTTTTCAGGGTGGAGGATGTTGTAGAGGAGCTGGTCGTGCAATAAGCAGTGGGTGATGGTTTGAGGTACTACCACCACCACCCCCAGGTGGTCCACCCTAAACTCTGGGAGCAGGTAGACAGGGATGAGATCAGCTTCAGGGGGTCGAATCCTTTGACCACGGTTCTCTAGAGATGTTTCGAGGTATGATCTATGTCTACTCCACCCTAGATATAGTTCTTTCAGTCATAGGTTCCAGTTACTCTTTCATTTCCACATCTCTCGTTCGGAGCTTAGAGATTTTGGTGGAGTTGTGGGCTCGATCCTTATGATTAAAGACTTCTATAGGTGAGGATTCAAAAATTACACACTAGTGCTGATAGTGTGATCTTACTCTTGGAGGTGAGAGTTTTCGCTAGGATATCCTAGTATCAGCGTCAAGGCCTTATAACGTCATCTTGGGTATGGACTGGTTATCCACAGTCCATGCTCAATTCGACTGTTTTAGGCACAATGTACGGTGTGTCTATTAGGAAGGGACTAGGTTTTCCTTCACTAGAGCGAAGGTAACCTTTGAAGCACAGGATGGAATTTCTTAGATGAGGGTGCAGCCGATCACTCATCAGTTGTCTAGCCTTACCCATGGTGCAGTTGATGAGGGGATTTCGATCTATCCTATAGTGGTGGACCAATATGAGGATGTCTTTCCTTAGGATGTTTTGGGACTACCTCCTCGCATAGTGGTAGACTTCTACATCGACCTGTACCCTGGGACAATAATGATATCTACACCAGCATATCGGATAGCTCCTGTGGAGATTTGTTAGTTGATGGTATAGTTGGAGGACTTGCAGAGGAAGGGGTTCGTGAGGCCTAGTGTTTCCCCATTGGTAGCCCTGATTTTTTCACCAAGAAGGAAGATAAGAGCTCGAGGCTTTGAGTGGACTATAAATACCTGAACCTGGTAACTGTGAAGAAAAAATAGCCTCTTCTGATTATTGATGATCTCTTCAACTAATAGAAGGGAGCTCAGTGGTTTTTGAAGATAGACCTCAGATCAAGTTATCATCATTTTCAGGTGTGGAGTGAGGACGAACCAAAGACAGCCTTCAGATGTCGGTATGGAAACTACGAGTTCATGGTGATGTATTTCAGTGTGAATAATTATCTACCATTATTCATGAGACTCATGAATAAGATCTTCCAGCCTTACCTCAATCACTTTGTGGTGGTTTTCATTGACGACATCTTGGTGTACTCAGCGTCGGAGGACGAGCATGCCAAAAATCTATAGATAGTCCTCAATACACTCTGCGAGCACTATCTTTATGGAAATTTCTCTATGTTCCACTTCTAGATATGAAAATCCCACTTTTTGGGACACATTAACTCAAAGGATGAAGTTGCAGTGGATCCGGAAAAGATAGTGGTAGTGATTGCTTCGGAGCCACCCAGGAGTGTGATCAAGGTGCAAAGTTTTCTGGGGTTGGAAGGGTACTACTGAAGATTTTTACCCAAATTTCCTATAGTATAAGCACCCTTGTTATATTTGACAAAGAAGGGGAAACCAATCATATGGATGGAGAGATTCTAGATGAGTTTTCAGGAGCTGAGGCAGAGACTGACGAGTGCCCCCATCTTGAGGCAACCATAAGAGGGTGTTGGGTATGTAGTCTATTGTGATGCATCAGGGACCAGACTGGGATGTGTCCTGATGAAGGAGAGATCAGTAATATCCAATGGCTCATGGAAGATGAGGAAACACAAGAATAACTACCCGACCCATGACCTCGATTTAGCAGCAGTGGTCTTTGTATTGAAGATGTGGCATCACTACTTGATGGGTGAATAGTTTACTATGTACTCCAATCACAAGAGTATCAGGTATATCTTCTCATAGAAGGACCTGAACCCGTGACAACGATGATGGTTAGAGTTCCTCCAGGACTATGACTTTAAGATAGTCTACACTCATGTGAAGGAAACGTAGTAGAAGACGCACTCAGCAATAGGTCGGGTATGCAGTTGCTGAGTGAGGCGACAGAGTAGCTAGCTGCGTTACAGATATCCTTCGTGGATAAAGATGGAGCAGCATACCTTCATTCTATTACTGTCACTCCCCCACTCCTTCAGTGAGTTCAGGAGGCACAACTTGGGGACATTGACTTCAAGGACTAACATGCTCAGATATCCTCAGGGTAGGCACTTGATGGATTTTCGATAGGTAGGGAGCATGTCATCCTTTTTAGAGGATGCACCATGGTACCAATGATGTTTTGGGAGGAGGTGTTGAGGGAGTTCCATATATCCCATTTGGTGGTATATCCAAGAGTGGAGGAGATGTACCAGGACCTTTGACATCAGTACTAGTGGCCAAGAATGAAGAAAGAAGTTGCGGAGTTTGTTTCATGATGCTTCACTTGTTAGTAAGTGAAGGTTGAACATCAGGTTCCAGATGGCATATCAAAACCACTAGATGTACTGGAATGCAAGTGTGATGGTATCTCAATAGACTTCGAGACTTGGTTACCATGCACGTCCAGGGTCCATGACTCTATCTGGGTGATCATTTACCAACTCACCAAGTCGGCCCATTTTCTACCCATCTGAGAGCAGTGATTAGTAGAGGGATTGGGAAGCCTCTATGTCCATGAGATAGTATGTATTCATCAGATACCATCAATGATCATTTTAGATCGTGATGATTGTTTTAAATACCGGTTATAGAAGGGATTACAGGAGGCGTTCGGGACTCGGCTACACTTGAGCACCGCCTTTCACCCTCTGATAGATGGTTAGATGGAGTGGACCATACAGACACTTGAGGAAATGCTTCGTGCTTGTGTCCTAGATTATGGCTGTAGTTGGGAGGAAAACCTGCCACTGGTAGAGTTTTCCTACAACAACAGTTGTCCCTCCACAATCAGCATGGCACCGTTTGAGGCCTTGTATGGGAGACCATGTAGATCACATCTATATTGGATAGACCTAGGGGATTCAGCACTTATGGGTCCAGAGTTGGTACGAGCGACCACCGAGAAGGTGCAGATCATCGCGGAGTGGATGAAGACTGCACAGAGAAGGAAGAAGTCTTATAATGATAGGAGACAGAGACCCTTGGAGTTAAAGGAGGGAGACCATGTCTTCTTATGGGTCTCACCCTGACAAGGATTGAAAATATTTGGCCAGGGTGGAAAGATATATCTGAGGTTCATCGAAACTTTCCAGATTCTCAGTAGGGTTGGTGAGGTGGCGTACCGCCGAGATCTCCCCCCACAGATGTATCGGGTGCACTAAGTTTTCGATGTGTCGCAGCTGAGGAGATATGTGCATGATCTATCGCATGTCATTGAATGGTGCGAGTTGGATATTGGAAATGGGGTGAATTTTATGTAGTTACCGGTGGAGATATATGATCAACAGAAGTGAATACTTTATGGATGGTTGATCCCTCCTGTGCAAGTTCGGTGGCAGCATGAGAACCTCCAAGAGAGCACATGGGAACGAGAGGCTCGGATTTGTTCCCAATACCCCCCATTTGTTTTCTTAGCTTTTGTTGTGGCTTTCAGGGACTTAAATCCTTAGGGTGGGGAAAATGTAAAGACCCAAAAATTATATATATATATTTTTTAATTATGTGGAATTATTACAAGATAGTAAAAATTGATGGCACATGATTTCGAGGCCTAGAGAGCCCGGAATGAACTTTTCAACTTTTTTTAAGGCACGTTTAGTAAACATGCGAGTGGGATTTTATAAATTTTGAACCGGTTCTCAGATTAAAAATATGAGGGAACCACTGAATTCGCAGTGCCAGGATTCACGTAGGTGAAGCTTAACATCGAACGGCAAGGGTCGGACAAAAAAATCAGACATTTTAGAAAAAATAATAAAATAACTCTTTGATTTATTTTATTTTTCTTCAACTTTTGAGTGATTGTTGGTAGGACTATAGTGTAATGATGTTCATTAAATGAGATACATTTAATGACCTCTTACTTATCTGTGTAATGACAACGCCCGTAAGATAAATTGGTTAATTAATTAAGGTTCATTAATGTACCACAATAATGGACACAATTTGGAGGTTGTTTCTTTTTATTTAATCAACCCATTGGCGAATGGATTGGAAATTTTGGGGAAATCATTGACGAAATACCGGTGACATCACCCTCCAATGAAGAACAATGTTTGATCGACAACCATTGAAGGATTCGAATTGGATATCGAAGAACAAAAATGAATGTCTTCTAACACAGATTCCTTCCTTTGTCTGCAATGGATTCCACCGAATCTTGGTTGGTGGTTTAATTGTTTTATGCCTTTAAAAGAATACACTTTCCTATTCTTGAAAAATACAATGAATCTGGATCAACCAGCTAATGGGTTGAACTGTGTCTCATTCCTTCTTGTGGGTGGTTGTTGAAGGGTCTTGATTTGGGGATTTCCTTCTTTCAAATGATGATTTATGCTTTCCCTTGTTAAAACACTAACGCAGAGGGCACCGGCCAATCCAAACAAGGCCCAGACCCCCACCGTTCTTTGTTTATGTGTGTTCTATGTGCATGACTGGGCAACGTGGAAGCAACAAAAATGTAAGAGCCTCGCAGTGAAGGAGGCGACCCAAGAGGCCCGTAAGCACAACTAGGAAGGAAAACTGACCACCATAGCATCTCCGGTGGCCCGTGGAAGCACCCGCCAATGACCGGCGGTGGTGGTCGGCCCGTGCCGGCCACGTGGAGAAGCGGCGCCCACAGGCACCGTGGAGGCAGAAGCTGTGGCCGGACGGCCGTGGCGATCGAAGACGTGGCACTGGCGCACCATGTGGGGGAGGAGCGGCCCACTCAGGCCACTTGACTGGAGCACAACGGCTAGCAGAGCCAGCCATTTTGAGAGGTGGGGCGGTGCCCCGCTAGCCCCTCCAGTTGGGTGAACTGGACAAACCACATTTGGTCCAGAAAAACCGGCCAGCATCTGCGCGGTCCGGGTTCTCTATGTGGGTCGGACCTGCCAGCCAGGCCAGGTCTGCCAGCCGGGCCGGACCTGCCAGTCGTGCTGGACCTGTTAGTCCAATGGGCCAGCTAGGCCGCTCCCCTACAAGACCCGAACCCAACCAACCCAGTTTCACTAATACTTGAGTAACTCGCAAACCGGGCATCCGATTGACACATCGTCTACGGAGTGAGGACCCTTATGATGAGTCGGTCCTTTTGAGATACCCCACTTGAGTTTTAGAAGAAGTTGGTGTATGCCCGAGTTGGATTGGACTCGAATCCAACTGAGCCCTATTTACTTTTTTGCCTATATCTTACAGACCGGGCATTAGATTGACGCGTCGTCGGTCACGTTGGAACCCTTACGACAAGGTGGTCCTTTGGGTAAATTATTCATGGGACTTTATGGTGGTTTAGGTACGAATGATAATATGAGGATCAGAACCTATGAAACTCAAGTACACCAAGTGCAGAAATCATGTGGCTGACTTTCAAGTGAATAGTGATCCTCCTTGGATCGGCATAAGAGCGACCCTTCATGGATCGACAGTAGTGTGACCCTATGTGGATCAGAAATAGAGTGACCCTCTATGGATTGGCGTGAGAGAGACCCTCCTTGGATCGGCAGCAGTGAGACCCTCTGTGGATCGGTAGTAGTGATACCCTCTATGGATCAGCAATAGAGAGACCCTTTGTGGATCAGTAGTAAAGAAACCCTTTATGGATCAGCAGTAGAACCTCTCAATAGAATAAAATGATCTAGCTCATGTCTAATCATTTTTATTATTGTTCTCTATGTTTTATACACGGTGTGATCTATCTTTTATTTCATGCTTTTTGAATGAGACTGTGCTTTGTGGTTTTTCCTTTATGGATTTCTAGGAGACCTTGGGAGGTCTTGGGGTCTCTGTGGGGTATTGTTATACTCACCCCTGCACAGGTTTCGCCCACACCTTGTTGTGTCATATGAAAATGACAGACAACTTGACTGATACTTGAGGATCCAGGATTGGATGGTGCTCGGAGGTTATTGATAGACATGTTGAGCGGTAGTGACGACAGACAATGAGATATACCTAACCTTTAGGTAGGATCCTTGGTGGATGACCTTCATAGAAACTTTTTTCCCTTTTGTTGTACTTTATCTTTTGTTGGGTTTGTATACTTACCCTTTTTACTTTAGGTTCACACTTTTACTATTAACAGTTCTACTTTGTGGTTTTCTTTTGTTGTGTACCTAGTCTGTGTGGGTACAGGTTTAAAATAAATTCCTTCCCTTTTTAGGATATGCCTTCATGGTGCAAGTCGCCAACCCCTAGCCTATGGAAGGCGGGCTTCGGGTAGTCACGAGACGAGCCTCGGGGGGTGGGTCGTGACATAAATTTTTGCCACAATAATATTAAAATTCAACACATTTACATCCAAAGACATACATTATCATTAAATACAGTAGAAATTTTTTTCGAAATAGCTCAAAAGTAACAGGTAACTTATAGGTGCATAGTGAATAAGGATGAAAGAAAGTTAAATTCTTTTTTTCTTCCAATTAAATGTTCAATAGAGTAGATAAAATCCATGTTATACACCCTACATACTAAAGCATATTTAATAAAACACAATAACCCACCAGTATGTATCCCCCCACACTTATGTTTGAAAAGTGAGATGGTTTTAAACCAGTGAGTTTCAATTTCCAACAAAAAGGTACATGTATATTTTTTAACAATCCAACAAAGGAACAGGAAGCCGGAATTTATAGCAAAATGAAAATTAGCAGGTTTTTTAAACATCTCAAGTCATGAAGTGGAATTTTTAGTACAAGCATATTTTTTTCACAACCAAGCATAATTTTTCAAAATAAACTGTCATTGATTCACCGCTAGTAGTTTATTAGTGGGTCACCATTGAGATTACTCACTGTTAGCTGTGGAATAATGTATCAAGAACAATATTAGGACAATGGATCGTTGTTTATCTAAGTAATAGTGACTTATCAGTGAACATTCATTAAAGTGAAAGGAGGAGAAAATATAAAAACAGACTAAAAAGTAGATTACTTCCCTGAATCAAAGTTTATTATTAATCATCCAACATGGGAATTCCACTCCTTAGATGAAACCATCAACAACAGCCTAAAAACACAGAGCATGTAAACCAAGAAAAAATATCTAGTAGAGACAGATCATACAGATGATAGAAGAGCAGCACTTTATTCAAAGAAAAAACAATACAGAAATGAAAACTAATAAATGGCATGGGTTGACTCCCATGAAGCACTGAATTTAAAGTCTTCTGTTAGAATTTATTTAATTATATTATTTTTTTTGTTTTATACTAAATAAGACATTAAAAACATGGGTTTCCTTCCATGAAACGATAGATTTATAGACCCCTACCAGACTCACTGATAACTAACCATAGTCACTAGGTGGATGTGGTTTCCTTAGTAAGAACCACCACATGTCCTTGGCACAATTTTTTTTAACATAGAAATGAAATTTTTGGGCACCAAGACATAGAAAAGAAAAAACAATACTCTCAGCAGGTGAAATAACCCCTAAGTAGCACCCTTTAACAGTTGTGGTCATGGTGCTTTCAAATTTTATATTACATTCAGATTTATCATGATTTGAATTCACATGAAGGGACAACATCGAACTAGGTGCTCCTAAGGGTGTGTCATTTTCCTCAAATCTATCATTCTCAACTTCAACATTAACATATTCAAAATCAATGGTGCTTTTGAGTGAATACTGAATAGTAGGTACAAGAAGGCGATCAATAAAGTGTTGTACAAAATCAGAGAAATTGGAACTCAAGTATGTATGCCCTACTAAACTACTCTCGGTATCAAGAATAGATTCAACACATGAATCAATTAAGGATAGAAGTGGAAAATAGGGAAGAGTGTTTATTTGATCCTTCATGGATTCAGGTTTGACAATATGGTAAATCTCTTCTAATAGATCCACACTTGTTAACTCACACTCAACATCTACTACTTCTAACAAATTAATTTTGCTACCAACATCAAGTGTGTGTTCAACCTCTACTTCAATATCGAGTTCAAAAGGCTCATTTTCTACAACAATATTTGTATTGTGTTGTAGAAAGTTATGTTCAGGAGAAGAGATGTTCAATTCAGCAGCAATAAGGCCATGTTATAGATTTCTCATATTCAAAAAATTATTCCCATGTATGAAAACACTGTTTTGAATCTCACTACACAAAGTATCAAAAAATTGATCAAAGTGAGAATAGGTAAATGAGATCTCATCGGTCAGACTTTCTTCAAACAACATACCCTCATCTTTATCTTCCAACATTTCAGAAAAATTTGTGTTTACAATTTCGCAACATGGAAGAGAAGTGTTAAGTTCAAGTTCAAAAAATTCAGATTCCATGTTATCCAGTATAATGTTCTCTCCCAGATTATACCCAATTTTGAGTTTAGGTTCAGTGTTCACAATGTCAACAAATTTGGGTAAATAGTTTTTTAAATTCATGTTTTCATTTTCAAATTTCTCTTCTACCCAAGTGATTTCCTTTTCCAAACTCCTAAAACAGTGAATTTTCTCCAATGTAGGAATCATGAAAAGAACTGGGTAATATTTTTCAATCTGTTTCAATTCGATTTCAATTTTTTTAACTCATCTTCGTTTAAATTATTTTTGGGATCTACAATGTTGTTTCCTTGATTCAGTGAGTTAGATATTTCCATGTTTTATTCATCAAAATTAGATTCTTCAAACTAAATGGATTATTTCCTAGGCTCTGGATCACTTTCAACTTCTACTTCATTTTAAAATCTCTTAGAAACATTTTATTTTTCATAGAATACATATCCTTCTTGTTCTTCAACCCTTTGTTGAAATTATAAGAGCAGGTTTTCTAATTCTTTCATTCTTTTATCTAGCTCTTGAGAATCTCTAAGTTGAATTTCATGGGTCTGATTAAACCAGGAGTTCCAAACCTCCTCCCTAGCATCCAATTTTGTTTCAATAAATTTCTGTTTAGCTAGGAATTCAAGATTAGACTCAAATTGTTCAACCTCTTCAATATAAAGAGCCTATTGTGGCTGGTTATAGACACATTGGTAGGTAGTGTTCCCATAACAGTCACAACAAACACAATGAGGCCCCAGTTGATTCTAGTTCTCATGAACTTCCATTTTTTTAGACTAAAATAGTTTTAAACAAACATCCAATTTTCAAAAAACAGAATTTTTTTAACTTCAAAACAAGCAGAAGATTCAAGTTCACAGTTTTTTTAAAGCAATTTTTTGTTTGTTTTTTTAATGTTTTTTAATGTTTTTTTATTAAAACCATTGACTCTTAGCATGTGCATTCCCCTAGAAAAAGTTCCAAATTTGGATGTGACCGGAGGTCATCATGGCCCTCAAAATAATATTTATAGATTTACACTAGCACAGTTGTGCAGGTTGGAACCCAAGGGAAGGCTGGTGACTGTTCAAATGTTTATTGACTAATCCACTGTTGTCAGCAGTGGGCGAAAACACTTGTTTTTTAATTACTTTTTATAGTTTTTTAATTTTTATGATGAGGTGAAAATAGGATGAGACAATATAAAAGTATCTTAATACTAAATTGGAAATGAAGCAGCTAAAAGAATAAGAAAAACATAAATAGTGACATACAATGGAGAATGAGTACTGTGAATTGATCTAGATGTTTGCTCGAGAGATTGGAATTACACTAGCTTAAAATAATGATTATTAATTCTTATTGAATTCACAACTCAATAAAAGGTGATTAATCTTCATCTCTAGAAGAATTAACATGCCACATTTAAGTCTTGAAGTTCACCACTTCAAGAATCTTCAATTAGAAAAGTGATTAAAAGTTAACAACGGAAATAAACTTGTCGGAAGTTTCTAATGTTTTTGAACTTTGAATCTTTGGTAAAATGAATCCAATATCAATCTCTCCGAAATATCATGGATTGAATTTTTAATTACATGAAGGTGAATATTCAATTTTAGATTTGAGAATTAGATTCAATCTCACCGAAAGAATTATATTCTTGTTGGAAAAAATTTAATGAAGAAGAAGAAAATATGAACCAATAAAAATTCAAATTTCCTAAAAAATAAATAAATCTATGATAATTTTCATTTAAAAAGCAGCAAATACAATGTAAAAATAACATAATAGTGAATGAAAAATCCTCTCTCTGTAAATGAAGATCATGATTTGTTTCCTTGCTCCTATAACTCCAAGTCTCAGGTACTACTATGCTATCTCCCGAGAGTATGCTCTCTCCAAAAGATTGTGTCTTGAAAGTTCAATGAGTTTTTTTTCTATAATGCTCTATTTTCTCCATTTAAATTCCACTGTCATGCTCTGCTTGTCACCGCCACCTTCCACCAACATAGTCTTGTCTTCTTATTGCACACCACACACATGCATTTTTTCACTCAACACACATCACTTTTATTTAACCCATGTAACTAACTTTGCTCCAGTTAGTTGGATGAATGTGGATGTGTTTTCAACTTTAGTGTGAACCTTCACAAGAAAGAACAAAACAGAATAGTTAAAAAATACGAAGAAAGATTGATTAAATATTAATATAGTCATGAAGTCTTAAATATGATTAATATTATTTATTAAGTTATTTTGTTAGTATTATTAATAACTAGTAATTATAACTTAATTATATTTTTGATCTAGATTATTATTTAATAATTATTTTATTTAATTTATTAATTTATTATAACTATTATTATTTAATTATAACAGTTAAGTTACAATAATTAGTTAAATGTTAATGTAATATTTAGCTGATCGATTTAGTTAATAATTAATCATTATTAATATTTAAGTTTAAAAAGTTTTCTTAATTATATATTTTAATTAATTGTTTTTGTTATTTAATTAACTAATTTAATTAAATATTATTATTAAACTTTATTCTAGTTGCTAAATAATTTTATTTTAACTATTAATATTAATGTATTTATTTTGATTAATAAATTATATTAACTATTCAAACTAGAGGTAGCAGGTAGTTGCTCGATTCCTGTACAAATGGCCACTACGACGGCAGACTCCCCCTCCGACACGGCGGCGATGGCCCGTATTGGCGTCTCGGATCGGTGACAGTAACAGGGTCTCGATTCACGGAAGATCAGCTCAGCTCAGTGACGAACCCTCCCTCCTTGCGGCAGCCAGCGGCACAACTCCACAGTACTGGTTCCTCCTCCCATTTCAGCGATGGTAGAGGTAGATCTCCACAGCAGCGAAGCTCGACCAGCTTGGTCCACCAGTGGATCCCTACGCGCACTTCTTCAGGGTGATGCAGTAAAACATCCAACCTTGGATCTGTAGAAGATTCTATTGGGGATTTGGTTCAGCGGCTTCCAGATCGGACTCCATCCCTGGGTAAGGGTTCAAATCGGTTGTAATCCGGTGTGGGGATATAAAAAAACATGATTTTTATATGTTTATGGTTTTGGTTTTGCGGAGGAATCCTGAAATAAAACTAGATGTACCACGATCAAAAGAGTATATATGGGGAGATGATTGAACAAGAACATGGAGAACACAACCATTCATATATGACGTAAATACAATTTTTTTCCTGCAACCAGTGTTCGCTTGTACCGAGTCCAAAAGTTGGTGTTCATAGTCCTGGTGTATGGATACGTCGGTCGCCACACCAACACTGGAGTCTCAGGCGTGAAAGTTGAACTCAAAACACTTAACGCTGTTGTCACAAACCAACCTCACAGATTCCTAGTCCTAAAGTATAATCGACTGCCTTTGATACCACTCTTTCACAACTCATCTCAGATGGGGTCATACTGTAACTACCCCAAGCCCACCTCTGATAGTTCAGGGGAAGGTGACTAACACATAGTAGGCATTTCCCAAAAATGGAAGGTATTAGCCTAAAGTATCTTCACACACGCACACATTCTAAGACATAATATTTTGAAATGTTAATCATCTTATAGAATTCATTCATATAACTAAGATACCACAATAAAATTACAATAGGATGTAAAAGAAAATTAAACCGAGCTAAATAAAATCCCACCACAAGAGTCTGTACACATGTCCAACTGAAACTGTAAAGAGTCCAACCTTCTTTAAGGGCGATGACTACATCAAAGGTATTCTCCTTATAGACACATCATTATGCCCAGCTCCAGATATGCTCCACCCGCTCCTGGTCCTCCTAAGACATCGTCAAAAGGGCCTCAGTCTGTACAAGACATGATATGTGTGGGACAATCCTGTATGTGGGTGATTATAACAGTACTCAGCGGGACACCTCAAAAACACTAAACACAAAGCACCAAGTAAGTTAGTTCAATACAAGATGTGATAATGTATAATATATATAGGAAGTAAAGAAAGCACAGATATACTCAGTAGAGAGACTACACCATCAGACGGTCATAACCAACTACTGGACATAGGATTCCACTCAAAGAAATGCTCATTCTAGGATAAATCAATCCTCAAGCCATGATATCATCGGAGACACTCAACAAATAGGTCTAGAACATTTGGCCCCACCCAATGAGAATGAATTGGTCTCAGAATACTATGATACACAGAGAGTGGGTCATTCCCAAAATCACTGGGGGACACTAGGAATCCAATTTGGATCAACCCACATTGTAGGGGATCATATTCCATAGATTCCGCAAACCCTACTGATGTGGCCTGCTAGATGGAGGATCAACGCCCTATTCAAGGAGGTCAAACCGATTCCGCAAAGTCCACTAGGAAAGATAAAGGATTGCACTCGAGTCTCACGGAGGGACACCACAACTCTATCTGAGACTCATCTTATAGAGGGGTTTATAATCCTGTGATGTGGATGTAATGACGCACTATACCCTAGAGAAAAGGACTAAGGGAATTTACTCGACCTGTACTAGTACAAACTAGGTAAAGTAAGAGCCTCAAATGTCCTCCCCAAGGACAGGATCCTGATGTTTTAGACTATACATTAAATGGACACTTTGTGTATGAGGTATAACTGTTTGAACAAAGCATTTCATAGACCTGTCAAGGCCTGCATACCTACTACCACGGTTGGTCCACCTACAGCCGCAGTCAGCTGCCAATGGACCGACCATCCTGGTCATTCCAGCTATCGTGCCTGACCGACCACTACGGTTGACTGCCATGGTCAACCGTTGTAGGACCGGTCATGCCGCAGCTGTGCCCCATGGCAGCTCGAGTTACCGTAGCACCATAGTCAATCGTAACCGGGCTCCACCCCAGTTGCCCCAGAAGTGACCCAGGTCCAGCCCGACCTGACCCAAACTGCAAACCCGACCTGACCCACTGATCTCATCGAGTCCAATTTCCTGACTCGAACTTCCTTGCCTAGCTCACTAGCCTGGCCTACTCTGCATGCCGTTTTTCCTCACGCGACACTGCCACGCTGTCCACCTCTCCCGCCACCGGCTGGCTGGACCCGCGCCTTCTCTCTACCAGCCGCCTTGTACCATGAAAGACTGCCATCCTAGCCAAATCATGCCTCCACTATCGCAGTCTCACCTCCATCAAATCGTGCTGATCCTAGATCCATGGTTTTGGATCGTTGCTCCAAGAATGGTCATTGGGTCATCGTCATTGGTGAGATCCTTCAAGATTCATGTTCCTCAATCTTCAATTCGAAGTTCCTTCATCACATGCTTGAAAAAATTCTATATATATCTCTCTCTAGGGCCTCTATAGGATTCTAGGGTTATGAGATTAACCCTAGATTTCAAAATAGTCAGTTATTAAAGATAAATCTGTCGTTACATCAAAAAACAAAATAAAATATCTTTTTCTTAATTTATTTTATTCTTTTAAAATGCATGTGACGAATTTCCACAATTGGCCTGCATCAACCAATGTTAGGTCGCACTTTGGGTAAATCTGTTAATCTAAAATCAAAGGTACCCTTAGATTTCTAATCTGAGCAACCGTTTAAGAGTTATTCCACTTTTTCAGGAAAACTGCTCTTGTGTGCTATTAAATATTTTAATATTTTTAAAACATTTATTTTAGGAACATTGGGCCTCAAAATCGCACTCCATCTCAGTGCCTGGTCTAAAAAATAATCCATATAATGTCTAAAAATAATGCACAGAAAATTTGAGATATTACAAGAATACTTAGGGGACTTGTTCCCTTCAAATGATTGGCATAACACCATAAAATATTTGATTCTTCTTACTCTTTATATCATATGTGTTGGTGAGATTCCCATTACTTATATGAGGTAACATTTATAAATGATGAAATTCAATAAATTAGATCATATCACTATGAAACATAATGTATAATCTAAAAACTAGTGAAATACTTAACATAAATTGAAAAATTAATCCATAGGTAATCTCATATTCATAAACATGGTTTCTTTATGTGAATATTTACTTTTAAATCCTTCATGATGATATGTAAAGAAAATATGAATTATCCTTAGCATGTCCCCCAAGACTGTCAAAATAGGTGTGCAGTAAGGCCCATTTTTATGTAGCAGGTTACACTGAGCCAGGCCTGATTCACCTTGTCAGAGATGTTACCACTAGGAACATCTGTTCTAGAACCATTTCCACTTGTAATGTCTATATAGGGATGTATTTCCTGGAAGAACCGCATAATATCTATCTTAGCAAAATTTTATGATGTTATTCTATTATTACCCTAATTTTTTATCTTATTGTTAGGTTATCAAATCTATGGTTCTTAAATCTAGTTTCTAAGGTTTCTAGTAAGCTTCTTCTAACACCAACTATAAATACCCTAACCCCAGTAGCCCAGAGCCGATGCCTTAATTAATTAAATTGTTATAATAAATAAGCAAGTTTCATCCTAAAGGATTGAATAGTTTAGATGATTTAGAAAACTAGACACAAAAATATGTTTTACATAACAAATTGAATGAAAAAAAACATAGAAACACCATCAGAAACATCCATAAATTCTTAGATTATCCATGAAATTCATTCACAATATACATCTTCACATCCAAGAGAAAAAATAAAACATAAGAAATAGGTGAGCTCATATGCTCAATAAGAAAAAACAATTCAATGGAAGCTATAAACAACAAAGAAGGGTGAATATCTAAAAACACATGTCATTAAAGCATAAACATGAACATAATATGGCATGAATAAAAGTTTATCAAAATAATTCCATATAAATAATCACATTAGAATAACACATAAACACATATATTCTATAGGTTGAATATTCACACGGATTATCAATTACTAATATCATAATGTGGAAATGAATAATGATGTACATCATAAACATACCATCAAGTCTTCGACCAAGTCACAGAACAAAAATGGGCAAATCCTGATCTTTGTTGTCTTATAAGAGTTGTCGATGCATCGAGGGACTATTACAGGCCTCGTCCATCACTTAATAAGTCCAATAAAGTCCTCATATGAAAGGGGTGAAACATAATCAAAATATAAATTCATATTGAAACTAGAATATGAAATGAAAATAATATCCCCAATCAGTAAACATAATCATAAACTATCCAGATTAATATGGTGAATGGTATCAAGACAGTAAATCCCCAGTCAAAATAATAACAAAACATTCAATAAAATATGGTAGATTGTAACATGAGAGGTAAATATCAATTAAGTATAAGATTCAGCATAGGGTATTTAAATATATTAAAATAAACTAATAAAATCATTAATAAAATCCTAAGATAAATACCCTTTTACTTTAGAAATATGAATTCTTTTGAAAAATCATTTGTATTTTTCATAAAAATCATATTGTAAATATGTAAATCACAAAAAAAAATAATGGAATTATATTTTAGGAATATTAAATGATCATTAATAATGAAATATATAAACTGAAGTGAGAACATGTAAAAATAGTGTTTAAGAAACTTTAGAAATGAGTCACTTTAGTGTGGTTTAATGGAAAATATAAAAGAGTATTTAAAGAGGAAAAAAGAATAATTATTTTCATTAAAGCAGAAATGATGTAAGTTATTCTTTTATGATAAAAAGAGTTATTTGAAAAAAAAATTGTTTCTTATATTAGATTATGGGGTGTACTTTATAATGGGTAAGAAATTGGGAAGTTCCCTTTAATCAGGCTTACTTATCAGGAGGAGTTGATAAGGGAACCTTATAAAACATGTATTCCCCCATCAAAAAAGGAATAAATGAGATAGATACATATCTTTAAAACATACACAAAAAATTTACGAGTATTACCTAAGAATAATAAAATCACCACTGTAAAATAATCTTTTACCAACGGTTACAAACAGTTGGTAAAATCCCCAAAACCATTGGGAAATTCTATCCCAATGGTTCGCTGAACCATTGGGTTGTGAGCTGTGGGGATAGCAATATCCCAACGGTTCAACTTGAACCTTTGGGATAGATTGGATGGATTGTTAAAATACCAATAGTTTAGTGATAACTGTTGATAAATTTCTATCCCAACGGTTAATAACTGTAGGTTTATACAACTAGACCAATGGTTTTTAACTGTTGGTATACACCAATTGCAACGGTTCATAGTGAATCATTACCGTAAGTCGGGCTATATGGGTATACACCAATAGTTGTTAAACTATTGGTATACCACCTATAATACACTGCTCCCGATGCTTTCATTGAAACCGTTGGAATATAGGTATACCAACGGTTCTTAAACTGTTGGTATATACTACTCAATCAGTATACCAACAGTTCATAGAACCATTGGTATTTCATCTTCTCCACAAAGAAAATGGTATGCACCACTTCCAGCCAGCCCCACTTCTAGCCAGAACCAGCATACATTGGCCTCCCCTCTATAGCAAGTAGCATACAACGGCCTCCCCTCTCCAATTCCAGTACTGCAATTCCAACAAGCAGCATGTTGCTGCCTCCACTCTGGAATTATAGGACAAACCTATAGAATAATGATTAATACAAAAAAAGACTCATGTAGATAATATAAAATTATGAATATAAAACCTGCTAATAAAGAATTTTAAAAAAAACTCATGCAGATAATAAAATGTACAGAATTCAAAAAAAACCCATGAAATGGATTTTATGGTCATTAGGTGATTTATAAGCCTTCCCATTTCATAAAAAACACCCCCACAACCCCCCCCCCCCCTGAACACCCACTGCACCCCCATGCCCCATGGACAACCCCCTTGCACCCCCGGCACCCCCATTCCCCCTAGATAGCCCCCATGCACCCCATGGATATCTCCCTTGCACCCCCTTGAACACCCCCTGCACCCCCAGGACAACCCCATTACACTGCCCTAGACAGCCCCCTTGCACCCCCACTGGACACCCCCTCCCCCCTAGACAACCCCCTGGACACCCCCTTGGACACCCCTCCCCATAGACACCCCCGTGACAGCCCCCTGGACCCCCCTGGACACCCCCTCTTAGACACCCCACATGCACCCTCCCCCTTGCCCTACAAACCCCCACTCCCTCAGATAGCCCTTGGACACCCCCTGGATAGCCCATCCTAGACACCCCACTTGCGCCTTCCCCCTGCCCCGCAGACCCCCCTGCACCCCCTAGACAACCCCCTTGCACTGCCACTGGACACCCCCTCCCCCTAGACACCCCCTGGACACCCCTCCCCCTTCCCTACAGACCCCCCCAGACACCCCCTGGACACCCCCTCCCCTACCCTGTAGACCCCCCTAGACACCCCCTGGACCCCCCCAACCCCCCTAGACACCCCCTAGACACCCCACCCGCACCTTCCCCCTACCCTACAGACCCCCCCCCCCCCCCCCCCCCCCGCACCCCCAGACAGCCCCCTTGCACCCCCACAAGACACCCCCTCCCCCCTAGACAACTCCCTGGTCACCCCCTCCCCCTGCTCTACAGACCCCCCTAGACACCCCCCCCCCCCCTTAGACACCCCCTTCCCCTAAACACCCCCTTCTAGACACCCCACATGCACCCTCCCCCTACCCTGTAGACCCCCCAACACCCCCCAGACAGACCTTGAACACCCCCTAGACACCCCCTCTTAGACACCCCACCTACACCCTCCCCCTGCCCTACAGACCCCCCCTCCACCCCCATGGGCACCCCATGGATAGCCCCAGGCTTCCAGTCAGTACATAGAAGCCTTCTTATTTTCCCAGTATATCCAAAATTTCATTCTGGATAGTTAAGATATTAACCAATATAAAAAAACAAATATGAATCACCTCAATGGATTCAATATCTCAAAGAATCTATCTAGTAGTCTAAATTGATTCATGTAACCCAATATATTCACATTGTTTAGACTCCATCTGGTATTCTAAAAAAATACCTCTAGTGATCCTAACAACAAAATTTCTTATGTCCCACTTTTTGGTACTGATATAAAACCAAGTATTTTATCCTAGAAGAAGACAGTGAGAAAAAAGTATAATTTTTAAACCACCACTTATAGGGTCTGACATATCACTTCGTGTTTCCCTTATTAGAGATTCCTCCACCACACCCAAGAATAGAAGAAACATGAAATACCTCGGGTACAGTGGTCAGCTCTGCTAAAAAGTTGCAGACCACAAGCATTTGACCCAACCAAATCGAGCTACACCAACCCAAAAACTTCAAAAGCATCTATTTTAAAAGTACAGTCGACTTAAATCCTTTAAAATATTCTAATTTTGCTTTATTAATATCACTTTAAAACCTTGAAAATAATTAACACTATCCCTTTTTCTAACGGAATTGACTAAATTTTCAAAAATACTTTATCATTTTAAATCCAAAACATGTTTGACACTTTTCCAAAAGAAAATACCATAATAAAATCAATCCCAAGTTTTATATAAGAATCAATGTATTTAAAAACTTTCCCATTTAAAAATTTCCATTTCAAATTAACCCTAGACAATGAAAACACACACAGTATACCATGATCCATCATAACCAAACCCTAAAGAAAATGTAAATAACTCAAAATCAAAAAAATGAAAAATTCCAAGTCCACAAAAATGCATAATAATGCAAGAAGAGATTGAAGTCAAGATTCATTCAAGAAATAGGATATCTCGATTCATGAGTGTTCAAGGGGTTGAGAGATCCCGATAGTTGAAGAAATTATGTGACTATTTGAGACGAGTAGATCTAATCATGCCTATCAAATACTAAAGATCATGAAGATTATGTTCATGAGTAGACTGGGTTATCCATTGTGTTCGTGCAGGTATATCTACATCAAGTGGTGCATAAGAAACTTGGATATTAGGGAGATATTCTTTTATTTTAATCATACATTTTTATTGGTTAGTGGAAAGATGAATTCATTGGTGGGAATCTAGAGTAGGAGCATAGTGGGTCGCTATTCTTATAGGATTGATAGGTCCTTAGTGTAACCACTTGGGTTTATAATGAAGAATCTGCAATTGGGGCGACTAACCAATCATGAAAAGGAGTAGGAATTTGAGTCTGAACCTTTTAAAACCTTGGAACGTGATGAAAACCATAGTGAGTAATTCAAGCATAAAAACTAACCAGGTCTTTGAAAACATTAAATACCTGATATAGAATGAAGAACTTCATCGAAAGGAGGAGTCTTCTGGAAATACATATATTGTGAAAGGAAGGGGAGAGTTCCAAAACATAGAAATGTTAGAGAAAAGGGAAATCATAACATGTTGGAGTGGGAGTATCTAAGAGGAAGATGGTCCCATGTGTTGGAATTATGGGAATAAAGGACACATGAAAAAGGATTTTAATGAGTGGAGATTGAATTATAGAAGATACACTTTCGAATGTGGATTTCTTAATCTTATATTAGAAGATAAGAGTGGTGTGTTGTTGAGTATCTCTAATTATCTTGAGTCTTAGCTATAGACTCTTGAGCTTCATTTCACTTAACATCTAATAGGGGAAGTATGAAGAACTATACATTGAAAAGATATGGAAAGGTTCATTTTATAGATCATCTTGCTCTAAAAATTATAGAAAAAGGTTACATATCCTTGAAGATGGGAAATAGAAGTATGTTTGAGTTAAGGGGTGTGTGGGGCACACCATGATTAAAGAAGACTTAATTTTCCTTGAAAATAGATGATGTATGTTTTTATAAAGCATTCATGTATGTTGCATGGAAAATTTCACACAATTCCATTATTGTGGATAAAAAGGTTAAGGATGGGAAGTGTGAAGATGGTATCTTTAGAAAGTAGTTGAAGGTAACCACTCCAGCCCCCCATCCCCCACTCCACTGACCCCATCACCCACTTCACTTACCCCATAACCCACTCCACAGACCCCCACTCCACTACAGTCCCCCCCATCCCTCACTACACCCCCATCCCCTACTCTACTACCCCCTGCAGCCCCCACCCAATCCCCAATCCACTGTATCCCCCCATCCCCTACTCCACTGCCCCCCTGCAGCCTCCACCCAGTCCCCAATCCACTACACCCCCCAGTCCACTACATCACCCCCCATCCACACTCCACTGCCCCCTACAGCCCCACCCAATCCCCACTCCACTGTAGCCCCAACCACCCCCACTCCACTGCAGCCCCCCCGCACTTCACTGCAGCCCCCCCACACCCCACTCCAATGTAGCCCCCTATCCACTACTCAACTACATCCCCCCATCCCCTACTCTACTTCCCCCCTACAGCCCCCACCCAGTCCCCACTCCACTACAACCCCCTCATCCACCAATCCACTACAGCCCCCCCCCCCACTCCACTGCAGCCCCCCCCCCCCACTCCAATGTAGCCCCCATCCCCCACTCCACTACAGCCCCCCCATCCCCCACTCCACTACAACCCCCCATCCCCCACTCCACTACAGCCCCCCATCCCCCCCACTCCACTGCCGCCCTCCATCCCCTACTCCACTCCAGCCCCCCCCCCCCACACACTCTCCAATGCATCCCCCATCTCCCACTCCAATGCCCCACCCACTCCACTGCATCCCCCATACCCTACTCCAATGAAGCTCCCCATCCCCTGTAGCCCCCACCTAGCCCCCACTATAGCCCCCACCCATCCCCCACTCCACTACACCCCCCACTCTATTGCATCCCCCCATACCCACTCCAGCCCCCCCACTGCAGCCCCCACCCCCTGTAGCCTCCACTCCACTGCAGCCCCCTAGTCCCCACTCCACTACATCCCCTATCCCCTATTACACTGCATCCCCACCACTACAACCCCCACCCCCTGTATCCCCCACTCCACTACATCCCCTCAATCCCCACTCCACTACATCCCCCCATATCCCCTACTACACTACACCCCCCCCCCCAAATACAGACCCCACCCCCTGTAGCCCCCACTCTACTGCAACCCCCCCCCCAATCCCCACTCCTCTACAGCCCCCCATCTCCCAATCCACGGAACCCCCCCCCCCCACACTCCACTGCCACACTCCACTACAGCCCCCCCCCCAATCCCCCACTGTAACCCCCCCATCCCCCACTAACCTGCACCCTCAACCCCCCAAAGTCACATGAATGTTTCTTGTCAAAGTATCATAAGGTTATTTAAAAAAGAGAGGTATCATGATTGGAACCAGGATGGCATGTAGTGGGAGAAAAGGACTGCACATGCTTTGGTTTCACCGAGTCAATGTGAGTACGTCAGTTTGATTTATGTCAAAATTTCTAAAAGATAAAAATTATGGATGGGGGTGATTTTTAATTATATTTATATAGTTCAATGTACTAGACATCTTTAGGATTGTGGAATCTTGGTGGTAGAATTTTGAAAGTGAAGGTTCTGAAAGGAGTGGGGTCATTGATACATAATCTTATGGGAGTTGTGATTGTATTTTTCCTGTGTTTGTTTCATTCCTATCTTTCTTGTTCAGTTTTCATAGAAGGAAGGCTATGGGATGACTAAAACCAAAATGACAGAAAATATATGAGGTGTTTTGGGTGCTTAGACTTTCCAATTCTAGATACTAAATTGTGGGGGATGTGTTGATTGGAAGTTTTTTCTTCCATTGATTGATGTCATGTATTTCCCTATCAAATTGTATCTGAGCTTAATTATGAATCCATATAGTGACTAGTTTACCAATACTCGAAAGTAGAGTATGGTTGGAAAACTATTGGGTTTCTCTATTTTGGAAGTTTACTAAGTTTCTAGAAATATGTTCAGTGAGAATATAACACCAGTACTAGGTTGTTCTGAGTATATAGAAAGTTATCTATTATGGTTGTGTTTGGTGTTCTGTTCTATTTATCAAAGTGGTATTAAAAACATGGATGTAATACTAATAAAGACTTCTAGAAGGTAGCATGTGATCCCTTATGTTTTTCCAGATTCAGTGGAATTAATGAAGATGGAATAGAAAGCCTTCTAAAATTTCCCTAGTGTAAAGATAGAGAAAGAATATATTGTAATTTTAGAAAATAACTGATTTCATACCAAGGTATTAGGACAAGGAGAATACCAATATCTCCATGTAAGGATCCCATGATTTGGCGCAAGTGTCCAAGCATCAAGGAAACACCACTTGGGAATAATTTTAACCACAAAGAAATAATAAAAATAGAAGTAGAAAATAAATAAAATTTTGGCATGACCCATCCGTACATCAGACATCCACACCAAAGGAAAAGAAAATAAACAAAAGAAACATAGAATAAAGGCAAAAATATGAAACACATTAATTAATCTCTCCACTCCCCCAATCTCCCTCCCCTGCAAAGAAAACCGCGTAGCCACCTCCAGTTCCCTTCTGGACCCCTTTGTAGAATATAACTACCCTCCATCTGTAGAAAGTGATAAAAGGATTAAGTGGATGATACAATAAAGGAAATAAAATAAAAACTAAAAATTAACATACCTATCTCTTGTGACTATACATGTCATCGCGCAATATATAAGAACCAAAATGCCACATGGGTCAAATCATGTTCCTGAATGCAAGGGGAAACAGATCCACGTTTCAAAATGATACTATCAAATAGTACATTCCTATTAATTAACAATTACTCTTCCTATTAATGGTATATAATCATTTTATCTTGAGTTTTAACTTAGTTTGGTTTTGTTCGATACAAGTTTTTTGGGGACATTTTCATGAGATTTCATATTTCTTGTTTTTGTTTATATTAGCTTAGACAATTTCATTCATTTGGGTTCTAATTGATTCAGTTTGACTACATTTGAATTCATGTCTCCATCCTTGAATTCACTTTAAGTAAAATATGTTTCAATTCATTAGAAAAAGAACCCATGGATTAATTCCACTTCTAGGGATTATTTTTATTAGTAAAATTATTACCCTAAGAATAAGGTATTGAGTCAAGATTCCCCTAAGATGCGGTAAGAAATGTAACAGACTGGGGGGGGGACACCACAACTAAGGTGGATAATGATAGATCAATAGTGGCTAATTTTATTTATGCATATGTCTCACATTACTGAGATATGTTTATATCAGTGAAAATAATAATGGATCTTAGGCTAATTTTAAAAATGGTCAATGTGGTAATATACCACTAAACCCGAATTATAATTTTATAATCCCTAAGATTAACTTGTATACACATTCAATGACACAAGGATTATAATTTTTCCACATAGACTATTTTTAACACCATGAAAAAAGGTATTGAGTCCATAAATTAAATTTTAAAGGTATTGAGTCCATTATATATTATCATGGTCGGAATGCCTTTGTGCATCCCCTATATGCTATTGATTGTAGGTAGAGGCATATATATGACATATTAATTCAAAGGTATTGAGTCCAATATATGTGACTCTTGGTGTTCCAAACCATCGGCCTTGGACCACTAGCTTCCAAGAATAAATTTATCCAATCACTAAAGTAAAAAGATAATGAGTGTGGAGTCACACCCCTAACAATGTTTCAGTTTTCATAACCACATCTAAGGTTTACATAGCCTAACCAATGGAATTGGATAATTTGGAATAAGAAAATGAATGAAACCAACAATATTAATCAAATTACAGAAATTTCAGATGACACAAGAATTGTACATATGAAAGTAAACAGTTCAACATATTGATTGGTATGAGTGTACACCACAATATAGATATTACATTACCCTCTTCCCTGGTCTGTATATTGACTCCCTTATAGTTCTTCATTCTAGTGATACCACTACTCCTATGTTGGGGTTCCATGTCCTCTACCCCAGCCTGAGTGACTGATAAAACTCCACCAGCCTATCTACATAGGGGTAGGAGAGCATCTCCCAGTAGCTGGGTCCTACAATGATCCACTTCAAATGATCATCTTCTAAGTGCTCCTATAGAACTTCTATATAGCACCCATCTTATCAAACGATTGGTACTCCACTATGGGAAAAGGACACTGAAATAGCTTATGTTCAACCCTGAAATTATTAATAAAATTAATCAGAATGATGTCCAGATACTTGTGGCCTACATCACAAGTTGATCTGACCATTAGAACCTTGGTGAAAATATTAATATCAACACTTATTGACACCTAAGGTGGAACTCCTAGATCATCCAACTAAAACACATTTCCATTGACTCAGGGCCTCCATTGAGTTATTTTAGTGATGAGATCATGATTCATTAAATAAAAAAATCTCACAAAAGGAAATTAACCAGTGAAATGATATCATACTAAATCCCATGATGAAAAAATGTCTCCTTAGATATATCATCTCCTTCCTATGTAGGGGGGAAATATTTAAGGTCTGTGAAGTAACTTTCATGGTCTATTAAAGACATCAACCTCTATATAAATTTTATGATGTACCAATCCATTCCATTATTCAAAATATCTTGATAAAAGTGGATCATATATTTCTCTTTGAATCCTTTATTTGTTAGCTCTTATTATTGTCCAACATGTACTATGATTTACCTCGATCACTTAGATGGTCCTTGTAGAATACAAGTAGCAAGCTTCACCGTCTTCTCCAATGTTGTCTACAGGGGACTAAATATTTTCATGAGAGACTCAATCCAGAGATTTTCTACCTGAGGTCCTCCTTCCCCATTAAATATGGGTGGGTAATTTATCTAAAACTCTATCTAGGTATCATACATAGAAGGGAAAATGTGATTGCTCAATCTCAACATTGATCTCAAGACTCATGGAATACTATCACGGAGCTGATCATCCATTATATTCCCCATTTTTGTAGGAAGATCGAACTACACTATATGTAGTGTGTGTTGTTTACTATTCTCACACTGAAAAAAAGATAATGTAGAATCATTTTCTCTACACGGGTCAAAAAACTCATCAGATCATCGAGATCATAAAAATATCAAACTCTGAAGGACAAGTACAAAATAAAAAACCATAGATAAATGGTTTCATAAACTCTTTGTTGAGAAATTTAATTAATTATATTTTAGTAGAAAATATTTTATTCTTATTTTTATCAATCGTGTTATATAATTTCATACGCAATTAATGAATCCCTATAATGATAAGTGCATGAAATCATAATTTCCTTCTATCTCACTATTAGATATTCCCCATTCCATATTGAACCATGAGTAAAATCACATAAAATAGTAACATCACCCTACATGTTCATCACCCAAGGTGAAATAACATCAAAAATGTAAAAGGAATAACTAATGAAAAATAATTTCCTCCTTGGAAACTTGGTTTTACCATTCTCATGGGTTAGTTAATCTTATGCATGAGCTCATTACCAATCCCCAACACATCCTATTCTTCTATATAAGAATCCTAAAACTACTAATACAATATAAAAGACTAAAAATGATAAAACATTGTGACAAACTCGACATGAATATACCACATGTGATAGAGATGGTTCATCAAAAGAACTCAAGAAAACCTCCCCATATTGCATAGGAATAAAAATAGTGATTAAGGGATAATATATATAGTGAGGGACTACAAAATTTTGTAAAAAATAATACAAAATAAGGAAAACATCATAAACAACCAATATAAATCTATTCAAATAAATAAATTGGGAATTACCAAAAAATACTTTCCAAATAAATAATATCATTCCATATTGTATGCCAAACTAAAATATAAATAGGTTGTCACGCAAGTAAATAACCTAAAGAACAACTCCAAATAAATTCTCCCAAAACTGGTCTCGAATTCCATTCTTAGTCCCATATCCATTCTCTTATCTCATCTTACCAAAGAACCAATACAGCATAGGGCCTCATACCCTTGTCCTGACCTGTATCCATTTTGTATTCTTTGATTATAAAGGGAATCCTAAATAGGTTGGAGTAAAACATAGTATGACACCACCAATGGTGTCTAAAAATATCTAGTCTGAATTTATATTTCATGTAATAGTATGATATTGATTTTCATGAATTCATTAATTTAATGTTGAAAATAAAATTATCATGGCAACACTCAGCTGTAGGTTGACACCTGGGGTATGCCCAACTTGATTCAATAGAGTTGCATATATGTCTATCCATTTCTACCATTATCTAGGATGATTTCCTTGACAAGTAACCATGAAAAGGTACATTACCAATTCCATGGACCACTAACCTAACACGTATTACCAATTCCAGGGATATTTCTCATCTTCCATGGGTTTATGGACTTTTTGTGAATTCTAATTATAGAAAATATTGCATTCCCAAGGAGAATAAATAATTAAAAGTGTGGAGTAACCATTCCTAGTATTATATAACCATGCGTCAAGAACAACCAAGAGAATTTGTATAAGCCCCACTCAAATAGTAGGGCAACCTCAATGTGTAACCCCTACATAAATATCTAGGAAAACTTAGTGTGTTTTTTCCCTCAAATATCTTAGTAACCTTAGTTTTTATATGATGTTATTAATATTTTCATAATGTATTATATACTACCTTTACTGATTTTATATGAAATGTGCATAATTTGTGTGAAATATTGATGTTTAAATATTAAATAAAATTTTAGAGCACTATTTGAAATTATCCATATTCAATTCTGTTTAATGTTTTAAAAATAAATATCACCCCAATTATCCTAATAATATAATTATTGATTTTTAGGGTTCCTTACTCAAATTAAAATATTTCATTATAAGGAACCTTTGGCCAAATCGTCTATTTGGAGGGTCATATGGTCCACATAAAAAGACCCAATGAATATGTGAAGAAACTAGAATAGCCATAATGATTGATTTTCTAGTCTAAATCCCAAAGCCCAAATTTTATTAAAATACAACATATGTTTTTTATTATCCAAAATAATCATGGATAAAAATTTGAAGGTCCATCTACATGAAAAAGAGACCCAACTGATGCTTTGAAGTCCAGACCATCATTATGGATGGGAATTAAAATCGGAAACTATTCATGACATTTCTCATGATAATCATCAAATATAGCTGGGATTTTTCAGAGTGAATGATAAGATATGGGAAGACAACTTGTTAGAAGAAATTATTTTTATTTGATGACATGTTCCTATTCCAAAACTCATTCACATTCCAGCCTTCAAAAAGTGTTGATAAATATGTATAGGTGCAAACTGTTTAGTAAAATATCCATATATTTGGCTCCAAAAGTCCAATGGCCGCCACATTTTGAGGGATGATAGTGTATATAAATATATAAAACATGAAAGAAGAGAATATCTATAGATTTATATTTCTGGATGGGAAAATTTTCAATGCAAGTGGAGGGACAGATTTGGAATGCAAATAGTCCACCTCCTTGGGCTATAAATACTAACCCCTATTCTACTTGCATGGAGTTGGAATTAAAAAAGAGGGGAGCTTAAATTAGCACGACCAAAGATTTTAAAAAGTTTGGAGGACCTTCCATACTCAAGTTTTCACTTGATACACCCCTCCTCCTTTCTTTTTTTTCATGTTCTTTTCAATTCTTTTTATTTTTAATTATGTAAGTTTGATTTCTTTTTAATTGAATTTCAATAAATGTTTCTTCTTTATCATATTTTATTATCATAAGTCTTTTGCTAAATAATATTAATGGTCTTAAAATAGTTTAAATACATTTAAATCCCTTTACCTTATTTTTCTTCCTCATTCAATTGTAAGTCTGTTTTTAATTCTCATTATCATTTGTGTGTGTGTTGGACGCACAACTCTTTTCTTATCCATTTATTTTTTATTTTATTATTAACTCATCATCATAAACATTATAAACCAAATTTTTAATAATATTAATGGATGAGTAAATCTCTCTTTGGGGTGAGTTATAATTTGGGGATGTTAAGTGATTGAGATTTTTTGCTCGATGGGTATTCTTTAATTTAACATTGTGTATGTTGGACTTAACATGTCATGGATTAATGAAATTTTTTTTTTATCATATAGATTACATGTATTATTTGAACCATAAAAACACTACCACAATAAAGTAATATTTGAGATTATAATTGTATTTTAGTTAAGTCTTAGGTTAAATCCTTAACACTTGGGAATTTTGTTCAACGTCATCTTGTGAAGTGGGTGTTAATTTAATGCAATATAAAGAAAAGTTCAAGGATATCACAAAATTACCTCCATGATAATGAAATCACCCCAATATTTATCAAAGTTTTAAATCAATCTTAATCAATAAATCATTTCAATTAATCTCTATAAACAAACCCCCCAATCAAAATACAATCAACTAAAAACAATTGACTATTAAAAAGTATCATTGCTGAGGATTTGACCTGAGTGCTACTATACACATTAGTAGACCATCAGAACCATGAACGGTCAATAGGATACAATCATCCATTGTATCAAATGACGCCTCTTCCAGGGATGGTTCAATTAATTAGTCATTAGTTTCTGGTTATTGTAGAAAAACAAATTTAAAAAAAACACAAAGAAAAAACCCCCTTCTCATAAAAAACATAATTGAAAAAAAAACACAGAGAAAAACCCATCTTCATATTTATTACAAAATCTCCTCGAATGACCTGTAGCCTCCCAAATAGTCCCTTAGATTTGTTTGACCCTGAAATTGAGTGAACACTTCACCGACTTAGGAGGAACATTATGGATAATCAACTAATTCAAGAACCGATACTCATCCAACCTGTTGAATTAGAAATGGACAATCCTAGGGAACAAAAACTTAAAGAACTTGCTTCCCATGATATTAATTACCATCCCCTTGGTATTAAATATCAAAAATAGAGGATGAAATTGAACTCAAATCGGGTTAGATTCATCTTCTACCTCATTTCCATGGGCTAGCCGGTGAGGATCCACATCTCCACCTTAAAGTGTTCCAAGTGGTGTGCTCTACCATGAAGCCTCAAGGGGTTTCTGAGGAACAAATAAAACTTAGAGAATTACATTTCTCCCTAGTATACATTGTAAATTCATGGCTCTAATACCTTCCTCCAGGTTCTATAAACTCATGGATTGACATGAAATGACTTTTCTTGGATAAATTTTTTCCTGCTTCTCGTACTGCTTCGATCTGTAAGGAAATTAGTGGTATCTTTAAATTCCCCAATGAATCACTCCATGATTATTGGGAGAGGTTCAAAAAGCTTGTGGAAACTTACCCACACCACCAAATTCCTAACAAAATATTGATCCAATAATTCTATTAGGGGTTATTGTCTATGGAGAGAACCCTCATTTATGTCGCAAGTGGAGGTGCTCTTGTCGATAAAACTCATGTAGTTGCAAGATATCTCATAAGCAACATGGCTAAAAACACAAAACAATTCCATACTCGAGAACATGATAAAGTCAAACAAGACCAATATTTTCCACTGATAGATCCAAATAAGATGACAAAGTGGATGAGTGAACTAACATGTCTTGTGTGACTACTAGCTGTGGTATCCAAAGCCCCAACCTCATCTTCTTCACAATCTCTATTCCCTGGACCTATCAAGAACTATGAAATCCGTATCTCCCCATGTCATCCAACTGACACATTTCCACAACTTCAAGAGGATCAATCCAATTCATTTTTACCAATGGAGCTCAATGCAGTATATGCTCAGCGGAACCCCAACCCTCAACAATCAGGCCAATTTGTTAGAAACTTCAACCAACCCCACTGTGAGCCCTTCTCTTCTACCTATAACTCTAACTTGAGATATGGGAATCCCATTTCTCATCCCCCTTATTCCCTTCATCAAAATCCAAACCAATTGCAATATGGTCAAGGTGGTGGTAACTTCTATCAACCTTATCCTTTTGTTCCTCATCCTCAAAGGAACAATCCTCGTCTTGGATTCCCCTATCCTAGTGAGCCTTCCCAATTCCCAAACCGATACAATTTCTTTCCCAATAAAAAAATCAAGGCAATCCCAATATGGGACAAGCCTATTATTTCATGAAACTATAGGAAAGTGCAGTAGAAGATCTTGCCTCCTTCACCCGTTCCATCCTTAAAAACATTGAAACACAAATTGGTTAACTTGCATCCCACCTGAGCCAACAATAACAATAAAATTCTTCCTAAATCCTTGCTCAACCATTACCCAAATCCAAGGGTAATGTAAGTGAAATTACACTTAGATCGGGGAAACAAATTTCTATGCCTCAAGATAAGTCCTTATACCCCAATTAAATGTTGACCTAGAAAATGAAAAGAAAAAGAAACTTGAAAAGGAATCAGAATCCATTCCCCCACCTCCTTGAATTCCAATTAGGAACCCAATTCCTTTTCCTTAAGAAATTTATAATCCAAATAAGTCCTTTGAACCTGATCCTAAAATTCTTGACATGTTTAGACGTGTTGAATTCAACATTCCCTTCTTAGATTCCATAAAAGAATCTCTAAGTATGCAAAGTTTCTTAAGGAATTTTTCACCCATAAGAGGCAACTGAGGACCTTTGAAAATGTTTCCACCCAGCAATCTAATCCCAAAATGTGCAAAGATCCCAGGAAATTTACAGTTCCATTCCAATTTGGAAGTTACAACTTCGATGATGCACTCATAGACCTAGGAGCCTCAATTAATGTCATGCCCAAATCCATTTTCTCCATCCTTGGTCTAGGTCCCTTGCATCCAATGGGTGTTGTCATTCAATTGGCTAATCGAAGCACTGCTATTCCTGAGGTTATAATTGAGGATTTCCTTGTTCGTGTGAATGATCTTATCTTCCCTGCTGATTTTTATGTCCTTGACATGGAAGGTGAGACGAACACTTCTCAATCTCACCTAATTCTAGGAAGACCATCATTCATGACTGCTATAACCAAAATTGATGTCCATTAAGGCATCTTATCCATGAAATTTGGTGACCAACTGGTCAAGTTCAACATTTTCCAAGACATGCGATACCCATCTGAGGATCACTCTACATTCTCAATCCATGATTCCGAGGACACTTATGAGAGTTAATTGAACCCCAATCCATTATGTTCATCATGTCAAAATGAGAGAGGATCTTGTGAGATCTGAACTATGATTAACCAAGTTATAAATGGTGAAGTTGATGTTGACCTCTCATTCATAGAATCCATCAATCTAGAGGATCTTGAAGACTCTCTTGAATCCCACATCAACTCTAATCTATACAACTCCACCTTTGACAGTATTAAAAAAAATGAATATGAAGCAAATTAAAGCCCTTCCTCCATTCCTAAGTTGTCTAACCCACAAATGAGAGATGATACAGATCTAAAACATCTTCCAAAATACCTGAAATATGCATTCTTTTTCCATGATCACTCTTATATTGTCATTATCTCTACTTCACTTACTGAAATAGTAGAGTCCAAACTTATTCAGGTGTTAGAGGAAAACAAAAAAATTCCTTAGGATGGACTCTAGATGACATAACAGGAATTAACCCTTCCCTTTTCATGCATTACATCCATCTTGAGGAATCATCAAAACCAATAGGAAACCACAAAGAAGATTAAATCCACTCATACATGAGCTAGTTAGGGAAGAGATCACCAAGCTTCTTCAAGATGGTATTATCTTCCCAATTTTTTATAGTGAATGGGTTAGTCCAATTCAAGTTGTACCTAAGAAGGGTGGGATAACTGTTGTCACAAATGAAAAAGGGAAGGTAGTAACAACTCTAGTGAAGAAAAAATGGAGTGTGTGCATTGACTATAGGAAATTAAATTTTGAAATAAGAAAAGATCACTACCATATTCCATTCCTTGATCAAATGATAGAATGATTAGCTGAAAAGTCACACTATTTCTTTCTTGATGGATACACTACTTCCAAATCCCAATCACACCTTAGGACTAAGGAAAGACTAATTTAACATGCCCATTTGGAACATATGCATATAGTAGAATGCCTTTTGGACACTGAAATGCTCATGAAACATTCCAAAGGTGTATTATGAGTATCTTTTATAAATTCATTGAACACTGCATGGAAGCCTTCATGGATGAATTTAACATTTATGGTGGGTTATTTAAATTGTGCTTGAATTCACTCTCTCTAATCCTTCAAAAGTGTCCCAAGTGTAACATTGTGTTAAATTTTAAAAAATTTCACTTCATAGATGAAAATGGGATTGTTCTAGGGTACATAGTTTCAAAAGAGGGTATTGAAGTTGATCATGCCAAAATTGAAGTGATCCAATCACTTCTTAAACCCACTTATGTTTGAGACTTCCTTTCATTCCTCAGTCATGCTGGTTTCTACCGGAGATTCATTCATAACTTTAGTAGGATTTCCCTCCCACTCACTCAGTTGCTCCAAAATGATGTCACTTTCCATTTCAATGAGGTTTGCAAGAGATCCTTCATTGAACTCAAAACTACTCTAATACTTTCCATGATAATACAACACCAAGATTGGTTCTTAACCATTGAGTTGATGTGTGATTCTTCTGATAGATTCGTTGGGGTTGTTCATGGTCAAAGAAGAGAAAAGATTCCCCATGTCACATATTATACCTCAAAAACTTTTGATGAAACTAAATCTCACTACACTGTCACTGAAAAGTAACTTTTAGAAGTTGTTTTTCCTTATATAAATTTCATCCCTATCTCTTAGGTGCCAAAATCATCATCTTCATAGACCATTATGCTATACAGTTCTTACTCAAGATAATTGATTCCAAACCGAGGATAATAAGATGGATCCTAATGCTCCAATAGTTTGAACTTGAAATCAAAGATAGACCCGGAAAAGAAAACTTTGTGGCTGATCATCTCAGTATAATTTCTTATTCTTCTCATTTAGAAATATTTAATCTAGAATTTCCAAATGAGCACCTTTCATATCTCACTCAAAAAATACCATGGTATTCCCCAATTGTAAATTACTTGGTTTCAAGTGTTTTTCCTGAACTTTTTTTAAAATAACAAGAAATGAAGTTGAAAAGTGATTCAAAATACTATTTTTTGGAAGAAATTAAAATTTGGAAAACTAGGGATGACATGGTAATTAGGAAATGTGTTGATGAAGATGAACATTCCTCCATCATAGAATTATATCACTCACTTCCCAGAGGTGGCCACTTTGGACCACAAAGGACCTCCAGAAATTTCCTAGACTTTGGATTCTTTTGGCCTTCACTCTTCAAGAACTCACATGAGTTTTTTCAATCATGTCCCACTTGCCAAAAGTTTGGCACAATTTCAAAGAGAAATGAAATTCCCCAAAAACCATTAATTTTCTATGAAATCTTCGATGTTTGGGGCATAGATTTTATGGGAACATTCCCACTTCCAATAGATTCTTATACATTCTTCTTACAATTGATTATGTTTCTAGGTGGGTCGAGGCCAAATCCACTAGAAGGATGGTTCACATACTATTAGGGAGTTTCTAAAGACACACATCTTCTACTGATTTGGCATGCCATGTGCCTTGATAAGTGACATAAGAACCCATTTTTGTATTAGAACCATGGAATATCTTTTGAAAAAGAATGGTGTTTTACATAAAACTTCAACTGCATATCACCCCTAAACAAATGGCATGGCTGAAATTTCTAATAGAGAAGTAAAAAAGGAGTCCTTGAGAGAATTGTTAATCATACCGGAAAATACTGGTCTGAAGGACATGGTGAATCACTTTGGGATTATCGAACTACCTATAAAACACTCATTGGGATGTCTTCTTTTAGGATAGTTTTTTCTAAAGAGTGTCACTTACCAGTTGAAATCCAAAATAAGTCATTTTGGGATATGAAAACTTGTAATTTTGATTGTGAAAAATCAGGTAAAGAAAGATTGTTGCAGTTGACTGAATTAGAGGTTCTTTGACTTGATTCCGATGAAAATTCTAATCTGTACATTGAAAAGGATAAGGTACTCTATAAAAACACATCCTGAGAAAGGTATTCCATGAAGGTGAAAATCTATTGCTCTTCAACTCTTGATTTTAGCTTCACCCAGGTAAGCTTAATTATCATTGGGAAGATCCTTTTATTGTTTCTCATGTTTACCTATTTGATGCAGCGCAAGTCTAAGACCCATCTTCCAAAAGGGCATTCATGGTTAACAGACATCGGTTGAAGCATCACCATAAAAGGAAACACAACCTGGGAACCACATTTACTTCCATTATATCCACAACTTCCACCAACCCATCACTAGATAGAGATGGTGACCCACCAAATCCAAACCAGGGGGCACCTGTTTCCCTTTATCTCTCTCTCTCTTCCCATATCTACCTATTTCTTCTTCTTCCTATCATTTTTTACCACTTTATTCACGAAACCCTTTCTTTTTTTCTTTCTCTTTTGTGTGGGTGTGTATTTTAAAAACACTAAAAAACTAAAAAATAAATTAAATAATGAAAAGAAAAAAACCAAAAGAGTTCTAATTACTCACCATCCAATTTTGAAATTTTATCCAACCATTTTGGGGAGTCCAAAGACATGGTTTCATCTAAAAAATATTGTGTTTTCATCATATATTTGGATAAGTAATATCGTGTCAAAACCAAAAAAAATTGAATGCTCAACCTTTTATTTGGAAAATTATTTTCTCCAACCGTGAGAAACAACATTAGATTTCATGCTAATGCCGCCTATGGCCATATTTTAAAAATGTGTGTTTTAACCCCCATTTTTTAGTCTTGAGTTTATGGACCTTTGAGTTTAATTTCCTACTTTGGTGTGCATTAATATGATAGAGGCATTTTCTAAACCTCATGAGAATCACAATAGCCAAATAGCCTCCCATTACCCTTACATTAATCCTACTTTTGAAAGCCCCTCGAATATTATGAAAACCTTTTCTTTGATATACACATTACAAGACCAATAACTTATCCCACCCAACATCTACATGAATTTACATTGCATTATTTATTTAAATTTAAGTGTGGGGGGATGGATTTCATTTTGGGTTTTATTTTATTGATTTTCAATGTGTTATCATATGATTGAGGGCAAGAATCAATTTTATTTTGTGGGATAGGTTGTAATTTAGTGTGTTTTGGGAATTTATATAATTTTTTCTTGTTCAAAAGTTATTGAAAAGTGTTAAAAATGATGAAACAAATCAAAAAAATTATAAAAAAAGACAAGAAAAAGAATGGGTTATGTCTTGGGTGGGTCAAAAATCACCCTTCATTAACCATTAATATTGTTATAAATATTACAATTAGTGTCATGAGGAGATCAATCATGGGTTGCGATATTAGTGTGAGATCTTTTTCAAATTTAACTTTTGAAAAAAATAAAAAAAATGAAAAGAAAAAAAAAGAACACTTGTATTATATATTCTTATGTCATTGGGAGAAGTTTTGTGTTTTGTAAATATTCCATATTCTCATTCCCATCAAATTTTCTTCCACTTTTGTGTCTTGATTCACAGATTTATTCCTTTGTAAATATGTGTTTCCATTTATTTCCATGTTTTATTTCAAAAATATTGTGCATTGATTTTTTCATATTGGTGTTCTACCCCTCTTTCTACTCTTTTTAATACTGAATTCCTATAATCCCATAGCCATAGAAAAACCCCTTAAAAATACATCTTGATTCCTGTGTACTTTAGGATAGGGGATGGAAGCTGAGAGCTCTTTTAAACTCTAAGATTTTCACTTTTGGTTGGTTAAAGAGTGAACCTCCATTAATTAATTTTATCATCTTGAGAGGTGTGAGTTTTGAGTGTCCACATTTTCCATTTCTAAATTTGATCATGAAAAATGAATTGTTTTTGGAAGATTGTTTATGTAATAGTTTTTGGTGGAATTCAATATGGATGAGTGAAATAGTCTAAACATCCCCTGATTGGTGAAAACAAAATTTTAATATTTAATGGAAAGTAAAAATTATTTTCATATGTTTTAATATTTATTAAACATGAGGACATGCACAAACCTAAGTGTGGGAGGTTGATGTTATTAATATTTTCATAACGAATTATATACTCCATTTAATTATTTTATATGAAATGTGCATAATTTGTGTGAAATATTAGCGTTTAAATATTAAATATAATCTTAGAGCACTATTTGAATTCATCCAAATTCAAGTCCGTTTAGTGTTTTAATAATAACTCTCACCCTAATTATCCAAATTGAGAAATTATTGTTTTTATGGTTCCTTAATCAAATTCAACATTTCATTTGAAGGAAACTTTTTCCAAATCGTCTATTTGGAGGGTCATATGGTCCACACAAAAATAACCAAAGAATCTATGATGAAACTGGACCAGCCATGATGATTGAGTTACTGGTCTAAATCTCGAAGCATAAATTTTATGAAACTCCACCATATGTTCGTGATTATCCAAAAGATTCATGGGTAAAAAATTTAAGTTCCAACTACATGAAAAAGGGGCCCAACTAATGCTTTGAAGTCCAGCCCACCATTCTGGCCGGGAATTAAAATCCAGACACTATTCATGACATTTTTCATGATCTATTCATCAAATCAAGCTGGTATTTTGAAGTGTGAAAGGTACGATATGGGAAGACATCTTGTTAGAACATATTATTTTTATTTGAGGGAATATTCCTATTCAAAACCCCATTCACATTCTAGCATTTGAAAAAGTGTTGATAAAAATGGACAGGTGCAAATAGTTTAGTAAAATAGCCATATATTTGGATCCAAAAGTCCAATGGATGCTAAATTTTGAGGTATGATAGTAGACATAAATATCTACAACATTAAAGAATCGAATATATATAGATTAAGCTATATAGATAGCCAAATTTGTGATTCAAGTGGAGGGTCATATTTGGAATGTAAATAGTCCACCTCCTTGGGCTATAAATACAACCCCCTCTTCTAGTTGAATGCAGTTGAAATTTTAGAAGATAAGATATTACATTGGTATAACCAAAGCTTTTACAAAGGTTTGTTAGGACCTTAAATACTCATGTTTTCACTTGAGACACCCTTCTGCCTCTCTTTGTTTTCATGTTCTTTTCTGTTCTTCTTATTTTTTAATTGTGTAAGTTTGTTTTCTTTTCAATTGAATTTCAATACATGTTTCTTATTATTCATATTTTATTCTCATAAAAATTCTAATAAATAATATTAATGGTCTTAAAATAGTTTAAATATTGTTTAATCCCCTTCCTATCTTTTTCTTCCTCATTCAATCGAAAGTTTGTTTTTAATTCTCATTATCGTTTGTGTGTGTGTTCAACGCACAACTCTTTTCTTATACATTTATTTTTATTCTCTTATTAACTAATCATCATAAACATAATAAACCAGATTTTGAATCATATTAATGGAGGAGTAAATCTCTTATTGGGGTGAGTTATAATTTGGGGATGTTAAGTGGTTGAGAGTTTTTGTTCGATGAGCATTCTATGATTTAACATTCTGTATGTTGGACTTAACATGTCAGGGATTAATGGAATATTTTGTTTAATATATCGATTCCATGGATTATTAGAACCATAAATACACTACCACAATATAGTATTGATTGAGATTATAATCCTAGTTCAGTTAAGTCTTGGATTAAAAACGTAACACTTGGGAATTCCGATCAACGTTGTCTTGTGGAGTGGGTGTTAATTTAATGCAATATAAAGTAAAGTTCAAGGATATCACAAGATTAACTCCCTAATAATGAACTCACCCCAATATTTATCAAATTGTTAAATAAATATTAATCAATCAATCATTTTAATTAAGCTTTACAAACAAACCCCTCAATAAAAATACAATCAACTAAGAACAATCGACTATTAAAAAGTATCATCGCCGAGGATTCGGCCCGAGTTATGCTATACACATTAGCAGAGAATCATAACCTTGAACTGTTGATAGGAGACAATCATCCACGCTTTCAGTATACCCTACACAAATATCAGGGTGACCTCATTGTGTAATCCCCACTCAAATATCCGGGTGACCTTAGTGTGTAAGCCCCACTCAAATATGATATCAACCTCAGTGTATGATCCCCATTAAAATATTAGGGTGGTCCCATTTTGAATCCCTATACTAAAATTCCTCTAATATGGGAATCCTCCTTAGCTTTAATCCCCAAACACATCATTTTCCTCTTTATAGGGCCATATTCCCAATAAATTATCCCATGTCATCCTAGTGTGTAAGTCCTATACAATTAAATCATAATTTCTTAATAAATGCACCCAATATTATACTATATCTCATTTCTTACATCGAGTATGACTCCATGAAGATTAGAGAATGGAAATTATTATTACCTTAACATGATGAAAATTATTCCAAAAATGGGACTCCTTTCATATATAATACCAATTACATCTTGTCTTCCTTCAGAGGTCCATATTCTTGATGAAATATCTCAGGGTATCCCCATATGCATAATACCCATTTAAACCACTGATGTCAAACATTTTATGATACATACACCTTATCATAACTATATCGAATTTGATTCTTATCTTCATATGATATGTAGGATGACTCACTAACAACCAAACCCCCCCATGTACAACGTTGAAATTCCATCATAAATTGCCTTTACACATGATGTTTAACTAAATGGTATGGTCCTATAAAAACTATATGGGTTTTCATACCTATTTTAAAAATATACATAGGATGTATCTTGAAGGTTTAATACCAATTATGAAACACTAATTGCCTCCATGGATTGTAATAAACCCTAGGGTGACTAGAAAAACAACTTTAAAACATAAAAAATACATTATTTTTAAGTAATAATGGGTTGAATGATGCAAAAAAACTAATGTATAAAAATATTTTTGTTGATAAGATGTTCTTCTACATGTATTGGGATTCAAAAAACTGAACGTTTTGTTAGGGTAACCATCCCTATATCTGTAACGCCCCGACCCCAGCTACCCAGAGTCGGTGCATTACTTCGTAACATTGGCATGATCACAAAAGATCAAGTCTCGAAAGACCGATTAGTTTAGTAGCCTTGGAAACACTAGATACATTCATAAGTCTTACATTACATTATAAAGTGAAAAACTACAATAACAAAGTCTCCATAGACCACACTCATATCCTCTTCTGACAATCCCTGCAGGTCATTCATAAAATACTTCTTCACATCCTGGAAAATATTAAAACATTGAAAGGGGTGAGCTCAGATGCTCAGTAAGGATAACAATATAGCAGAAGCTTTCATAAATAAACATTAACATTTAAGTCAATGTATAACTAAAACAAAAGCCTTTTAAACTTGAACTTCAACATAATATGGCAAAAGTAAAATGAGATAATGCCATTTACTTCTTCACATGGATATTCTACTGGTCGAATAATCACATGCAATATCAATAACCACTTTCATAATGATGGAATGCATAATGCCAGACTATCATAACCACGTAGTCAAGGCCTCGTGCCAAGACCACAAATAAGATTTTGTCAAGGCCTCGTGCCAAGACACTAGTTTGTCTCATGAGACCTGCCGATGCATCGAGGAGCTATAGCGGGATCCACCCGTCACTTATTATGTCCAATGCATTCCTCATATGAATAGGTTTAAACATATCATAAACCATAACATAATAGTATCACATAAAACATGCATAAAGGAAACATAACATTTCCACATTTCAATCACAAGATATCAATACAACACATTGATATAATAAAAAATGCTTTCAAAACCATTTTCAATACCAAAATAAAAGAAAAGTAAAACATGGTATTTATTTTTCATTAAAAAAATTATGGCTTGTAGAGGATGCCGAAACTCAAATAGTGGTCACGGCGGCGGAGAAGTCGTTGTCGCCGCATACGTACGACAAAAACATTCCCTTTTGTCGTTTAGTAAACTCTTCGTATAAAAAAGATTCCTTTTGAATAAACGTAAAAGTCAAAGGGGTTTATACACTGTACAAAAGAAATTTGTGTATAAAACAAAATATGCCTCAATGAATGGAGATTGAGACGAAGTCCCTTAAAAAGATCATTTTTAAATAAAATATATCTATTATGTGTATTCACTATATGTACACATATAGAAAGTATAAATACAATATACGACATAATAATATCATGACATAATTTGAAAGTAGGAGATTAACCCAAAGAATGGAAGTTGGGTTAAGAAGTTCCCTTACAAATATAATTTTTAAATAAAATAGATCTATTATGTGTATTCAATATAATTACACATAAAGAAAGTACAAATACAAGATAGGACATAATAATATCATGACATAATTTGAAAGTAGGAGATTAACCCAAAGAATGGAAATTGGGTTAAGAAGTTCCCTTACAAATATAATTTTTAAATAAAATAGATCTATTATGTGTATTCAATATAATTACACATAAAGAAAGTACAAATAGAAGATAGGACATAATAATATCATGACATAATTTGAAAGTAGGAGATTAATCCAAAGAATGGAAATTGGGTTAAGAAGTTCCCTTACCTTGTGTCCGACTTGACTCAACCGTTCTTTAAACTCCTGAATAATAAACTAGAGTTAATATCTACCTTATTAAGAACCATTTTAAATTTCATTATCCTTTTTATATCACTTATTACAATGTTATGAACATTATGTAATTATTTAAGTTAATAACGGTCGTTTTGTCGATCTTTGGTAACTTGAGTCAACAATAAACTTCTTATAATTACAAGTTGTTCATGTGGTAGAATATCCATTATATCCAGAATTATATTCATGATTTAGATTTCATATATATCTTATATATCCAGTATATACATTCATTTATAATATTACGTAACATTTAGAGGTAAGAAATGAAATGCACCGTTCATGGAGACGGTAAGCCGTACGTACGCATGAACGCTACTTTCATTTCAATTTCATATTTGATGGAACTAAATCATAATGATATAAATGTATAATATAATTCCAGTATAATATAGTGTATAATACCATTTTCTTCATCCTTTATACATCCCACATATGGCATTAACGATTCAAATCACTTTGAGGGGGCGGTAGTCCGCACTTCCTAAAATGAAATTATCGCATTTTACCCATAATGGAAATCATAAAGTATGCCATAAATGAAAAATACAGAAGCATAAGTAAAACATAAACATATTATATATCATATATAAAAATAGTGACATCTTAATGGCCACCTTTGAAGGTGTTATATGAGTGTTTAACAATCATCATTTCGTGAGGCAGAAATTCGCCATCCACAGAAACCGTATGTTCTTTAACTATTAGATGTAAGTGTGTGTAAGTGTAGCTCGAATACTTCTTATAAAAACATCCTAGTATATTGAGGATACTGGTGTTGTTACAAAAGAAATGAATAAAAAGAGTTTAGGGGGTTGGAGAAGAAAAATAAAACAAAACAACATTAGAAAAGACATTACCTCAAAATCGGGTAACTCTTTTTGATTTGAGCCAAAGGCTTCCTTGGGAAGCGTTCTACCCAAAGTAAGTCTTCTAGGAGTAAGGGAGGGAAGTTGGGAGAGTATTCGGTCAGAGTTTGGCCGATCCAAATGGCTTGAAAGTGTAAATGTGGTGGGAGAGGTGGGGGACTTTTATAAGTGGAGAGGAGGGGCACTTTTGGAAAGATTGAAATGTTACATTATTTCACAATGCTTTTCGGATTATAAAGGTCACAAACTTATATAATTCGAGGCTAAGGTGATAAGGTTTCGAAATCTCTTCATCCAATAGGCTTTGGACAAGTGTAAGCCTTGGATTTTGCATTATCTTCTCATTTTATTTAAATCGTTAAATAATGAGGTCATCGCTGCATCATAATGATGTCATAAATGATTTAATTTATTTAATTTCTAAAAATTATAAAAAAACTACTATATTGTAGGAAATCTTTTTATATTTCTAATGAATATTTATAGTCAAAATTTGGACTTGTGTAACCCCACTTAAAAACTGTTTTAGTAAAATAACTCATGTTTGTGTCAATTTAATTTTAACATTAAATAAATATATATTAATGTCATTTTCCAACTAAAGTGGCTCCATGGGGTCCCCAAGTTGACCCATGGGTTGTATTGGTCTTCCATGACTCATACAATAGTAGTAGGACAAGTGTCATGCTCATCTCATATTATTAAAACATTATTTGTTCCTTAAACTACACTAATTACCTCTAATCGCGATTAAGAACTTAAAAGTTACTATTCACCAAAAAATTATTTTAATCTCATTGAACCACATTTTAATTATTAATGACAACCATGTATGTCGGATTTTTGAAAATCAAATCACAGAAGTGGTAATATTTCATTTAAATGAAAAATCAGTTATTTAACTACCACTTAGTGGTTTCACTATTCATCAAAAATTGAAGTTTTTCAGAACAATGCCAAAATTTCACCCTAAGCTATAATTGATATTACGAATTCAAAAATGATGTCTATTTTACAAAATTCCAAACATATAAGTTGCATTAATTAATTTTATGATTAATTCCCGCTGTTACGACAGATAGCGTGTTTTTAAGAAACAATTTATATCAAAAGATTGGCAATTGTTTATGTCCAATTTCAATGTTAAATTAATTATAATGACCACCATTGGATAAAATGGTAAAAATATATTCTAATTATACCTTAAAACCACTAAATAGTATAATTTATCACAATAAATTATTTTGATTAAAAAAGTTGTTTTAAAGTATTTTTCACTATTCATAAAAATTAGAAGTTCTCAGAAAAATACCAAAAATTCAACATAGGCTAATTTCGATATTCCGAATCCAAAAATGAATTCCATTTTGAAATATAAAATTTCTATAATTTTAAAAAGTGGTTATTACTATTCATAACGACTACTTTGATTAGTCGCAGTGTTTTAGAACTCGAAGTTGTGTACAATGCAAGCTATTGCATTATTGAATGAGAAGCGTATCGTGGAAGCTCGGGGTGTTACATTCTCCCCTCCTTCAATAAATTGCGTCCTCGCAATTTGAAATTTTTCTTTGAAAGTAAAAGGTTGAAATAGAAAATACCTTTGTGGAAAACCCACATCGGAAATAAGGTTAATAAAATTTAGCCTTAATAAGAGGGAAATGGAAATAAGAAAGTCACCACCAAATTATGATCTCGATAAGGAGAACATTGGTGGCAATTAGAGACATATAATTGGAGGAAAAACGTAAATATTTGTAGGGATTGATTGAGGTCATCAATCACAATCAACTGTCAAATTGAGGGCCTCAAAGCCTTCAATCTATGTTGATTTAAAATATCATCAGTTCAAAAAGACATAAGGTATTAGGATAACACATTTTTTTTTGTTTTAATATCCCTTTACTAAAGTTTAAGAATTAATTTATTCATTGAATAAGAGATAGGTATATATATATATATATTTATGCTTGACAATTAGAGTTTCAACCTTCAACTCATCTTTCACTCAAAAAGATATAGAACTCAAAAATATTATACTTATCTTAATTGTATAAGGTTCCAAATATTAACACATACCATTTAGATTAGTAAAATTATTTTGTAATAACCAGGGACTTCCTGTAGGCTAGTGGTAGGAAATAAAGGCTTGTCGCACTATGGTTGTGGGTTCGATTCCTGCAGCTTTGTCCGACGCAACGGGTTATGCCCCACCCTGCAGGTTGTCCTTTTCCTAAAACTATAGTATTATAATATTCCAAAAATAATATTCAAAAATTCTTTAACCTTAAACAATACTATCCAAAGATCAACTTAATCCATTCCAACCTTTATAGTTATCCAAAATACTTTTGTCCAACTCACAGTCCAAATTTTATAAGGAAGGTAAACATAATGAAGATCCTTTTTCCCACGTAACAACATGTGAACACCTTCATCATGTATTCTTTTTAAACATACTGAATTACCATGATCCCTTATTCCTTATAGAATACTAGATATACTCCTTCTATCCAAAAATGTATACAAAACATCAATCAGTTTCAAGGAAGTTAAGTATATCCAATATAATTTATCCAAATCAATCACGTCCTATTCCAAAATCACAATCTCAGTATCAGAACCATATTATGGTTTATCTTTCTCTCAACCATATATTTTCCAAAAATTTAACCTACTATGGAGTCACTTTTCTTGGTTCCACACAATCTCAAGTCCTTGATGAAATAGTACTGCAGTACAATCCTTATATACTCCATAATTATTATAACCAGTACATCATTGATACAACGCTCAAATGAAAAAATTCTTTAATAACAACATGAGAACACTAGTCATTCCTCCTCATCTGTGGTAGTATCATAACTTTATTATTATCCAACAACATCATTTGGGGCATACTCTGATGATTTGTACATTGGTTTGCGTAGTTTCCCCACTCCTTGCAGATGAAGCATTGAACATTTGAAACCTTTTTCTTACCCTTGCAGTCACGCACTTTGTGTCCTTTTTCTATACACTTATAACAAACTCCCATTACCTTTAGGCAAGTTACATGATTTTTCTTCCCACAATTACCGCATATTGGAAAATTCTTCTTTCCCCTCATCCCTTTATCCATCATTCTCTCTTCCATCCCTTTCGTCTCTTGCTTCGCTTCAAATCCATAGGACTCAGATAATTCTTTACTTATCTTATTAACACATGATACTATTTCTTCATATGTTGAGAACACATGGGAGACTATTTCCCTTCGAAATGTTGGATTAATACTGTGAAAGATACGATCCTTCTTACTCTTTGGATCATACGTACTGCTGGAGTTCACATTCCTTCTACTGGGCGCCATTTCTATACAATGGCATAAACTAGATTAGTTTATGAATCAAAATACATAATTCCATACTTATAAAATACTTAAGATAAATTGGACTATTTATGGATATAATCCATAATCATAAAAAGGTTTTATTTGAGGAAGTATATACTCATAACCGTTCATAGTGGTTTGTAAAGAAAATGGGAATTATCCTAAGCATATCCCCCTGGAGTGTCGTAACCAAGAGTGCAGCAAGGCCCGTTGTCGTGCACCAGTTCCCGTTCGAGTATAGCTCAAAGTGGTGTTTTTGGGTTTTACCCCTAGGTACATCTGTGCCAGAGCCACCTCTACCTGCTCGTATCCAGACAGGGATGTATTGCTCGGAAAACTCACAAAATCTCTATAATACCAAAATTCTAGGAAGTTTTTCTATACTAATCCTCAAAGTCTATCTTCGGGCTATGTGCTCTAATCAGAGTTTATCTAAATCTAGCTTCCAAGGTTAGTACTAAAATGCCTCTGATACCAACTGTAAACGCCCCGACCCCAGCTACCCAGAGTCGGTGCATTACTTCGTAACATTGGCATGATCACAAAAGATCAAGTCTCGAAAGAACGATTAGTTTAGTAGCCTTGGAAACACTAGATACATTCATAAGTCTTACATTACATTATAAAGTAAAAAACTACAATAACAAAGTCTCCATAGACCACACTCATATCCTCTTCTGACAATCCCTGTAGGTCATTCATAAAATACTTCTTCACATCCTGGAAAATATTAAAACATTGAAACGGGTGAGCTCAGATGCTCAGTAAGGATAACAATATAGCGGAAGCTTTCATAAATAAACATTAACATTCAAGGCAATGTATAACTAAAACAAAAGCCTTTTAAACTTGAACTTCAACATAATATGGCAAAAGTAAAATGAGATAATGCCATTTACTTCTTCACATGGATATTCTACTAGTCGAATAATCACATGCAATATCAATAACCACTTTCATAATGATGGAATGCATAATGCCAGACTATCATAACCACGCAGTCAAGGCCTCGTGCCAAGACCACAAATAAGATTTTGTCAAGGCCTCGTGCCAAGACACTAGTTTGTCTCATGAGACCTGCCGATGCATCGAGGTGCTATAGCGGGCTCCACCCGTCACTTATTAAGTCCAATGCATTCCTCATATGAATAGGTTTAAACATATCATAAACCATAACATAATCGTATCACATAAAACATGCATAAAGGAAACATAACATTTCCACATTTCAATCACAAGATATCAATACAACACATTGATATAATAAAAAATACTTTCAAAACCATTTTCAATACCAAAATAAAAGAAAAGTAAAACATGGTATTTATTTTTCATTAAAAAAATGATGGCTTGTAGAGGAAGCCGAAACTCAAATAGTGGTCACGACGGTGGAGAAGTCGTTGTCGCCGCATACGTACGACAAAAACATTCCCTTTTGTCGTTTAGTAAACTCTTCGTATAAAAAAGATTCCTTTTGAATAAACGTAAAAGTCAAAGGGGTTTATATATTGTACAAAAGAAATTTGTGTATAAAACAAAATATGCCTCAATGAATGGAGATTGAGATGAAGTCCCTTAAAAAGATCATTTTTAAATAAAATATATCTATTATGTGTATTCACTATATGTACACATAAAGAAAGTATAAATACAATATACGACATAATAATATCATGACATAATTTGAAAGTAGGAGATTAACCCAAAGAATGGAAGTTGGGTTAAGAAGTTCCCTTACAAATATAATTTTTAAATAAAATAGATCTATTATGTGTATTCAATATAATTACACATAAAGAAAGTACAAATACAAGATAGGACATAATAATATCATGACATAATTTGAAAGTAGGAGATTAACCCAAAGAATGGAAATTGGGTTAAGAAGTTCCCTTAAAAATATCATTTTTAAATAAAATAGATCTATTATGTGTATTCAATATAATTACACATAAAGAAAGTACAAATAGAATATAGGACATAATAATATCATGACATAATTTGAAAGTAGGAGATTAACCCAAAGAATGGAAATTGGGTTAAGAAGTTCCCTTACCTTGTGTCTGACTTGACTCAACCGTTCTTTAACCTCCTGAATAATAAACTAGAGTTAATATCTACCTTATTAAGAACCATTTTAAATTTAATTATCCTTTTTATATCACTTATTACAATGTTATGAACATTATGTAATTATTTAAGTTAATAACGGTCGTTTTGTCGATCTTTGGTAACTTGAGTCAACAATAAACTTCTTATAATTACAAGTTGTTCATGTGGTAGAATATCCATTATATCCAGAATTATATTCATGATTTAGATTTCATATATATCTTATATATCCAGTATATACATTCATTTATAATATTACGTAACATTTAGAGGTAAGAAATGAAATGCACCGTTCATGGAGACGGTAAGCCGTACGTACGCATGAACGCTACTTTCATTTCAATTTCATATTTAATGGAACTAAATAATAATGATATAAATGTATAATATAATTCCAGTATAATATAGTGTATAATACCATTTTCTTCATCCTTTATACATCCCACATATGGCATTAACGATTCAAATCACTTTGAGGGGGCGGTAGTCCGCACTTCCTAAAATGAAATTATCGCGTTTTACCCATAATGGAAATCATAAAGTATGCCATAAATGAGAAATACATAAGCATAAGTAAAAAATAAACATATTATATATCATATATAAAAATAGTGACATCTTAATGGCCACCTTTGAAGGTGTCATATGAGTGTTGAACAATCATTGTTTCGTGAGGCAGAAATTCGCCATCCACAGAAACCGTATGTTCTTTAACCATTATATGTAGGTGTGTGTAAGTGTAGCTCGAATAATTCTTATAACAAAATCCTAGTATATTGAGGATACTGGTGTTGTTACAAAAGAAATGAATAAAAAGAGTTTAGGGTGTTGGAGAAGAAAAATAAAACAAAACAACATTAGAAAAGACATTACCTCAAAATCGGGTAACTCTTTTTGATTTGAGCCAAAGGCTTCCTTGGGAAGAGTTCTGCCCAAAGTAAGGCTTCTAGGAGTAAGGGAGGGAAGTTGGGAGAGTATTTGGTCAGAGGGTGGCCGATCCAAATGGCTTGAAAGTGTAAATGTGGTGGGAGAGGTGGGGGCCTTTTATAAGTGGAGAGGAGGGGCACTTTTGGAAAGATTGAAATGTTACATTATTTCAAAATGCTTTTCGGATTATAAAGGTCCCAAACTTATATAATTCGAGGATAAGGTGATAAGGTTTCGAAATATCCTCATCCAATAGGCTTTGGACAAGTTTATGCCTTGTATTTTGCATTATCTTCTCATTTTATTTAAATCGTTAAATAATGAGGTCATCGCTGCATCATAATGATGTCATAAATGATTTAATTTATTTAATGTCTAAAAATTATAAAAAAATACTATGATGTAAGAAATCGTTTTAGCTTTCTAATTAATATTTATAGTCAAAATTTGGACTTGTGTAACCCCACTTAAAAACTGTTTTAATAAAATAACTCATGTTTGTGTCAATTTAATTTTAACATTAAACAAATATATATTAATGTCATTTTCCAACTAAAGTGGCTCCATGGGGTACCCAAGTTGACCCATGGGTTGTCTTGGTCGGCCATGACTCATCCAATAGGAGTAGGACAAGTTTCATGCTAATCTCATATTATTAAAACATTATTTGTACCTTAAACTACACTAATTACCTCTAATCGCGATTAAGAACTTAAAAGTTACTATTCACCAAAAAATTATTTTAATCTCATTGAACCAAATTTTACTTCTTAATGAAAACCATGTATGTCGGATTTTTTAAAATCAAATCACAGAAGTGGTAATATTTCATTTAAACGAAAAATCAGTTATTTAACTACCACTTAGTGGTTTCACTATTCATCAAAAATTGAAGTTTTTCAGAACAATGCCAAAATTTCACCCTAAGATATAATTGATATTCCGAATTCAAAAATGATGTCTATTTTACAAAATTCCAAACATATAAGTTGCATTAATTAATTTTATAATTAATTCCCGCTGTTACGACAGATAGCGTGTTTTTAAGAAACAATTTATATCAAAAGATTGGCAATTGTTTATGTCCAATTTCAATGTTAAATTAATTCTAATGACCACCATTGGATAAAATGGTAAAAATATATTCTAATTATACCTTAAAACCACTAAATAGTATAATTTATCACAATAAATTATTTTGATTAAAAAAGTTGTTTTAAAGTATTTTTCACTATTCATAAAAATTAGAAGTTCTCAGAAAAATTCCAAAAATTCAACATAGGCTAATTTCGATATTCCGAATCCAAAAATGAAGTCCATTTTGAAAAAAATATAAAATTTCTATAATTTTAAAAAGTGGTTATTACTATTCATAACGGCTACTTTGATTAGTCGCGGTGTTTTAGAACTCGAAGTTGTGTACAATGCAAGCTATTACATTATTGAATGAGAAGCGTATCGTGGAAGCTCGGGGTGTTACAATATCGGGATCTAGGAAAGGTTCAAAAACACATCTTAAATTTATAATAGAGTCCTATAGTAAAAGATAATTCCCCCCCAAAATAGTTAGATGAGATATACCTCTCATCCTTCCAACCAATGTAAGTTCTTAGGTGGTGTTGGTAAGATCCCCCAATGACTACCTTCCTTTGTAATGAAACCCCATGACACGTTACGAATACAGGAGTCGTTGGGCGTATTGATTGATAAAAAAATGTTGCATGAATTATTTTGAAACTATAAAATCCCCCCATAATCATTCATCATGAAACATATCTAGTATGAAATAAAAAATAGAGAACATGATTTAAATATTTCAATAAAAAATTGGTTTCCACACATCATTCAATTTTTCTAGGTTCCTTTAATGCAAAAAAAATAGAAAACCTAACAACAAGAATAAAAAATTGTGTTTCCAATGCATATCTAACTATGAATATTTATTAATTGTAGTGAAACACTGATTAAGGAATTTTTTTATTAGTTTCCTCATGATTTTATGTACTATTATCACCAAGTTACACTTGACATAAGCACATGGAATCATCAAGAACATTTTTTGGAACCAAAATTACAACAACACTCTCCAGAGATCATGAATCAATGTCACACACTAGAATCCATCAACATCAGGTAGAAAACACAATGATTATTGAGTACCCTAGACATGGTATGATCCCGACCCTCAAGGACACATGTAAGGACCTTCATTCACTTAATCTTACAAGACCACTTCACTAATGTATGGATGTAATGAAACTGGAAACACCTATCACCACTGCTAACAGGTTTGGGAGAATATCACTGGAACATGACAATAACCACCTTCCTTGACTTATGGTGGGGGATCAAGGAGTCGAACCTAACATCGTCTTAGTTAAAGATACACCAAGAGAGATTATATTAACTATCCCTGCTAATTTTATCTCACCAACCACCCCAAACCCTCCCCAAGTCGCCTACTGAGGGAACTACCCAGCAGTCCACCTCTCCAGATACTCAGATACAGACTTCAAGGAGATATCATTAGGAACAACACACTGTGTGTTATAATAAGTGTGGCTATATGAATGCTTCTAAAAATAAATTATTCCATCATAACTGGGCAGCAACCAATGAGAAATGTCATATCTACACTCACTTAAACTATGTATGACCACAAATCTAGGCAGTATGCATGGGAAAGAAACATATTCCCACCCTTGAGCATAAATACCATCAACATATTCTGATGGAACAATGAAGATATGAGTGGGAAAATCATGAAAATAGAGGATGTTCAAGACAATGTTCTTGTACACACCCTTTTGAAATGACATTATATTCCTGTAACAATGGGGGAGATTTGTTGGCATATTCTGGTGATGGTATAGATATCAGGGTAGGCATATATTCCTACCCCAACAGCTATAATAGCATATCAGAAGGTCTAATATGAAAAAATGGGTACTGTATAGAAATATATATATTCTTTATCCCATTTTCTGTGTTATTGACATATTCTAATAAAGGGCGATGCATAGTATCAGGATGATATTCTAATTTCAACTTGGGTTTGTCAACCATGTTTGAAGATCACCTCATGAAAGGCACATATTCCTATAAAATAAATCCAGTAGCATACTCAAATGGTGAAACAGAACTAGGAAAATATTCTCTTTCTAATTTGGGTTCATCAGACCAGTTTTTCAATCAACCTAAGTCAAGTCCATATTTCTTCTCAAGATGCAAGAGCTACTCAATATATTCTAGCATATTACAAGACCCATGATCATATTACTATTCTCGATGATGAAATAATGCACCATCTTCCTTTATAGGCTATATAAGAGTAGGCCCATATTCTTTATCCCATTATAGAGGTTTGTTGGCATGTTTCAACATGGAATCTATTTTTCTATTAGGATCATATCCCCACTCCCACTAGGGTTGAACAGAATGTTCCAAAAACCACCCAAAGCCAGGCTTATATTCCCACCAACAATACAAAATATAACTATAATACTCTAGTTTTTTCTCATAATAGGGATCATATTTCTGGAGGAATAGATGTTTATTTACATTTTTTAGTGACCGCCACATAGAAATCCCATACTCTTGCATGACCCAAAAAGGTATGTCTCCATATTTTGACCATGATGTAGGATGGGGTTCATATTTTTACCATAGTTGATAATATTAACATTGAGGCCATATAATGCATATTTGTTTCACCCCAAGGGTATTTCAACACTTTAAATGAATTAGAAGAAAACATCAGCTATGATAGTTCTCCTCGTGGTAGCATAGAGACGGATTATGTGGATCCTCTCCCTAATAATGGTCATGGACAACCTCTCTACTGTGATATATCCACAAGAAAATGAAATCAACCCTTTTTAATACACCTTTGTATAGTGGGGTTCATGAAACACCAAGGTTAACCATTTATAGTGCCTCATAAACCACCAATAACAGCATTCCTCGGTCCGTAGGTGACTTAGAGAAACAACCTCTATAGTCTGACTAAGTAAAGGATTATGCCTATGATAAAAAAGAGTCCCATATGGATATAAGGATCTGACTGGAAACAACCTTCAAACAATGTTTTTTTTCATATTCACTTCTGATTATGAATTCACATACAAGCTAAAGGAGTAGTGCATACATTACATAAACTGGAACATGTGGTAAACATTTCAATAGTTAAAGGATAGAAATATATCTTATTAGAAATATGATGACAATATCCAGACCATAATAATTATCTATTATTAGATAGACCTGGCCAATATCTCAATGTAATAAGATCCAATATTGTTAACAAATAGTAGAAGTATAAAACATTCTCGACTCCATAACATAACAAATATCTATCAACAAATCACTAACACCCCATCAAACATCCATACTTTAGGTGTGGATAGTCTGAAGAATTACACTTCACCCCATCTCCTAGATGGAAAAGTTCACCATACTCTGTCTCCTATAATGTCATATATAAGAGAGATCATGGGACCACACAACGTGTGAGCTAGCTGGTGAATATAATTAATCTCCCCTATTTCAAAAACACAAAATCATCATGAGTATAGGGAGAAGGTTATTAATTTTCTCATATTCCATGAATCTTGATAACATGGGAACACATCTCAAACAAGGAATCTAAACTCGTAGATTTATCAACATCTCCTCATAGAAAGTGACTCCCATTATGAGTTGGTACAAAACTCATCCCATAGGTGAGTAAAATTGTTCCAAATAATGAATATCATGATGGTTTCCACCATAGAATTCATCAGGGACAAAAACTATCCCACATGGATGGGGTGATTTTTACCACTTCCTCCACACTAAAAGTCATTAAATCCCTAGATGGTTCTGAAGGAATTAGCGAATACTCCAAATCAACCTCAGATCGTAGTTTTTAGGGGAATTTTTATATCAATTTTCACCCCATGAGACATCAATTCCTTAAAAATAGGATCGAAAATTACCAACTGCAACCTTGAATTAACCCCATCTCATAATGATGGGGGTATTTTTTCATATCCCCTAATGAGATTGATTTTTTCAAAGCTATGTACCAGATAACAAAGGCTATCACCCCATTTGTTCTACAAGCTGCTTGATTAACCCCTAAAATTCATATCTTATTTATTAAGCATGGTTTAAGTCTCTCCCAAGGTCCCTATGTACAGACCAGAACTACAGTAGTATCTAGAAAATAAAATCAAACACCAAAAGGGTCGCAATCTAAGACATATCAATATGGTAAAGGGCCAAAGGGGTGATATTGATGTCTCTCTCAAAGGGGAAGTGAGTGCTACATAACTTACCTATTATTAAGAGTATGAAGAGATGATTCATGATGCTTGGTATTCCATAGTGAATGTAGTCACTATCAATCTAAAAGATGATAAAAATTGATATGTAGATGTTGATGGGTGTAATGTGTAAATGTTACCTTAATAGGTAGGTGATGTTGATGCACAAGTTATGGCTATGCATATATAGAATCAGAGGAGGAACCAAACCCTAGAACCTATGAATGATGAGTTTCCACCTCCTTGATGAAATTACACCAAGGATAAATGGAAAGGAGTTACTACATCTCACTCAAATCCTAAAAAGGTTAAAATCACCTCCAAGGAGGAATGGAAAACACAATTTGAGAGTGAGATAAGTAACCTCATATGGATCAATGAGGAATTAATAAGGGAAATATTTATATTGGGTACCACCTTCATGTAGAACCATATACCCCTCCTCCCACATATTAGGATAGGGCTAATAGGCATGTTATAATGGAATTTGAGCATCAATATGGATTTAGATCTAGAAAATTTACTTATATAAACATGGAAAATGAGGAAGACCATGATTTTCCCATTTTATGGTGACAACCATCCCATTATCTGGATGATAATATAGTCCCATCATGAATTTGAAATCAACATGAGATAAAATTAGGGAAACCACATCAAGCCTCACCTAATGCCCATACTCATGGGGTGGATAAATGGTAGTACACCCAAAACTCCTCAACAACATCAACTCTCTAACTACTCAAAAGGATGCTATAGAGTAGAAACACGCCCCCATACATCCCATGATGAAGTCATACCCATAAAGGGTGGATGACAGTTTTATCCCACCCAATTTCAGAAATCATAACATTTCAATATTCAAGAACACGATGGATCTAGAACAACATATCAAGAACTTAATGACCTGATGCAACCCTATGATGGCCCGTCATGATGATCATAAAGAAAAAAAATTGATATGCATCATAAAAACTTTGGTGGGTCGATATTTCTTTTGGTATAGAAGCCTTTAATCAATGTCTATCAAAGTATGAGAATACCTTATTCATTAATTCCATAGTCAATTTAGATCTATGATAAGGAAAATAATGATATTCAACATCAAAAATTATTAAATATGTTTAAATGAGAGATTCTATGACTTTATCTCTATATAGAAGAGCCTGACATACTTACTCAGACTTCCACTCTCACATGAGAAGTAGTTGGATCTTTGTGATAAGAACCACCATGATGAGATTTAGACACCCTTGATCTAAATGAAATACCAAGGCATATTTTGTGATTTCATAGAAACATCACAACGCCTATAAGATACTATTTGGTGAACTATGGCCAAATATCAACCAACACATGTGGCATAAGGGAAATTGTATGATAAATAATAAATCACTACTTTGACACTCAAAATAGTAATAGTTCCTACTAGAACACCCATGTAGGCCCAAAATCACCTGGAAATTCAATGAGGTTAGCCTCTATGATCATATTCACTATTTCCATTTTTATAGGAGAATGGGTCACACCATATAATGTTGTTTTGTCTTAAAAGTCAAGCTCTATAGTATTGTTGATTCAGGATAGGTGATACTGGGGAAAGTCATGGTGTAAGTTTACTATGTGACCACAAACCAACTAGAAGTGGAAGGTGACTAGAATAAAGTCTTAGATAGGTGTGAACATAAGTTTCATAACTGGATGACATAGAATATAGTTTTCCAATATCACACTACCCGCATAGCACAGATTCGTATACTATTCATTACTCTAAAACATAAGGGGATTTCATTAAAAACACCTCCTAGAGGTAGAAATACTCATCAAAATTATGAAAAGGCACAAGGAAAAGAGTCTCATCCAACAACCACATTGACTTTGACTCTCATAAATTTATTTCCTTCATCATTTAGAGTGGGGGAACCATCCCACCTAGTGGAACCCTCGTCAGACGAGGAACTTATTTTCATCCCTTTTAACATCATTCATTTAGAATATCCTTTCTACAATGATGAATATACCCTTGAATATGAGTTCCATATACCTAACTGGGGAATTGAATGTCATGGATACATAATTTAAGGGCATAGGGGATGATATGATCATGGTCGGACATAATATCCTGGTCACATTCCCATTTAATACATATATAAAGCTGGTATATGTGGTTGATCATTTTAGAAATCCCAGAATTAGTATGCAGACACCTCATAGTCGTTCTGCAGTCACCCAAACCCAATTGTTTGCGACGATTGGATGGTGGGTGTAAAACTATTTAATTAGCTCAAAAAATGGTAAAGTAGCACAACCTATGCCTTTAAAAATAGATGCTCCCTCAACCTTTATCTAATAAACAAGCATGTTTACCTTAAGAACATTTTCCCTTGAGACAAATTATATGGAGAAACCCTATGTAAGAATCCCCAACCTCTAGTACAGAAATATGAAATTTTAAAATAGTTCGATGTTATCCCATTCAAGATATCAATCATGGATTCACCCTATATTTCAAAAGATCTCATAAATGCATTTATATAGGCCCTATGATGTCCAAAGGAGTTTGATATAGAAATCACCATAATTTATGTTTATTGGGAAGATAATACTCTAGTGGAATGTCATGCTACCATCTCATTCACATATCAATATCAAGAGGAATCGATTCAGGGGTATATCAAACCCCTGTATGTTTTAGGAAATCTCGATAATGTAGAAATCCACCGAGCTCTAGTTGATAATGATTCATGGATAAATCCAATTCCATTTTGTAAACATAAACATTTTGGATAAAATGATGAATATTTTTCCCCAACAAAGCTGGTCATTCAAGGGTACAACAAGAGCATGAAAATTCACTAAAAAATACCAAGATAAAATCCAAATTTGAGGACCTCATATCTAATATTGTGGATATGTTTATCCAGTAATACATGAAATATAATTTCATACTCAAGAGACATTGCCTTCATAGCCAGGAAGAAGTTCCATCAACATTTTATCAATGTTTGAAATAACCTATTAATAGAAAGGTCAGAATAATTTGTGGTGATATATCAACTTTAGAATCTTGTGAAACCTGATATCCCAAGGATAATTTATATAAGAGGGAAGTAAAATAACCAAGGAAAGGGGGATAAATGTTGGTTGTTTCTCCAAATGGATTGGGAACCACCCCTATACACCCATGAGGGTTTCTCTGTAGTGAATATATGTTGTTATAAACTAGATAAAGGTAGTATATTCTATCCCCATAGGCTCTTACAAACCACAAACTTCACCGGAAAATTTCTATGCATTAATTTTCATTCCAGCTAACATGTTCTTGTAAAAATAAATTTAGACCAAGGCTTTATCTGAGTAATAATATATACCCTATTTTATAGAAAGATATTAATAATTACACCAAGATATTCCCTATAAATATGGATTATCATACCTATAATTCCATTTATAGTGGATGCAAAGGAATGAGGCTTCTACAAAATACCCCCACAATGCCTTTGGTAGTTCAGGGTCTCAAGGTTTAATTTCGTAGCCTCTCATCCTTCATCAAGGAAAGAGATACCACCATATTATCTACCATGACTATGAATACTTACATAAAATATGAAATATAATAGGAAGAGTATGCTCTCAGGTAATCCCCTCCATTATTTTTGGAAATAATCTCCACCACAAATGATTTGTTCAGGTAGGTAAATCTGGGAATATAAGAGGACCCATGACCTATATTGATCAATTATACAATGCCACTTGAGTAGCATAAGATGTATATTCCTTTTTTAAAGAAGTATCGATATGTGTTCACTTGGAATTATATAGAGATAAATAGGATAAAAACCAGTGTAGTTACTCATCAATAAGGGATTCCAGATGACCATCAAGGTTTCAAGTAAGCATCAAGGAGAATTTACCCCTCTCATGCAACAATGGCAGAATTTGAATTTGAAATATTGATCAAACAAAGTTTTATCTAAGAAATGTAGTACCAAAAATGGATTTCCAACATCATTATCATTAAGAAAGAAATTGATAAATTATGTTTTCATCAATTTTAAAGGACTTAAACAATATTTCCTAAAGGATGATTTCTATATACTGATCACAAAATTATTGAACAATGTGACTACATGATTCCAATACCTTTCCATTTTGGATGGGTATTAAAGGTATAATTAGATTCTCATATCCCCTAAAGATGAGTAAATCACTACCTTTAGAGAACCTCAAGGAATATTTTATTACCAGGTCATCTCTTCATCACAAATAATTTTGGCCCCACTTATCAACACTATTTATGATGCTTTCCATCAGGGCCACACATCACTTTACTCTTTCCATGCATTCCCACTTTCCAAATATGGGTGGGTTTCATAAATTTAATTAGTGATGTCAGATCCTTTTTAAAAATGGAATTATGGGATTTCAGCTCCTCGTTCCATGGATTCTACCTTGGATCTCATCACATAGTCTGGTTCCCCTCAAGGATTTGAGTCATGTTTGTAAAATTCATTATTGATGACATATTAAGGTGGACGCCAACTAATTACACTGCTTCTGTCTCAACATGGAAACAACTTGTAGTCAGAGTGGATGGTAACATCATGAATATCTAATAATTTCTCAATATTGGGTGTTTTGGTAATATATAAAGTCTTTTCCATTTGAATTTATATACATTTCATATGAGGCATCTTAGGCTATAACCTAAGGCTTCTTTTGACTTATATGTGGCAGTTTTTTCCAGTGGAATGTTTCTTATGAGGATTCTTACCATAGGTATCTCATGTTTATTTTACAGGGTAGAGATTCTAGATTGGGTAAAAATTTTATCATCTTGTGAAGATGGGTTGGTCCTTGGTTTAATGTCTTATGGAGAGATATGAATCACAAGTCTAAATTATTTTGGGGAAAGGTTGGTTTTAGTTTTAACTTCTTGTAGAGATAGATGGGTCACAGGTTTAATTTCTTGTAAGGATAGGTTGGTACCATGTTTAATGTCTTAATCATGAATGATGGATGGTGTGAGGCTTAAACATGACATATTATCAAATGAGAATGATTATCACAGGGTGGGGAAGTTCATGTCATCCCATTGTGTTCAACCTGGGGTATTATGTGTTCATCACATAGGGTAAGAGATGTGGGGTCATCCCATGCCAATTATACAAGGCCATCGTGTGATGATTATATATGTTAAGGATAAAGTTCTATATCATTGTTTTAGGATGTTGTCATGTAGTTTAAAGTCATATGATAAGGATATTGGGTATGAGTGGGGCATATACAACATGCCTACCCAGGTGTTGTAAGGAGAAGTGATAATATAAATGGGGCTTGCATGGTTGGGAGCATCTTGGGCACAGCTAGGAGTAGTGATGGTGTGAAATGGGTTTATTCATGGGAGCTTCTAGGGTGATTCTAGGAGTAGAATTAGTGGGAATGGGGCTTATGTGTGGAAGTTGACCAGGTATTTCTAGGAGGAGTGATGGTGTGGATGGAGCTTACGCATGAGAGTTTATCATGCGGTTCTAGGAGCAAAAATGGTAGGGGTGGGTATTGCATGTAAAACACACTTGAGTTATGTGATGAGATGTGATGGTAGGGATGTATCTTACATATGGAATATACATGTGTGCTACTAGGAGAAATGATGGTGTGGATGGGGCTTACATGTTGGAGCTTTCGAGGTACTGCTAGGAGCATCGATGGTAGGGATAGAGATTATGCATGGAATCTTCCTGGGTGCTCCTAGCGGAAGTTATGGGGATGAGTTTTACACATTAGAGCATATTGGGTACTACTATGAGTAGAAATAGTGTGGATAGGTCTTTCATATATGAGGTTCCTGGGTGCTTCTAGTAAAAGAGATAGTAAGGATTGAGATTATGTGTGGAAGCTATCAAGCTATTACTGGGAGACGCGATTGTAAGGATGGGTCTTAAGTAGGGATGCTTCCTAGGTGCTTCCCAGAGAAGTGATAATAGGGATGGGTATTACGTGTAGAAGCTTCCTAGGTGATTCTAGGAGAAATGATGGTATGAATGGGGTTTACACCTAGGAGATGTCTGGGTGTTAGAGTATTATCTCATACATATAACATGATGCATCTTGACACATTCTTGTTATGTGGCATGGAAAGTAAAATTATTTTCTTAATTAAAAAATGTAGTAAATATGACAACCTAGGGTTTCACCAAAGGGTAGCACACAACCATCACTTTTTCGCTTTAAATTATATAATTTAGTGGAGTTTGTTTTTGAAATTTTTGAGTTTGAATAGAAAAAAAGGAATAAAATAAAGTTTGAACATTGATTGATGAATAAAGTGATAGGTTTATGGTAGGATTACCCTTTTCAATGTCATCATGGTAATAAATATAATTACCCTCTCTTCTGATTGAACGATAAATGAAATACTCCATGATTGAGTTGTTAATTACCCTTAGTTGATGGAAGTAATGAAAACCACTAATGTGTTCAAGATAATCATTAAATCATTAATAAAATACTAAGGAAAGTCCCAGTGGAGAATTTTTTCTGCTTAGAATCAAGAAAATAATCAATTGTTTCACACACATGTCAATGATATCTAGACACTCACCACCTAACACAATCTTCTCGATCGAGACAAAATGTACTAGTTGAAAAGAGTTATAAAAACATCAACCAAATCTGTAAATAATAAATGACATGAAAAACCTAAATAAAAACGCATTAAAATAGTTATTCACCACTAAAATAAGATATAATTAAATTGAAAAATATATTTTAAATTAATTCACAATACTACGAAATTACAAAAATGAAAACTCCCCCTTCCCCGATCACTCAACATTTTTACCCCTCCATGTGAAGGGTAATATAGTTGAATGAGAAACAAGTGAGAATTATGAAACTAGTAAAAGGGAAAATATAAAATACACAATAATTAAATGTTTAAATTATATAGTAATTTTCTTTAATGTAAGTGGATACACATAGTTATGGGGTCAATGGGTGGAAATTTTCCCCTCTAGATTTTGTCCACTGAAATTTGAGTTTATTTTCATTAATAAATGGAAAATTATTGGAAATGTATATTCATAAAAGTTGTTCCTCCCTCTCATTTCAATGAGTCTGAAAAATATTATCTTCTCATGACACATGTAAAAACCACTATTCTTAAATTATTCAAGAACATCGTTTCTAGATGAATTGAATCATCATATTTCTCCACTTTAAAGCATTAAATGGATACCTTAATTAGTGAATTTCTCAATGAAATTTTATTTAAATATGATCCTTTTATTTCTCCTAAATTTAAAGATATAATCACTAAATTTTTATTTCTTTATCCATAGTTATGCCTTATTTAATGAGGTGGATCCATTCAATCATCTATAAATATTTTTCCAATTGATTTTTTTTTGGTTCTGCGGAAGATCGCATGAACTCTGGATCAAGATTAATAGTTTGAAAACCACAAAAAAAACATCGTGCTCAAAAAAAGAATCACTCCCTTAAGATAAATATTTAAAAATTTATTCTTGAAATATTGAAGTTCCAAAAACTGTTATAATTCCAAAATTAAGAAATTTTAACATTTAAACCCAAAATTCTTGAAAAATAAAAAAATGATTCAAATCAGCTCAAATTTTTGAATTAGAAGGGATTAAATCTTTTAAAAACACATTAAAAATTAATTTAATATTAACTATAAGAATTCCACCACACTTATCACTTATAATACTATGCAAGTAAGTATCAAAATCAAATCAAATCCAATTCAAAACACATACCCACGAGATCCACCAATTTTAAAATACGAAAAAAAAGATATAATACCACCAAAAAAATGATTATTACATGTTCTGTATTCATATAATTAAATAAATTTCCAATTAATTTCTCCTCCTATGTAGGAAAGACACCTACCTCACATGAATTTTCTCTTATCTCACCAATATCAATTTTTAACAAGGATTTTCTCTGCAAGATTCACCATATAATTGATGAATTTCAACATGTCCACCCAATGTGAGTTAAGGGCTTGTTTTTATCATGAGTACTTTTTAGGATTTTTATATGGAACTTGGTTGGTATGATTTATATATCAAAAACATTAGGCCAAATAAGAAGTGATTTTCTCTTTTTAAAGAAATATTTCATGATTTTAATATTCACTCAAGTATGGTATCCTCCTCACTCCCCTTAGTAGAAAATAAGATCCAAAACAATATCAATTTTTTAATGTACAAACCATACATTCTATAATTTTTTTAACTTTCTCACAACAACAACGTCCCAAGAATTTAGATTTTTTTTCTTTAAAAACTCAAGATATCCACAAATATTTCTATAAAATCTTCAGAAATGCACAAATTTTTTTATCATGAAATATCTAGAAGGGAATTTATTTTTGAATAATTAAATTTTCAATAGAAAATAATTATCTTAATAAATAATTTTTCTACTAAATATTGTGCCAAATGATGTAGAATAACATTATATATCTTCCCCACACACTTAAGTTAAACTAGATCATGTAGTTTCACTTCAAGAGTAGGTTGGATAGGGAAAATCGACTAGTAATGTTGCTAGATTAATAGGATATTCATTTATTTTATGGTTTAAAATGATTAAATGTACAATTAAGTCCATAATAAAAAATATTCTCTTGAAAGGGGGGATTTAAACTGAATAAATTCCCCAATAATTTAATACACAAGTACCTCAAACTCTCATGTTTTGATAGGGATAAATAAAATTTTTGTTAAAAAATATGGTTATGCTCTCTCAATATGTAAGGTGAATTTAGATAATATGAAAAAAAATTAGAAGACTCATAGGAAAGTAAAAAATAATGATAGTGAGATATGGTATCGTATTTGAAAATCATAGGACTTTTCATGTTATTCACAAAATTTTAAACTTGAAAAAAATTAATTTTCAGTATTCATATAATCTCAGTTTCATGGGAGAAATTGGTTAACGAATCTACATGGGTTTAAAAATGGAAAAAATAATCATTTGAGATCATATGTTTCAAAACACACAAAATTTTGAAAAACACATAATTGTTATTTTTTTAATAGAGAAACAAAAAAAATAGAAAATCCAAAACTAAAATGGATTCATCCCCCACACTTAAATTACTTAGTGTCCTTAATTAATTGAAGTAGATATAAAATTTAAGAATATTTGTAATTAAATCACAAAAAAAAATTAATTCTAAATGAGAGGTATAACTTGACTTATTGGTATTGAAACATTGAGATAATATTCAAAGTGCTTCTCAATTAAAACCTAAAATAAAAATCATAAAATATAACATCAGAGATTTATGTAAAGAAAAGGAAAGATAAATAGAATGAGAAAGGAAAATAAAATGAGAATATATCTTTTTTTAACCCCCAATGTGGGCCCAGGGTTTTGACTACCTTCATATGGGTAGTTATAGTTGGTTATCCTCAATCTGATGGTGGGTGGAGTTTCATTGTGATGAAACACTAGTAATTCTATTTCCCGCATGTAGTTATTCTTATTTTTAGGACTCTATTGATATTGTATTCCAAATACATCCTCAAGAAAATAAGATACAACTTTTATGGAAGTGGTAGGATAAATAATGATTCCTCCACTTTCATAGTTTTCCACTTGCACTACATCCTCCTCATTATCCAATGCATGCATCAATATAATAATCAAAGGAAAAGTTATATTATAATTATAAATGAATAAAATTAAAACATGAATAATCAATAAAAAATTATTTCCCTTTAAATTAATAATATTGGGTCTCTTGTTTCTTAAGAAAATCCACATGGATATCCTCATGAACTCCCCCTAATGAATTTTCAACATTTTGGGGGAGCTCTAGAGGTACCTCATATGGTGCATCTTCTTTTTCACCATATTCCACTAAAGAAAAAAATAAGTTACAAAATATGAAACTTTAAATCATGGGGAGGTGATACTCGATTCAGCTTGAATAATATCTACTTTAATTGAGTTTGTAAAAATATTATATCTCTTAATTGGCTTGACTTCAATTGCTTTCTTAGTGGAAAGTGATTCATGGAGTTTAATTTCACCAGACACATGTAAGTATTAAGGCTCCAACATATTTTCTTCTAATTCCACCACTTGAGTGGTTTCTTATTATACAAAATCTTTGGATAGATATTGTGGTATTTAATCTTATTACTTGTAATATATAGGGATATGATATTACAACTCATATTATTTCTAAAATTCATCCAAATCTAATTGAGATATCATACGTACTTCATAAGTAAAATCGTCCTCATCAATATCTTCTAGCAATGGTTGAGATGGCCCGAATGGATATTCTCTTAATTCCATTAAGGAATCCTCGGGTTTTTCAACTTGAAATATCAGTGGGGATACTTCTTTCACCACTCATTATGGTTCTGGTTCTTCTTTTGACACCAACCATTTCTCTTAGGATGCACATACATATTAATATATACACTTTATTTTTCTCTCCAAGTTTTCAATTATCTCACTAATCCTTTTCAATTGGGATTTAATATCCTTGTGAACTTATTCTTATTAGTGTTTCACCTATGATTAATCAATTAATTCATAATAATCACAATTTTAATACACCATGAATAAATATATTTTTATATTAAAGAAAAGAAAATATTTCCAAAATTTCAAAATTATATTATTGGCATTGCCTCCCCGCCAATGACACCGAGTTTTGACACATTCCCCTTATTGGTTTTGGAAAAAACAATAATTTACTAACTTAAAAATCTATTAAATTGGTCAACCTAGGTTGTCTCTAAATAGGAGTACACAATAATCATGTTTTTAAATTTAAATTAAAGAATAAGTATATTTTGTTTTTAAAATAATTTTATTTTTAAAATATAGAAATCAATTAATTAAATGTTGAACACAAATTTAAGAAGAAGGTGATGGGTTTAAGGTAGGATTACCTTTTTCAATGTCATAATTTTCATAAAAAATATTCCCACCCTCTTTTGATTTAATGATAAATGATAGACTCCTCGTCGAGTTTTCAAAAACCCCTGGTTGAAGGAACAATGGAAACCACACATGTGTGCATGAAAATCAGTAAATAATTCCCATAATATTGAGGCAAGTCCCAATCAGGAATTTTTCCCTTATAAATCACTTAAAAACTCACTTATTACACACATGTTCCAATGATCACTAAACACTCACCACCTAACATAATCAAATCGATCGAGACAAACTGCACTAAGCGGAGCGAGTTTAAGGAACTTAAACTGAATATTTAAACAAAAAATGAAAAAAACACTAAATGAAATCTCATTAATGAAACATTACTCAACTAAAAATATAAATTATTCAATAGATAAAGATAGTTTTCAATTAAAGTATAAGACTCCTTCATTACAAAAGGAAAAATCCCCCTACTCCAATCATTCAAAATGTATTCCCCTCCATATGAATGGTAATTGAGTTGAATGAGGAATAAGAGAGAATTATAAAACTCATAAAATAGAAAACATAAAATCCATAGCACTTTAATATTATAATTCTTCATCTTGTCCCCTGTTTATCTTTCTTCATCACATTTGAATGGAAGTGGATACACATGTTTATAGGGTTGATGGGTGGAAAATTTTAAATCATATTTATTTCCATAGATAGATTGATTTTATTCCTCAAAGTAAATGAAAGATTATTTGGAATGTTTCTTTATAAACATTGTTCCTATATCTCTTATAAATTAACTCTCAAAAGATATGCTTCTTTGGAAATATTTATACAAGGACCTGACCTTAAACATTACATAATCTTGAATGATGTCAAGAATTCAGATTGAGGATCTTTTCAGGTTTAGAGTTTTAGAGAATTAAGCCATAACTATTACATAACAACTTTAATATTACATGTAAACACTACTACTCAGTGTCAACTTTTCATAAAATAAAAACTCCTAAAGAGAAACATGTCTAGTTCCATGTTTTAGAAAGCATGACCTTTCTTTGATCCCATCCTTGACCCTATTTATCTCTAAGTCATGTAGAAAACATTTAAAAAACTTGGGATGAGCATAAAAAGCTCAGTATGGGTTATAAAATAAGGAAGGAAAACATTATCCCATCAATAAATACAAATTAATTAAACAATACTTTTCCAATCATATCATACCTTACCGAAATCATAAGATTTATGAATAACACATAGAAATCATAAATCATAAAGGTAACTTATGAAATACATAACACACTTACATTGTAGCTATCACAGCTACATAGGGATTCACATTTGGAATACCCATCATAGTATATTACCTAAATCTCTTAGTAGAAACATTAACGTTTACCTCTGTCATGTTACAAATGCATTGGAGAGCTATCTCGGCCTCACCCGCCCCGAGGTTTATCACAGAACCACCCGTATACATAAACAATGCCCAATAACCATAAACATAATCATAACACATAACACAAGAATAATTTAAAGATAACATTTCCACATTCCAATCACAATATATCATATCAAGATACTGAAATAAACAATGATTTATCAAACCATTTTCAAAACCATTTAAACATTTAATAAATAGATTTTTTCAATCAAAGTGTCCCATACCACTTTGAATATTTTAAAGGAATTAACATTTTAAAATAGTAATGTATATATAAATAAATCCTTAAAACGCATTTTTAAAACATGGACATTAATGGTAATTATTTAGAAGAATAAATCTTTAAAACAATATTTTAGTTAAGGAGTTCATAACCAAATAGGAGATGCTTGAATACAAATAATTGAGGAATAACATTTAATCAAAACATTATAATATCATGAGAATAAATATATTCATGATATAATATTCAAAGGATATTATATACACCATATAAAAGTGAATTGGCACATAACAACAATGAAATCTCAATTGAATGTAAATTGAGATGAAATCCCTTATAAGTGATGGTATCCTTAGATTAAGGATAAATCAATTACATAATTATGTGTGAAAAATATAAATACACCCCAATATAAGTGGATATTAAGTGTAAAACAATCATAGGTAATTCACACATATTCATAGCACACCATAATCAAGAAGTAGAGGGTTTAACCCGAATAATTGAAATTCGGTTAATAAAGTTCCCTTACAAAAATCCGGCAGCCTAACAGCGTCACATAAAATTTCAAAAAAAGATTTGATGAGAGAAAAAAGGGTATCTCATCACTTGGACATAAAATTTACAGTAATAAGTATATATAAGAATATATACCAACATAAGAAGCTATGAATTAAAAGACATAACAAAATGAAGTTTTTTAAAAATAGGAGGGGTGAAAGGATCCCTTACCAATTTGGTAACTTTCAAAACATACACCCCATGAAAGAAGGATCATACAATAAAGATGTAAATACCCATAAATTAAATTATATTACACAACGAGTACAATAATGGGCAGTATATACACCACACAAAGGAAATGGTTTGAAAATATAGCATGAATCTCATAGGAATAAAAGTGATATGAAAACACCTTACCTCGTAGTAATCAATCGAGTTGTATGACCAAAAATAATAACCACCAAATGAATTACAAAATACCATGAATATAAAGGGAATCATGATAATATATATCAAATTATAGTATATAATACACCACATTTAAGAAATAAGAGGTGAACAATTTAAATCTCACTGACTTGAAAGTTATATAAGAAATACCTTACCACGTTGTAATCAATCGAGTCGTAGAGACCAAAAGTTAGTAACCACCAAATGAATCACAGAATACCATGAATATAAAGAGAATCATGATCAACATATATCAAATGAAAGTAAAAAATACATCACATGCAATAAATAAGTGGTGTACAATGGATATCTCACAGAATTAAAAGAGAGATAAGAAATCCCTTACCACGTTGTCGACTTGACTCGCTTGTATGTTCCTTGTTCTTCCTTTAAATCATGTAACTCCCTTTGGTTTGAACCAAAAGGGTTTCTTGAAGTGATTTATACCTAAGAGTAAGGATTATAGGATGAAGGTAGGATCTTGGGAGCTTATTGTAGTAGAGGTTGGACGATCCATGGCTTTAGAAGAGTGAGAAATGGGTAGGATGTTAATACTTTTTATAAGAGGGGAGATGAGGGGCTCTTTTGGAATGTTTGAAAATATTATTTTATTATATAATGATTTTCATTTTCTAAATGTACAAAAATCATTAAAGGTATAAGATAAGGTGTACCATGTTCTAAATAAAATCATCCAATAAAAATTGGACAAGTTTTGGTTATTGTTTTAATTTTTATCTTCTTATTTATTTAAATCATTCATTAATGATGTAAACACTGCATCATCATTGTGTCATAAATAATTTTATTTATTTGATGTATAAAAATTATAAAAAAATTACCATGATGTATTAAATCTATTTAGATTTCTAATGAATATTTACAGTAAAATATATCAATTATATAACCCCGCATTAAAATTGTTTTAGTAAAATAATACATGTTTATGACATTTTTATTTTTCCTTTAAATTTTAAAGTTATTAATTGTCATTATCTTACCCAAGTGGCTCCATGGGTCCCGAAATTGACCCATGTATTTTAATGGTCTCCCATGACACATCCAATAAGGTTTGGACAAGTGTCATAGGTAATTTTATATTATCATAATATTATTTCTACTTAAATTACCCTAATTACCTTTAATCGCAGCTAATAAAAGTCAAAAGTTACTGGTTCCAAAAAAATTCTTTTCATCCTATTGAAGCACATTTTACTTATTAATGACAAACATGTATGTTAGAATTTTTTAAATTCAATTCAAAAAAGTGATAAAATTATGCTTTATGCAAATTTGGAAAAGCACTAAGAAGGTGGGTAAAAAGACGTTAAAAAGTTCCATAGAATTGTTATATATCTGAATCTTATTATAAAATGACTCCAATGAATTAAATTGTATTAATATAGTGTATTATGAATCTATTTTGACTTTAAAATAAAATTTAAATTTAAAAATAATTATTTAAAAAAGTTGGTTTTAAACAATAACATAGGTGTTTTTCACTATTCATCAAAAATTGAATGTTTTCAGAAAAATACCAAAAATTTACTCAAAAATAAATTTGATATTCCGAATTCAAAAATGATGTATATTTTACCAAATTAAAAAAATATAAGTTTCATTAATTAGTTTTATAATTAATTTCCTGTCGTCAAAACAAAAATGTGTTTTAAAGAAATAATAACCATCAAAAGATTAATACTTGTTAATGTCCAATTTCAAAGTGAAATTACTTCCAATGGAAAAAATTGGATTAAATGGTAAAAATGTATTCTGTTTAAACTTTAAAACTAATTAAAAAGATATTCTAACCATATAAATATATTAGATTAAAAGGTGGTTTTGTATTAAAATACATCATTTTTTCACTATCCATTAAAAAATGAACAATATCAGAAAAATATAAAAATTTCATCCAAAGTAAATTTTGATGTCCTGATTCTAAAGATAAAAATTATTTTGTCAAATAGAACATATAAAAGTAACAAAAAATAGATTTAAAAAGGGTTCTCCATCAAAAGGCGGTAAATCAGCCCTTTAAAGAATATTAGAGTATTTATGCTTAAAATTAGATTCATTCACATTTTAAGCCTCTAACTTTTATTAGGTAAATGTAAAAACATTTAACAAACATGTATAATCATATTTTAGTTAGTTATGTTTATTCCTGCCAATACAACGGCTAGGCATTAACTATCATTTAAAATAATAATATTATATTGTTAATGTGCAACATAAGTTTTCAAGGAAACTTGTTGTTGCGTATCATGTACCCTATCAAACATAGAAACCCCATTAAATTAAAATTAATAATTAATTTAAAAATATTTATAAATATGAAAATTTAATATTCTTTCTTTACATGGGATGTTACATCCTTCCCCCTTTTGGAAATTGTGTCCTCACAATTTTAAAATTGGGATTGGAAACTTCATTGAAAGCCCCACATCAGAAAAAGAGTCAATAAAACTATCAATTTAAAAGAAATAAAAAGAAGTACAAAAGTCACCCAAGATAGCTCATACTTGGATTCCATGTAGGAAAACATGGATTTGGAATTGAAACAAACCATTAAGGTCTGATGGAGAGTGATAGAAAACATGATCAGGGGAAAGTTAACAATCTGAAAACCATAAACTTGTTATGGGTTAAATGGTCATTGATTCCCCAGTAGGAAAAGTTAACGGACAACGTTTTTGTTTTAAGTTACTTTTAATAAATTTGGGGAATTTATTTATGAGCTTAAACAAAAACATAAGGAAACATACTTACTTGTCATGTAGACTTTCATACTTTACTAAATTTCTACCAAAAACTCATTTTCCACCAAATGATGAGTATTGAAGACAACTTGGTCACATCAGAAGTTCTAGAATCAACTTCTAGAAAATAACACAATCCAAAATGATGAACTATATATTTACCTCGTCTTTAGATATTAACCAAAACTAGAATGGTTAGTACGAGATCAGATAATCCCCAAACAAGATAATACTTTATAAAAATAAGAACTACACTTAATGTTCAAAAATCAACAAGCAATACCCAAAGGTTAAAAAAGACCATTAAATACAAAATTTCCCTTAAAATTATTCAAAATAAACTAAACTAAGGTTTAATCCTAAAAATCAGAAGAATTTTATCACATAGTCTTCCACGATATATCTTATCATTTATCTCTAAATAACATCGACTACTCGTAAAGTCTCATACTAAAAAGTAACTAAAATAATCACATATTCTTTATGATAGGTTAATCATTTCCTTGAATAACCCAAATCACTATATGTCCACAATAAAAACAGAGATTCTTCCAAAATAAAATTTCAACCATTAATCCACAAATGAAATCCCATAGTATTCTATTTTACTTAGGCATATAGTGTTCCCAAAAGCGCAAACGTATTCCAAAATATCATTTATCACTTAATCAATAAATCATTTTCATATATTAAGGATATTCATGTCATAAAACATTAGATATCAAAATCAACATATTCTTCATCCATAAAATCATTTAACTAAAAAAGAATAAGTCATACTAACTAGGGACTTCACATAGTCCAGTGGTAGGTGATAAATCCCAGTCACACTTCGGTTGTGGGTTCGATTCCCATAGCTTTGTCCGACATGAAGGGTTTTCACGCAGTCTGCGTGTTGTCCTTTATAAAAAACTATATAATTTTATAACATTCCCAAAAATATATTAATTCATAAAAAATAACCATAACATATTTTAACCACGAAGGTTGTCTAATAACTTTAATTTTGCATCCCAAAATGTATTAACTTGTAATTGCCTCAAATTTAAGGATCATATAAACCCAAATGGTTCTTTATATCTATATTTACAAAATAAAAGATAATTATTCCTTGAATAAAATTTTCATATATCAAACTTCAGGGTTACACATACTATAAAAAGTCTTCTAATATAATCCCATCATCAAAATCACCTTAATACTTTTAATAATTTCACCATCCTAAAATCTACCATAACTCTTGAATCCTTTATATATTGACTTCTTACTCATTAAACCTTCTTCATGATCCATTAAAAATTTCTTTACAAATTATTTTGAAATAATTATTTCTTACAAACAAAATCATAAATCATATCCTAAAATTCAGTAATATCAAAACATATGTTAAGAAATAATCCATACCTTTCATTGGTCATTGTTAGTTTCTTCATCCTCAATCAGAATGGAATTAGGTATTGGTAAAACAATATTTGTATGATCCTGGTGATCTTGTTCCTGAAACTTCTTCGTAGGAAATGTGTTTGTATAATGACTATGCACACAACATTTAAAACATTCAATTGATCACTCAGAAAGAACTTCTTTCCCTTTCCTAGAGTCAACAGGATGCTTCCTTTATCCATGGCAGGTTCTTACTTTATGACCTTCATTTCCACATCTATAGTATCTTCCTATCCCTTTGAAACATTTTCCTATGTGTTTCTTTCCACATCCTTGACACATAGGTTTTTTAACACACTTACCTTTATGATTATTACCTTAACTTCCATAGGGATTTGTTTTATGCATATATGTTGCCTTATAAAAATCACCAAGTTTCAGGTATTTAATCATGGCTCCAGATAGTTGGTTGAGAATAACCACCAGAGTTCTAATTATAGCTCCCATTTAATTCAATTTCTCATTCATAAAATCATCACTGTTTTCTTCACATCCACTATTACTTTGGTTCCTGCTAGATCCATCCATTTACTAAAACAAAAAAGTTTAGTGTGAGTATATCAGTAAAATAATCATATAATATCTTATGAGGAGGGTAAATACTAAGATATAATTATTCATGTTATCTTAAACTCATTCACTTTATCAAAAAAAACTATGACTCTTTCTGAAATCCTAACCATTATGGTAATATCAATTATGATTAAAAAAATACACTAACCTCTAAAGTTATCTAATCCGACCTCTGATACCAACTATAAGGACCCGAACTTAAACATTACATAATCTTGAATCATGTCAAAAATTCACATTGAGGATCTTTTTAGGTTCAGATTTTTTGAGAATTAGGGCATAAATATTACATAACAACTTGAATATTACATGTAAACACTAGTACTCAGTATCCACATTTCATAAAGTAAAAACTCCTAAAAAGAAACATGTCTAGTTCCATGTTTTAGACAACATGGCATTTCCTTGATCCCATCCTTAACCCTATTCATCTTTAAGTCCTGTGGAAAACATTTCAAAAACATGGGATGAGCATAAAAAGCTCAGTAAGGGTTATAAAATAAGGAAATAAAACATTAACCCATCAATAAATACAATGCAATGAAACCAATACTTTACCAATCATAACATACCTTACGAAATCATAAGATTTATGAATAACACATAGAAATCATAAATCATAACGGAAACTTATGGCATACATAACATACTTACATTTTAGCTCTCGCAGCTACATAGGGAGTCACATTTGTAATATCCATCATAGTATATTCCCTAAATCTCTTAGGATAAACATTAACGTTTACCTCCGTCACCTTACCCAATGCATTGGAGAACTATCTCGGGCACACCCGCCCAAGGTTTATCACTGAACCACCCGTATACATAAACAATGCCCAATAACCATAACATAATCATAACACATAACACAAGAATAAAGGAAAGAAAACATTCCCACATTCCAATCACAGTATATCATATCAAGATATTGAAAAAAACAATGCTTTATAAAACCATTTTCAAAACCATTTAAAACATTTAATAAATTGATTTTTGAATCATAGTGTCCCATACCACTTTGAAGATTTTAAAGGAATAAACATTTTAAAATAGTAATTTCCATATAAAAAATTCTTAAAACCATTTTTAAAACATGGACATTAATGATAAATATTTAGAATAATAAATCATTAAAACAATATTTTAGTTAAGGAGTTCTTAACCAAATAAGAGATACTTGAATACAAATAATTGAGGAATAACATTTAATCAAAAATTTATAATATCATGAGAATAAATGTATTAATGATATAATATTACAAAGGAAAGTATATACAACATATAAAAGTGAATTGGTGCATAACAACAATGAAATCTCAATGGAATGTAAGTTGATACAAAATCCCTTATAAGGATGGTATCCCTAGATTAAGGATAAATAAATTACCTAATTATGTGTGAAAAATATAAATACACCCAATATAAGTGGATATTAAGTGTAAAAAAATCATAGGCCATTCACACATATTCATATCATGACATAATCAAGAAGTAGAGGTTTAACCCAAAGAATTGAAATTGGGTTAAGAAGTTCCCTTACAAAAATATGGCAGCCTAACGACGTCACATAAAATTTCAGAAAAAGAGTTGATGAGAGAAAAAATGTTATCTCATCACTTGGACATAAAATTTACAGTAATAAGGATATAGGAGAACATATCCCAACATAAGAAGCTGTGAGTTAAAAGTCATAACAAAAATAAGTCTTTTAAAAAGATGAGGGTGAAAGGTTCCCTTACCAATTTGGTAACTTTCGAAACATACACCCCATGAAAGAAGGATCATACAATGAAGATGTAAATACTCATAAATTAAATTATATTACACAAAGAGTAAAATAATGTGCAGTACATACACCACACAAAAAATGGTGGCAAATATAGCATGAATCTCATGGGAATATAAGTGACATGAAAACACCTTACCTCATTGTAATCAATCGAGTCGTATGACCAAAAGATAATAACCACCAAATGAATTATAGAATACCATGAATATAAAGGGAATCATGATAATATATATCAAATGGTAGTACATAATACACCATATTCAATAAATAAGTGGTGAACAATTGAAATCTCATGGACTTGAAAGTTAGATAAGAATCCCTTACCATGTTGTAATCAATCGAGTCGTGAGACGAAAAGTTAATAACCACCAAATGAATCACAGAATACCATGAATATAAAGAGAATCATGATAACATATATCAAATGACAGTACACAATACACCACCTACAATAAATAAGTGTCACAAAATGGATATCTCATATAATTAAAAGTGAGATAATAAATCCCTTACCACGTGTCAGACTTGACTCGCTCGTATGTTCCTTGTTCTTCCTTAAATTCTGGAAACTCCCTTTGGTTTGAACCAAAAGGGTTTATTGAAGTGTATTATGCTTAAGGTAAGGATTATAGGGTAAATATAGGGATCTTTGGAGCTTATTGGAGCAGAGGATGGATGAGCCAAGGGCTTGAGAAGTGTGAGAAATTGGTAGGAAGTGAGGGATTTTTATAAGGGAGTGGAGGGGGTCTTTTGGAATGTTTGAAAATATTATTTTATTATATAATGATTTTTGGTTTTTAAAGGTCCAAAAATCATTAAAGTAGAAGATAAGGTGGACCACGTTCAAAATAAAATCATCCAATAATAATTGGACAAGTTTTGGATATTGTTTTAATTTTTATCTTCTTATTTATTTAAATCAATCATTAATGACGTAAACACTGCATTATCATTGTGTCATAAATAATTTTATTTATTTGATGTATAAAAATTATAAAAAAATTACCATGATTTATGAAATATTTTTATACTTCTAATGAATATTTATAATCAAATATATCAATTATATAACCCCACATTAAAATTGTTTTAGTAAAACAATACATGTTTATGACATTTTTATTTTTACTTTACATAAAAAGTTATTAATGTCATTATCTTACCCAAGTGGCTCCATGGGGTCCCCAAATTGACCCATAGATTTTGTTTTTTTTCCATGACTCATAAAATAATTTTAGGACAAGTGTCATGGTAATTTTATATTATTATAATATTATTTCTACCTTAAATTACCCTAATTACCTTTAATCGCGGTTAATAAAATTCCATAGTTAGTATTCACCAAAAAATGTTTTCATCCCGTTGAAAAACATTTTAATTACTAATGACAACCATGTATGTCAGATTTTTAAAATTCAATTCACAGAAGTGGTAAAATTACGTTTTATGAAAATTTGGAAAAGCACTTAGAATGTGGGTAAAAAGACGTTAAGAAGTTCAATAGAATTTTATATATCTAATATTATTATAAAATGACTATAATTAATTACATTGTATTAGTATAGATATTATGTATCTATGTTGAATTTAAATCAAATTTAAATTTAACAATAATTATTTATATAAAAAGTTGGTTTTAAACAATAACACAGTGTTTTTCACTATTCATCAAAAATTGAAAGTTTTCAGAAAATACCAAAAGTTAACTTTAAGATAAATTCAATATTATGAATTCAAAAATGATGTCTATTTTACCAAAGTAAAAAAATTGTAGTTTCATTAACTAATTTTATAATTAATTCTCGTCGTCAAAACAAAAACATGTTTTTAAGAAATAATAACCACCAAAAGATTGATACTTGTTAATGTCCAATTTCAAAGTGAAATTACTTCCAATGGACAACATTGGATTAAATGGTAAAAATATAATCTATTTATACTTTAAAACCAATTAAAAATATTATCTAACCATATAAATAAATTAGATTAAAAGGCGGTTTTGAACTAAAATACATCATTTTTTCACTATTCATTAAAAAATGAACATTATCAGAAAAATATCAAAATTTCATCCAAAGTAAATTTTGATGTCCCAATTCTAAAGATGAAAATCATTTTATCAATATAACATATAAAAGTGACACAAAATAGATTTAAAAAGGGTTCTCCATCAAAAGGCAGTAAATCGACCCTTTAAAGAATATTATAGTATTTATGCTTAAAATTAGATTCATTCACATTTTAATCCTCTAACATTTATTGGGTAAATGTAAAAACATTTAACAAACATGTATAATCATTTTTTAGTTAGATCTTTTCATTCCTGCCAATACAACGGCTAGGAGTTAACTACCATTTAAAATAATAATATTATGTTGTTAGTGTACAACACAAGTTTTCAATGAAAATCGTTGTTGCGTATTAGGTACGCTGTCAAACATAGAAACTCCATTAAATTAAATTTAATAACTAATTTAAAAATATTAATATTTATGAAAATGTCATATTCTTTCTTTACCTGGGATGTTACAATTTAAATAAATGTATTCATAGATTACTCAATTGAACTTTGTTGGGATTAAGAGACCCTTTATATTCGTTAAATTTACCACCTTAAATGGATTCCTTAATGAGTGAATTTATCCTTGAAAATTAATTTGAACATGATCCTTAAGGTACAATTTCATTTAAATTAGACTCACCTCATTTTTAGGTCTATAACCCACATTATGCCTAATTTAATGAGGAGGTATCCATTCTTTTAGAAAGAAATATTTTTCAAATTGATGGATTTTTTTGGCCAATTTTAGTTTAAATGAGATATGGGTCTAGAAGAAGAAGTTAAATATCATGAACAAATAAATAAATAAAAAATAATCACTCCATTTTGATAAATATTTAAAAAATTATTCTTGAAATAAAAAACTGATAGAAAAATATTAAAATTACAAAATTAAACAATTTTCACATTTTATCACAAAATTAACCAAAAATACAAAAAATGATGCAAATTTGTTCAAATTATAAAATTGGAAATGATTAAGTAATAGAATTAAACTTGTAAAATAATATAAATATAGCTTTATCACATCTCATTCTCATCACATGAGAAATCCTACACTTATTACATAAGGCACCCCATGTTCGTTTCATAGGGTAAAGTCACAGTTTAACATCATGTGCACGAACATTGTGTGTGGAGCTTAGGCATTGAGTTTCCCATTATTTGTTCCTTGTGTAGGGTTAAGAGAGAATCTCAAACTTCTTATGGATCAAGGAACATGATTGGGTCCTATACATGAGGAGGAGGTCTATGCTGAGTATTTGGTAGTCATATCATGTTCATTACACGAGCCATATTATTCTTGACACAAAAGGCATATCATGCTTTTCATATGAGGATTCATATTCTCATCACATAGAGTATACAATAATTAAATTTCATATAGTGAGGATTATGGGGGCGGTCTCATTATAATAGCTTGAGGAATCTTACACTAGATCTATAAGAAATATCATTCTTTCCACACGAGTCATCTTATACTTTCCATATAGGTTATACTATAGTTTAATGTCATTTTCTGAGAAGGACTAGGAAAAATATTCCTATTAATGATTAGTGTGAAACTTATGAAAGAGTGTAACTTTAAAAATCATCCAAGAATATGAGTCAGGTGATAGGATTTTAAGAGTTACTTTATGAGTATTTCAACTGAAGGAATTCAGGGAATCCAAGAGGAAAATCTCAACTCAAGGCATATGAAAGGGACTAAGAGGAGTATGTTGACTCAAGGTATTTTTGGGAGTGTAGAGGAGTATCTTGAATCATTGATAGAAATTTCATGAAACATACTTACACACAAACACATATATGTAAGGGTTTTCATGAAGGAGTTTTGGAACGATTATCCATGGAAAAATTAGTTACATGAATTCGAGAAACTGAGAGTTTCTATAATTGAGAGTTTAATGTGGCAGCTTAGTACCTCCTCTCCAAAATTGATGACTAGAGGGGTTATTTATAGGCTTAGTGGGGGTGAGGTCCCCAATTTCATGATAGATAAATTCATTCACAAAGGATTATTGGTTTCATGAAGGGAGAGTGTTATATAAATATACATACACATCATAGAGGTTATCGACTCTAGCTCCATGATACTGGGTGACTTGTGAAAATCGGAGTTACACTGCACTGAGGTTATCACCTCAAGCTTCATATAGCCATGTGGATTTTGTGAACTAGATTTAAACTATGCGTAGGTTACCACCTCAATCTCTACACATCCATGTGACTTCCATGAACTAGATTTACGCTATATAGAGGTTACCATCACTCCATAAAGTTTTAGTTTCATGAAAGATATATGTCTTCATGAAATATTGAGTTTCATGAACAAAATGTCACTAAAATCTATACATTGTCCCAAAATCACCCATGCTAGCTATTTTTGGAATTGTAATTTTGAGTGACCATATGTTTTGATTTTTAAGTCTATTTGGGATCCCTAACCCATGAAATAGAAGCCAAAGGAACAAACGATGATCCTAGATTGGGTTTTTCTACATTTGGTCCATTATTGGATGTATTGTTTTAGTTCCAAAAAATGATTTATGCATCATATCTTTAAAATATTATTGGGAAGAATCACAGAGTGATATTATGATAACCAATAGGTTAAATATCAGGAGTATTTTGATCACCTCACTAATCTTCAAACAATCATAGTAAAATTTTAACGAGAAAGTTTGAAGATGAATCCTCTAAAGTGTGATTCTGGGGTAATTCTGGGGAAATTCCTTGGTTTTGTGGTATACCAACATGGAATTGAGGTTGATTAAAAAAATACTAGTTCAATCATAGAAATACAACCTACATTAAATCTTAAATAATTGAGAGGGGTCCAAGGGTACCCAACTTATATCAGGCGTTTCATAGCCAACCTAACTGGTAGGTGTCTCCCCTTCACTAAGATAATGAAGAAGGTAGTTTCCTACTTGTGGTACAAGGACTACTAGGAATATTATGAGAATATTAATCAGTGCTAGCTACATCCACTGGTATTAATTCCACTCGTATAAGGGAAGCTACACATCCTATACATTGACGCCATGGAGTGATACCACTTTACACACCTCATGTAAAAAAATAATGTAAGGAACAAAAATATTCTCCATTATCTTAGTTGAATGGTGATAGATACTGAGACTCGATACTATGATATTGAGAAGAGAACCCATTTACTCATCATCATGGTTAAATGGTTGATATTTTACTTACAACATCATGAGTTTAACTTGGTCCATCATATTGAACCACTTAAGTATATTCTTAGCCTCCCTATGATAACTAAGTGTTTAGCATTATGGATAGTTATACTATAATAGTACATATGATTAATGTCATAAAAGTTAATTAATGGGTAGATATTGGATGATTTCCTCATGGAACATCATTCCCCATGAAGTAATCTAGATATTAACAACCTTCAATATGAATTAGTATTATTCCCTAGACAACCCCTGTTATGGGAGATTTATTTTAATAGATCCTCCTGAAGTATGATTGAAAAGAGAGTGGAAAACTAAAATCTCAACTGAGTTGGTTTACAAATTATCTTCATTTCCCCAAATAAGGTTATTTTTTACTACTCCTTCTAATAGTTTAAAGGCTACACTGATAATGCGGTTGAATAAAAATCCCATATTTCAGGCTTGGATCTAGCCCTGTAGTTGTGGTTATCGAATCTGAATATAAAAGGTGAATCTGAGCTGGTGATCAAGAAAATTAAACGTGATTATAAAATCAAAAATAAAAATTAACACATATAAAAAATTATGTGAGGGTACTGATGGAAGAGTTCCCATATGAACCAATGTTGTATCACATCCCTAGATCACAAAATTCTTGTGCTGATGGATGTGATAATGTACCGACAGTCCTGCCTAATCTTGATCAGGACAAGGTAGTTTTAAGTATCACACACCAAAGGATAATATCACCATTCACCATCTTTGACATGGAGAAAATCAATAATATCAATTCTACCCTAGGTAATGATGAGATAACATCCATTCATGGATGGATAAACCCCTTAATATATTAACTTTGATATGATACCCTCATATTAGATCAATCCAAAAAGTAATAGATTCAATACCAGGAAGTGAACATAACCCTTCAAGATGAGACAAATTAATATAAATACCTCCATAAATGAGGCTTAGATAAATTCCTCCTTAGATTCACTATAGATGGAGAAACACCCAATGTCATAATAGAACTTCAAGCAGGATCATGTGGTGTTTAGCGATCTAAAATCAATATCTCTAACCAAATTAAGAGGCCTAGTTAATTTTGTCTAATGATGATACATGACAATTTATAGTTCACCAATAAGTATCATGAATTGAAAATTCATGAAAAATCATCCATTATCCCCAATATTTTCTATATATTACTATATTTTCCAAGTCATTTATCATATGGGGAATGGATGTTTGGAGGCCATATCCTCCAATTACATCTAAGAAGATTAACTATATCCTTACTTCTACTTACTTATTTTCTAAATGGATTGAAACCATACCCCTTAAGGAAGTTGGGATAAAGAGTATCATACTATTTGAATTCCAATATCATTACCATATTTAGTGTCCCTCACACGATAATAATAAATAACATAACCAAATTCTATTCTAATGAGTTGAAGGGGAATTATCAGAAGTATAAAATTAAGTCCAACCATTCATCTCACTATCCTATAGTAAAAAATGGGTAGATAATGGCCTTTAATAAAACTTTTTCCAATATAAAATAAAAAATAGAGAAAAAACCATAATTATTGTTCTAATAAGCTCCTTCATGATTTATGGGTCTACCATACCGTAACCTGCACTAGCACACAAGAAACACCATACTCACTAGCCTATTGAATAGAGGTAGTAGTACCCATTGTTGTCTAGTTTCCAACACTTTCAACTACATTAAATGGGAAAATTTTAGAAGATAAACAATCACAAAAGTTACTTGATGAGTTAGAATTACTTGATGAGAAAAGGTTATCTAAACTACATAACTTTTAAGTCTATTAAAACCAGATCTAATAGAACTTAAACAAAAAGGTTTACCTATACTCATTCCTACAAGGTTAATTTTTATTGTTTTTCATAACCCTAATTATACTAGGGAACAAAACCCCAAATTTATAACCCAATTGGGAAGAGGATTACATCATAAAGAAGGTCTATTCTAATTGATCCAGCTCAATGGGAACAATGGATGGGTAACACATTACACCCCCCAAAAATGAAAGTTTTCTCAATAAATACTTTGACTAATTTCCACAATTAAGCTAAGTAAAAGCATCAATACTTTAAGCTAAAAAACATTTCAATGTTCTTACCTCAATATTTTATACAACATAGAAGACATCCTTACCATGAGACTCTAGATTCCATGGAACAAATCCTAATCGCATGATGTTAAACTACATGAAACATGTCCTGGTCATGTGACATTAAAATGTATGAAATATTAAGTCCTTAATGCATGAATTTAAAATACATAGTGGAACTTTTTGTGGGACCTTAAAATGAACAACACGTACTTACCTCATGGGATCATCCTTCCTTCTTAAATATCGTCCATGTCTACATCAACATTTCCCTATGTAAGGGTTTAATAGCTCATGATGATTTTTTTATCCAATGACCCTACATGAGAATAAAGTATCTCCACCTTCATCTTGGCATTGAAACCACATCCATATTATGTTTTCTTATTTCTCATTACATGATACCTCTTCAATGGTATTTCATTATGCATGAGAGAGATCATTACATAAAATAAAATGAACACAACCGTGTGTGAGAGTTATATCCAGATATGGGAACATATATGTGAAATTCATATAGTTTGACTCTTATTTCATTGAGATATGTGTTGACCTATATATTTTCTACTCTAGTCCCGACAAGAATTTTTAAAGAGAATATATATTGAGTATCTATCTCCCTCTCTACTTACACCCCAATCCAAAATACACCCACATTATCTCAATGCCTAACTTTTCACTCACTGGAGACATGATCGTAAAATTTTTATGAGGATTAGACCCATGCAGATCCATGCACCCTTACCCAATTATTTTAAAATATATATTCATATTCCCAAATGTATGAAATTAACCTATGTGGTGATAGTCCACCCTGTATGACTCTAAAATTATTATAATATCTCACTCTTTATAGCCATTTTTCACCTATACATGAGAGCCAGATCCATGTATAAGTCATTAGAACATGGAAAATTTGTTCATGAGAGAATAAATAAACTATATACCTTTTGTATGTGTCATAACTATGCAAGGATATTTCTCTAAAAAACTTTTTTGTGGCTTGATTCCTACTATAACAGGATATGTAGTGGCTCCCAAATACTCCATTCTAGGCCTAGAAAAAGTTCCAAGAGAAAATATAATTACTACTTCCCCACATATTATTTATATATCTATAGGGATGATTCTTTAATAACTATGCGTGTCATGATTTCTGGCCTTTTTGGATACGTAGCGATACCCAGGTCCCCTAGTCCTAGGCCCAACCACAATATTTAAAACAAAAATTCCCACTTACCTATGCATTATCTAGATATCTGCAAGGAAACATTCCTTATAATAATTATGTTTGGATTTATTACTGGCCTATCAGGATATGTAGTGACTCCCAAGTATATTTTCCCAGGCCTAGTTGTATGTTTTCAAATATCAAAACCTTCTCTGGTGCTTAATCCATATCAAAATATACCAACCTTGTTTGTTCATGAGACTATAAAGATTCCCACACAAGTGAAATCCTCTCCCAATATGAGATGTTTTTTACTTAATTGTATCATCGATAGATATATATAATGCACTCAGATGATAGTGGGTGTCTTTTATTTAAAAAGAGAACATTCCCTTCATCTGACGTATGACTCAGATCTGTATAAGATATTTGAAAATGGGTTCCCTCATCTTGGAACTTTTGTTTAAAATATAATTTATCTTCCAATATATGTGAGTTCGATACATGTATGTGACTCTTTATATTCTCCATAACTATGTATAGATTGATTCCTAGGCCAATAAGACATGTAGTAATGATCAGAACACCCGTCTCCAAGCCCAACCATAAATTTAAAGAAAACCCCCTCCCCACATATGAGTTTGATCTATGTAATGATCCATGTGAGAAATGAGTAGAGATTGATTCATATTTTCATTGGATATTTAGTGAGACTATGATCCTTCAATACTAAGACCATCTATAAAATCAAGAAAAATATATCATTTCCCCTTCTTTGCATGAGCTAGATCTACCCCGGGGGTTTCTTTGAGGGAGATGACTATGGCCTGATTCCTACCCTAAAGATATACATAGGATACCCTAGGTGAATAATATACATATAATTTATATATTCCCCTAGATAACCTTAGTTATATTTCAAGTTACATTCTATTCGTAATGGGCCTTATCCATTCTCAGCATCGAGACCACCAACTTTCTTACCCATGCACCCATAGTGAGCACAGTATGTGTTATTCCCCATTCACCTCTTATTTCTCACAATGAGTGTGACTCACATGAGATTAGAGTATTGTACTAACCCATTTTACACAGTTGGGAGTATCATGACTAGAGGTGGGTGGAATTTATTATCCACCTTGTAAGACCTTAAACTACATAAGAATGATCTAGTTAGTTATAATTGTTTCTCTTGTGTATGAGTCATATCTATGTATGGATTTATTTCATGTGAGTTAGATCTAAAAAAAGGGTCCCCAATATTTGGGTAGCTACTCATAAGACTATATAAGGAAAAATATTCCTCTTATATCTAAATACCCAAGAACAATGCATGGTGTCTCTAAAGATACATTAAAAAATTCTCACATCGGTTCTTAACGTTGTGGTCACATGATGTTAAATGTATGACCATCTTCCAAGATGTGTGATGTTAAACTGTATATCATAAAGTATATTTTTCATGACATTCAAAAATACATAAAATGAATCCAATTTAAAAATGTTAAAATATGCATTCCATAATCCATTATCACTCATTATCGAAGCACCAAAAGTGCTTGACCACGATCAACCAAGGTCTGGGGTTCTTCTTTCATCATTATGATAACCTCGATCCATAAAATCAGAATTTGTGTCTTGAGCATCTTAGGTTTCCAAAAAACTTCCATGACCCTTGTAAAGGAAAAAAAACCCTATGCTTGACCATGTAGGAGTTGTATTGACATAAGAGCCTTGGACCCATCAACCATATGTGTATTGGCCTTACAGTAAGGTCCCTATAATACTTTTGAGCATTGATAGAGTTACAATGGAACTCTTCACCTCAATGTGATTCACGATCATCCTTGTAATAATTGTCTCATTCCATCACTCACGATACAAGAACCTTAATCTAGGATTTATATCACCTTCATCTTCTATTAAAAAGGGTTTTGAAGTACTCTCAAACTTGGGAATCCTAATTAGTTTATTGTGTAACACCACTTTATATCAGCTCTGCATATCAAGAAATTAAACTATGTGAAATTTTTATAATGAAGTATGAAATGAAACCCTATACCCCAATGGTCCATATCACAATACCTTAAACTGCTATGGATACAGACAAAAAACTTGTCAGGATGAAAACCCTTGTAGGGTGGTCAAAGAAAAATTCAATTCTCTGCTTTCAAAGCTATTCATCCCCATTGTTTAGTAAAAAGTGAGAGAATAAATAAAAAAGGCATAAAGCTCATGGGTCTTGTCTTATGAACCCAAATATATTACAATCCATGCTCATTGAAACCTTCTATTCTATGACAAAGTTGGAGAAAAATTTTATCACATCCACCCACTATGGTAACGTGTTCAGTACATGGTGGCACAACTTTTAGGGTTCTAAAACCCTTCTTAAATATTATGTTTTCCATAAACAATCTTCTTGCCTTAGAAACATAAATTGACACCAACCAAGTACATTATTGGATACACATATATTTAAATTCCATAACCTTGATTCATTTCTATTGGTTTTCCCTGTGGAATATTTAAAATAGGGACTGAATGATCTTATGGGACCCACTCGAACTCATTGGTGAATAAAAAAATTTCTCAGATCTTGTTCCTAGGAGATATTTTTTCCAAGAGGAAAGGTCCCCCTTAAACCCATGATTTATTATCCAAACTACATGTAATAATAGTTCATTCCATTTCTAATGGTTGACATGTACACACTGATACCCATTCCCCATTGACTCAAATATTCATGGATAATGATTTAAAATTCCCATAACAAAACTATTTAAGTGGTTTTGATATCTTACACATTATGTAATCGTGTATTATAATCATTCTTGAAAAATAAATATGGAACTTATTTATTTAAAATTTTGGTGTCTCTCATTACATGATCCTAAACCAAGTGTTATAGGGATCAAGATTCATGAATATAGACTGAAATACCCCAGGGTGCTAGAACCCTCTATATATGGTATTTTATCCATATCTTACTTCATTTTTCAAGTGTTTGAATCTTCTTAAATCTTATAAATTCTTTATAAATGAGTGGCTACTCCTTTACTTGATCATGCATGTAAGCCCATATTTTCACCTGATAAGGGCCCTTGAACCATCAACCAAAGTTGTATTTTCCTTGAAATAAAGGACCTATGATCCCTAAGAGCCCTCGAAACATTGAAACAGAACATGTAACCCTAATGTGTTTTGAGATCAACCCAAGCATGACTTACCTATCACATCATCATCAATTAAAACCACTTGATATGTGATTTTCACACTCCATAATCCAAATACCTAATAGGATTTGACATCCTTGACATCACATCACCATATACCATACTTATTAAAATTATGATTTAGAGTCACATAACCCTTCATGAATATCCACCCTCTATAATTAAAGTAAGGATGCATGGTATCTTAAGCCTTCATGAATATCAATCCTTCATTATTCCAGAAAGAATACAGGGTGTCATAACCCTTCATTAATATACATCATTCATAATTACAATAATAATACAGGGTGATAGAACCCTTCCTAAATATTCACAATCCATGTCCTAAGAATCCTAATACAAAATAAGGTATGGTCTATATGAACCTAAACAACAACAAAATATGGTTCGAGTGATTTGAACCTAAACTGTCGAAAAATAAGGTCCAAGACATATGACCATAAAATATAAAAATATAAAGGCTAAGATATTAAACCAAAAAACAATATCACCTTATTAGTTCAACTTATAGGACCTTTATCATCCAAAAAAGATACATTGTGCTTGGTAGGCCGAAAACCCGCAAAGGATGATCTGGGAAAAGTTATAGTCATCATTCACTAGACACGTGCCTTGTGTGTTATAGAAAAAATTAAGTACTCAAAAAAAAAATGAAAGAAACCAAGAATATTGTGGAGAAAATAATACTGCCATAATATCATTCAAGTTATGCTCACTAGGCCCCTAGTCTAGGAAAATGATATAGCTCTATCTCTCTCTATGGAGCATCCTCTTAGGGCCATCCCTTTGCACTAGATGTTCTCAAAACAACTGACCCTAATTCATCAATAATAATGTTTATACTAATTCTCATTCATGATCTATTCATGGAAGAAATCTAATATGATTTGTAAATTTGAGTTTGGATTTGGGTTTTCTCAACATTATTGTTATCTTGATGTCTCTAGTGATATTTGTGATATTAATTCATCAATATATCATGTATATAGTGAATGGATTTGAGGGTTTATAACTATACGAATAGATTAATAAATTTCATTCATTTTTAATGTATAAAAGGTGGGAGGAACCTCCCCAATATGGAGAATCTCTTATAAACCCCAAAATTAAAGGAGGCAAGTTATATGCCTCTTAAAACATCTATGTAGAAGATTACTTGAGCTCTATCATTATATTATATCAGGAATATATGGATTATAATAGTTGATTTTCTAACTCAGTCTCCACCTCTACAAACTTTTATAATGCATCCACACCAGAAACAACATCAAGTCTAGCCTTCTCCACCATGTTAAAAATACCTATCAATTTATACCTATCTATGAACCATGTATAATGTCAAAGGTTCCACTAAAGAATATAAGGTGAATATTTATACAATATTGTGAATTATTACCCTTCCAAGGGGACTAGATGAGGGCTCAAAAAATTCGGAAAGTAAGGATAATATTCTAAATCTGTCCACAAAGAAAGAAAAGGAGATGATTCTACAATGATTAGCACCTACTTGGTGATTCTCAGTGAGAAAACTATGATTACTTTGATTTCTTACACTTTGTTGTCTTCACCGAGGAAGGATCATTAGAATGGGAGACACTAAAGGACCCAAATATGGAATCAAAAAAGGCATGGATAGTGTTTCTTCAGGACTATCTTCTACTGCCTCCATTAGCTCTATATGACTTGGGGATCCTTATTCCTTGACCTCCTTATCATCATCCACGATAGGTCTAGCTTCTATACCCTCATGAGAATATACTAGAGATATGAGGGTTGATCGAATCTATTAATCTTCCTACAATACCCAATAAGATAATGAGAAATAATCAAAAATTTAATGGCGATTCAAATATTTGATGGTGAAAATAATGTTAGTTTTACCTCTTTGTATGAGTCATTTTGGTCTCTCATATCCTCAGTAACCACTATTGTTCTAGGAACCATAATTTTCTATGCTTGATTCAGATAATATATTTGTCCCTTCACATTGGGAATCAATGCATAGAGGTTATAGAGGAATACCTCGAACTAAGGGGTCTACTACTTGAAGGTAATGCCCTGACGAGTGGTGACATTTTCAAATCCCTCCAATGGAAACTACACCTAGAAAATAGCCTTCTATTCCTTAGTGGATAAGTTTTCTTTCCTCAAATCATCCCTTTGCTAACATATAATAGAAAATTGTAACATCCAAAGAAATTCAAATAGTTATTAAGTATTTATTTAACAGTTCGTTTATAATCTAAAACTAACTAAGAAATATTGAAAAAACCTACTTTCATGAAACTAAGGTATATTGTATAATCAAAATGAGTTTTGATTCAAATTATATAATATTACATTAAAATATCTCATCAATTATACTTTTATGAAAATTATAGTTTTCATATATAATGAAATAATATTTGACATTTAATTAATAATTTAAATTTTGAATACTAATATTATAAATGTGGTTTTATTTTGGTTAAAATAATATTTTATTATTAATAAAGTTATTTGATTATTTTTTTATAAAAAATTAAATTTTTATTTGAAATTATTTTAAAATTTCAATAAATAATTATTTTTAATTACAAGTTATACTTATAACATTTACAGATAATTAGGAAAATTATAATTAAACGTAATATAATTTAGATATATAAAATAAATGAAATTACGAAATATATATAAATACAATTTGAATATTCATAATTCTTAATATTAAATGTAATATTTTAAAATTTATAAAACATTATGAATATATATATATATATATGAATATTAAAATAAATATATATATCTTTATTTTAAATCATTAAAAAATATATATTTCATTATAAATGTAACTAATGTAAATTTATTATGTATATAATGAAATATGAAATTATTGTAATATAAGGATTATTAATTTTTTAAAAATCTTGTTTAAATTTTTTTTATATATTATGATAATTTCATTTTATAAAAAAAATCTTATATGTATTAAAAAAATTATTGATGAAAAAACAAAGTAAATAAATAAATAAAATAAAATTAAAAATAATAAAATAAAATGATGATAACAAAATTAAAGGAAGATGAACATTAGAAAATTGATGGTTCACCTTCATTTGGGGATCGATTGAACGATAAGGTCAGAGTCAAGCACCAAGACGAGGTCTGACCATAAAGTGGGATTTGACAGGGAAGAAGAACCAAATTCCAGAACTAGGAAAATATTGAGATTTGAACACCAAAGGGGTATTAGATTCAGATTGGGTGACTTTAGATCTCCTGACAGCGATGGTTTTTGGTGCGACTATAGTTTAAGGTTTGATCATGGATAAATTTGAAGTTGTAAGGATACTTGAACAGAGACAAGGGGTTACACACATGTTGTTCTTAATCACTCAACTTCTAAAAAACAATTTGAAGATCTATTATAGGTAGGTGTCTGAGTATTTTTTAGTTTATGAAATTTATATTCATTGTTTATTTATTTTTTTAAATAAACTTTAGTGACTCCCTATTATTTATCTTTATGGAATTTTTCATCTTTCCTTTATCATCTATTTTCCTATGATTGTCCTCATCCTGGATTTTTCTTCAACTAATGTCTATATTTGACACAGTAAAGATTCTATTGCTTTGATTCTTTTTGAATCATATTTCAATTTTTTCAGATGGACTTCTCACAAATTTTTAAAACCATGAAGATTAATTTGAATCAAAACAAAATGAATATATAAATATTTGTAATCTATTTCAATTAATGCATCACAGGCATAGAAAAATCGAGCATATCTTCATCATTTTTTTCTTTAGTTCCAATCTATAAACATCAATGAAACACACACACACACACACACACACACACACACATATATATATATATTTATATATATATAAATATATATAGTCTGATCTGTTATCAACTTTCTTAGAAATAATTTCACCTTAATTACATTTTTTTGGATTTTTTATTCATATGGGGCTTACAGTGGCTTAATAAATTGAATAGGTCTACCGGTTTATTTTTATGTGTGTATATATATATATATGTGTGTGTGTGTGTATAGAGGATGGATTTTCATTTTTAATTCTTGTTTTATATAATTTTTATAAATACGTGTGTTCTTGGTGACGATTCAGCAGGCTGACAAAGAGGGTAATCGAGGCAGGCAGTAACCTTTGCTTTCCATTATTCATTTATGATTTTTAGTTCAAGCGAGTAAGAGAGAATCTGAGACCGAATAGAGAATAAGGATAAGAGATCAAGATTTAAATAAAATCAAATTGGTAATGGAGTTTTATTTTATATAGAAAATTCTTATTATATGGATTTTATTTTGAAAATTATATTTCATTATAATTATTTAAAGAACCCATATTTTACAAACATTCATGGAAAAATTGAATTTTTAAGGGATTATTTTGTTCTTAAACCATTTATGATTTTATATTAGAGGGGATTAAATTTTAAATCAAGTACTTTTCTGAATTTTACTTTTATAAATATCATTACTTAATTAATCAAATTATTTAATTTATGTGAAAAGTGTTATATTTTTCAAAACAATTATAATTTTGCATTTCTAAATTTATTTTACAAAATAGAATTATTTTTTCAAGTTATAAATTAATATTTTTGTAGAAACTATGTGTATAAATATTAATACTACTGTGAAAATTATTAAAAAATATCATTTTATAATTATAATTTTATTGGTGTTAATTTCAAATGAAAATTCATGTTAGTAAAGTTTATTAAACCATATTATAAATTTTTATCAATTGACATCATGGATGTCACATTTTCATACTGACATGGTCGTGAATTATGAATATCAATTAAATTCTATCAATTTAATAAAACATTTTTTAATTTTAATTGCAATGTGTGTTTAATTTCAAACTTTAAAATTACAAAATTCATGGATTTCTAAAAATTTCTAAATTATTTTATGAAAATAAATTTTTTATAAATAATCGAGGAAGTATAATTATTTTATTTTTTGAAAAATTCTTTTATTTTTAAAAATTGTTTTGATGGTTTGCTATTGAGAATCTTGGATCTTCAAAAAATGTTTTCTTTAAAATTTGATATGGTACTTGGGTATGAGGAGGGGAAATGAGGAATGGGTAGTAAACCCACAACATCAAAGTACATTTTACTGCCAATGATATTACTTATAGCCAAATGGTTTTTCCTATGATCTATCAAGTATCAAAATAATTCATAAATAAAGTATTATATTCAAAATGATATTAACTGAGAAATACAAGTGTTTTCAAAGAAGTATTTTTTAAATGAATTTTCAAAATAAGTATGTTTGAAAGGTTGTTATATATATCAAATAATTATATTCGATATAATGTATTTCAAAAAAGTTTTAAATTAGTTTTTATAAAATCATTTTCCACTGGTTTTAAAACCCCTTACTAGGAAATTTAATACTTATCCCATATTTCTTAAAATATTTACATAGGTATCTTAAAAGTTCTAATATAAATGACTTATATTATGCAGTTACATCACACATAGAATTTTTTTTGTACAACACTGATAAAATTTTAAGGTGTTTTTTAATTCTATAGATCCTAGATAAAAAAATGTCTTTGATTGTATAAACCACTATGCATTTTTCAATTATTTTTATAAACAAAATTACACAACATGTTTTTAGAACTAATACTGGAAGAGCGAGTTAGGGTTGTTACATTTGGTACTAGAGGAATGGTCTAGACAAATTTGGAGGTTATATATTGTCATTTAAGGAAAAAAATATACGCGATAGAATTTTCTTTGAAACTTTTATGTAATTAAGTTCCCTCAGAAGTCCAATCGTTCCAATTCTAAAGTTGGAAATTCAAAACTTTTTCATTTCTAAACAACGAATTACAAGGAAAAAATTCATTTAAGGGGGGAGAATGTAACATCCTATGAAATAAAAATAGCAATTAAGTATTTATTTAATAGTTCATTTAGAATTTAAAACTAACTAAGAAATATTTTTTATAAAATCTTTTATGAAACTAAAGTATATTTAATAATCAAAATTATTTTTCATTCATATTATATAATGTTACTTAAAAATATCCCATCAAATATGCCTTTATGAAATTTAAAGTTTTTTTATCTTTTAAAATAATATTTGATATTGAATTATTATTTTCTATTATAAATAATTTTTTTATAAGCGTGATATTTTTTTGAAAAAATATTTCATTATAAATAAAGTTATTCGATTAATTTTGTATAAAAAATTAAATTTTTTTTCTTAAAGGATTATAAAATTATTATAAATAAATATTTTTAATTACTTGTTATACTTATAACATTTAATAACGATGATGAAAGTAATAATTGAACATAATATAAGGTAAAGATATGAAATTAATGAAATTATGAAAATATTAATAAATAAAGTTTGAATATTCATAATTATTAATATTATAAGTAATGTTTTAAAATTAATAAAAAATATGAATAAATATATATATGTGTGTGTGTGTGTGTGTTATTATTAAAATAAATTCATACCATAATTTTACATCATTAAAGACAATATATTTCATTATAAATGTAAATAATATAAATTTATTATGTATGTTGTGAAATATGAAATTATTGTAATATAAGAATTATTAATTTTTATAAAATCTTATTTGTAGATAGTTTTTAAATATTATGATAATTAATTTTTTATAATAAAACTAAATTTCTTATATGTATTAAAAAAATTGATTGATGGAATGTTAAATATAAATAAATATAATAAATAAAATGAATAAATAAAAAAATGATGATAAAAAAATTTAAAAATGAAGATAAAATCGTGAAAATTGAGGGTTCAAATTTATTTTGGGTTCATTCAAAGGAGAAAATTCAGGGCCAAGCATTAAGAGGAGGTCTGACTATGAAGAGGGATTCGATGGGGAAGAAGAACAAAATGACAGATCTCGAAACATATCATGATTCAAATACCAAAGGGGGTTTGGATTCAAATAGTGTGACTCTTGATCTCTTGGATGTGATGACTTTCAATGTGACTGTGGTTTATGGTTCGAGCATAGATCAATTTGAAGCTAGAAAGAGATTTGAACATATAGTATGGGTTGACCACCAGTTGTTCTTCATGACCGACATTCTACAAATCTATTGTTGGTAGGTTTCTAAATCATCTTCAGGTTATTAAATTTTTGTTCTTCCTTTCCTAATTTTTGTTCACTGGACGTCATTTATTTCATATTATTTCTAATTATTTAATTTTTCCTCTTCCCTTCATCCTCAGTTGTCCAGTGATTATCGTTTATCTTAGATTTTTCTTAAAATAACATCTCTATTTGAAATAGTATAGATTCTAATTCTTGAATTATTTGTGAATCGATTGTCAACATTTTCTACTAGTGTTATCATGACTTTTTAAAATCCTGAAGATCAATTTGAATCAAAATGAAATGAATATATATATTACCAATCTATTTCAATTATTACACTGTAAGAATAGGAAAATTGAGTATCCCTTCCTCATTTTGTTCATTAATTCCAATCTATAAACATCAAAAAAACATAAAAATATATGTATATTGATCTTTTATCATCTTTCTTTGTAATCATTTCACCTCAATCACATAATTTTTTTATTTTTTATTCATTTGCTGCTTACGATGGCTCAATAAATGGACTATTTCCGCTAGTTTATTTTTGAGTGTATATATATGTATGTATTAGGAGAGGATGCATTATCATGTGTCCTTCTTATTTTTTTGAGTGTATATAAATATGCGTGTTCTTGGAGATTAGTCAAAATGATGAAAAAAGGTAATTGTGGTAAGAAGTATCATTTTATTTCCTTTATTCATTTATGATTTCCATTTTATGGGAGTAAGAGAGAATTAGACTCCAAATATTGAAGAAGGATAAGATAAATAGACTTCTTACAAATCTAATTAGTATGGGAATTTATTTTTATATAGAGAATTTTTATTCTAATGATTTTATTTTGAGAATTATATTTCATTATAATTATTACAGTAACCCTTATTTTATATATTTTCATATATGAATTTAAATTTTTAAGAGATTATGTTGTTCTTAAACCACTTATGATTTAATTTTGTAGTGGATTAAATTTTAAAGAAACTAATTCAATTATATTAATTTTTATAAAAAAATTTATTTAAGTAAGAAAATTATTTATTTTATGTGAAAAGTGTTATATTTTAAAAAAACATATTTTTGTGTTTTTAAATTTATTTTACAATATAGAATTATGTTTTCAATTTAAAAACTAATATTTTTTTAGAAAATATGTGCAATATGATAATATTGTTATTACTATTATTAAAAAAATATACTTTTCAAATTATAATTTTATTGGTGTTATTTTTTAATGAATATTCATGTCAGTAAAGTTTATTAAACCATATCATCAGTTTGTAAGAATCGAAATCATGGATGTTTTATCTTATTAATATTTTCATGACTTATTATATACTCCCTTTACGAATTTTATATAAAATGTGCATAATGTGTGTGAAATATTAATATTTTAATACTAAGTATAATTTTTGATCATTTTTAGAAGTTGTCCAATTGTGCAGTTTACTATTTTATTTATAACTCTTAGACTACTGATCTAAATAGTGTGTTTCTTGTTTTTTATGATTCCTAATTCAATATAAAAAATTTCATTATAAGGGATCGTGGGCTAATTCTTCCATTTGAAGGCTCATATGGACCCCACAAGAGGGCCTATAGAATCTGTGAAGAAAGTGGACCAGTCATGAAGATTGAATTACTGGGATCAATATAGCTGTTCAATTTCCTTCATTATCCTCAAAGGATCTAGGGACAATGTAAGGAGTTTTGGATAAAAATTTCAAGGCCCAACTCCAAAAACAAGGGGCCCAACATATGCTTTGAAGTCCAGCCCACCATTCTGTCTGAGAAATAAAATCAGTATAGTATGAATGACATATCTAATGATGTAAGAATCAAATAAATCTTATATTTTTTAGTGTGAAAGAGGGGATATATGAGGCTGACTTTGTTAAATAAATAATTAGGTTTTGAAGGTATCTTCCTATTCAAAAACCCTTTTACATTTTGGACTTCAAAAATACTGGATTGAAATGAACAGATTAAAATTGTTTAATCAACCAACCAAAACATTGGCTCCATAGGTCCAAATGACTCAAAATTTTGAGAGAGGTCATCCAACTTTATTATATATAACTTGGAAGAAGGAGATATCTCTAGATTCTTCTTTCTGAATTGCCAACTTGGCGTTGCAATTGGAAGGACAGATTGGGAATGAAAACAGTCCACTTCCTTGGGCTATAAATGCATCCCCCTCCTTCCCTTCAAGGGGTTGGCATTTCAGAAGAGAGGAGCACATATTGGTACGACCAAAGCCTTTACAAATGCTTGGGAGGACCTGCCATACTCTAGTTTTCACTTGATATACCCTTCCTCCTCTCTTTGTTTCCTTTCACTTTTGTGTTGTTCTTTGTTTATAATCATGTAAGTTTGTGTTTTGTAATTCTGTTTTAATGCTAGTTTCTTCTTCAATTTCTTTTATTCCCATCCATATTCAGTAGATTAATATTAATTTTCTTAAAATATTTTAAATACAGGTGAATCCCCTTCCCTTATTTTGCTTCTTCATTCAATCAAAAGTCCATTTTTTTAATTCTCATCGTTGTTCGTGTGTGTGTGTTCGACGCACCACTCTTTTATTATCCCTTTATTTTCCTTTTATTGTTAATTTTTCATCATAATCATTACTACCAGATTATTAAACACCAAAATTTTTGAGTAAATTTCTCATTGGGGTGGGTAAAAATTTAGGGATGTCAAGTGATTGAGAGTATTTTCTCGATGAGTATTCGTTAATTTAACATTGTGTATGTTGGAATTAACATGTCATGGATTAATGACATATTTTGTTTAACATGTGGTTTCCATGGATTATTGGAACCATAAATAAACTACCATAAATAAGTAATGGTAATGATTATAACCCTAAGTTAATTTAACACTTGGATTAAATCCTTAACACTTAGGAATTCCAATCAACGTTATCTTATGAAGTGGGTGTTAATTTAAATACAATATAAATAAAATCTTAAGGATATCACAAGATTATCTCCCTAATGATGAAATCACCCCAATCTTTATCAATTTGTTAAATCAAACATCATCCATAAATTATTTCATAAGCTCTGCAAACAAACCCCCCAATCAGAATACAATTAACTAAAAACAAATGACTATTACAAAGTATCATCGCCGAGGATTCGATCCGGGTGCTGCTATACACATTAGCAGAGCACCGGAACTTTGACCGGTTGATTGAAGACAATTGGCCATGCATTTCAAATTGCATAATTTCTGGGGATGGTGCTTTAAGTAGTCATTTGTTTCTGATTATTGTAAAAAAACAAAAAAAACAAAATTTAAAAAAAATTGAAAAAATACAAAGAAAAACATGTCTTCATCTTTCTTCCAAAATCTCTATGAATTCCCTGTAGCCTTCCAAACAATCCCTCAGATTTGTTTGACCCTAAAATTGAGTGAACACTTCACCAAATTAGGAGGAACATAATAGATAATCAAATAATTCAAAAACCATTCTTTTCCCAACAAATTGAATTAGATATGGCCAATCATAGGGAACAAACTCTTAAAGAACTTGCTGCCCCTGGTACGAATTACCAAACTCTTGGTATTAAATATCCAAACATAGAGGCTGACTTTGAACTCAAATCTGGTGTGATTCATATTCTCCCTCATTTCCACAGGCTATCCGGTGTGGATCCACATCTCCACCTTAAAGAGTTTCAAGTAGTGTGCTCTACCATGAAGCCTCAAGGGGTTTCTGAGGAAAAAATCAAACTTCGAGCATTCCATTTCTCAATAGTTGACACTACTAATTCATAGATTTACTACCTCCCTTCTGGTTCCATAAACACATAAAATGACATGAAGTGAATTTTCTTAGAAAAATTCTTTCATGCTTCTCATAATGCTTCTATCCGAAAGGAAATAAGTGGTATTCGTCAATTCCCAAGTGACTCACTCCATGAATACTAGGAGAGGTTCAAGAAGCTTGTTGTAACCTGCCCACACCAAAAAATCCATGATCAAATCTTGATCCAATACTTCTATGAGGGGTTATTGGCTATGGAGAGAACTACCATTGATGCAGCAAGTGGCAGTGCTCTTGTGGATAAAACTCATGCAGCTATAAGAGATCTCTTAAGTAACATGGATGTAAACACACAAAAATTCCATACTCGAGCACATGCTCAAGTAAAACAAGCCCAATATAACCAATAAATTGAGCCGAACAAGATGACTGATTGGATGAGTGAACTTACAGGTCTTGTGAGACAACTAGCTATGGCTACCAAATCCCCTACCTCCTCTTCTCCACAATCAATGTTTCTTGAAACTGTCAAAAACTGTGGAATCTGCAACTCTCCATCTCATCCAACTGACACATGTCCACAAATTCAAGAGGACCAATCCGATTCATCTGGACCAATGGAGCTCAATGCAACATATGATTAGCGGAACACCAATCCTCAACTATCTGGATAGTTTGTTAAAAACGTCAACCAAACTCACTCTGAGCTCTCCTCTTCTTCCTACAACCTTGTCCATAGGTATGGTAATCCCATATCTCATCCTCCTCAATTACATCCTCAAAACCCAAACCAATTCCAATATGGTCAAGGTGTTGGTAACTTCCAACAACCTTATCCTTTTCTTCCTCAACCTAAAAGGAACAATTCTCCTCCTAGATTCCATTATCCTAGTGAGCCTTCCCAATTAAAAAACCAATACAATCACTTTCCCAAGAACCAAAATCATGGTAATATCAATTTGGGACAAGCCTCTTCTTCTAAGAAACCATGGGAAAGTGCAGTGGAAGATCTTGCCTCTTTCACCAATTCTAGACTCAAGAACATTGAAACCCAAATTGGTCAACTGGTATCCCACCTTAGTCAGCATCAACCATCTAATTCTTCCCAACTTCCAGCTCAACCATTACCCAACCCTAAGGGTAATGTAAGTGAAATTGAACTTAGATCGAGAAAGAAAATTATTATTCCTCAAGATAAGTCCTCTAACCCTCATTTAAATATTGACCTAGAAAATGAAAAGGAAAAGAAATTTGAAAAGGAACCTGAATCCATTCCTTCACATCCTTCAATTCCACATAGGAACCCAATTCCTTTTCCTGAAGCCGTTTCTAAGCCAATGAAGTCCTTTGAACCCGATCCTGAAATGCTCGACATGTTTAGATGTGTTGAAGTCAATATTCCCCTCTTAGATGCAATAAAACAAATTCCTAAGTATGCAAAGTTTCTCAAGGAGTTGTGTACCCATAAGAGGCAACTTAGTACCTTAGAAAATGTTTCAACCCAAGAGTCCATACCAATTAAGTGCAAAGATCTAGGGACCTTTACGGTTCCATGCCAAATTGGAAGTTCCAACTTTGATGATGCACTCATAGACCTAGGAGCCTCAATTAATGTCATGCCCAAATCTATCTTCTCAATCCTTGGTCTAGGTCCCTTACATCCAACGGGTGTTGTAATTCAATTAGCCAATCGAAGAACAACCAGTCCTGAGGGAATAATTGAGGATGTCCTTGTCTGAGCCAATGATATTATCTTCCCTGGTGATTTCTATGTCCATGACATGGAAGGTGAGATAAACTATTCTTGATCTCCCCTAATTCTAGGAAGACCATTCCTCATGACTGCGAGGACCAAGATTGAGGTCCATTCCAGAATCTTATCCATGGAATTTGGTGACCAACTATTCAAGTTCAACATTTTCCAATCCATGTGATACCCATCTGAGGATCACTCTGAATTCTCAATCCATGATTCTGAGGACACTTCTAAGAGTCAATAGAACCCCAATCCACCATTTTCTTCATGTTCTAATGACAAAGGATCTTGTGAAATCTACACCATGATTAAAAAAGTCATAAATAGTGAAGTTGATGTGGACATTTTATTCATAGACTCTATCAATATTGGGGATCTTGAAAACTCTCTTGAATCCCACATCAACTCTGATATCTACTGCGCCACCTTGGACAATATTAAGGAAAATGAATCTGAATCAACTGAAGTCCCTTCTTCCATTCCTGAGTTGTCTAACCCAAAAATGAAAGATGAGACTGATCTAAAACCTCTTCCTAAAAACCTGAAATATTCATTCCTTTTCCGTGATCACTCATATCCTGTCATTATCTCTGCTTCACTTACCAAAACTGAGGAGTCCAAACTTGTTCAGGTGTTAGAGGAAAACAAAAAGGCCTTAGGGTGGACCCTAGATGACATACTAGGAATCAACCCTGCCCTTTTCATGCATCAAATCCATCTTGAGGAATCATCCAAACCAATTAGACAACCACAAATAAGACTCAATCCACTCATCCTTGAGGTAGTTAGGGAAGAGATCACCAAGCTTCTTCAAGCTAGTATTATCTACCAAATTTCTGATAGTAAATGGGTTAGTCCAATTCAAGTTGTACCTAAGAAGGGTGGGATAACTATTGTCACAAATGAACATGGAGATGTAGTCACAACTCGAGTGAAGAACAAATGGCATGTGTACATCGACTATAGGAAATTGAATGTTGAAACAAGAAAAGATCACTAACCTCTTCCATTCCTTGATCAAATTCTGGAACGATTAGCCGGAAAGTCACACTATTGCTTTCTTGATGGATACACTGGCTACTTTCATATCCCAATTGCACCTCAGGACCAAGAAAAGACTACTTTCACATGCCCCTTTGGAACATATGCATATAGAAGAATGCCTTTTGGCCTTTGCAATTCTCCTGCAACATTCTATAGGTGTATGATGAGTATCTTTTCTGAATTCATTGAACACTACATGGAAGTCTTCATGGATGACTTCACCATTTATGGTAAGTCATTTGAATCTTATTTGAATTCACTCTCTCTAGTCCTCCAAAAGTGTGTCAAGTGTAAACTTGTGTTAAATTTTGAAAAATGCCACTTCATGGTTGAAAATGGGATTGTTCTAGGGAACATAGTTTCAAAAGATTGTATTAAAGTCGATCCTACCAAAATTGAAGTGATCCAATCACTTCCTCAACCCAAATCTGTTCGAGACATCCGTTCATTTCTCAGTCATGCCAGTTTCTATCAGAGATTCATCCATAACTTTAGTAAAATTTCCCTCCCACTCACTCGGTTGCTCTAAAATGATGTCCCTTTCCAATTAGATGAGGTTTGCAAGATATACTTCATTGAACTCAGAACTACTCTTACATATGCCCCGATAATCCAACCCCCAGATTGGTACTTACCCTTTGAGTTGATGTGTGATGCTTCTGATAGAGCTATTGGGGCTGTTCTTGGTCAAAGAAGAGAAAAAATTCATCATGTGACCTATTATGCCTCAAAAACATTTGATGAAACTCAATATCACTACACTGTCACTGAAAAAGAACTTTTACAAGTTTTTTTCCTTAGATAAATTCCGGACCTACCTCTTAGGTGCCAAAATCATCATCTTCACAAACTATTCTGCTATAAAGTTCTTACTCAAGAAAAGTGATTTGAAACCGAGGCTAATAAGATGGATCCTAATGATCCAAGAGTTTGACCTTGAAATCAAAGATATACTAGGAAAAGAAAACCATGTGGCTGATCGCTTGAGTAGAATTTCTAATTCTTCTCATTCTGAAATCATCGATCCTGAATTCCCCACTGAGCGCATTTCATCTCTCACTCCAAAAATACCATGGTATGCCCCAATTGTAAATTACTTGGTTTCTAGTGTTTTTCCTGAATATTTTTCAAAATAAAAAAAAATAAAGTTGAAAAGTGATTCAAAATACTATTGTTGGGAAGAAAATAAACTTTGGAAAACTGGGCCTAACATGGTAATAAAGAGATGTGTCGATGAAAATGAACATTCTTCCATCTTAGTATTCTGTCACTGAATTCCTGGTGGTTGACACTTTGGACCACAAAGGACCTTCTGAAAGGTCCTAGACTCTGGATTCTTCTGGCCTTCACTCTTCAAGTACTCACATGAGTTCTGTCAATCATGTCCGACTTGCAAAAAGTTTGGCACAATTTCCAAGAGAAATAAAGTGCCCCAAAACCCTTTAATTTTCTGTGAGATCCTCGATGTTTGGGGTATCGATTTCATGGGACCATTTCGCCCTTCCAATGGATTCTCATACATCCTTCTTGCAGTTGATTGTGTTTTTAGGTGGGTCGAGGCCAAACCCACTAGAAAGGATCATTCACATACTGTTAGTGACTTCCTAAATACACGAATCTTCCATCGATTTAGCACGCATAATAGAAAAATGGATTCTATTTCGAAAAAGAATGGGTTTGTACATAAAACATCAACTTGATATCACCCCCAAACAAATGGAGTGGATGAACTTTCTGATAGAGAAGTGAAAAGAGTACTTTAGAGAATTGTAAAACCCAACAGAAAAGACTGTCCTGAAAGACTCGGTGAAGAACTTTGGGCTTATCGAACTGCCTATAAAACACCCATTGAGATGTCTCCTTTTAGGGTAGTTTTTGGTAAAGCATGTCATCTACCAGTTGAAATACAATATAATTATTTTTGGGCTGTGAAAACTTGTAATTTTGATTGTGAAAAATCTGGTGAAGAAAGATTGTTGCAATTGTCTGAACTAGAGGAGATTAGACTTGATTCTTATGAGAATTATAATCTCTACAATGAAAAATCCAAGGCTCTCCATGACAAACACATCCCGAGAAAGGTATTCCATGAAGGTGATAAGGTAATGCTCTTTAATTCTTGATTTCAGCTTCACCCAGGTAAGCTTAATTCTCATTGGGAAGGTCCTTTTCTTATTAATAATGTTTACCCATTTGGTGCAGTGCAAGTCCAAGACCCCTCTTCCAAAAGGACATTCACGGTTAATGGACATCGGTTAAAGCATCACCATGATAGGATGCACAATCCTGGATCAACATCGACTTCCACTGGATCTCCAACTTCTGCAGTCGACCCACCACTAGATGGAGATGGAGACCAACAAAATTCAAACCATGGGGCACCTCTTTCCCTTTAACTCTCACTCTCTCTCTCTTCCTCCCTCTACCTCTTTCTTCTTCTTCCTCTATCTTTAAATTTTTTACCACTTTCTTTATCAAACCCTTTTTTTTTCACTTTCTCTTTTTTGTGAGTGTGTCTTTATTAACAAATAAAAAAAACTCTAAAAAAAATCATAAAAAAAACATAAAAAAAAAAGAGTCATGCTTACTCAACATCAAGTTTTGAAATTTTTTCCAACCTTTTTGGGGAGTTAACAGACATGTTTTCATCTAAAAAATTTTGTATTTTCATCATGACTTTGGATAAATAATTTTTGTGTCAAAATTAACAAATTTTGAATGCTCAATTTTTGATTTGGAAAATTCTTTTCCCAAACCGTGAGGAACAATATTTTCTTTCATGCCAAGGCCACCTATGTCAATATTTTCAAAATGTGTGTTTTCACCCCCATTTGTGAGTCTTGAGTTTGTGGACCTTCGAGCTGAATTTCCTACCTTAGTGTGCATTAATATGATAGAGGGATTTTCTGAACCACATGAGAATCACAATAGCCAAATAGCCTCCCATTTCCCTTACATTAATCCTCCTTTTGAAAGCCCCTTCGATCCTATGAAAACCTTTTCTTTGATAGCCACATTACAATCCCAATACATTTTCCCACCAAATATCAACATGGATTTTCATTGCATAATTTTTGAAATTTAAGTTTGGGGGATGGATTTCATTATGGGTACCCTTTTTTGATTTCACCGTGTTATTATCTACTTGAGGGAATGTATTAATTTCAGTGTGGGGGAGAGGTTTTCATTCTGTGTGTTTTGGGGAATGTAATGTAATTTCATTTATGTAATTTTGTAAATTTTATTGGCAAGTTTTCAAAAAAAAAAAAAAAAAATTTGGTTGTTTCTTAGGTAGGTCAAAAATCACTCTTCTTCAACCTTTGGTCTTGTTATAACTATTACAATTAGTGTCGTGAGGAGATCAATCATGGGTTGGGCTATGAGTGTGATATCATTTCCAAGTTCAACATTCGAAAAAAAATAAAAAAAAGAACACTTGTATTATATTCTTATGTCATTGGGATAAGTTTTGTGGTTTGTAAATATTTCATCTTCTCATCCCCTTCAAATTTTCTTCCTCTATTGTGTCTTTATTTACACAATAATTCCCTTATAAAATATGTGTTTTCATTTCCTTCCATGTTTTATTTTAAAAAAATGTGCATTGCTTATTCTAGGTTGGTGTTTTACCCTTCTTCTTCTTTATCTTGGACATTATATTCCTACCGTCCCATAGCCACAGAAAAACCACTTAAAAAGACCTCTTGATTCTTGTGCACTTTGGATAGGGATTGGAAGCTGAGATCTCTTTCAAACTCTAAGATTTTCACTTTTGGTTCGTGAAAGAGTGAACTTCCACAAATGAATTTTATCATCTTGATAGGTGTGAGTTTTGAGTGTCCACATTTACCATTTCTAAATTTGAACATGAAAAAAATGAATTAGTTTTTGAACATTGTTTCTATAACAACTTGTGGTGGAATTCAAAATGGATGAGTGAAATAGTATAAACCTCCCCTGATTGGAGATTTTTTTTAAAATATTTTTTGGTGAGTGAAAATGATTTTGTCATGTTTTTATATTTGTTTCACATGAGGACATGCACAAAAATAAGTGTGGGGGAGTTGATGTTATTAATATTTTCATGACTTATTATATACTCCCTTTACTTATTTTATATGAAATGTGCATAATTTTTGTGAAATATTAATATTTTAAAACTAAGTATAATTTTTGATCATTTTTAGAGGTAGTCCAATTGAGTTAGTTTACTATTTTATATATAACTCTCATCCTATAGATCCAAATAGTGTAGTTCCTATTTTTTAGGATTCATAATTTAATATAAAACATTTCATTAGAAGGGATCATGGGATAATTCTTCCATTTGAAGGTTCATATGGACCCCACAAGAGGGACTACAGAATCTGTGAAGAAACTGGACCAGTCATGAAGATTGAATTACTGGGATCAATCTAGAAGTTCAATTTCCATAATTCTCCTCAAAGGATCGGGGGACAATATAAGAAGTCTTGGATAAAAATTTCAAGGCCCAACTCCAAAAACAAGGGGCCCAACATATGCTTTGAAGTCAATCCCACCATTCTGGCCGAGAAATAAAATCAGTACAGTATTCATGACATATCTCATGATGTAAGAATCCAATATAGCTGATATTGTTCAGTGTGAAAGAGAAGATATAGGATCCCTACAGTTTTGAATAAATAATTTGTTTTTGAAGGCATCTTCTTATTCAAAAACCCTTTCAAATTTTGGACTTCAAAAAGATTGGATTGAAATGGAAAGATTAAAATTGTTTAATAAACTGGCCATAAATTTGGATCCATAGGTATAAATGAATCCAAATATTTATAGAGGTTGGCCAAATTTATTATCTACAACTTTGAAGAAGGAGATAACTCAATATTCGGCTGTCTGAATAGCCAAATTGGCGATGCAAGTGGGGTGACAGATTGAGAATGAAAACAATCCACTTCCTTGGGCTATAAATGCATCCCCCTCCTCTCCTTCAAGGGGGTTGGCATTTCCGAAGAGAGGAGCACATATTGGAACGACCAAAGCCTTTAAAAAGGCTTTGGAGGACCTTCTATACTCAAGTTTTCACTTGAGATACCCTTCCTCTTCTCTTTGTTTCCTTTCACTTTTGTGTTGTTCTTTGTTTATAATCTTGTAAGTTTGTGTTTTGTAATTCTGTTTTAATGAAAGTTTCTTCTTCAATTTCTCTTATTCCCATCCATATTCTGTAGATTAATATTAATGTTTATAAAATATTTTAAATACAGTTGAATCCCCTTCCCTTCTTTTGCTTCCTCATTCAATCAAAAGTCCATTTTTTAAATTCTCATCATTGTTCGTGTGTGTGTGTTCGACGCGCCACTATTTTCTTATCCATTTATTTTTATTATATTCTTAAGTTATCATCATAATAATTACAACCAGATTTTTAAACACCCAAATGGATGAGTAAATCTCTCATTGGGGTGAGTCAAAATTTATGGATGTTAAGTGATTTAGAGTATTTGCTCGATGAGTATTCGTTAATTTAACATTGTGTATGTTGGACATAACATGTCATGGATTAATGAAATTTTTTGATTAACATGTGGTTTCCATGGATTATTAGAACCATAAATACACTATCATAAACAAGTAATGGTAATTAATAGAACCCTAAGTTAAGTTAATGCTTGGATTGAATCCTTAACACTTAGGAATTCCAATCAACGTTATCTTGTGAAGTGGGTGTTAATTTAAATGAAATATAAAGCAAAGATCAAGGATATCACAATATTAACTCCCTAATGATGAACTCACCCCAATATTTATCAATTTTTTTAAATAAAATGTCATCCACAAATTATTTCATAAGCTCTGCAAACAAACCCCCCAATCATAATACAATTAACTAAAAACAAATGACTATTACAAAGTATCATCGCCAAGGATTCAACCCGAGTGCTGCTATATACATTAGCAGAGCACCAGAACTATGATTGGCCGATAGGTGACAATCGTCCATACGTTTAAATTTTTCATTTGAATATCAACAAGAAAATGGATTACAAATATCAATAACATTATATGCATTAAATAAAATATTTTTTTAAATTTTATTATGAGGTTTGTTTAATTTCAGACTTTGAAATTACTAAATTCATCAATTTCTCCAAATATTAGAAGTATTTTATAAAAAAAATGTTTTGAAAAATGATCAAGGAATTATAATTATTTTCTTATCTGAAAAAAAATTTAGTAGTTTTTAAAAGTTGTTTGAGGTGTTGTTATTAAGAAAGGTGGATCTTAAAGAATGTTCTCTTTAATATTTGATGCAACACTTAGGTATCGGGGGGAGAATGGGAAATGGGGAGTTAACCCACAACCTCATAAGATGTTGTCCTACTAGTGATATTTTTTAGAGCCACATGGTTTTTATAGGATCCACCTAGTATCATAATAATCCATAAAAAATATTATTTTCAAAATGATTTCAAAGGAGAAATTTAGGTGTTTTCCAAGATGTATTTTTTAAATGAATTTTCAAAATAATTATGTTTTAAAGATATATATATATATATATATAAAATAATTATTTTTTATATAATGTATTTTAAAATATTTTAAATAGAGTTTTTGAAAATTATTTTTTGTTGGTTTTAAAACACCTTACTAAGAAATTTAATGCTCATCCCATATTTTAAAAAATATTCAAACAAGTATCTTAATAGTTTTAAAATGGAATACTTTATTTAGTGAGTTAGTGCACATGAAGGAAATTATTTTATAATTTTATTTTTGTACAAATATATTTACACAGGTATCTCAAAAGTTATAAAATGGATGACCTCACTTAAGAAGAAAGCACACATGAAGAAATTTATTATATTATATATTTTTTATTTCTATACAACTCTGATAAAATTGTAAGGTGTTCTTTAATTCTCCAGAACCTAGATCAAAAAAGGTACTTCGTTTTATAAAGAACTATCTATTTTTTATTAACTTTTATTAAAAAATTATATAGAATGTTTGTAGTGTTGAATTCATAATAATGTCTATGGGTTGTTATAGAAATGCTAGCATGTTCAGGACTTTTCCTACAAGCAACTCTCTCATCATAGCAATTTCAATCAGCACCTTTAACAATGATAAAGATAACTCTATATGTTTAAACTTCTTATGAGGAATCTCTAGATTCTTTGATCTTCTAGGTGAAGTTTTATTTCCATGCATTGGATTGGATTCCCCTTCGATCATTGGTGGTAACCACGTGGGCTTTTTCACCAATACAGCTAGATTCCCATTTGGGTATAAATAAATCCAAGATTTGGCATAGATTTTGGAAAGACTAACATCCATACCCGTCAGATGGAATTTCACTTGGGTTTGAGTCTTCTCTTTAGATAACATCTACTAGAATTGATGGACCACCCTAAAATTCCTTTCCAACTATACTTGGGGTGGGGTCAAGCATCTCGTTTGTACACACAAGAACTTCTTCCAGAATCCGGAAGTTGTATAACACTCATAAAAGATCTTGTAGTCTCATGCCCGAGGAACACGCAAATTTTTTTAGTGGGTTGTGAAAACACATAACAAGAGGATCACACGTTCTGTAACTCTTTAGCACATGTAATTTAGTCCGAACAAGGAAAACACTAAATCCCAGGGCATGTACCCTGGATACACGGTAGCCGAGGTACAGGGTGTATAAGTGGAAAGTGAACTGTAACACCTCACCCCTACCTCATTGGCTTGGGGAGGCGGTGAGGGATACTTGGCCTTAAGAAAAGTTCCCAAGACTCCAAAGGATGGTAATAAATGTCGAGGGATTCATGATCAAATTGGGCAACCATTTTCCCTTAAGACAAAACCAACTAAACCATCCATTAACCACCACTATATGATGCGTGTCAATAAAACATTCCAACATGAATTCCCAAAAGACACCCAAATGTTCCACAATACATCCCAAAACCAAAACAAACAACACAATATAAGAGTACTACGTGGAAGAAAAAACATCAAATCACCACGTGCCATGATACCACCACAGCTCTACACCAAGTTTCAAGCTCCAAGCTCCACCCAGACATCATGATGCACCACTAAAGGAGGGTGATGCCTTACCTTTGTCCATGTCACGGTACACAACATCTGCAAAGACAACAACGTGCCAAATCAGGGGGTGAGTACTAAAACACATTAGGTTTCCACCAAATGACTTCTCTACACACGCCACTAGGATAAAACCCTTAGAACATTTATATAAAATTTTTTATATAAAACAACTTATATAAAATAATCACAAGTACAATCATTTCCATAGGCCAAACATTCCCTTACCAATCCATCACACCCAAACCAAGCAACCAAGGGAATTCCAACCAAATATGCCACAATCCATTTCATCATTCACATACAAGCACAACAATTTCCAACTTGCAAAGAAATGCACAACAAAAAACCAAAACAACCAAATGGTGGAGCTTCTGTCCAACCCGTTCACCCATTAACAACTAGTGGCTCTTCTCTTCTACTTATCCTTTGATGGTGTCCCTTCCATCTACTATCCATCCCATTTTTATAGTGGTACTTCTCACCACTTCCACACAACATTCCCATCAAGCCATAAACAAGAATATGACCCACCAAGGTCACAACAACATGCAATCAACCAACTCTATCGCAGACCAGTCCACTTCAATAAATCGTCCATTTATTAAAAACCATTTTCCATGCCAAACAAAATTTCAATAAAAACAACAACTTTATTGAAATTTTCTTTCCATAAACCATTTTCCCAAATCAATCTCAACAACCCATTTTAAAATCTCTATTTTAAAATCCACAACAATAGCATTTCACCATAAAACCCCATTTTTCCCCAAAAATCCCCAAAACATCACCAAAGTGATTTCCAAACAACATCGCACATCAAAACCCAATTAATTTCAAGCCAAAAAAATTAATTATAACCAAAAAACCCACTAGATCTAACCTAGTGGAGTCGAGAGAGAAGCCACCTATCTTTAGGGTTCCCGAGAAATTGACCCACAAGCAATCACACCTGAAATCCGGCGAACACCCCCCGAAACCTCTCTAGATCCCCTTACCTAACCATCAGAAGCCTTAAAATCATCATCCAAGGCAACCAAAACCCTATATTTACACAAAACAAGTGTATATCTAGAAAACCAAGAAAGGGGGAGATGTGGATCTAGATGAACCCACAAGAAAACCAAGAGGAGAGACTTACCCCAGAGAAACCACCACGAAACCCCTTTGAAGTGCTTCAAAAATCAGTGGAAGATCACCTTCAACCCCTGAGAACCCAAAATCCTGAGTGAGGCTCGAGTGGGTGGAAGTTTAGAGTGTTTTGGGTCAAGCCCAAGAGAACCCAAATATAAAAACCATACTTTTAAGGGGCCGCACGGTTAGCCCGCACGGCTTAACAACCCGTGCTCTAACCGTACACACGCTACTGCCTCAAGAGAAAGGGTCTGCACGATTGCCTCGCATGGTTTGGAAAACCCTGCGCAGGCTGTGCGAAGCCTACTATCTCCCCCTAAACGGTTTCCTAGAGAATCCACACAGTTTCCACTAACCGTGCTCAAACCGTGCTTCCTAAGAAAAGCCTCCAAACTCATTCAAAACCATTACAAACTTTCCCAACCTCTTCTCAACTCATCCCATGCACTTTAAACACATAAATAAGCATAGAAAAAGGCTACATACCTCAAACCGTGGGTACTACATTCTACCCACCATTGGTCTTTCCGTCCTCAGAATGTAGTGTACCCACCCTTTGCCGAAAGAGTTGAGGCCATTGCCCGACCATCTCTTTCTCCTGCTCCCAAGTCTCTTCTAGAATCTGGACATGCTGCCATAAGACATGAACTAATCCGATGCTTTTAACATGCAAGACTTTCTCTTGCCTTTCCACAACCCGCACTAGCATGTGCACCAACGAAGCATCCAGTTCTAGTTCAACATGATCCCATCAAATCACATGGTCACGATCCGGCTAATACTTTTTCAATTGAGAAGCATGAAACACATTGTGCACCGCACTGAATCTAGGTGGAAAAGCCAAACAATAATCCACCTCACCAACCTGCTCGAGAATCTCAAAAGGTCCAATATACCTTAGAGATAACTTTCCCTGCTTCCCAAACCGATGATGTCCCAACCTAGGAGAGAAACTAAAGAAAACATGATTACTCACCTCGAACGCCAACGGCCGTCGACAATGATCCGCATACAATTTCTGACGACTCTGAGCCATCTCCATTATCTTCCTGATTAACTTGTTCTTCTCCATAGTCTCTTAGACAAGGCACAGTCCAAACATCGAGGACTCACCCGTTTCCACCCAACATAGTGAAGAACGACACGGTCACCCATACAATGCTTCAAACGGATCCATATGTATGGATTTATGATAAATTTTATTGTATGAGAACTCAACCAATGACAAGTGCTCCTCCCACGAGCCACAAAAATCCATAACAAAAGCCCGAAACATATCCCCCAGAGTTTGTATCATCCTCTCGGATTGACCATACATATGAGGGTGATACGCTGTACTCATGGTCAACTTAGTTCCAAGGGCTTTCTGTAAGGATTTCTAGAAACGAGATGTAAACCTATGATATCTATCGGATACAATTGAAACTGGAACACCATGACTCTTTACCACCTCCCGGAAACAGATTTTCGAAAGATCCTCCACCGTATGAGATGCACGAATTGGAATGAAATGGGCCAACTTCGTTTGCCAATCCACTATCACCAAAATGGAATCGTTCTTTCTGACTGTTCTTGGGAGACCTATGACAAAATCCATCGTTATTTTCTCCCACTCCCAAACAGGGATTGGTAAATACTGCAACATTCCCACTAGCCTCTGATGCTCTGCCTTGACCTACTGACAAGTCTAGCATCATGAAACAAACTTAGCCACACTTCTTTTTATACCATCCCACCAGAACTGCGCTTTCAATGCTTTAAACATTTTCTGAATTCCAGGATGAACAACCCACCTGGAATGATGATACGCCCTGACAAGATCCTCCTGACAAGCAGCTGGTACAACCATCCGATTCCAAAAATACAAAACTGAATCTCCATTCAGTTTCCAACCCTCAATGGTCTCCCCACCATTGAGTCTCAACCTCATGGTCACACACTCAGAATCAGATATCTGTGCCTATTTAACCAGGCCAACCAAGTCAGGAATCAACAAAAATAGAAAGAAGACACCTCTATCGCCCTGGTCTTCACATTCCAACCGCATGTCAGCTATAACCGACATCAACTGCCACTAGTCCGATTCTTGCTTTACAACCTGAGCATTTTATTTTCTACTTAATGCATCCGCTGCCAAATTTCCCTTACTCGGTGTGTACATCAAGTCAAAATCAAACATCTGGAGATATTCCATCCATCTCATTTTCTTCAAATTCAAATCCCTTTGTGAGAAAATGTGCTTCAAGCTCTTATGATATGTATATACCATGAATCTATCAACGGAGAGATAATGATGCCACACTTTCAAAGCATGCACCCCTGCTTCGAATTCCAAATCATGAGTTGGGTAGTTCTTCTCATGCAATCTCAACTACTGTGACCCATATGCCACCATATTATTCCCTTGCATGAGAACACACCTCAAACCTGATCTTGATGCATCACAATACACCACGTACCCTTTTCATGGTTCTAGAAAAACCAATATTGGTGCTAACACTGTTCATTCCACTGGAATGGAACATTCATTCTTGTCAAAGCTATCATCGGTGAAGAAAAAAGTGAAAAATCATGAACAAAATGCTGATAATACCCAGCTAGACCAAGGAAACTCTGTATCTCAAACACATTCTTTGGTGTTTTCCACAAGATAAAAGACTATACCTTTTCCAGATCCACTGAAACACCTCTTTAAGAAATTACATTGCCAAGAAAATGAACTTCCTGTATCCAAAAGTCACACTTTGACATTTTGGCATACAACCGCTGATCCCTCAAGATCCCTATAATTGTCGCCAAGTGATGCTCATGCTCTACCCTTGTCTTTGAAATACACTAGAATATCGTCTACAAACACCACCCCAAATGAATCCAGATATCTCTGAAATATCTGATTCATCAATGCCATAAACACCGCTGGCACATTCGTTAGACCAAAGGGCATAAATACATATTCATAAAGGCCATATATACTTCTGAAAGATGTTTTAGGAATATCTTCCTTCCTCACCCACAATTGATGATATCCTGATCTCAGGTCAATCTTGGAGAACCACTGGGCTCCTCTCAACTGGTCGAAAAAATCATCAATTATTGGAAATGGATATCTGTTCTTTATCATAACCTGGTTAAATCTATGATAATTCCAACTCGACATCCAATTATCGCAATTCAGTAGGGGTCATCTGATAAGATGGAAGTGAGATAGGACTAGTCCCCAGAAGGAGATCAACCGTAAACTCCACTTCTCTTATAGGAGGTAACCCAGATAATTTTTCCGGAAAAACATCCATTAGCTGATCCACCACTTCTAGAAGAACACTTTGTTCAAAATCCATTATCGATTCCAATTATAACATCGCCACCTGATACCATAACTTTTCTACTCCTGTTTCCAACAAACCCATTGCACCTTTCCTTTCAGGCCTCTCTTCTCTAAAGAGATGTCTAACACCATTGTGTGTCATAAAAGCCAATATTCGCTCATCGTAGTCTATGTGGGCCTTAAACTCCACTAACCAATCCATTATCAAGATTACATCATACTCATCCATCTCAATCACTGAGAAATTCGAGGTTATATAAAACCTCACCCACAACAATACTACATTCTCTACACAAGAAGGCTCAACACTCTCTTCAACCCAGAGGAGTTTGAAGTTTCAAAACCTAAGGCATCATTTCTACCCTTAAACACAGCAACTCAACCATACATTCAGAAATAAAAGAGTGTGAATCACCTGTATCAAACAACACTTGCATCAAGGTAGAATTTAAAAGAATAGTACCTCACATCGTGGATGGTCCTGACTGATCATCCACCATAACCTTCTCGACTCCGAACAACGCCTTTGTTGCCACACTCAGCTCTTTATTGCTTTGCTGAGGCATCATGGTAATCTGAGAATCACCACGACCCACTTTACTCTAATGATTAGGGGTGTGCTGTTTTCCCCATCCCATTGAAGCATATGACGTCTGTGATCCCTGCGAAGTATCACACGCACCCGACCATGGAGTATTCCGACAATAATGCTACAAATTCCCCATCTGCTTACAATTATGACATGCTCGAGGTTGTTCTGTACAATCCTGCTTGATGTGGCTCGTAGAACGACACTGAAAACATCCTGGCTTGCTCTGTGGATTTGGAGGAAGATTCACCGGTCCTACCTTTAGATTATATTCCATATTCCCACCCTGGGAATATGTGTCCCTCCTTCTCTTGAACCCAGTGTTAGAGTTCCCCCTATTCCCCATGGGTACCACCATGCTTCCTCCGCCCGGAGCACCCAAAAAATCTCGCTCAGCCACCGAGGATCTATTCACCATCTCTGTGTAATCATCTATATGCAGCACCACTATCTTGGAACGAATTACCTGCCTCAAACTAGATTCAAAGATATGAGCTTTCAAAAATGTACTACCTGCCACCTCAGGTGTAAATCTCACTAAGTTCATAAACTTAGCTGCATACTCTGTCACAGACATATGCTCTTGATTCAGACTGAAGAAATCAGTAGTGCGCTGAATTATAAACGTATGTGGGTAGAATTTTTTATTAAACAATTCCTCAAAGCCTTCCCACGTCATGCCCTGGTACGTCCCCGCTTGGACTACCAACTCCCACCACTAAAGGGAAACATATTCCAACATATACATGGAAAACTTCACTTTTAACTCTACCAGTGTTCCCAAGAACTCAAAAATCTTGGTCATTCTATTCAACCATGCTTGTGCCCTCTCCGGCTTTGAATCACCCCTAAAGATGGGTGGATTCTACTTTTGAAACTGACCTGCATGATCCACATGCCTTGGTTCATCCATATTATTTCCAATTTCTATAGCTTGGAAGGATTGCACTAGCAGAAGAGGTGTGAGGCCAGGCTATTCCCAACCCCCTCATAATTTGTTATGAAAAAAAGAAACGACAAAAAAGGGAGGGGAGGGGTCAATCAACCCACACCCAAAAACCCTTTACAACCCAAGACGCAAAAGACCCCAAAAAAGAAAAAAGAATAAAAAAAGAAAAAACACACAAAGCCAAACACCACAGCAGCTACAACACCTTCTCATCCAACTCCAGCATTCGACAGCTCCATATCTCCATCATCCAGCATCAACCATCAACCAGCATCTCACCACAAATCAACGACCACCATCCAATCACACAAAGACCAGCAACCAACACATCTATTTAGCAACCAACATCCATACTCACAAGATCCAGCATCCAGTACCTCCCCACCAAGATGGTCCACCACAAGCACCGCAAAACCAACAATTCCAAATTCCAACCCACAAGCTTCATTGCATTCCATCCAAACAAAAACTAGCCCGTAGCAGCGTTACCATCATTAATCATCTCCTTTCTCAGAGGATCAAACCAGCAGCGACACGAACCCAAAACATCCGCAACCTCTAGCACCTCCTCGCCAAGAAGAGTCACCACCCACAACATAGAACCACCAGAACCAAACTCATAACCAACAGTGTCATCAAGTCCTATTCCTACAGCAATCGGTAATCAATGCCACCAATTCTGGCAATCTCCTTCCACACCACACAAATTATCAAAGACACACCACCAATCACGTGCATCGGCACACACTGATTCCCCCAGTAGCATCAAAAACCTCAAAAAAACCAGAACCATGTTGACCAGAGACCCGGAAAACCCTCTAACCAAATGGCATGCCTGTAACGACCCAAAGTTTCATTAATGGAAAATACCTCTTGATCCAGTTAATTGTCTCTTTATGAAAAATGTTTTTATAAGATGTAAACTTCTTTGGTTTTATGTTATGAATTGTGACCGTTGTTAATATAGCCGTTGAACAGTGATCACATGATTAGTATAAATATAAGGCTTTAACGAACCCAATTTTACTCAGACAAAGGAAGAGATGGCCTCATCTAGTAGAATTGCCCCATACGAAGCCCATTTGTCGGAGCTCGGAAAAGAGGTGGCATCCTTGGGATTTTCCCTTGACCAAGATGAAGCTGAGCTTCACCATGTCAAGCTCGAACGGGACCATCTATGGGAAAAGTGGCAGTTGATTGAAATTACCACTCGAGCGATGTTATCCGAGCCACCCCAAGAGTCTTTCACCATCACACACCTTACCCTTAGGTCTTATGCTGCTATTTTAAGGGGTTATGAAACAAAATAAGTAGTACTATGTTCATGTACATTATTTTTTTGTATATAATAATGAATATACTTTCTAGTCATTTTTGATACATTGTAAATAGTTTTTAAAGTACAAATGGTGTTTTTAGTTATTATTTAATTAAGAATTCAATTTTATTAAATTAAGGGATTTTTCAATTAAATAATTTTTTAATAAAATATTATTATTAATATTAAATTAATTTTTATTAAATATAAATTATCTTGTAATTTTATGAATGCAATTAAAATTTTTATTAAGGTTTGAAAGCCATTTCTGTCAAAACCCGTGAATTTTCGATAAATGTCGGTTTTTATTTTAAAAGTGAAAATTAAGATATTTAGAATTTTTTTTAGATAAAATAAATGTCATTTCTGGAATCAAGATGTCAAAATTATCCAACAGTGAATTTTTCATAATTTTCTGAGACAGTCAAATTTTTGGGTAAAAATTAAATATTGTTTAAATATATAATGTGTTTTATGACATCATAATGACCCAATGGTGATGTAATAAAATACCATAATCCTTATGTTCGGACAATATATGTTTTATCATTAAAATAATGTGATTTTGGGTTTGTTTGACTTACTTTTCAAAGCATTAATGAACCCCTCAAGACATATTCAACACTTTGCCTTTTTAAATTAATTTCCATGGGAGTGTGACTCACCTCCACATAAGCAACCCTAATATTTTAATAAGTTAAGACCTTGGAATTGTAAAATATTGTTTTCCTATTTCTTTTTCCTGAAACCATGGGCAAAAACCATGGGATGGTTTGTGGTTTGGATTAGTTTAATATAAGTGGTCCCAAACCTAAATAATAAAAAATTCTCTCACCTTTCCTATATAAACCCACCCAAGATCCCACTTCCTCCTCAATAAAAGCCTTTTGAGTTCATACAAACTTTGCTCTACTCTCTCTAGAATCCTCCCAAGGTTACCCAAGCTCCCAATAAGCCTCTCACAAGCCTCTCTCTAGCCTTTGGAAGCACACTTCCAAGTAAGGGTTTTTTCTTCATTTCTCATTTTTGTCAATTTTATTTAAGTTGTATTACCCTTTTAATTTCAATTATGATTGTTGGGGTATGGTTTCAAACCTCCCCCATACTACCCTATTATTGTTTGAATGATGGGAGACCCCTTTCTCTCTCATCAAATGCCTCCCATGTACACCCGTTACTATGCTGAAATTCCGAAAGGTACTTCTCTCTCTTCTTTTACATTTAAGAAATACTTTTGTATTATGAATCTAAACTACATTTCAATTGTTGGTACATGTATCTACATGACCTAATTACTGTCCATTACATGTAAATATGATGAGGAACCCCTTTCTCTCTCACCAACCTTTTTTATGAATTCTTATGTCACGTTATTACGCTGTCGAAATCACACCGATTTTCTAAGCCAATGTCATTGTGTAGTGAATAACATGCATATTTCTCCATCAAGGGTATTCACCTTTATGCACATTTAAATATTGATTGTAAAGTTTCATGTATGAATTCCACATTCATTTATCGTGTAATAAATGATTATGTTATATGAATCCATGTTTTATGATCCATGTGGCACACTTATGCATGAAATGAAATGTTTAAGAAGGGTGCGCCCTTATAGCGCTCCAATGCATTGGGTAAAGTATAGTATCATGAAACGTCATGTGCAATGAGTGTTGAATCATGCTAATTCAATTGAAACGAGGGTTTACTCGTGCTTCATGTGCAATGAGGGTTTACTCATGCTCCATGTGCAATGAGCCTTGGCTCATGCTAATTCGATGTTAAGTGTTATTACCACATTTCCATGTTATGATTATCATGCTTTATCATGCCTTTATGTTCATGTTTATTTTATGCTCTATTGATATGCCTATTGTCTAACATGTATTATACTCCTCATGTTATTCCATGTGTACTCCCTTACTGGGCTTTATAACTCACCCTTTTCTTATGCATGTCCTCAGGTTATCCCATGCAATGCTAAGTACGAGGGAATATAGTGGTCATGTAAAGGAAGTTTTCAATAAAGATGTTGTATTTCATGTTTTAAGTTTTTATGTAATGATACTAAGCCCCAAATACACTAAACCTCTCGATCTTCTTTGTTGTATCAAGTGAAGTTTTATATAATAAAGCATGTTTAAGTTGTAATAAAAAGCAGGGTATTAATAGTAGGTATCAGAGGATAGGTTTAGTTATTTTTGGGATTATGAAACCCTAGTAAAGCCATAGATGCAAGACTACGTATAATAAAAACATCCCTAAGTTTTGGTAAATACTATGTAAGTGTTTTATCAAACAAATACATCCCTGTCTGGATACGAGCAGGTAGAGGCGGCTCTGGAACAGATGTATCCTAGGGGTAAAACCCGAAAACACCGCTTTGTGCTAGACTTGAATGAGATCTGGTGCACGACAACGGGCCTTGCTTCACTCTTGGTTACGAGACTTTCGGGGGATCTGTTTTGATAATTTCACAATCTTAGTATGAACCCTTATTAAGGGAATTAAAAAAAATGCCCCTACGAATATTTGTTATAAAGTAGATCATGAAAATCCAAGATTGAAGCCTATAGACTCATGAGTTAAGGAATGAAAGTTTATTTATAAGTCATCAACTTTTTTCTTTGGATTACCCTTTATGTGTTACCCCTAACTTTCCTTTTATTCCAGCCAATGGCCGGTAATAGGAGGACTCAGGCTAACAACTGTTGTGAAGATCAGTGTGATGACTGAACTAATGAGATGTCAAATCCAATGAGAGCGGGAATCGCGAACTTTGTCACGCTTCTCACTCAGCTAACTCAAGTTTTGAATAGAAACACGGGTCAAGAGGAACATTCCACCCCCCTAAGAAAGAACAAGTCGCTATCGAGAGCTTCATGAGACAAAGGCCTCTTACTTTTAGTGGATCATCTGATCCCACGATCGTTGAACAATGGATCAACTCCATTGAAAAGATCTTCTCCATCCTTCAATGTTCTGAACAAGAGAAGATTCTCCTGGCTGCTTATCGTATGGAGGGTGAAGCTGATCAATGGTGGGCGTTGATCAAAAATATGAAGCCTAAGGAGGAGATCGAGGCTTTGGAATGGAAGTAATTCCAGAAGATGTTTTTTGATAAATATTTTCCGCACACCCTCCGGCTTAATATGGAAAGGGACTTCCTTTCCCTCAAGTAAAAAGATGAAGAATCTATTGAAGTGTATGAAGAAAACTTCACAAGTCTTGCACGATACGCTTCCGGATTTGTCGTTACCCCCGAATACAAGGTCGACCGCTTCTTTGGTGGGCTGAAGCCTAGCTTGCGGAAAGCATTAGCGATCCGTGACTTCGAAAGCTATGAGGAAATTGTCCAATGTGACCTCAAGGTTGAAATGGAGATTGGGGAATCACAGGGGTATCATGGGGACAAGAAGCGTAAGGTGGACTTCAATGCCGGTGGTCCGATGGATAAATCCAACGGTGCTAAGAAGTTCCAGCACCCCAATTTCCAAAAGTACGGAAAGAAGAACCCTGGAAATTGCCTTAAGGGGACAAGAAAATGCTTCAGGTGTGGAAGAGAAGGGCACCTAGCTATTAACTGTCGGCAAGAAGGACCCGCGACTGCGATAGAGGAGAGGAACGCTCCGTTCTAACCTCAACGCGTTGTTTAATGCTACAAATTCAAAGATCCGGGTCATTTTACAAATCAGTGCCCCAATCCAAGGGTTATCAGAGGCAACCAACAACCTCCAAGACAGTATGGAAGAGCTTTTTCCATCACTTCTACCAAAGTGAACCCCGAAAACGAAGTGGTGACAAGTACGCTAGTTATTCATTCAAGAATAGCGAACGTACTTTTTGATTCAGGTTCTACGCATTCTTTTATATCTTGAAAGTTTAGTAGAACAATCCCAGCACCACCAAAAATCATGGAAGTAAAGATGTCGGTGAGTACGGAAAATGGGGCAATCATTGCATCACATGAATATAAGTCCACCACTGTTATAATCTGTGGATTGAATTTCCCGGTGAACCTCGTCATACTCCCTTTGGTGGAATTTGATGAAATTCTTGGCATGGATTGGATTTCCTTATATAGAGCCAACACAAATTTTCGGGAGAGGGAAATCACACTCCATATGGAGAATCGACCCCCAATTCTTTAAAAGTGTCAGGAGGAAGAAGAATCTACTTTTGCTCCATCATCTAAAGCATGGATATTACTGCCCTATGAGCACGCGTATCTGGCTCAGATGATTGAGTCTAAAGAAGAAACCATCCTTGAAGAAATGCCTATTGTGAGGGAATTCACTGAAGTGTTTCCCGAGGAACTGCCTGGTCTTCCTCCAAGAAGAGATGTTGAGTTCTCAATTTAACTTATACCCGGGGTGCTACTAATATCCAAGACTCGATATAGAATTACCGTTGTTGAGCTTGAAGAGCTGAAGAAACAACTACAGGAGAATTTGGATAAAGGGTTTATACGCCCAAGTGCTTCACCATGGGGTGCACCAGTCCTCTTCGTCAAGAATAAGGATGGGTCAATGTGGCTTTTCATCGATTATCGTGAACTTAACAAAATCATGATAAAGAACAAGTATCCACTCCCACGAATTGATGACTTGTTCGATCAGTTTCATGGAGCACAATACTTCTCCAAGGTGGACTTGCGTTCGGGATATTATCAAGTAAGGGTGATGAAGGAAGATATCCCCAAGACTGCTTTTCGTACAAGGTACGGGCACTATGAATTCATAGTAATGCCTTTCAGACTCACCAATGCTCCAGAAATATTCATGGACTTGATGAATAGAGTCTTTAGAGATTACCTTGAAAAATTTGTGGTAGTCTTTATAGATGATATTCTGATATACTCCAAAACCAAGGAGGATCATGAAGAGCATTTAAGAACTGTACTGGAGACTTTGCGCAAGGATAAGCTCTATGCAAAGTACAGAAAGCGTGAGTTCTGGTTGAAAGAGGTCTCATTCTTAGGCCATATCATCACAAGAAATGGGATATCTGTGGATCCCTCCAAAACAGATGCAATTGAGGGATGACCGAGGCTAACATCAATAATGGATATCCGTAGCTTCTTGGGGTTAGCTGGATATTATCGACGATTTGTGAGAAATTTCTCATGATTGTCCAACCCTCTTACTAAGCTAACTCGAAAGGGAGTAAAGTTTGCTTGGAGTGATGAATTCTAAGAAAGCTTCATGGAGTTGAAAAGGAGGCTTATCACTGCACTCGTGCTCACTTTACCCACAAGTGGGGAGCTTTTTATGGTATTTAGTGATGCTTCGAAGAAGGGATTAGGATGTGTGTTGATGCAGAATGATAAAGTGATATCCTATGCCTCAAGGCAGTTGAAAATCCATGAGAGAAACTATCCAACGCACGATCTGGAGTTGGCAGCGGTGATCTTTGCCTTGAAAATCTGGCGGCATTATCTCTATGGAGAGAAATGTGAGATATATACTGACCACAAGAGTCTTAAATATATATTCACACAGAAAGATCTTAATATGCGCCAGAGAAGATTGATAGAGCTCATCAAGGATTATGAATGTTCAATACATTACCACCTTGGGAAAGCGAACAAGGTGGCAGATGCCCTAAGTAGAAAGGATCTAATGATTCTATTAATGATGAGAATTGATAAGGATCCAATCTTCTTAGACTTGATGAAGATGGATGTGGGAATCATAAAGAAGGGAACATCATCAATCCTTTCACAAATAATTTCTCAACTAGCTATTTTAGAAAGGATAAAGGATGCTCAAAAGGATGATGTGGGAATTCAAGAAAAAGTGGAATCTCTCAAAAAGGGTAAATCCTCGTAGTTTAATGTTATTGAAGAAGGAATGGTGCAGTTTGGGAAAAGACTATGTGTTCCATCAAGTCCAAAGCTGAAGAAGGAACTCTTAAATGATGCACATAGTTCAAATTTCTCTATTCACCCAGGGAGCACAAAGATGTATCAAGATCTCTGAGAAAACTTTTGGTGGGATAATATGAAGAAGGAGATCGTCGAATATACATCAAAGTGCCTGGTGTGTCAGCAAGTGAAGGCAGAGAGGCAGAAGTATAAGGGGATGATGCAACCATTGCCCATACCAGAATGGAAATGGGAAAACATCACCATGGACTTTGTCACCAGACTTCCAAGGACATCCAAAGGCAACAATGCAATATGGGTTGTTGTGGATCATCTTACAAATACTACAGACTTCATTGCTATTCGGGAGGATTTCTCATTGGATCAACTGGCACAGATATATATCAGGGAAGTGGTAAGGTTGCATGGAGTACCACTATCTATTGTGTCTGACCGAGATCCAATATTCACCTCTAAGTTTTGGAAGAGTCTTCAACATGCTCTGAATACTAAACTGAAATTCAGTACGACCTATCATCCTCAAACTGATGGCCAATCTGAGCGGACTATCCAAACACTTTAGGATATGTTGAGAGCATGATCAATGGACTTTAAAGGAGGATGGGATCAACATATTCCTCTGGTTGAGTTCTCTTATAATAATAGTTTTCACTCAAGCATCCAAATGGAACCATATGAAGCCCTGTATAGGAAAAGGTGCAGAACACCGGCATGTTGGGATGAGGTCGGTGAACGTAAGCTGCTTGGACCAGAAATGGTCGAAGAAATGGTGGATAAGGTGAAAACCATTCAGTAGCATATCAAGGAAGCTCAGAGTCGACAGAAGAGTTATGCAGATAATCGTCGATGATACCTTGAGTTTAAAGTTGGAGACATGGTGTTTTTACGCATATCTCCGTGGAAGAAGGTCACGAGGTTTGGAAAGAAAGGGAATTTAAGTCCAAGGTACATCGGCCCCTTCAAGATTCTTGATCGTTTTGGGGCTTTGGCCTATCGACTAGCACTTCCACCTACTATGTCCAAGGTGCATGATGTCTTTCATGTATCCCTATAAAGGAAGTACATACTGGACCCTTCAGATGTACTCTCTTCCGAGGTGGTACAATTGGAAGATGATCTTTCTTATGAGGAGCAACCAGTGAAGATCTTAGATCATAGAGAAAAAGTTCTACGAAAAAAGACAATGCCCCTCGTCAAGGTGTTGTGGAGAAACCACAAGTTTGAAGAAGCGACTTGGGAGTTAGAGGATATGATGAAGCTGAGTTACCCACATTTGTTTTAGTGTGGGAAAAGGAAAATTTCGAGGGCAAAATTTCTTAAGGGGGGAATATTGTAACAACCTAAAGTTTCATTAATGTAAAATCCCTCTTGATCCAGTTAATTGTCTCTTTATGAAAAATGTTTTTATAAGATGTCAAATTCTTTGGTTTTATGTTATGAATTGTGACCATTGTTAATATAGTCTTTGAACAGTGATCAATGATTAGTATAAATATAAGTCTTTAATGAACCCAATTTTACTCAGACAAAGGAAGTTATGGCCTCATCTAGTAGAATTTCCCCATATGAAGCCCATTTGTCAGAGCTCGGAAAAGAGGTGGCATCCTTGGGCTTCTCCCTTGACCAAGCCCAAGCTGAGCTTCACCATTTCAAGCTCAAACGAGACCATCTACGGGAAAAGTGGAAGTTGATTGAAATTACCACTTGAGCGATGTTATCCGAGCCACCCCAAGAGTCTGTCACCATCGCACACCTTACCCTTAGGTCTTATGCTGCTGTTTTAAGGGGTTATGTAACAAATAAGTAGTACTATGTTCATGTAAAATATTTTTTTGTATATAATAATGAATATAATTTCTAGTCATTTTTGATACGTTGTAAATAGTTTTTAAAGTAAAAATGGTGTTTTTAGTTATTATTTAATTAAGAATTCAATTTTATTAAATTATGGGATTTTTGAATTAAATAATATTTTAATAAAATATTATTATTAATATTAAATAAATTTTTATTAAATATAAATGATCTTATAATTTTATGAATGCAATTAAAAATTTTATTAAGGTTTGAAAGCCATTTCTGTCAAAACCCCGTGAATTTTCAATAAATGTCGGTTTTTATTTTAAAATTGAAAATTAAGATATTTATAAAAAAAATTAGATAAAATAAATTTCATTTCTAGAATCAGGACATCAAAATTATCCAACGGTGAATTTTTCATAATTTTCTGATACAGTCAAATTTTTGGGTAAAAATTAAATACTATTTAAATATATAATGTGTTTTATGACATCATAATGACCCAATGGTGATGTAATAAAATACCATAATCCTTATTTTCGGCCAATATATGTTTCATCATTAAAATAATGTGATTTTTGGGTTTGTTTGACTTACTTTTCAAAGCATTAATGAACCCCTCAAGACATATTCAACACTTTGCCTTTTTAAATTAATTTCCCTGGGAGTGTGACTCACCTCCACATAAGCAACCCTAATATTTTAATAAGTTCGGACCTTGGCCTTGTAAAATATTGTTTTCCTATTTCCTTTTCCAGAAAACATGGGCAATAACCAAGGGATGGTTTGTGGTTTGGATTAGTTTAATATAAGGGGTCCCAAACCTAAATAATAAAGAATTCTCTCACCATTCCTATATAAACCCACCCAAGATCCCACTTCCTCCTCACTCAAAGCCTTTGGAGTTCGTCCAACCTCTGCCCTACTCTCTCTAGAATCCTCCCAAGATGCCTCAAGCTCCCAAGAAGCCTCTCACAAGCCTCTCTCTAGCCTTTGGAAGCACACTTCCAAGTAAGGGTTTTTTCTTCCTTTCTCATTTTTGTCAATTTTATTTAAGTTGTATTGCCCTTTTAATTTCAATTTTGAATGTTGGGGTATGGTTTCTCACCTCCCCCATACTGCCCTATTATTGTTTGAATGATGGGAGATGCCTTTCTCTCTTATCAAATGCCTCCCATGTACACCCGTTACTATGCCGAAATTCCGAAAGGAACTTCTCTCTCTTGTTTTACATTTAAGCAATACTTTTGTACCATGAATCTAAACTCCATTTCAATTGTTGGGACATGTATCTATATGACCTACTTACTGTAAATTACATGTAAAAATGATGAGGAAACCCTTTCTCTCTCATCAACCTTTTTTATGAATTCTTATGTCACGCCGTTACGCTGCCGAAATCGCACCGATTTTCTAAGCCAATGTCATTGTGTAGTGAATACCATGCATATTTCTCCATCAAGGGTATTCACCATTATGCACATCTACTCATTGATTGTAAAGTTTCATGTATGAATTCCACATTCCTTTATCGTGGAATAAATGGTTATGTTTTATGAATCCATGTTTAATGATCCATGTGGCACACTTATGCATGAAATGAAATGTTTAAGAAGGGTGTGCCCTTATAGCGCTCCAATGCATTGGGTAAAGTATAGTATCATGATACGTCATGTGAAATGAGTGTTGACTCATGCTAATTCAAGTGCAATGAGGGTTTAATCATGCTTCATGTGCAATGAGGGTTTACTCATGCTCCATGTGCAATGAGGCTTGGCTCATGCTAATTCAATGTTAAGTGTTGTTGCCACATTTCCATGTTATGATTATCAGGCTTTGTCATGCGTTTATGTTCATGTTTCTTTTATGCTCTATTGATATGCCTATTGTCTAACATGTATTGTACTCCTCATGTTATTCAATGTGTACTCCTTTACTGGGCTTTATAGCTCACCCTTTTCTTATGCATGTCCTCAGGTTATCCCATGCAATGCTAAGTACGAGGGAATGTAGTGGTCATGTAAAGGAAGTTTTCAATAAAGATGTTGTATTTCATGTTTTAAGTTTTTATGTAATGATCATAAGCCCCAAAGACACTAAACCACTCGATCTTCTTTGTTGTATCAAGTGAAGTTTTATGTAATAAAGCATGTTTAATTTGTAATAAAAAGCAGGGTTGTCATAATGCCCATCCATCAAGCCATTCCACAAGCAGTGAAAAATGTAATAGTAGCACAAACAAACACTCACAAAGCTGTAGCAACTGGAAAGTAGAAACCACCTGCGCACAAAAAAAAGCAGGATCCACAGCGCAGAAGAGACAATGTACTAGAACCGCCGAGATATGATCCTCAGCAGCTATGGAAAGACAATAGCATCAGAAACGGCCTGAATTGCAGACAACAACTCAACCCATCCACACGATTTCTCCTCCGCAGATCCATGAAACCACCGAGGAGTGCCGCCCGAAAAATCAGATCTGGGTTGAAGTGCCTCAACAGGAAAAAACCAAAGACGCCGCCTTGAATACTCGATCTGAGACATAAACATCAAAGAATAATGAAGGGCATCACGCGAAGTCACCAGCCTATTAAGTTGAGACCCAGATCTGAGGTCAACGAATGGGGTCACCGAAGCAAGCAACCTCTTCCTCTTTGAAAAATCGAAGCTGCAACCCGCCAAATTCCAAACATCCATCATCAGCCACCAGGACCTTCACCAATGAGGGTCATTCGACCTCGCCAAATCTCCTCCGAAGGAGACCGTGGAGAGCGAGCATGGAGAAGGGTATGGCAGTGACATGGAGCCCTAGTGCGGGGAGAGATCAAACCAGGAGAATCATGAGCCATCCTCTTCTTCTTACGTTTTTTTTCGAATGCTTGCACTATGACTTTCACTAGTTTTTGGTTCACCTGAGGCTTAGGTGCTACCACATTCTCAGCAGCCTCCTCCAGTTGGTCTCTACGACGCCGACCCGGTGCCATTTCTATCAACAGAAAACAAGCAACCATTAGTCTCACATATGTAGACATCAAGAATTCCAATTTCTAATCACATTACACAACACTATTGCACAAGGCTTTCCACAAGTTCACATTTTCCATGTTTCACCATTTTGAAAACCAAACCATTTTCAAAATACCAATTTATTCACATTACAATTTCAAACATTCATATCACACTATAAATCATTATACCCCAAAGAAATATGCATCCTAGAGGGAGGTCATTTCTACCTTATATGCCATGCACATCTCATTGGCTACACCCACGACAATGAGATTTCCAATGCCTATAAGTGTCTCCAAAACACTTATGTACCCAACTCTCTAGTAACCCGAATTTCAGAATAAGAGGGTTAGCTACATCCTGTTATGCTATACATTCCAATTTCCAACATTCCTATGCCTTTCTACCATCCCAACTCAAGGAATATACCACAACGAATGTCAACTCCAAAACCAAGGCGCCAAAGCGACCGAACAACTGCTCTCACGTGAAAACTAAGGACCGAAAAAACTAATACCACTTGTAACACCCCACCCCTACCTCATTGTCTTGAGGAGGAGGTGAGAGCTACTTGGCCTTAAGTGACATTCCCAAGATGCCAAAGGCTGGTAATAAATATCAAGGGCTTCAAGATCAAATTGCAGAACAATTTTCCCTTAAGAAAAAACCAACCAAACCATCCATTAACCACCACTATATGATGCGTTTCAATAAAAAAAATAAGGGATGAATTCCCAAAATACAACCAAATGATAAAAAATACATATCAAAACCAAAACAAACAACACAATATCAGAGTACTATGTGGCAGACCAAACAACAAAGCACAACGTGCCATGATACCACCACAACTCTACACCGAGCTCCAAGCTCCAAGATCCACCCAGACATCATGATGCACCACTAAAAGAGGGTGATTCCTTACCATTTCCCACGTCATGGTACACAACATCTGTAAAGACAACAATGTGGCAAAGTAGAGGGTGAGTACTAAATCTCAGTAGGTTTTCCCCAAATTACTTCCCTACACACACCACTAGGATTAAACTATTAGCAAATTTATATAAAACAGTTTACATAAAATAATAACAAGTACAACCATTTACATAGGCTAAACATGCCCTAACCAAGCCATCACACCCAAACCAAGAAACCAAGGTAAAGACAACCAAACATGCCACAAGCTATTTCATCATTCACACACTAGCACAAAAATTTCCAACTTGCAAAGCAATGCACAACAAACAACCAAAATAGCCAAACGGTGGAGCTTCCGTCCAACCCGTTCACCCATTCACAACTAGTGGCTCTTCCCGTCCACTTATAATTTGATGGTGGCCCTTCCATCCACTATCCATACCCTTTTTATAGTGGTACTTCTCACCAATTACACACAACATTCCCATCAATCCATAAACAAGCATACGACCCACCAAGGTCACAAAAAGATGCAATCAACCAATTCAATCACATACCAATCCACTTCAATAAATTTTCCATTTATTGAAAACCATTTTACATGCCAAAATACATTTTAATAAAGACAAAATATTTATTGAAAACTATCTTCTATCAACCATTTTTACAAATCAATCTCAACAACCCATTTTAAAATCTCTATTTTAACATCCACAATAATAGCATTTCACCATAAAACCCCCCTTTTCCCAAAAAATCCCCAAAACATCACTAAAGGGATTTCCAAACAACTTTGCACATCAAAACCCAATTAATTTCAATACAACCAAATTAATTGTAACAAAAAAACCACTATCTCTAACCAAGTGGAGTCGAGAGGGAAGCCACCTACCATTAGGGTTCCTGAGAAATTGACCCACAAGCAATCACACCTCAAATCTAGCGAACACACCCTTGAAACCTCTCTAGACCCCCTTCCCTAACCATCACAAGCCTCAAAATCATAATACAAGGCAGCCACAACCCTAGATCTACACACAAAAAGTGTAGATCTAGAAAAAAAGAAAGAGGGAGATGTAGATCTAGAGGAACCCACAAGATAACCAAGAGGAGAGACTTACCCGGGAGAAACCACCTTTAAAACACCACAAAACCCCTTTGAATCACTTCAAGAATTAGTGGAAGATCACCTTCAACCCCTGAGGACCCAAAATCCCGAGTGAGGCTCGAGTGGGAGGAAGATTGAAGTGTTTTAGGTCAAGCCCGAGGGAACTCGGATTTAAAAACCCTAGTTTTAAGTGGTCGCACGGTTAGCCCGCATGATTTGACAACCCATGCACTAACCGTGCGCATGCTAATGCCTCAAGAGAAAGGGTATGAGAAGTTGCCTCGCACGGTTTGGAAAACCGTGCGTAGGCCGTGCGAAGCCTACTATCTCCCCCTGCACGGTTTCCTGGAGAATCCTCATGGTTTCCACTAACTGTGATCCCTAAGAAAAGCCTCCAAAGTCATTAAAAACCATTCCAAACTCTCCCAACCTCTTATCAACTCATTCCATGTGCTTTAAACACATAAAGAATAATAAAAAAAGGCTACATATCTCAAACCGGGGGTACTAAATGCACACTGTATAGTCTATCAATAGAGGAAATAATTAAATTACATTAAATTTCTAATTATAGCATTATAACCTTATCGTATTGATTAGAACATATTATGTTTGAAAATTTAATAACGGTTTTAAATAATTTTAAATGATTACTTAATTTTTTTAATAATTTTTAATTATTAGTTCTACCTTTTATTTTCCACGAATGTATTTATCAATGGTATCTCTACAAGAATTTGTATGGTCATTAAATTGAAAGGTAAATAATTAATTAATTAATTAATTAATTAATTCATCAAAGTTCATCTTAATAAAAAATAATGGATAATAAATGAATGTTAACTGGATTTAGTTTTTTTATTCATTCATGTATAACCATTCATGATCATGACTAAGACCTATTTATGTGTTGATTGTTTTAATTTAATTTATTGCATGTGATTAAAATTATTTAATATTAAATTAATGTTTATGGCCTTTGAGTCATCCCTCCCTCCATTATTATGTAATATTTGCATGACTAATGTTATTTATTTTATTCCCCTTAACCAATCCTTTATGTCACACCAGCCCGAGTCGACCCTAAACTGGTCATAAGGGCCAGCCCACGACAAGTCCCGAGAGGCATTCCCGATCCTCCCGGGATGGCGACAAGAACCGAGGGAATCAATAGAGTACAGAAGGGAACAATTTCACCCATATATAAACAATAAAACAAGCAATGGAGAGAAATGGACATCCCAAAATACATTTATAAAAAACTGAATTGAACATTATTTGTACAAAAAACCGAAATTAAAACTAAACCAAAAACTCATATGAGCAAACCCAATAACCAAATAACTCCATGTGACCCTTATGGTCACTCTAAAAAAATTATCACATTTCTCCCAAGGTGATCGAACTCAATCTGAAACTTGCACAAGGGATAAAAATAGAAGAGGACTATAGGCGTGAGTATTAAAACTCAGTAGGTTAGCCCGATATTCTATTCCCAATGAACATCCTTTAAAATAAAATAAACATAAATTTTAAGTTTTAAATAAAAAATATAAATTTATGTTTTCCAAATAAGGTCCCACTCTATATATAAAAAATTACCAGACAAAAACTTTCATGTTTTATAAACAAGAATGCTAGTAACAATTTTCAAGGAGGTGAAACTTCAAAATGAAAATATTTTTCAAGATGGATGCTTTAAAGAATTTAAAATTTTAAATAAATCACACACACTAATGAATTTACCAACCAAACACACCATATACTGATGGTGAGTACAAAATAACCAATGAGAACAAGTCACGGGAACACCCCTAGGCACTAGTTAGTTGTGAGCCCGAGGTACCTCGTATCTCTGTGAAAGTAACCATAATAAATATCCATTCTCGTGCACACGAGCCACTAGTAGGGAGAATACCCATAACCTAGTGTCCCCCAACATCATCATCATAATATTTCATTTAGTGTTGTCATTTTCAAACTTGCTACGTGAAATAGGGGCCAAACCCCACGGAATCACTAGCATACTAGTACATGTCCGCCCACCTAGATACCTGAGATTTCCTTTAGTGCTCAATCAAGTTACACATATTATAAAATACACATTTCACATCCAAATTAAATTCCCAAACCAAAAAACACAAACATCCCACAAATTTTCTTTAAATTTCTTTCACAAATCAATAAACCACTGAAAATATTCGTAAAACAATTTCAAGGAGTGTATTGAGGATTTGCACCTAAAAATCATTCAAAAACACTCTTTAAATACCATAAAACAATAAATAACATAAAAAAACATATTTTTAATCCCCAAAATCAATTAATAAATTAATTTCATGGACCATAAAATTTCCCCAACGATAGAACATGAAATACACATGGAAACCATTTTTACAAAAAAATGCCAAGTAGGCCTTTAAGCATTTCTCAAAACTAACATTCGACCAGGGTATGTATTTAACATTTATTAATGAGGTGTATAAAAAAAATACATAAGAAAACCACATTCATAAATCCCTTAAAACACTCAGGTTACATATTCAAAACACAACGCTTTTCATAAGGATGTGAAACGAGACATTTTCCGACAACTCAGTCCAAAACATGTTGTAAACCAAAACCCATTTATTTGTAAAACCAAATACAAATTAGAAAGCCATATAAGGACCAAAAAATACCATTTATAATTCTTCAAATTTATTTATAAATCCAAAAAATAACCTTTAAATCACACATCACACATAAAAGCCAACCAGGCAATTTACCGAACACATGACATGTCCTTTTTAAACAAATAAATTTATTTTAAGTATGTGAAAAGGAATAAAACACCAATTTAATGCCATATTTTATTCAAGATACTGTAAAATGTTAAAAATAAGATAAAACAGATTGTAAACTGCACAAAACAGTTTCAGAAGATAACAGAACATTTAAACAAACTCTTGTTGAGCACTTTCATGACAAAACAACACTACCTTTCACAAAACAAAGATTAAACAACCACTTTGAACACCAATAAAATTATCCAAAGGATTAAAAACAATAATACACATATATATAAGTTTTGTAAAATATTAAAATGACGAAACTTTAATGATAAAGGCATTGAAAAGGGATATACTACCTCAAATCCTTGGCGTAATGGAAACGCACACCCAAAACCACCATCCGAGGGTTCACAAACCCTAAACCTATGATGACCAGCCCCAAACGAACAAAAACCACATAAAAAGTCATGGAATAACAGAACCTTAGGTTTATCATGACTAGGGTATATTATAAATCAAAGAAATAATGAAAGGAGGAAGAAGATGGAGGATAAAGGAGAAGGAATCTCACCTTTTCAACTACAAAATTCTTCGTATTCCACTATATCTGCACCCTTAGATAAAAGTTAATGGAATGAAACTTATTGGGGAGACTACTAAGGGCCGGAAGAACCAGGGAAATAATATTGGTGGACAAAAGTGTACGAATTGATTGTTTTATGAATGATACAATTTACCAGGTCAATTCTGGACGATTTGAGAGACAATGAGAATGTTTCCCCACACCGTGACTATTCTGAGCTCCAAAGATGGAAAATAGATAATGGGGGTGATAATATAGATATTGGATTTGGGTTGGAGGTTTAATCACCAAAAAATATTAAATAGTGAATTAGAAATAAATCAAACAATTTATTTTTTTAAAACGGGAAATGGGCCCATGGCCTGGCCCATTGCCTAAATAAGTAACCCCATTTCACCATGATTATGAATTATTAAGGGGTCCAAAAGGATATTTTAGTTTGAATATATCAGTTGAGGACATGTGTGAAGTGTAATGGGTGAAAAAGGTTGAAAAAAGGAGTTATAAAAGAGACAAATTTGGTTTTCAAAACTAAAAATGGGCTCACGGTTGACCCAAATCATGAAGTAACCACCCTTTCTCCAAAAACTCATAAAAAAGAAAATGGGAACCAAAATTAGGGTTATTAGAAATAAATGAAACTTAAAAACTGAACATTAATCTCACAAAAGACCCAAGAAAAGTATCAGGATTTAAAATGAATCGGATCAAAACAAAGACATGAAAAACCGGGTGTGACAATTCTCCCCACCATTAATGCTTTTCGCCCCCGGAAAGCCATAACACTTTCCAGCTGAAAGATAAACACCTAAGGATTTCATATCAACATGATAAAACCTATAAATATAGTGAAATATCATTTTCCATCAACATAACTTAATCCTCTTTCCCAAAAAAAACACCAACTCACAACCACATTGTGGAAATCAATGGAAAGGTCAAGCCACCACCTCTACAACAATGCCAAGAACCCGAATGTTGGGTCTTCTCCCAATGAAACAAAAAATCACCAAAAATAAAGAGCACTCAAGAAAACCAAGGAATCTATTGGATTACATAATGGACTCCCCAACCTTAATAAACAAATAGCACTAGATAATTTCATAGGAGGAAAAATCAACGTGACCTGTAGTGGGTCTCCCCACCATTAGAACCCAACTAGCAACGAAAAAACAAGAACTCAACATTACCTCACTTTCAAAAGTCCAAAAAAAACTATCCCAAAACAACCCACCAACCCAAGTTAAGAGGGTTACAACATGAACATATAAACCACCCACTCCCTAACAGAGGGGATGAGAACTTGGACAACACTTTCAACACGGATCCGGACCACCACCACTCAGGGAGGGGAGGGAAGGGGTACTAATAATTTGGCCACTGGAACCACAAAAGAAACCAATGAACTACCAAAAACACTCCACCTTTGAATAGGTAACACCAATACTGCACCCGATTTACAGAGATGGTCCACAAAGGGACATTGATTGGAATCCCGCATCCGTAAAGGCATAACCATGGACACTGTGTGAGGGGGATGTCCCCCACACATGTTGTGACAAATGGAAATTCACAGTAATGAGAAACCACAATATAGAAATAGAAACTAACTTACCACAATGGTGGAGGAAGAAGCCTAGAAAAGTGCCCCACACCTCTATATATTTCTTGACTGCGTGAAAAGCTTCACTCCGAGGACTATGGCTGGAGCCCTAAATCATGAAGCATCTGCTGCCCCACAGTCAGGTGCTAAGTATCACACCACTCAAAAAAAAAAACTCCCTTTCTCAACAAAACAAATTAATATAAATAGTAACTCATAGATAGATATCAAAATTCTATCTCCCTTGGAACGAGGAGCAGAATGGGCAACGAATACGGAGAAAAGCATCAACATCAACGAACACAACTGCTATGTCCACAAGAATTATCACGAACTAGAAGCACTTTAAATCGATCCCAAAATGCTCTATATTTAAACTAATGGGATGAGGAATTATTTTAGGAGGTGGATCTAGATTGTGAAACATGAGAAATAATCCTCAGGTTTATCAATTGGAAATCTTGCAAAAATAGAACTATCTGTGGCCGCATCACAACATCCAACTCATCTTTAGAAACCCACTGAACATATTCCAAACCCGATCCACCAACAAGTTCCCATCTCAAGATGAAACAAGAGTATCAATTATATATAATAAGGGGGATACTGAATAAACAACACTAATAAGACATAGGATTAACCATCCACATAACCGTTGGTTCAAAACAAACACCACAATTTTTCAGCTACAAACACTTTTGAAAAAAAAACTAACTTGGTGGATTTTCACAATCACCAATGGTGTTTCATCAAGTCTCACTCACATGAACATTTACGTGCCACCCCAGTCACTCAAAAAACATTCCATATAGGCTATCCTTCCAGATATCAATAAAACCAGGCATGTGAGAACCCATGAAAACCCCAAAGGCTAAAACAAAACAACATCATTCCAAAAATCATGTACCGTCAAAAGGAACACTAACCACCAAGTCGAAAATACTTTTCATATTCCAAAAAACAAACCACACTTCATCAAGAACCATTTTATTAAAAAACAGTCCATTTAATTTAATAGAACTCACAAAAACAACCATTATATTCTAAACAACCCTTTCCCATTTTAAAAAAATCAGCAAGGTCTCTTTTTATAATCTGACAAACACAAAAGCCAAAACCCCTTTCCAGAAAAACACCATCAACAAAAAACCAAATTTCCAAAACCTATTCATCATATTCAAACACTTTTCAACATCCCAAAATACCCCATTTAAAATAATGTTTCATAATTACATTAAAATGATTCACACTTTCAAAACATTTTATTTCAACAAACTACAAGTTTAGATTAGGGAAAATCCAATCCCATTAAATCATTTCACTAGTAGAAAAACGGTTTTTAACGTCGGTTTTTTTTTATTTTGGACGTCGGTTTTTAACCGACGTCGAAGTCACCGACGTTAAAAATATGAATTTTTACGTCGGTTTTTGTAAACCGACGCGAAAAATGAATAACATTCGTTTTTTGGCGTCGGTTTTGTAAAAAACCGATGCCAAAAAAAATAATTCATATAATTTTTCGCGTCGGTTTTCATAAAAACCGACGCGAAAAATTTAAAAAAGTAGTTTTGGCGTCGGTTATTTAAAAAAACCGACGCCATAAATGAAAAAAAAAATATTTTTCACGTCGGTTTTTATAAAAACCGACGCCAAAAAAAATAATTCATAAAATTTTTCGCGTCGGTTTTCATAAAAACCGACGCGACAAATTTAAAAAAGTAGTTTTGGCGTCGGTTATTTAAAAAAACCGACGCCATAAATGAAAAAAAAATATTTTTCACGTCGGTTTTTATAAAAACCGACGCCAAAAAAAATAATTCATATAATTTTTCGCGTCGGTTTTCATAAAAACCGACGGGAAAAATTTAAAAAAGTAGTTGTGGCGTCGGTTATTTAAAAAAACCGACGCCATAAATGAAAAAAAAAATATTTTTCACGTCGGTTTTTATAAAAACCGACGCCAAAAAAAATAATTCATATAATTTTTCGCGTCGGTTTTCATAAAAACCGACGCGAAAAATTTTAAAAAGTAGTTTTGGCGTCGGTTATTTAAAAAAACCGACGCCATAAATGAAAAAAAAATATTTTTCACGTCGGTTTTTATAAAAACCGACACCAAAAAAAATAATTCATATAATTTTTCGCGTCAGTTTTCATAAAAACCGACGCGAAAAATTTAAAAAAGTAGTTGTGGCGTCGGTTATTTAAAAAAACCGACGCCATAAATGAAAAAAAAAATATTTTTCACGTCGGTTTTTATAAAAACCGACGCCAAAAAAAATAATTCATATAATTTTTCGCGTCGGTTTTCATAAAAACCGACGCGAAAAATTTTAAAAAGTAGTTTTGGCGTCGGTTATTTAAAAAAACCGACGCCATAAATGAAAAAAAAATATTTTTCACGTCGGTTTTTATAAAAACCGACACCAAAAAAAATAATTCATATAATTTTTCGCGTCAGTTTTCATAAAAACCGACGCGAAAAATTTAAAAAAGTAGTTGTGGCGTCGGTTATTTAAAAAAACCGACGCCATAAATGAAAAAAAAAATATTTTTCACGTCGGTTTTTATAAAAACCGACGCCAAAAAAAATAATTCATATAATTTTTCGCGTCGGTTTTCATAAAAACCGACGCGAAAAATTTTAAAAAGTAGTTTTGGCGTCGGTTATTTAAAAAAACCGACGCCATAAATGAAAAAAAAAAATATTTTTCGCGTCGGTTTTTATAAAAACCGACGCCAAAAATCAAAAAAAAAAATTCTAGGTTTTAGATCATTTCCTAAGCTTCGATTTGACAGGCTGTGGACCTAAAACGGAGTTACGGTTCAAAAGTTATCGCCGTTACAGGTTGAACCTATCAAAGTTTTGATTGATACAACTCGTTTCAAAGAAAACATGATAAACATAAATTAAAATCATATACACCAAATGTAATAAAATAATCATAATACATCAAACATATTTCAATGGTTTTAGGGGCTTTCATCGAAATGATATGTTTTTTATTATCATATAACTTGTATTTAGAAATGAGAATGAATCATCATTATAAGAAATTCAATCGAGTTGTTTAGAAATGAAGGATAATAATAATAAAGAAAACGAATGAATAGAATATGTACCAATTAATGATTGAAGTCGCATTGAAATCGTGATTGAATCGAAGATGTTGAAAATGATGAAAGAAGGAGAAACTGGATATATATATAGTAAACTAAAATATTTTCAATTGTGTTTTACGAAAATGTTGGCGGGATTTTAAAAAGTTAAACGCGCGTTGTGAAAAAAATTGAAATTTTGATCTCGCGTTACTCTTTGGCGTCGGTTTTGTTTGAAACCGACGCAAAATAGTATTTACATTGGTCTTTTGGCGTCGGTTTTTTAGAAAATCGATGCAAAAAATGTCAATCAATATCCTTTTTGGCGTCGGTTCATAAAAAAACCGACGCAAAAAATGAAAAAAAAATTTGGCGTCGGTGTTTATGAAAACCGACCCCATAAAAGTTTTAAAAAAAAAATCTTTGGCGTCAGTTTTTTAATAAACCAATGCTAAAAATTTAAAAAAAAACTACATTTCGCGTCGGTTTTTTTAAAAACCGACGCCAAAAACAAAAAATAATTTTTTTGGCGTCGGTTTTTATAAAAACCGACGCCAAAAATGACAAACAAAAATTAAATTGTTTTAGATAATTCTCTAAGCTTTGATTTGACTGGTCGTGGAGCAAAAACGGAGTTACGGATTAAAAGTTATGGATGTCGGAAGTTGACCTTCTCTAAAAAAAGTCTTAAGGAAGTTCAACTTTCAAAGGCCATAACTTTTAATCCGTAACTCCGTTTTTGCTCCACGACCAGTCAAATAAAATTTTAGAGAATTATCTAAAACAATATAATTTTTTTTTTAAAATTTTTGGCGTCGGTTTTCATAAAAACCGACGTGAAAAATATTTTTTTTTTCATTTATGGCGTCGGTTTTTTTAAAAACCGACGCCAAAAACAAAAAATAATTTTTTTGGCGTCGGTTTTTATGAAAACCGACGCCAAAAATGACAAAAAAAAATTACATTGTTTTAGATAATTCTCTAAGCTTTGATTTGACTGGTCGTGGAGCAAAAACGGAGTTACGGATTAAAAGTTATGGATGTCGGAAGTTGACCTTCTCTAAAAGAAGTCTTAAGGAAGTTCAACTTTCAAAGGCCATAACTTTTAATCCGTAACTCCGTTTTTGCTCCACGACCAGTCAAATCAAAGATTAGAGAATTATCTAAAACAATATAATTTTTTTTTAAAATTTTTGGCGTCGGTTTTTATAAAAACCGACGCGAAAAATATTTTTTTTTCATTTATGGCGTCGGTTTTTTTAAAAACCGACGCCAAAAACAAAAAATAATTTTTTTGGCGTCGGTTTTTATGAAAACCGACGCCAAAAATCACAAACAAATATTACAGTGTTTTAGATAATTCTCTAAGCTTTGATTTGACTGGTCGTGGAGCAAAAACGGAGTTACGGATTAAAAGTTATGGATGTCGGAAGTTGACCTTCTCTAAAAGAAGTCTTAAGGAAGTTCAACTTTCAAAGGCCATAACTTTTAATCCGTAACTCCGTTTTTGCTCCACGACCAGTCAAATCAAAGATTATAGAATTATCTAAAACAATATAATTTTTTTTTTAAAGTTTTTGGCGTCGGTTTTCATAAATCCGACGCCAAAAATATATTTTAACTTTTCGCGTCGGTTTTTAAAAAAACCGACGCGAAAAGTAGTTTTTTTTTAATTTTTAGCGTCGGTTTGTTAAAAAACCTACGCCAAAGAATTTTCTTTAAAACATTTATGGCGTCGGTTTTCATAAAAACCGACGCCAAAATATATATTTTTTAGTTTTTTGCGTCGGTTTTTTTAAGAACCGACGCCAAAACAATTTTTTTTCCTTTTTGGCGTCGGTTTTTTTAAAAACCGACGCCAAAAAATCACCGTAAAAATTATTGACGTCGGTTTATAAGAAACCGACGTCAAACTGGCGACGTTAAAAATCATTTTTCTACTAGTGTTTCCACTTCCTCCCCAAAATTTGTTTAAAACAAACACAACCTTACCAAAACCATTCCAATATTTAATTTTTGAAAACCACTTTTCTACTTTCCCAAACCCAATCCTTCCATTAAAACCCATTTCCATAATTATCACATAAGGATTTTCAAAAATAAAATTCGGAATTCATTAAAGGTCCAAGAAACCAACAAAAGGGAACTAGTATTGGTGGGTGACTTGACCATATGGTTGGTGGTCATATGTCAAACACAACACCAACACAGAAAGATGTATTAAGACCATGACCCAGCTCCACATGGCTTGCCAGGCCCTGCGAGCTCACAGATTCCATTAGTCAGACTCCCCTTATCATATCCCAACACCAAACAATCAGCAAGAACAGAGGACACTAATAAAATCAGACATCCCAAGGAAACCCGAGGATCATAACGAGCAAGAGTTTGTGATGATCTTCCTACACTTACCCATTAAATCCCAAAAATCCTACTCCATCTACCTTGACATCCCCAAATAACAAGGGCACACTAAAAAGAATGGCCTACTAAGAGACGACCTTCTTTAATACCATTTTGTCATGAACCAGCTTAAGTCGACCCTAAACTGGTCGTAAGGGCCAGCCCACAACAAGTCCCGAGAGGCGTTCCCGATCCTCCTGGGATGGAAACAAGAACCAAGGGCATCAATAGAGTACACAAGGGAACGATTTATCCCAAAATAAACAATAAAACAAACAACAGAAAGAAATGGACAGCCCAAAATACATTTATAAAAAAATTGAACTGAACATTATTTGTACAAGAAAGCAAAAGTAAAACTAAACCAACAACTCATCTGACCAAACCTGATAACCAAATAACTCCATGTGACCCTTATGGTCACTCTAAAAAATAATGATCATATTTCTCCCAAGGTGATCAAACTCAAGCTAAAACCTGCACAAGGGATAAAAACAGAAGAATACTATAGGCGTGAGTATTAAAACTCAGTAGGTTAGCCTGATATTCTATTCCCAATGCACATACTTTAAAATAAAATAAACATCAATTTAAAGTTTTAAATACAAAATATAAATGTATGTTTTCCAAATAAGGTCCCATGCTATATAAAACAAATTACAAGACAAAAACATTCATGTTTTATAAACAAGAATGCTAGTGACAATTTTCAAAGAGGTGCAACTTCAAAATGAAAATAGTTTTCAAGAGGGATTCTTTAAAGAATTTATACTTTTAAATAAATCACACACACTACTGAATTTACCAACCAAACACACAATATTCCGATGGTGAGTACAAAATTACCAATGAGCACAAGTCATAGGAACACCCCTAGGCACTAGTTAGTTGTGAGACCCTGGTACCTCGTATCTCGGTGAAAGTAACCATAATAAATATCTGTTCTCGTGCACAGAAGCCACTAGTAGGAAGAATAACCATATCCTAGTGGTCCCCCAACAACATCATCATCATAGTTTAGTTAGTGTTTCCATCATCAAACTTGCTACGTGAAACAAGTGCCAAACTCCACAGAATCACTAGTATACTAGTACACGTCCTCCCACCTAGATACCCGGGATTCCCTTTAGTGCTAAATAAATTTAAAAATATTATAAAATACACATTTCACATCCAAATTCCATTCCAAAACCATAAAAACACAAACATACCACAAAAATTCATCACATTTCTTTCACGAATCAATAAACCACTGAAAATTTTCGTAAAAAAATTTCAAGGAGTATATTGAGGCTTTGTAGCTAAAACTCACTCAAAAACACTCTTTAATGACCATAAACCCATAAATGACATAACAATCCAGATTTTGAATACCCAAAACCAATTAATAAATCAATTTCATGGACTGTAAAATGGCCCCAAAGATAGAACATGAAATACACATGGAAACCATTTTTACAAAAAAATGCCAAATATGCCTTTAAGCCATTCGCAAAACTAATATTTGACCGCGGTATGAATTTAAAATTTATTAATGAGGTGTATAAACAAAATTTACATAAGAAAAACAAATTTATATATCTCTTAAAACACTCAGGTTACATATTCAAAATACAACCCTTTTCATAAGGATGTGAAACGGGCCATTTTCCGACAACTCGGGCCAAAACATGTTGTAAACCAAAACCCATTTATTTGTAAAACCAAATACAAATTAGAAATCCATATAAGGAACCAAAAATAAAATTTATAATTATTCTAATTCATTTATAAATCAAAAAAAATAACTTTTAAATCACACATCACACATAAAATCCAACTGGGCAATTTACCGAACACATGACATGCCCTTTTTAAACAAAACAATTTATTTTAAGTACGTGAAAAAGAATAAAACACCAATTGAATTCCATATTTTATTAAAGATACTATAAAATTTTAAAAATACCATAAACCAGATTATAAACCTCACAAAACAGTTGCAAAAGATAACAGAACATTTAAACAAACACTTGTTGAGCACTTTCATGACAAAACAACATTACCTTTCACAAAACAAGGATTAAACAACCACATTGCACACCAAAGAAAATTATCCAAAGGATTAAAAACAATAATAAACATATATATCATTTGAGTAAAATAAAAAAATGATGAAACTTGAATGATAAAGGCATGTGCAAGGGATATCCTACCTCAAATCCTTTGCGTAATGGAAACACACACCCAAAACCACCATCTGAGGGTTCACAAACCCTAAACCTATGATGAACAGACCCAAACGAACAAAAAACCCATAAAAAATCATGTTATAACATAAAATTAGGTTGATCATGACTAGGTTAGATTATAAATCAAAGAAATAATGAAAGGAGGAAGAAGACGGAGGATAAAGGAGAAGGAATCTCGCCTTTTCAACTAGAAAACACTTTGTATTCCACTAGATATTCACCCTTATATAAAATTTAATGGCATGAAACATATTGGGGATACTCCTAAGGTTTGGAAGAACCATGTAAAGAATATTGGTGGCCAAACGAGTACATATTTATTGTTTTATGAATGATACAATTTACTTGGTCAATTCTGAAAGATTTGAGAGACATTGAGAATGTTACCCCTCTCCGAGACTATTCTGAACTCCAAAGTTGGAAAATTGATAATGGGGGTGACGATACGGATATTGGAGTCGTGTGGGAGGTGTAATAACAAGAAAATATTAAATATTGAATTAGATATAAAACAAACAAATTATTTTTTTAAAACTGGAAATGGGCCCATGGCCAGGCCCAATGCCTAAATAAGTAACCCAATTTCACCATGATTATTAATTCTTAAGGGGTCCATCAGTATATGGTAGTTTTAATATACCGGTTGAGGCCATTTGGGAAGTGGAATGGGTGAAAAAGGTTAAAAAAGTAGTTATAAAATAAACTAATTTAGTTTTCAAAATTGGAAATGGGCTCACGGTTGGCCCAAATCATGAAGTAACCACCCTTTATCCAAAAAATCCTAAACAAGAAAAGGGGAACCAAAATTAGGGTTATTAGAAAAATATGAAACTTAAAAACTCAACATTAATCTCACGCAAGACCAAAGAAAAGTATCGGGATTTCAAATGAACCAGATCAAAACAAAGACATGAAAAATCGGGTGTGACACTTTGGTTCTCCTCACTTGTGTGTGATTTATAAGTACATTTAATTAATTGAGTATCCCAAGGCACATTTGTTGGATCTGAATCTACGGATTACACACAAGAGGGGGGGGTGAATTGTGTCTTTTCAAAATTATTACAATCTCTTCAATTTAGACAAATTCTGTCCTCTATGCTTTTGCACGATTAAATATGCAGCGGAAAAACTAAAAGCATGAACACACGGATGTATAGTGGTTCGGGGAACAGAAGGCCCCTAGTCCACTCCACCAACGCTCAAATTCACGAGCTTGGCGATTTTCACTATCTGGTCCTCGTTTCCACAGACCTGTTCACAACTGAGTACAGGCAGTTGACACCTTTACAAGTTTCAGGCAAACACAGCCTTCCTGGTTCAAACACGAACCCACACAGCTTAGAACGAGAAGCTGATCACTCAAAAATAAAAAGAGTTTCGATAAAGAAAACACTTCTCCAGTTGTTCTTCACAATTGCAACAGAACGCAATTGACAGTAGATAGATCGTCGTCTTCAGAAAATAAAGATCTGTAATCAAAACAGTTCTGAGTCGATCGAGTTGCAATAGATATTACCAGAAACTTCACAACTTCAGCAGCAGTAGATTCACAACAGATAGTCGATGTAGAACACGTGAATCTGTTATCAAGATCTTCTTTCGGTAAAAAGGATTTTACACTTCTTCTCGATCACAGAAAAGAACGCCTTCACACAGTCTCTGTTTTTTTGCTCGTTAAAAGATCAATCTCATTATTTCACACACTTTCCTGTGTATATATATATATCTCCGAAGTTTCCAAGATAGAACATATATATTCGAATCTGAGAAAATCTTCCGCATAAATAGATCCATGAAAATCTCCTTTAGATTCACGATAACAATAGAGTCGTTGTAACTCCCCTGAAGAATCGGCATAAAAAGCTCCATTTAAATCAAATAATAATCCGTTGAAAAACGTCTTTGATTCAGTCAAAGTCGTACTTAAGAATCGGCTCGAAATCCGCTTAATAATCCACCTGTTTGACCAATGCAAACGGTAATATCGTCTGTCAAAAATATCCCGACGCCAAACGTAGGGTTGATGACGTGGCTCCAAACGTAGGGTTCACAAACGTAAGGTTCACAAACGTAAGGTTCACAAACGTAAGGTTCAGAACGTAAGGTTGAACATACATACTTTCTTTTCAGCATTCAAACGTAGGGTTGATCATCCATACTTTGTCTTGCTTCAACTCTCCAAAGAACGTACGGTTGATTATAAAAGTAAGGTTGATGATCCATACTTTTGAGAAACAAACTCAACACTGAAAACTAACGTACGGTTTCTCTTCCATACTTTTCCAACAAAAACGTAAAGTTCTTTCCAGACGTAATGTTCTTCTTCCATACTTTTCAACAACGTAAGGTTCATTAACCATACGTTCCAAAATAACGTAAGGTTCCTTAACCATACATAAAAAGTAAACTTTTCATCCATACGTTACGTTCATCAATGTAGGGTATGAACAGTGATTCCAGTACGCGCTAAAATTGATCTCGCGCTACAGTGATTCCAGAATGCGCTAAACATGATCTCAGAATAAATGAAGTATGAAATCTCGTTATATGAAATAAATAAATGAAATAAACTCCTGAAAATTACTCAACGAAATAATTAGTAAATAATTAAGGGTATTTGTGAGCATCAAAATCATCATAAAGAGACAGAGTACTATTTAAAATAATCTCCTCCTTTAAAAAACATTATTTTTAATTGTTTGAAAACAATACGTTGCTCAACAATCTCCCCCTTTTTGATGATCACAAAACCCATAAAATAATAGAACTAATTTAATTGCAATCTTTATTGAAAAAATTAGTTTTATAAAATTGTAGAATTCTGAAAGGATTAAAACAATATTTAACTATAATAAAATTTCTCCCCCATAAAAATAAATTTTCAGCTAAAAAATAGATAAAAGATAAATGTCGTAGATATCCAAATTCTCCCATATATCCAATTTTCTTCATAGGATTCATAGGAAACAAATGAATTTAAATGTTGTGTTTATCCAAATTCTCCCCCTTTTTGTGATATCAAAAAGAATGAAAAATTACGGATTTGAACACATTCAATATTGCACTGAACTATAAGTAAATGCTATAATTAACTGTGTATGAATAAGTGAATTTGTTATACTGGCTAACTTAATCATAAATCAATAAACAACAACAACAAAAAAATAAGAAAAAAATTTTCAATCACAAGCTGTTATATATAAATGATTGTGATATACAGAGGAATCAAGGTTCATAGATAAGACAGGGGAAAAAAAGGTGTCTATATCCTTTGAATCGCAGTCTTGATCTCTGTAAACTGTTCTCTGAGCCTCTTCATCATCCCATCTCCTAACTTGATGATAAGATCTCTGTTCTCTTGAGTCATATGAATATCTTCAATCAAATTAACTCGGAAAAACTCATGCATTCTTTCTTCTTTTTCAACAAAAAGAGCCAGTTTTTCTGATAACTGATTCAAAAGAATCCTAATCGGTTTCTCTCCAGATGTCAACTGATCCACTAAAAATTTCTGATTATTTAGCAAAACTGACAAAGGGGCACTATTACACTGAAGATCGTGTAATATGTCACTCATATTGCTCAGTGCTCCAGTAATTGCTTGAAATCTCCGAATCAAATCAGGTGAATAGCCTGATCCACTTACAGCACTGTTTGCAACAGACTCAAATTTATTCTCCATGTAAACCTTCAACTCAGATAAATCATCTTTCTTTACCATCTCTGATTTTAACTGATCAACAGCATGCAGCATATCAGTCTTAAACAAATCGACTTCCTGTCTTGAAACAGTACATTCTTTTAGTTTCTGAAACTTCAACTGCTCTAAGTTCAGAGAATTTCTGAGACTAACATTCTCAGATTCTAACTGAGAGATACGCTTGTACAGCTCAACAACTTCTTCTTTTCTCGAATCAGGGGCACCCTGTGCTCTATTATCATGTCCAGAAATAGGTTGATGAGGCAATGCAAGTGGTAAAGAATCTGCATCTGATTGTTCTTTGTCCTTGTCCTGACAAGGTTGATCCACTGAACTAGCTTTTGAAGCCTGAAATTATTCCACTGAAAATTCTTCCTGAAGTACTTCTGTATTAGCTTCAAAAGTATGTTCATCACGAACAGTAGTCTCTCTGACTTCTACTGATTGATCAAGAACAATATCTTCATGTAAATCTTGAGGTCGGGCCACTTATTCACCAGGCACTGCCTCCATAAGTTGTTCTTGTTGAATTACTTTTTTAACAGCCACAGCAGCAGATTGAGGTTCTTTTTGGATTTCCGGTTGAGCTGCTGGTTCCTCTATAGGTGCAGTCTGCTCCACAACAGATTCTCTCACAAATGAATAACAAATTACCGGTTCAGAGGATTTCAAGGCAGGAGAGATAATTTCTTCATCAATTGACCTCTTCCTTCTAGATTGAAGTCCTTCCTGACTTCTCTCTTCCTCAACTTCCTCCATCTCAAAACGAATTCTCCTTGCCACTGTACTAACTCTTGATTCTGCTTGTCCCTCCTTGGACTTAGCCGGTTGAGCCTGAGCACTCTCCGAGTCTTCCTCAGCTCCAACAGGTAAGAGTTTTCCTTTAATTGTGCTCCAGAAGTATCCGACTTTCCTCAAAGTCCCAGCATTAAAAACATTACTGTGGTGACATTTCACCCCAGCATCGACCAATCTGATCATTCCTCTTTTAAACAAAAACAAAGAAATGAACCTTCCATAAGGGAAAAAGGTCATTCTTGCTTCACTCTGACAGCAGTAACTCAAATATCTTATCATAAACCGAGGAAAATTAAACTTAATATCAGACATCAGAAGATACATTATGTACATGTCAGGGTATAGGATTTTCTCCATCTCAGTCATCCTTGGTGCTAAACCAGTCTGAACAAATTTTACCAAAATTTTCTGATCGGGTTCCAAATCCTTGATAAATATCTTTTTTATCACTCTAGTTCCAAACAGAAAAGACATAATGTCTTCAGACTTATGTACAGAATCTCCAATATTCTGTAAATCAAAATGAAAAACTCCTTCATGAGGGCAGTTAAGAATTTGACTTATCTCTACAGATGATATTGAAAAGTCCTTATCCTCTATTTGAGCCAATAAACTATCTTCCGTATCTCCAAGGCTAAACTGAACAGTTCTAAAGAAATGTCTCATTTCTGCCTCATAAAGAAACTCAGAATTTTCACTATTAAAAGCTTGCTCAAGGCTTTGAAACGATAACGCTTGCTTCAACAGTAAATTAGTTTCAAACAGCCACTCTAAATCGATGACTTTACCTTGCAGTATTTTCCGACCAACTACTTTAGGTTTCTTTGCAGCACTGCTCTCGGCTTCATCTGGACGCTTAGTCTTTTCCATTCCAACAACGATTTCTGAAGGTTCGGAAGTTTAGGGTTTGAAGATTCAGAAAAGGGTTTTGGAGCAGATGTGCGGGTTTAGGTTTTCGAAAGGGTTTCCGAAAAAGGTGAAGCAGTTTTAGAAGGTGAAACGGTTCTGACAGCCTTGATTCCCGTGTAATCACTAATCATTACTTTTATTTAAAACAAAATAAAATTACTTATAGCGGGAAACAGAAATTAAGCAGAATTCGAAAACAGAATAAGATTTAAAAAAAATTATTTAAAATTAAATAAACCTAACTCCCCCTTAATAAATTCAAACCTTGCCGTGGGAAGTGGTTTAGTAAAAATATCTGCTAATTGATTTTCTGTATTTACAAATTCTAAAAATATATCCTTTTTAAACACATGATCTCTTAAAAAGTGATGTCTTATATCAATGTGCTTAGTTCTAGAATGACTAATAGGATTTTTTGAAATATTAATTGCACTAGTATTACCACATAAAATAGGTGTATTATTGAAATTTAATCCAAAGTCCATAAGAGTGTTTTTCATCCACAACACCTGTGCACAGCAACTACCTGCAGACACATATTTTGCCTCGGCTGTTGACAGGGCAACTGAGTGTTGTTTCTTACTAGACCATGATACTAAAGACTTTCCTAAAAAGTGACATGTTCCTGAAGTACTCTTCCTATCTAATCTACAGCTTCCAAAGTCAGCATCTGAATATGAAATTAAATTAAAATCAGAGGTTTTTGGATAAAGCAGAGATTGATAAATAGTACCTTTTAAATATCTAAAAATTCTTTTAACAGCAGTTAAGTGGGATTCTTTGGGATTTGATTGAAATCGAGCACAAAGACATACTGAATACATTATATCTGGTCTACTAGTAGTAAGATATAACAAACTACCAATCATACCTCTATATAACTTGTTGTCCACTGATTTTCCAGTTTCATCCAAATCAAGTTTTATATTAGTACACATAGGAGTTGTAAATGGCTTGCTGTTTTCAAGTCCAAATTTCTTAAGTAAATCAGTAATGTATTTTCATTGATTCAAAACATTTCCAAAATCATTTTGAAATATTTGAAGACCCAAAAAGAAATTTAATTCTCCCATCATACTCATTTCAAATTCTTTTTGCATTAATTCTGAAAATTCATGACAAAGAATTTTATTGGTTGATCCAAAAATTACATCATCAACATAAATTTGAACCAACAAAACATTATTTTTCACAGTTTTCTTAAAGAGTGTTGGATCTACTAGTCCAACAGTAAAATCATTTTTCAAAAGAAAAGAACTTAGTCTTTCATACCAAGCTCTTGGTGCTTGTTTAAGGCCATAAAGAGCTTTAGTAAGTTTGAAAACAGAATCTGGTTTTTGAGAATTTTCAAAACCAGGAGGTTGCTCAACATAAACTTCCTCCATTAAATAACCATTTAAAAAGGCAGATTTAACATCCATCTGAAATAATTTAAAATTCATATAAGATGCATAGGCTAAAAGGATTCTAATGGCTTCTAACCTGGCTACAGGTGCAAAGGTCTCATCATAATCTATTCCTTCTTCTTGATTATATCCTTTAGCTACTAATCTTGCTTTATTTCTAGTTATTATCCCTTGATCATCCTGTTTATTTCTAAAGACCCATTTAGTTCCTATTACTGGATAATCATGTGGTCTTTCAACTAATTCCCAAACCTTATTTCTCTTGAACTGGTTCAATTCATCCTGCATTTCTATTACCCAGCTCTCATCATCTAAGGCTTCTTCTATGGTCTTAGGTTCTTGTTGGGATAGGAAAGCAGAGAACTCAACTATGTTTCCAAGGTTTCTTCTAGTTTGAATACCAGTCTCTAAGTTACCTATCACAGATTCTAAAGGGTGATTCTTTAAGGTTCTAGACTGTCTAGGCATTATATTCAAAGGTTCTTCAGTATCATGTTCTTCTGAACTGGACTGAATTTCTTTTATATCATTTTCAAAATCATTCTTTAAATTCTCAAGTCTCATGTTTTCATTAGAATCAGGTTCATCTATTTGTTCTATCCTTTTCTCAAAAGGATCAGATTCATCAAATTTCACATGAACTGATTCTTCAACAATCCTTGACTTTTTATTATAGACTCTATAAGCTTTGGAGGTTGCAGAATATCCTAAGAAAATACCTTTATCAGATTTTGGATCAAATTTACCAAGATTATCTTTGGTATTCAAGATGTAAACCTTGCATCCAAAAACTTTAAAGTAATTTACTTTAGGTTTTCTGTTATTCCATAGTTCATAAGGTGTCTTTTTCAAAATAGGTCTTATTAAAATTCTATTAATTATATAACAAGCTGTATTAACAGCTTCTGCCCAGAAATATATAGGTAGGCTATATTCATTTAACATAGTTCTAGCCATTTCTTGAATAGTTCTATTTCTTCTTTCTATAATCCCATTCTGTTGAGGTGTTCTTGGAGCAGAGAAGGTGTGTTTAATACCCATGTTTGAGCAAAAGGAATTAAATTCCTGGTTCTCAAATTCTCCACCATGATCACTTCTCAATGAGATTATATTAAAACCTTTTTCATTTTGAATAGATTTACAAAAACCTTCAAATAAACTAAAAGCTTCACTTTTATATTTCAAAAAGAAAATCCAAGTAAATCTAGAATAATCATCAACTAATACATAAACATATAATTTACCAGCTAAACATGCTACTCTCGAAGGTCCAAACAAATCCATATGGATAAGTTCTATAGGTTTAGTTGTAGCAACTTTATTAACAGATTTGAATGATGATTTGTGTTGCTTGCCAAGCTGACATGCATCACGGAATCTGTCATTTTCAAATTTGAGACTAGGAAAATCAGAAACTAAATGTTTCTTAGATAATTTATGTAAAGCATATATATTGCAATGACCAAGTCTTCTATGCCAGATCCAGGATTCACTTATATTAGCAGTTAAGCAGTTTACTTGTTGTTTACACAAGGAATACAAATCCAAAGTATAAACATTATCAGTTCTGGGTGCTCTAAACTTAAACAGTTTATCTTTAGAAACAGTACAACTATTGTTAGTAAAATCAACAGTGTATCCATCATCACAGAGTTGAGAGATACTTATCAGATTGTGTTTTAACCTTGTACATAAAGTACTTTGTTGATTGAGACTGTCTCTGGATCTCCAACTGTTCCAATACCAATAATCTTTCCTTTGGCATTGTCACCAAAGGCGACAAGTCCTCCTTCCTTTCGAGTAAGAGAAGAGAAATTAGCTGAAGTTCCACTCATGTGTCTTGAGCAGCCACTGTCCATATACCATATTTCTTTCTTTCTTTGGTGACCTGCTACCTGCAAATACATTCAAACAAATTGCTTTGGCACCCATATTTTGTTGGGTCCATGAGTGTTAGCAAGCAGTGATCTGGGTATCCAGATTTGCTTTGTTTTCTTAAAATTGATTGAATCATATAGATCATTGGAAATATAAGCTTTCTTAATTCCACATATTTGAGGTTGTCTTAGAAAACAGTTTTTAGCTATATGACCTTTTGTTCCACAGAAGTTACAAATAACCTGTTTAGTGCTAGGAACAAAATAATTTTTGTATAACTTAGGTTTTTCTCCTTTACTTCCAATTCCAAACCTTTCCCTTTTAATTACAGTTTTTCCAAGTATCTCATTTAAGGTGTTTTCTCCTTTTGTAAAAACTAATGCAGCCTCTTTATAAGATTCTACTTCATCCTGTAGAGTTTTTATTTTTGATTCAAAATTAATTTTATTTGAGTCAGCAGAGTTGTATTTGTCAATTAATTTCTTATGTTGTTTTAGCAAAGTATTTCTTTCATCTGAAATAGCTTTATGCAAGTTCTTTATAGATTTATATTTTTTAAATAATGAGTCATACCTTTCTTCAAGCATATTGCAGTAAGCTGCAAGTTTTTTATTTGAGAAGCTTGTTTCAGAGTTTGATTCATTATTTGAGTCAGAGGAGTAGTATGAGTGTACCTCATCAGTTTCAGCCATGAAACACATATTTGCTTTTAAATTGGCTTCCTCCTTCTCTGAGCTTGATTCAGAAGAATTACTTGAGTCTTCAGAAACACTCCAAGTAGCTTTCATAGCTTTCTTGTCTTTCTGCTCATAATCATCTCTTTTGAAGAATTTCTTCTTCTTTGCATCTTTCAATTTAGGGCAATCCGGTCTGATATGTCCCATCTTTTTGAATTCATAACATCTCACTTCCTTGCTATCCTTCTTGAAGGATTTCTTGAAGTCTTTCTTCTTACTGTAGAACTTTCTGAATTTTCTGGCTAGCTGAGCCAGTTCTTCATCTGAATTTGAAGAATCAGAGCTTTCTGATTTAGCATTTACTTCTCTGTTCTTCATCTTTCTATCCTTTTGTTGAGAAGTCGCTTTCAGAGAAGTATTTTCCCTTTTTATATAGACTTTATGCTCATTTACCTCATCTTGCATTTCAGCCTCGTACATCATCAATGTACTAATCAGCTCTCTCATAGTTAGATCTTTAACAGAAGTTGATTGTCTGATTGCTGCAGAGATTCCATTCCATCGAGTAGGAAGTACTCTCAGTACCTTTAACGCTTGATCAGCCTGCTTGATTGGTTCTCCTAGAGCTGTTATACTATTGACAATTTCTGTCAATCTTCCATTCATCTGAGTGATGCTCTCTCCTTCAATCATTCTGAAAGTATCGAATTTTAATTTAGCAGTTGCATATCTCATCTGTCTTACATTATCTGTTCCTTCATAAGCAACAGCTATTGTTTGCCACATTTCATATGCAGTCGGGCATTGAGATACTCTGTTAAATTCATCCGGTCCTAGACCACAGATGATTGCATTCATAGCTTTTGAATTCATGTCATACTCAGCCTCTGTAGCAGCACTCCATGTATCGGGATTTTCAGGAATTTCATAGGGAGTCAGAATCTTTGAATAGACTTTGTAACCAAGATTTTTCAGATAAATAATCATACGTGACTTCCAGTAGCCATAATTATCTCCATTAAAGTAAGGTGCTCTGACCATTGACATTCCCTCTCTCGTATCAGCCATGATACACTTTGTATAATCTTTAAATACTTCTAGCTTGATAAAACTTTAAAAAATAAGAAGCTCCTCCTATGATACCATTTGTTGGATCTGAATCTACGGATTACACACAAGAGGGGGGGTGAATTGTGTCTTTTCAAAATTATTACAATCTCTTCAATTTAGACAAATTCTGTCCTCTATGCTTTTGCACGATTAAATATGCAGCGGAAAAACTAAAAGCATGAACACACGGATGTATAGTGGTTCGGGGAACAGAAGGCCCCTAGTCCACTCCACCAACGCTCAAATTCACGAGCTTGGCGATTTTCACTATCTGGTCCTCGTTTCCACAGACCTGTTCACAACTGAGTACAGGCAGTTGACACCTTTACAAGTTTCAGGCAAACACAGCCTTCCTGGTTCAAACACGAACCCACACAGCTTAGAACGAGAAGCTGATCACTCAAAAATAAAAAGAGTTTCGATAAAGAAAACACTTCTCCAGTTGTTCTTCACAATTGCAACAGAACGCAATTGACAGTAGATAGATCGTCGTCTTCAGAAAATAAAGATCTGTAATCAAAACAGTTCTGAGTCGATCCAGTTGCAATAGATATTACCAGAAACTTCACAACTTCAGCAGCAGTAGATTCACAACAGATAGTCGATGTAGAACACGTGAATCTGTTATCAAGATCTTCTTTCGGTAAAAAGGATTTTACACTTCTTCTCGATCACAGAAAAGAATGCCTTCACACAGTCTCTGTTTTTTTGCTCGTTAAAAGATCAATCTCATTATTTCACACACTTTCCTGTGTATATATATATATCTCCGAAGTTTCCAAGATAGAACATATATATTCAAATCTGAGAAAATCTTCCGCATAAATAGATCCATGAAAATCTCCTTTAGATTCGCGATAACAATAGAGTCGTTGTAACTCTCCTGAAGAATCGGCATAAAAAGCTCCATTTAAATCAAATAATAATCCGTTGAAAAACGTCTTTGATTCAGTCAAAGTCGTACTTAAGAATCGGCTCGAAATCCGCTTAATAATCCGCCTGTTTGACCAATGCAAACGGTAATATCGTCTGTCAAAAATATCCCGACTCCAAACGTAGGGTTGATGACGTGGCTCCAAATGTAGGGTTCACAAACGTAAGGTTCACAAACGTAAGGTTCACAAACGTAAGGTTCAGAACGTAAGGTTGAACATACATACTTTCTTTTCAGCATTCAAACGTAGGGTTGATCATCCATACTTTGTCTTGCTTCAACTCTCCAAAGAACGTACGGTTGATTATAAAAGTAAGGTTGATGATCCATACTTTTGAGAAACAAACTCAACACTGAAAACTAACGTACGGTTTCTCTTCCATACTTTTCCAACAAAAACGTAAAGTTCTTTCCAGACGTAATGTTCTTCTTCCATACTTTTCAACAACGTAAGGTTCATTAACCATACGTTCCAAAATAACGTAAGGTTCCTTAACCATACATAAAAAGTAAACTTTTCATCCATACGTTACGTTCATCAATGTAGGGTATGAACAGTGATTCCAGTACGCGCTAAAATTGATCTCGCGCTACAGTGATTCCAGAATGCGCTAAACATGATCTCAGAATAAATGAAGTATGAAATCTCGTTATATGAAATAAATAAATGAAATAAACTCCTGAAAATTACTCAACGAAATAATTAGTAAATAATTAAGGGTATTTGTGAGCATCAAAATCATCATAAAGAGACAGAGTACTATTTAAAATAATCTCCTCCTTTAAAAAACATTATTTTTAATTGTTTGAAAACAATACGTTGCTCAACAATCTCCCCCTTTTTGATGATCACAAAACCCATAAAATAATAGAACTAATTTAATTGCAATCTTTATTGAAAAAATTAGTTTTATAAAATTGTAGAATTCTGAAAGGATTAAAACAATATTTAACTATAATAAAATTTCTCCCCCATAAAAATAAATTTTCAGCTAAAAAATAGATAAAAGATAAATGTCGTAGATATCCAAATTCTCCCATATATCCAATTTTCTTCATAGGATTCATAGGAAACAAATGAATTTAAATGTTGTGTTTATCCAAATTCTCCCCCTTTTTGTGATATCAAAAAGAATGAAAAATTACGGATTTGAACACATTCAATATTGCACTGAACTATAAGTAAATGCTATAATTAACTGTGTATGAATAAGTGAATTTGTTATACTGGCTAACTTAATCATAAATCAATAAACAACAACAACAAAAAAATAAGAAAAAAATTTTCAATCACAAGCTGTTATATATAAATGATTGTGATATACAGAGGAATCAAGGTTCATAGATAAGACAGGGGAAAAAAAGGTGTCTATATCCTTTGAATCGCAGTCTTGATCTCTGTAAACTGTTCTCTGAGCCTCTTCATCATCCCATCTCCTAACTTGATGATAAGATCTCTGTTCTCTTGAGTCATATGAATATCTTCAATCAAATTAACTCGGAAAAACTCATGCATTCTTTCTTCTTTTTCAACAAAAAGAGCCAGTTTTTCTGATAACTGATTCAAAAGAATCCTAATCGGTTTCTCTCCAGATGTCAACTGATCCACTAAAAATTTCTGATTATTTAGCAAAACTGACAAAGGGGCACTATTACACTGAAGATCGTGTAATATGTCACTCATATTGCTCAGTGCTCCAGTAATTGCTTGAAATCTCCGAATCAAATCAGGTGAATAGCCTGATCCACTTACAGCACTGTTTGCAACAGACTCAAATTTATTCTCCATGTAAACCTTCAACTCAGATAAATCATCTTTCTTTACCATCTCTGATTTTAACTGATCAACAGCATGCAGCATATCAGTCTTAAACAAATCGACTTCCTGTCTTGAAACAGTACATTCTTTCAGTTTCTGAAACTTCAACTGCTCTAAGTTCAGAGAATTTCTGAGACTAACATTCTCAGATTCTAACTGAGAGATACGCTTGTACATCTCAACAACTTCTTCTTTTCTCGAATCAGGGGCACCCTGTGCTCTATTCTCATGTCCAGAAATAGGTTGATGAGGCAATGCAAGTGGTAAAGAATCTGCATCTGATTGTTCTTTGTCCTTGTCCTGACAAGGTTGATCCACTGAACTAGCTTTTGAAGCCTGAAATTCTTCCACTGAAAATTCTTCCTGAAGTACTTCTGTATTAGCTTCAAAAGTATGTTCATCACGAACAGTAGTCTCTCTGACTTCTACTGATTGATCAAGAACAATATCTTCATGTAAATCTTGAGGTCGGGCCACTTATTCACCAGGCACTGCCTCCATAAGTTGTTCTTGTTGAATTACTTTTTTAACAGCCACAGCAGCAGATTGAGGTTCTTTTTGGATTTCCGGTTGAGCTGCTGGTTCCTCTATAGGTGCAGTCTGCTCCACAACAGATTCTCTCACAAATGAATAACAAATTACCGGTTCAGAGGATTTCAAGGCAGGAGAGATAATTTCTTCATCAATTGACCTCTTCCTTCTAGATTGAAGTCCTTCCTGACTTCTCTCTTCCTCAACTTCCTCCATCTCAAAACGAATTCTCCTTGCCACTGTACTAACTCTTGATTCTGCTTGTCCCTCCTTGGACTTAGCCAGTTGAGCCTGAGCACTCTCCGAGTCTTCCTCATCTCCAACAGGTAAGAGTTTTCCTTTAATTGTGCTCCAGAAGTATCCGACTTTCCTCAAAGTCCCAGCATTAAAAACATTACTGTGGTGACATTTCACCCCAGCATCGACCAATCTGATCATTCCTCTTTTAAACAAAAACAAAGAAATGAACCTTCCATAAGGGAAAAAGGTCATTCTTGCATCACTCTGACAGCAGTAACTCAAATATCTTATCATAAACCGAGGAAAATTAAACTTAATATCAGACATCAGAAGATACATTATGTACATGTCAGGGTATAGGATTTTCTCCATCTCATCCATCCTTGGTGCTAAACCAGTCTGAACAAATTTTACCAAAATTTTCTGATCGGGTTCCAAATCCTTGATAAACATCTTTTTTATCACTCTGGTTCCAAACAGAAAAGACATAATGTCTTCAGACTTATGTACAGAATCTCCAATATTCCGTAAATCAAAATGAAAAACTCCTTCATGAGGGCAGTTAAGAATTTGACTTATCTCTACAGATGATATTGAAAAGTCCTTATCCTCTATTTGAGCCAATAAACTATCTTCCGTATCTCCAAGGCTAAACTGAACAGTTCTAAAGAAATGTCTCATTTCTGCCTCATAAAGAAACTCAGAATTTTCACTATTAAAAGCTTGATCAAGGCTTTGAAACGATAACATTTGCTTCAACAGTAAATTAGTTTCAAACAGCCACTCTAAATCGATGACTTTACCTTGCAGTATTTTCCGACCAACTACTTTAGGTTTCTTTGCAGCACTGCTCTCGGCTTCATCTGGACGCTTAGTCTTTTCCATTCCAACAACGATTTCTGAAGGTTCGGAAGTTTAGGGTTTGAAGATTCAGAAAAGGGTTTTGGAGCAGATGTGCGGGTTTAGGTTTTCGAAAGGGTTTCCGAAAAAGGTGAAGCAGTTTTAGAAGGTGAAACGGTTCTGACAGCCTTGATTCCCGTGTAATCACTAATCATTACTTTTATTTAAAACAAAATAAAATTACTTATAGCGGGAAACAGAAATTAAGCAGAATTCGAAAACAGAATAAGATTTAAAAAAAATTATTTAAAATTAAATAAACCTAACTCCCCCTTAATAAATTCAAACCTTGCCGTGGGAAGTGGTTTAGTAAAAATATCTGCTAATTGATTTTCTGTATTTACAAATTCTAAAAATATATCCTTTTTAAACACATGATCTCTTAAAAAGTGATGTCTTATATCAATGTGCTTAGTTCTAGAATGACTAATAGGATTTTTTGAAATATTAATTGCACTAGTATTACCACATAAAATAGGTGTATTATTGAAATTTAATCCAAAGTCCATAAGAGTGTTTTTCATCCACAACACCTGTGCACAGCAACTACCTGCAGACACATATTTTGCCTCGGCTGTTGACAGGGCAACTGAGTGTTGTTTCTTACTAGACCATGATACTAAAGACTTTCCTAAAAAGTGACATGTTCCTGAAGTAATCTTCCTATCTAATCTACAGCTTCCAAAGTCAGCATCTGAATATGAAATTAAATTAAAATCAGAGGTTTTTGGATAAAGCAGAGATTGATAAATAGTACCTTTTAAATATCTAAAAATTCTTTTAACAGCAGTTAAGTGGGATTCTTTGGGATTTGATTGAAATCGAGCACAAAGACATACTGAATACATTATATCTGGTCTACTAGTAGTAAGATATAACAAACTACCAATCATACCTCTATATAACTTGTTGTCCACTGATTTTCCAGTTTCATCCAAATCAAGTTTTATATTAGTACACATAGGAGTTGTAAATGACTTGCTGTTTTCAAGTCCAAATTTCTTAAGTAAATCAGTAATGTATTTGCAATGATTCAAAACATTTCCAAAATCATTTTGAAATATTTGAAGACCCAAAAAGAAATTTAATTCTCCCATCATACTCATTTCAAATTCTTTTTTCATTAATTCTGAAAATTCATGACAAAGAATTTTATTGGTTGATCCAAAAATTACATCATCAACATAAATTTGAACCAACAAAACATTATTTTTCACAGTTTTCTTAAAGAGTGTTGGATCTGCTAGTCCAACAGTAAAATCATTTTTCAAAAGAAAAGAACTTAGTCTTTCATACCAAGCTCTTGGTGCTTGTTTAAGGCCATAAAGAGCTTTAGTAAGTTTGAAAACAGAATCTGGTTTTTGAGAATTTTCAAAACCAGGAGGTTGCTCAACATAAACTTCCTCCATTAAATAACCATTTAAAAAGGCAGATTTAACATCCATCTGAAATAATTTAAAATTCATATAAGATGCATAGGCTAAAAGTATTCTAATGGCTTCTAACCTGGCTACAGGTGCAAAGGTCTCATCATAATCTATTCCTTCTTCTTGATTATATCCTTTAGCTACTAATCTTGCTTTATTTCTAGTTATTATCCCTTGATCATCCTGTTTATTTCTAAAGACCCATTTAGTTCCTATTACTGGATAATCATGTGGTCTTTCAACTAATTCCCAAACCTTATTTCTCTTGAACTGGTTCAATTCATCCTGCATTGCTATTACCCAGCTCTCATCATCTAAGGCTTCTTCTATGGTCTTAGGTTCTTGTTGGGATAGGAAAGCAGAGAACTCAACTATGTTTCCAAGGATTCTTCTAGTTTGAATACCAGTCTCTAAGTTACCTATCACAGATTCTAAAGGGTGATTCTTTAAGGTTCTAGACTGTCTAGGCATTATATTCAAAGGTTCTTCAGTATCATGTTCTTCTGAACTAGACTGAATTTCTTTTATATCATTTTCAAAATCATTCTTTAAATTCTCAAGTCTCATGTTTTCATTAGAATCAGGTTCATCTATTTGTTCTATCCTTTTCTCAAAAGGATCAGATTCATCAAATTTCACATGAACTGATTCTTCAACAATCCTTGACTTTTTATTATAGACTCTATAAGCTTTGGAGGTTGCAGAATATCCTAAGAAAATACCTTTATCAGATTTTGGATCAAATTTACCAAGATTATCTTTGGTATTCAAGATGTAAACCTTGCATCCAAAAACTTTAAAGTAATTTACTTTAGGTTTTCTGTTATTCCATAGTTCATAGGGTGTCTTTTTCAAAATAGGTCTTATTAAAATTCTATTCATTATATAACAAGCTGTATTAACAGCTTCTGCCCAGAAATATATAGGTAGGCTATATTCATTTAACATAGTTCTAGCCATTTCTTGAATAGTTCTATTTCTTCTTTCTACAATCCCATTCTGTTGAGGTGTTCTTGGAGCAGAGAAGGTGTGTTTAATACCCATGTTTGAGCAAAAGGAATTAAATTCCTGGTTCTCAAATTCTCCACCATGATCACTTCTCAATGAGATTATATTAAAACCTTTTTCATTTTGAATAGATTTACAAAAACCTTCAAATAAACTAAAAGCTTCACTTTTATATTTCAAAAAGAAAATCCAAGTAAATCTAGAATAATCATCAACTAATACATAAACATATAATTTACCAGCTAAACTTGCTACTCTCGAAGGTCCAAACAAATCCATATGGATAAGTTCTAGAGGTTTAGTTGTAGCAACTTTATTAACAGATTTGAATGATGATTTGTGTTGCTTGCCAAGCTGACATGCATCACAGAATCTGTCATTTTCAAATTTGAGACTAGGCAAATCAGAAACTAAATGTTTCTTAGATAATTTATGTAAAGCATATATATTGCAATGACCAAGTCTTCTATGCCAGATCCAGGATTCACTTATATTAGCAGTTAAGCAGTTTACTTGTTGTTTACACAAGGAATACAAATCCAAAGTATAAACATTATCAGTTCTGGGTGCTCTAAACTTAAACAGTTTATCTTTAGAAACAGTACAACTATTGTTAGTAAAATCAACAGTGTATCCATCATCACAGAGTTGAGAGATACTTATCAGATTGTGTTTTAACCCTTGTACATAAAGTACTTTGTTGATTGAGACTGTCTCTGAATCTCCAACTGTTCCAATACCAATAATCTTTCCTTTGGCATTGTCACCAAAGGCGACAAGTCCTCCTTCCTTTCGAGTAAGAGAAGAGAAATTAGCTGAAGTTCCACTCATGTGTCTTGATCAGCCACTGTCCATATACCATATTTCTTTCTTTCTTTGGTGACCTGCTACCTGCAAATACATTCAAACAAATTGCTTTGGCACCCATATTTTGTTGGGTCCATGAGTGTTAGCAAGCAGTGATCTGGGTATCCAGATTTTCTTTGTTTTCTTAAAATTGATTGAATCATATAGATCATTGGAAATATAAGCTTTCTTAATTCCACATATTTGAGGTTGTCTTAGAAAACAGTTTTTAGCTATATGACCTTTTGTTCCACAGAAGTTACAAATAACCTGTTTAGTGCTAGGAACAAAATAATTTTTGTATAACTTAGGTTTTTCTCCTTTACTTCCAATTCCAAACCTTTCCCTTTTAATTACAGTTTTTCCAAGTATCTCATTTAAGGTGTTTTCTCCTTTTGTAAAAACTAATTCAGCCTCTTTATAAGATTCTACTTCATCCTGTAGAGTTTTTATTTTTGATTCAAAATTAATTTTATTTGAGTCAGCAGAGTTGTATTTGTCAATTAATTCCTTATGTTGTTTTAGCAAAGTATTTCTTTCATCTGAAATAGCTTTATGCAAGTTCTTTATAGATTTATATTTTTTAAATAATGAGTCATACCTTTCTTCAAGCATATTGCAGTAAGCTGCAAGTTTTTTATTTGAGAAGCTTGTTTCAGAGTTTGATTCATTATTTGAGTCAGAGGAGTAGTATGAGTGTACCTCATCAGTTTCAGCCATGAAACACATATTTGCTTTTAAATTGGCTTCCTCCTTCTCTGAGCTTGATTCAGAAGAATTACTTGAGTCTTCAGAAACACTCCAAGTAGCTTTCATAGATTTCTTGTCTTTCTGCTCATAATCATCTCTTTTGAAGAATTTCTTCTTCTTTGCATCTTTCAATTTAGGGCAATCCGGTCTGATATGTCCCATCTTTTTGAATTCATAACATCTCACTTCCTTGCTATCCTTCTTGAAGGATTTCTTGAAGTCTTTCTTCTTACTGTAGAACTTTCTGAATTTTCTGGCTAGCTGAGCCAGTTCTTCATCTGAATTTGAAGAATCAGAGCTTTCTGATTTAGCATTTACTTCTCTGTTCTTCATCTTTCTATCCTTTTGTTGAGAAGTCGCTTTCAGAGCAGTATTTTCCCTTTTTATATAGACTTTATGCTCATTTACCTCATCTTGCATTTCAGCCTCGTACATCATCAATGTACTAATCAGCTCTCTCATAGTTAGATCTTTAACAGAAGTTGATTGTCTGATTGCTGCAGAGATTCCATTCCATCGAGTAGGAAGTACTCTCAGTACCTTTAACGCTTGATCAGCCTGCTTGATTGGTTCTCCTAGAGCTGTTATACTATTGACAATTTCTGTCAATCTTCCATTCATCTGAGTGATGCTCTCTCCTTCAATCATTCTGAAAGTATCGAATTTTAATTTAGCAGTTGCATATCTCATCTGTCTTACATTATCTGTTCCTTCATAAGCAACAGCTATTGTTTGCCACATTTCATATGCAGTCGGGCATTGAGATACTCTGTTAAATTCATCCGGTCCTAGACCACAGATGATTGCATTCATAGCTTTTGAATTCATGTCATACTCAGCCTCTGTAGCAGCACTCCATGTATCGGGATTTTCAGGAATTTCATAGGGAGTCAGAATCTTTGAATAGACTTTGTAACCAAGATTTTTCAGATAAATAATCATACGTGACTTCCAGTAGCCATAATTATCTCCATTAAAGTAAGGTGCTCTGACCATTGACATTCCCTCTCTCGTATCAGCCATGATACACTTTGTATAATCTTTAAATACTTCTAGCTTGATAAAACTTTAAAAAATAAGAAGCTCCTCCTATGATACCAATTGTTGGATCTGAATCTACGGATTACACACAAGAGGGGGGGTGAATTGTGTCTTTTCAAAATTATTACAATCTCTTCAATTTAGACAAATTCTGTCCTCTATGCTTTTGCACGATTAAATATGCAGCGGAAAAACTAAAAGCATGAACACACGGATGTATAGTGGTTCGGGGAACAGAAGGCCCCTAGTCCACTCCACCAACGCTCAAATTCACGAGCTTGGCGATTTTCACTATCTGGTCCTCGTTTCCACAGACCTGTTCACAACTGAGTACAGGCAGTTGACACCTTTACAAGTTTCAGGCAAACACAGCCTTCCTGGTTTAAACACGAACCCACACAGCTTAGAACGAGAAGATGATCACTCAAAAATAAAAAGAGTTTCGATAAAGAAAACACTTCTCCAGTTGTTCTTCACAATTGCAACAGAACGCAATTGACAGTAGATAGATCGTCGTCTTCAGAAAATAAAGATCTGTAATCAAAACAGTTCTGAGTCGATCCAGTTGCAATAGATATTACCAGAAACTTCACAACTTCAGCAGCAGTAGATTCACAACAGATAGTCGATGTAGAACACGTGAATCTGTTATCAAGATCTTCTTTCGGTAAAAAGGATTTTACACTTCTTCTCGATCACAGAAAAGAAAGCCTTCACACAGTCTCTGTTTTTTTGCTCGTTAAAAGATCAATCTCATTATTTCACACACTTTCCTGTGTATATATATATATCTCCGAAGTTTCCAAGATAGAACATATATATTCAAATCTGAGAAAATCTTCCGCATAAATAGATCCATGAAAATCTCCTTTAGATTCGCGATAACAATAGAGTCGTTGTAACTCTCCTGAAGAATCGGCATAAAAAGCTCCATTTAAATCAAATAATAATCCGTTGAAAAACGTCTTTGATTCAGTCAAAGTCGTACTTAAGAATCGGCTCGAAATCCGCTTAATAATCCGCCTGTTTGACCAATGCAAACGGTAATATCGTCTGTCAAAAATATCCCGACTCCAAACGTAGGGTTGATGACGTGGCTCCAAACGTAGGGTTCACAAACGTAAGGTTCACAAACGTAAGGTTCACAAACGTAAGGTTCAGAACGTAAGGTTTAACATACATACTTTCTTTTCAGCATTCAAACGTAGGGTTGATCATCCATACTTTGTCTTGCTTCAACTCTCCAAAGAACGTACGGTTGATTATAAAAGTAAGGTTGATGATCCATACTTTTGAGAAACAAACTCAACACTGAAAACTAACGTACGGTTTCTCTTCCATACTTTTCCAACAAAAACGTAAAGTTCTTTCCAGACGTAATGTTCTTCTTCCATACTTTTCAACAACGTAAGGTTCATTAACCATACGTTCCAAAATAACGTAAGGTTCCTTAACCATACATAAAAAGTAAACTTTTCATCCATACGTTACGTTCATCAACGTAGGGTATGAACAGTGATTCCAGTACGCGCTAAAATTGATCTCGCGCTACAGTGATTCCAGAATGCGCTAAACTTGATCTCAGAATAAATGAAGTATGAAATCTCGTTATATGAAATAAATAAATGAAATAAACTCCTGAAAAATACTCAACGAAATAATTAGTAAATAATTAAGGGTATTTGTGAGCATCAAAATCATCATAAAGAGACAGAGTACTATTTAAAATAATCTCCTCCTTTAAAAAACATTATTTTGAATTGTTTGAAAACAATACGTTGCTCAACAATCTCCCCCTTTTTGATGATCACAAAACCCATAAAATAATAGAACTAATTTAATTGCAATCTTTATTGAAAAAATTAGTTTTATAAAATTGTAGAATTCTGAAAGGATTAAAACAATATTTAACTATAATAAAATTTCTCCCCCATAAAAATAAATTTTCAGCTAAAAAATAGATAAAAGATAAATGTCGTAGATATCCAAATTCTCCCATATATCCAATTTTCTTCATAGGATTCATAGGAAACAAATGAATTTAAATGTTGTGTTTATCCAAATTCTCCCGCTTTTTGTGATATCAAAAAGAATGAAAAATTACGGATTTGAACACATTCAATATTGCACTGAACTATAAGTAAATGCTATAATTAACTGTGTATGAATAAGTGAATTTGTTATACTGGCTAACTTAATCATAAATCAATAAACAAAAACAACAAAAAAATAAGAAAAGAATTTTCAATCACAAGCTGTTATATATAAATGATTGTGATATACAGAGGAATCAAGGTTCATAGATAAGACAGGGGAAAAAAAGGTGTCTATCTCCTTTGAATCGCAGTCTTGATCTCTGTAAACTGTTCTCTGAGCCTCTTCATCATCCCATCTCCTAACTTGATGATAAGATCTCTGTTCTCTTGAGTCATATGAATATCTTCAATCAAATTAACTCTGATAAACTCATGCATTCTTTCTTCTTTTTCAACAAAAAGAGCCAGTTTTTCTGATAACTGATTCAAAAGAATCCTAATCGGTTTCTCTCCAGATGTCAACTGATCCACTAAAAATTTCTGATTATTTAGAAAAACTGACAAAGGGGCACTATTACACTGAAGATCGTGTAATCTGTCACTCATATTGCTCAGTGCTCCAGTAATTGCTTGAAATCTCCGAATCAAATCAGGTGAATAGCCTGATCCACTTACATCACTGTTTGCAACAGACTCAAATTTATTCTCCATGTAAACCTTCAACTCAGATAAATCATCTTTCTTTACCATCTCTGATTTTAACTGATCAACAGCATGCAGCATATCAGTCTTAAACAAATCGACTTCCTGTCTTGAAACAGTACATTCTTTCAGTTTCTGAAACTTCAACTGCTCTAAGTTCAGAGAATTTCTGAGACTAACATTCTCAGATTCTAACTGAGAGATACGCTTGTACAGCTCAACAACTTCTTCTTTTCTCGAATCAGGGGAACCCTGTGCTCTATTCTCATGTCCAGAAATAGGTTGATGAGGCAATGCAAGTGGTAAAGAATCTGCATCTGATTGTTCTTTGTCTTTGTCCTGACAAGGTTGATCCACTGAACTAGCTTTTGAAGCCTGAAATTCTTCCACTGAAAATTCTTCCTGAAGTACTTCTGTATTAGCTTCAGAAGTATGTTCATCACGAACAGTAGTCTCTCTGACTTCTACTGATTGATCAAGAACAATATCTTCATGTAAATCTTGAGGTCGGGCCACTTCTTCACCAGGCACTGCCTCCAAAAGTTGTTCTTGTTGAATTACTTTTTCAACAGCCACAACAGCAGATTGAGGTTCTTTTTGGATTTCCGGTTGAGCTGCTGGTTCCTCTATAGGTACAGTCTGCTCCACAACAGCTTCTCTCACAAATGAATAACAAATTACCGGTTCAGAGGATTTCAAGGCAGGAGAGATAATTTCTTCATCAATTGACCTCTTCCTTCTAGATTGAAGTCCTTCCTGACTTCTCTCTTCCTCAACTTCCTCCATCTCAAAACGAATTCTCCTTGCCACTGTACTAACTCTTGATTCTGCTTGTCCCTCCTTGGACTTAGCCAGTTGAGCCTGAGCACTCTCCGAGTCTTCCTCATCTCCAACAGGTAAGTGTTTTCCTTTAATTGTGCTCCAGAAGTATCCGACTTTCCTCAAAGTCCCAGCATTAAAAACATTATTGTGGTGACATTTCACCCCAGCATCGACCAATCTGATCATTCCTCTTTTAAACAAAAACAACGAAATGAACCTTCCATAAGGGAAAAAGGTCATTCTTGCATCACTCTGACAGCAGTAACTCAAATATCTTATCATAAACCGAGGAAAATTAAACTTAATATCAGACATCAGAAGATACATTATGTACATGTCAGGGTATAGGATTTTATCCATCTCAGCCATCCTTGGTGCTAAACCAGTCTGAACAAATTTTACCAAAATTTTCTGATCGGGTTCCAAATCCTTGATAAACATCTTTTTTATCACTCTGGTTCCAAACAGAAAAGACATAATGTCTTCAGACTTATGTACAGAATCTCCAATATTCCGTAAATCAAAATGAAAAACTCCTTCATGAGGGCAGTTAAGAATTTGACTTATCTCTACAGATGATATTGAAAAGTCCTTATCCTCTATTTGAGCCAATAAACTATCTTCCGTATCTCCAAGGCTAAACTGAACAGTTCTAAAGAAATGTCTCATTTCTGCCTCATAAAGAAACTCAGAATTTTCACTATTAAAAGCTTGCTCAAGGCTTTGAAACGATAACATTTGCTTCAACAGTAAATTAGTTTCAAACAGCCACTCTAAATCGATGACTTTACCTTGCAGTATTTTTCGACCAACTACTTTAGGTTTCTTTGCAGCACTGCTCTCGGTTTCATCTGGACGCTTAGTCTTTGCCATTCCAACAACGATTTCTGAAGGTTCGGAAGTTTAGGGTTTGAAGATTCAGAAAAGGGTTTTGGAGCAGATGTGCGGGTTTAGGTTTTCGAAAGGGTTTCCGAAAAAGGTGAAGCAGTTTTAGAAGGTGAAACGGTTCTGACAGCCTTGATTCCCGTGTAATCACTAATCATTACTTTTATTTAAAACAAAATAAAATTACTTATAGCGGGAAACAGAAATTAAGCAGAATTCGAAAACAGAATAAGATTTAAAAAAAATTTATTTAAAATTAAATAAACCTAACTCCCCCTTAATAAATTCAAACCTTGCCGTGGGAAGTGGTTTAGTAAAAATATCTGCTAATTGATTTTCTGTATTTACAAATTCTAAAAATATATCCTTTTTAAACACATGATCTCTTAAAAAGTGATGTCTTATATCAATGTGCTTAGTTCTAGAATGACTAATAGGATTTTTTGAAATATTAATTGCACTAGTATTATCACATAAAATAGGTGTATTATTGAAATTTAATCCAAAGTCCATAAGAGTGTTTTTCATCCACAACACCTGTGCACAGCAACTACCTGCAGACACATATTTTGCCTCGGCTGTTGACAGGGCAACTGAGTGTTGTTTCTTACTAGACCATGATACTAAAGACTTTCCTAAAAAGTGACATGTTCCTGAAGTACTCTTCCTATCTAATCTACAGCTTCCAAAGTCAGCATCTGAATATGAAATTAAATTAAAATCAGAGGTTTTTGGATAAAGCAGAGATTGATAAATAGTACCTTTTAAATATCTAAAAATTCTTTTAACAGCAGTTAAGTGGGATTCTTTGGGATTTGATTGAAATCGAGCACAAAGACATACTGAATACATTATATCTGGTCTACTAGTAGTAAGATATAACAAACTACCAATCATACCTCTATATAACTTGTTGTCCACTGATTTTCCAGTTTCATCCAAATCAAGTTTTATATTAGTACACATAGGAGTTGTAAATGACTTGCTGTTTTCAAGTCCAAATTTCTTAAGTAAATCAGTAATGTATTTGCATTGATTCAAAACATTTCCAAAATAATTTTGAAATATTTGAAGACCCAAAAAGAAATTTAATTCTCCCATCATACTCATTTCAAATTCTTTTTTCATTAATTCTGAAAATTCATGACAAAGAATTTTATTGGTTGATCCAAAAATTACATCATCAACATAAATTTGAACCAACAAAACATTATTTTTCACAGTTTTCTTAAAGAGTGTTGGATCTGCTAGTCCAACAGTAAAATCATTTTTCAAAAGAAAAGAACTTAGTCTTTCATACCAAGCTCTTGGTGCTTGTTTAAGGCCATAAAGAGCTTTAGTAAGTTTGAAAACAGAATCTGGTTTTTGAGAATTTTCAAAACCAGGAGGTTGCTCAACATAAACTTCCTCCATTAAATAACCATTTAAAAAGGCAGATTTAACATCCATCTGAAATAATTTAAAATTCATATAAGATGCATAGGCTAAAAGTATTCTAATGGCTTCTAACCTGGCTACAGGTGCAAAGGTCTCATCATAATCTATTCCTTCTTCTTGATTATATCCTTTAGCTACTAATCTTGCTTTATTTCTAGTTATTATCCCTTGATCATCCTGTTTATTTCTAAAGACCCATTTAGTTCCTATTACTGGATAATCATGTGGTCTTTCAACTAATTCCCAAACCTTATTTCTCTTGAACTGGTTCAATTCATCCTGCATTGCTATTACCCAGCTCTCATCATCTAAGGCTTCTTCTATGGTCTTAGGTTCTTGTTGGGATAGGAAAGCAGAGAACTCAACTATGTTTCCAAGGATTCTTCTAGTTTGAATACCAGTCTCTAAGTTACCTATCACAGATTCTAAAGGGTGATTCTTTAAGGTTCTAGACTGTCTAGGCATTATATTCAAAGGTTCTTCAGTATCATGTTCTTCTGAACTAGACTGAATTTCTTTTATATCATTTTCAAAATCATTCTTTAAATTCTCAAGTCTCATGTTTTCATTAGAATCAGGTTCATCTATTTGTTCTATCCTTTTCTCAAAAGGATCAGATTCATCAAATTTCACATGAACTGATTCTTCAACAATCCTTGACTTTTTATTATAGACTCTATAAGCTTTGGAGGTTGCAGAATATCCTAAGAAAATACCTTTATCAGATTTTGGATCAAATTTACCAAGATTATCTTTGGTATTCAAGATGTAAACCTTGCATCCAAAAACTTTAAAGTAATTTACTTTAGGTTTTCTGTTATTCCATAGTTCATAGGGTGTCTTTTTCAAAATAGGTCTTATTAAAATTCTATTCATTATATAACAAGCTGTATTAACAGCTTCTGCCCAGAAATATATAGGTAGGCTATATTCATTTAACATAGTTCTAGCCATTTCTTGAATAGTTCTATTTCTTCTTTCTACAATCCCATTCTGTTGAGGTGTTCTTGGAGCAGAGAAGGTGTGTTTAATACCCATGTTTGAGCAAAAGGAATTAAATTCCTGGTTCTCAAATTCTCCACCATGATCACTTCTCAATGAGATTATATTAAAACCTTTTTCATTTTGAATAGATTTACAAAAACCTTCAAATAAACTAAAAGCTTCACTTTTATATTTCAAAAAGAAAATCCAAGTAAATCTAGAATAATCATCAACTAATACATAAACATATAATTTACCAGCTAAACTTGCTACTCTCGAAGGTCCAAACAAATCCATATGGATAAGTTCTAGAGGTTTAGTTGTAGCAACTTTATTAACAGATTTGAATGATGATTTGTGTTGCTTGCCAAGCTGACATGCATCACAGAATCTGTCATTTTCAAATTTGAGACTAGGCAAATCAGAAACTAAATGTTTCTTAGATAATTTATGTAAAGCATATATATTGCAATGACCAAGTCTTCTATGCCAGATCCAGGATTCACTTATATTAGCAGTTAAGCAGTTTACTTGTTGTTTACACAAGGAATACAAATCCAAAGTATAAACATTATCAGTTCTGGGTGCTCTAAACTTAAACAGTTTATCTTTAGAAACAGTACAACTATTGTTAGTAAAATCAACAGTGTATCCATCATCACAGAGTTGAGAGATACTTATCAGATTGTGTTTTAACCCTTGTACATAAAGTACTTTGTTGATTGAGACTGTCTCTGAATCTCCAACTGTTCCAATACCAATAATCTTTCCTTTGGCATTGTCACCAAAGGCGACAAGTCCTCCTTCCTTTCGAGTAAGAGAAGAGAAATTAGCTGAAGTTCCACTCATGTGTCTTGATCAGCCACTGTCCATATACCATATTTCTTTCTTTCTTTGGTGACCTGCTACCTGCAAATACATTCAAACAAATTGCTTTGGTACCCATATTTTGTTGGGTCCATGAGTGTTAGCAAGCAGTGATCTGGGTATCCAGATTTTCTTTGTTTTCTTAAAATTGATTGAATCATATAGATCATTGGAAATATAAGCTTTCTTAATTCCACATATTTGAGGTTGTCTTAGAAAACAGTTTTTAGCTATATGACCTTTTGTTCCACAGAAGTTACAAATAACCTGTTTAGTGCTAGGAACAAAATAATTTTTGTATAACTTAGGTTTTTCTCCTTTACTTCCAATTCCAAACCTTTCCCTTTTAATTACAGTTTTTCCAAGTATCTCATTTAAGGTGTTTTCTCCTTTTGTAAAAACTAATTCAGCCTCTTTATAAGATTCTACTTCATCCTGTAGAGTTTTTATTTTTGATTCAAAATTAATTTTATTTGAGTCAGCAGAGTTGTATTTGTCAATTAATTCCTTATGTTGTTTTAGCAAAGTATTTCTTTCATCTGAAATAGCTTTATGCAAGTTCTTTATAGATTTATATTTTTTAAATAATGAGTCATACCTTTCTTCAAGCATATTGCAGTAAGCTGCAAGTTTTTTATTTGAGAAGCTTGTTTCAGAGTTTGATTCATTATTTGAGTCAGAGGAGTAGTATGAGTGTACCTCATCAGTTTCAGCCATGAAACACATATTTGCTTTTAAATTGGCTTCCTCCTTCTCTGAGCTTGATTCAGAAGAATTACTTGAGTCTTCAGAAACACTCCAAGTAGCTTTCATAGATTTCTTGTCTTTCTGCTCATAATCATCTCTTTTGAAGAATTTCTTCTTCTTTGCATCTTTCAATTTAGGGAAATCCGGTCTGATATGTCCCATCTTTTTGCATTCATAACATCTCACTTCCTTGCTATCCTTCTTGAAGGATTTCTTGAAGTCTTTCTTCTTACTGTAGAACTTTCTGAATTTTCTGGCTAGCTGAGCCAGTTCTTCATCTGAATTTGAAGAATCAGAGCTTTCTGATTTAGCATTTACTTCTCTGTTCTTCATCTTTCTATCCTTTTGTTGAGAAGTCGCTTTCAGAGCAGTATTTTCCCTTTTTATATAGACTTTATGCTAATTTACCTCATCTTGCATTTCAGCCTCGTACATCATCAATGTACCAATCAGCTCTCTCATAGTTAGATCTTTAACAGAAGTTGATTGTCTGATTGCTGCAGAGATTCCATTCCATCGAGTAGGAAGTACTCTCAGTACCTTTAACGCTTGATCAGCCTGCTTGATTGGTTCTCCTAGAGCTGTTATATTATTGACAATTTCTTTCAATCTTCCATTCATCTGAGTGATGCTCTCTCCTTCAATCATTCTGAAAGTATCGAATTTTAATTTAGCAGTTGCATATCTCATCTGTCTTACATTATCTGTTCCTTCATAAGCAACACCTATTGTTTTCCACATTTCATATGCAGTCGGGCATTGAGATACTCTGTTAAATTCATCCGGTCCTAGACCACAGATGATTGCATTCATAGCTTTTGAATTCATGTCATACTCAGCCTCTGTAGCAGCACTCCATGTATCGGGATTTTCAGGAATTTCATAGGGAGTCAGAATCTTTGAATAGACTTTGTAACCAAGATTTTTCAGATAAATAATCATACGTGACTTCCAGCAGCCATAATTATCTCCATTAAAGTAAGGTGCTCTGACCATTGACATTCCCTCTCTCGTATCAGCCATGATACACTTTGTATAATCTTTAAATACTTCTAGCTTGATAAAACTTTAAAAAATAAGAAGCTCCTCCTATGATACCAATTGTTGGATCTGAATCTACGGATTACACACAAGAGGGGGGGTGAATTGTGTCTTTTCAAAATTATTACAATCTCTTCAATTTAGACAAATTCTGTCCTCTATGCTTTTGCACGATTAAATATGCAGCGGAAAAACTAAAAGCATGAACACATGGATGTATAGTGGTTCGGGGAACAGAAGGACCCTAGTCCACTCCACCAATGCTCAAATTCACGAGCTTGGCGATTTTCACTATCTGGTCCTCGTTTCCACAGACCTGTTCACAACTGAGTACAGGCAGTTGACACCTTTACAAGTTTCAGGCAAACACAGCCTTCCTGGTTCAAACACGAACCCACACAGCTTAGAACGAGAAGCTGATCACTCAAAAATAAAAAGAGTTTCGATAAAGAAAACACTTCTCCAGTTGTTCTTCACAATTGCAACAGAACGCAATTGACAGTAGATAGATCGTCGTCTTCAGAAAATAAAGATCTGTAATCAAAACAGTTCTGAGTCGATCCAGTTGCAATAGATATTACCAGAAACTTCACAACTTCAGCAGTAGTAGATTCACAACAGATAGTCGATGTAGAACACGTGAATCTGTTATCAAGATCTTCTTTCGGTAAAAAGGATTTTACACTTCTTCTCGATCACAGAAAAGAACGCCTTCACACAGTCTCTGTTTTTTTGCTCGTTAAAAGATCAATCTCATTATTTCACACACTTTCCTGTGTATATATATATATCTCCGAAGTTTCCAAGATAGAACATATATATTCAAATCTGAGAAAATCTTCCGCATAAATAGATCCATGAAAATCTCCTTTAGATTCGCGATAACAATAGAGTCGTTGTAACTCCCCTGAAGAATCGGCATAAAAAGCTCCATTTAAATCAATTAATAATCCGTTGAAAAACGTCTTTGATTCAGTAAAAGTCGTACTTAAGAATCGGCTCGAAATCCGCTTAATAATCCGCCTGTTTGACCAATGCAAACGGTAATATCGTCTGTCAAAAATATCCCGACGCCAAACGTAGGGTTGATGACGTGGCTCCAAACGTAGGGTTCACAAACGTAAGGTTCACAAACGTAAGGTTCACAAACGTAAGGTTCAGAACGTAAGGTTGAACATACATACTTTCTTTTCAGCATTCAAACGTAGGGTTGATCATCCATACTTTGTCTTGCTTCAACTCTCCAAAGAACGTACGGTTGATTATAAAAGTAAGGTTGATGATCCATACTTTTGAGAAACAAACTCCACACTGAAAACTAACGTACGGTTTCTCTTCCATACTTGTCCAACAAAAACGTAAAGTTCTTTCCAGACGTAATGTTCTTCTTCCATACTTTTCAACAACATAAGGTTCATTAACCATACGTTCCAAAATAACGTAAGGTTCCTTAACCATACATAAAAAGTAAACTTTTCATCCATACGTTACGTTCATCAACGTAGGGTATGAACAGTGATTCCAGTACGCGCTAAAATTGATCTCGCGCTACAGTGATTCCAGAATGCGCTAAACTTGATCTCAGAATAAATGAAGTATGAAATCTCGTTATATGAAATAAATAAATGAAATAAACTCCTGAAAAATACTCAACGAAATAATTAGTAAATAATTAAGGGTATTTATGAGCATCAAAATCATCATAAAGAGACAGAGTACTATTTAAAATAATCTCCTCCTTTAAAAAACATTAATTTGAATTGTTTGAAAACAATACGTTGCTCAACAACATTGAGGTGGTTCAATATGGAACCATAATTATTCCATCCTAGGTGATACATAGTTGGATAAGAGGAATTTTACAACTCATGCCAAGAATGGAACAAGGAGTTATTACTCTAAGAAATAGGTTTATTTATAGTCCACTCAATATATCAAGCATTATATATGATCATGATTGGTTCATTTACTTATTCACTTATTTTTTATATTCATTATTTAATTTATGGGTACAATACTATGATCACATAAACAAATGAATTAACATGAAAAGATGGATTTTAAATAAATAAATTATGCATAATTTTTTTATCCAACATGGTTAATTAAGTAAAATCCCCTTTATTTTAACAAGTTTTGTAATGGATAAACCAAGTTGAAATTTATGCATAATAAATTAAAATTCATCAACAAAATATTTATTCAGTCATATACCTTCATTACTTTATTAGGAATGAAATCCTTGAAACTAAGTTTTTGACCCACCCTCATTGGGACACTTACTTTAAATGTAAAATTATAGTGAAATTTACGTGTTGACTTAACCATATTAAATCACAAGAATTAGATCTCTCTAGACTAGGTGTAACTCATATCCACATGTTTATAAAATCCAAGTTAGGATTTCAGGATTGTTGATTCCACTCAATGGATCAAGGAGTTACATTCCCACAGTTGGAAAGGATGTGCCTAAATAAATGCATTCAAATAGATTTACCAACCCTCATTGGGGTTATGAAAAGGGGAATATGGATACTTGACACTAGAATTTAATAGAGACTAAAGATTCTTAGTTCAATGGTGTGGGATATTGGGACTTGATAAAATAGTGTGAGATTTAATAAACATGATATTATTATTTCTCAGATAATTTTTAATAAAAAATAGTACTAATAATCAAATATTTTATAAGTATAGAAAATGGAATGTTAGTCATCCACACTATCCCTATGATACATGTTGTATAAATACCTTCTCCTCACTAGTAGTAATATCTAGGACTGGTTCATATTCCTTTGAGTTGTGCTTCACCATGAACAAAAATCCTATGTGCTAGAATCCTCAATGCTCGATCTGGCTACCAATGAGGTGAATGATGAATATTTACTTATCTATGAAAAACATATGAATGATGTAGATGAAATTAAATATTTGACACTATCATCTATCTATATTGAACTGATTAATTCTAAAAAAACATGGATTCTTAAAGCATGCTCAAGTATCTCCATGGTTTATATTAGGAGAGAGTAAGATAAGAATGGTTTGTTATTTCCAAATAACTATTTCAAAGTAATCTTGAAAAATGTGCACTAGATATGCCTCACATAGCCATAATCATTGACTATATTAAAAACCTAGAAGTTATAAAGTTTAAAATCCTTAAAAAAATTATTAATTTATGTTATTCTTTTATCACACCCACAAAGATTCCCTAGTTTTTTCACTAATTTTTATATGAAAAACATTTAAAGGTATCTTCTTGACTTGATCACTCTTATATTCAAATTAATTAAAGAGGAGTGTCTTGAAAATCCTTCAGTCCTTATAATGAAAAAATAGACAGGGAAACAAAAGTGATATATACCCAAATCTTCTTTATGCCCTTATTAGAAGAGAAAGATCAAGGTGAAAGAAATGGATTGGGATACTATCTATTTATCTTGTGTCAAGAAGGGATATTGGAATAAAAATTGAACCCAACATTAGAATCAAGGGAAAGTATTAGGTGAATTTTTTATCAATTTTAATTTATCTATTTCTATAAATTGTGTCTTAGATGAGGATTTTGGTGATCACATATGTATTCAAATATATTAACCAAGTATATTTAGAAAGATTTATTGAGGGGAGGTAGATCTATAATCAGCCAATGGATCCAAAACTGTTTTAGTGGCTATCAGGGACTAAAATCTCATGAATCTTGTGAGAATGATATTGGTTTTGAAGGACTGTTATTTTCTTCCATCTATTACCAAAAATAATATTTCTATATCTAGGATTGATACAAATGGATTTATTTTCAAATATGGTAATACCTTTTTATTTTATAAATATAGAATTCTGTATGGTATGAAACATTTAAATAATGGTCTCTATGTCTTGGATTAAAGGAACCAAGTATCAGAAGTTAATAACAAAACAATTTTACATGACTCATACCGCACCCAACTATGGAATCATTGGCCAGTTCATCTAAATAAAAATCATTTGACTAAATTACATCAAGACGAATATTTAGATTCACTTAAACTAAACCCATTTTGTGCATTTCTTGTATTTTTATAAGGTGAAATGATCAAAGGCTCATTTAGTGGAAATGATAAAAGGGAAAAAGAGTTTCTTGAATTAATTCATATTGATGTGTGTGGACCATTTTCTATTGAAGCTAGGGGTGGGTACTCATAATTCATAACTTTGATTAATAATTTTAGGATATATTGATATGTCTACTTATTGAGGTATAATTCAGATTCCTTTGATAGATTCATGGAATACAATAATGCAGTTGAGAACCATCTTGGTAAAAAGATTATGAAACCCCACTAAGACCATGGTGGAGAATTTCTTAATCAATACACCATTTATTATTTACTAGAGTTTGGCATTCTATACCAACTCACACCTCTTTATACACCTCAGTAGAATTGTATAACTGAAAGGAGGAACCACAACTTTTTAGACATGGTGAGATCAATGTTTAGTCATGTGAATCTTACATTATCCTTTAAAGGATACATGTTAAAAATAGTATCAAAAATACTAAAAAAAGTGATATGATTAGTTGAAGCTTGTATCCCAAACCAAATGTGTAATGGATAGAAATTTGTTTTGTTGTAATTACATGTGTGGGGTTGTGAATATTTTTAAGACCTATTAAAGTGGAAGGATTTCATCCTGAGGCACAAACTGTACCTTTATATGTTACCCCAAGAAAACAAGGTGATATTACCTATAGGATCCCTAAAAAATTAATATTAGAAAGAAACACCATATTTCGTGAGACGGAGAACATCTCTAATAGATATAGTGTGAATTAGATAGAATTTGATGAATTCAAGGCTCAAGGTACACAATATTTGTCACAATAATAGATTCCACAAATCCCAATGGAAAAAATAAGAAGTTCCAGAGACACAAGAACAGTATACGAGTACAAGAGATCTTAGAGAACTATAGCAGTTTGGTTTTTTGGTCACTGAGGATGGTGATCCATTATTAATTTATAATAGTGATAATCTAACCTATAGAGAAGTAGTAAGTATAACAGATAATTCCAAGAGAAGAAAACAATGAATTCAGAAATGGATTCCATTTACCAAAACAATGTATGGATTTTGGAATATCTTCTAGTGAATGTAAATCCCATTGGTCATAAATGGGTATTCAAGAATAAACCAAACATGGATGGACTGGTCAGTTCCATTAGGGTATGAATGGTTATAAAAGTGTTTAAATAGTGTCAATGAATTGACTACGTCAAAACCATTTCACCAATTACAATGATGAGATCTCACATCATTATACTTTCCATTGAATTTTTATTGACTATGAGATTTGGAACATTAATGTGAAAATAACCTAATTTAATTGGTCCCTTTAGGAATATGTTTATATAGAACAATATGGAAGGTTTTTGACTCCAAATTATTCCTAAAATATATGAAAATTACAAAAAACCTTTTATGTATTAAAGAAAGGTTCTAAGTCATATAAAATTCACTTTGATGAGTCCATACGGGAATTTGATTTCATAAGGATTGAATGTGAGCCTTGTGTATATAAATTATTTAGTGGGAGTGTGGTCATTTTCATAATATTATATGTCAATGACATATTACTTATTGAAAATGAAATACCATTATTACAGTTTATTAATGCATGGTTAAATGAATACTTCTCTGTAAAGTACTTAGAAGAGGAAGCATACAATCATGGGATCAAGATCCATCATGATAGATCCAAAAGTATTCTTGGCCAAAGTTAACGTACATTTATTTACAAGATAATAAATTATTCAGTATTGAAAATTCAAAGAAGGGATTTTAGCCAATGTAAAATGGAATTCATTTTTATAGTAAAATGTGTTTTTAAACACATGAGGAAATAAAAATAATGTAAATGAATCCATAAGTTTCTATGACTAGATTAGTCATGTTTGTCATATTATTTACTAGTAAATATGTCTCTCATTCCCTAAGTATGGTGGGTTGATATCAAAATGGACCAAGTGACCATCATTGGTTGGCAATCAATATTATCCTTAAGTATTTAAGGTTTTCTAAGGATGTATTTCTGGTCTATATAAAAGACTAGGAACTAGTCATCAGGCGATATGCGGATTCTAGTTTCCAAAATAATAAAGATGATATGAAATTAAAAATGGGATACATCTTCACATTATATAGTGGTGTTGTGAGATGAAAGAGTTCTGAGGTGGCTAAGAATGTAGTTTGGATATTGAAAATTTTCCACATTCTTGAAATTTTACCGAACAGTAAAGATCCTATGACACTCTATTGTGATAATAATACAACCATGGTCCTCTACAATGAGACAATATCATATCTTTAGAGGAATAATATAATCTAGAAGTATCATCTCTTGAAGTATTTTCCTCAGAGAGTTGAGGTTGTAGAGAGTAGTATTTCCCTAGAATACAACATGACATACCCCTTTACCAAAGCCTTAAATTAGCATAAACATGATTATCATGTGAGGTCTAGGAAACTTAAATTCATAGGTAGTTTTCCCTAGTCCATGTAGTAGTTTTTTGGAGTTGTTGTCTTAATACCTACCAATTATACTATAATTACATGCATATAGGATAAACTGAATATTAATAAAACATATTACAATATATTTTTTATTGTTCTTCATGACTTTAATGTAATAATATCCAAGTTTATCTATTATATTGATAAGTTCATAGTATTTACCCATGAAAAAACCATTTTATGCATGTATTTTTTGATATAAAATGGCCCATTTGTATAAATTAATTGATTAAAATTGTCAAAATTTTATTGTTTTTATGTTTTGTTTTAGAATATAGAATTTGATAAAAAAATAAACAAAAAAATAGAATAATAAATTAACAATAAAACACTTCATGACATACTACTTAATGGCATAGCATGAAACCAGAATTTTAAAGGTATATTGAAGTTGTTGAAGATTAAAGGGCCAAATCCAGAGGTTGTAAATGAAGAACCAGATTGAAATGGGGTGAAATCGGCTAGAAAAATAACACTACATATCGTGTAAATGAAATTTACAATGTGAATCTCAATAATTACAAGTGGTGAAAAAATATGGGAAAAGTTCATCCCCATACATTACACATTTTGAATTCACTATTCACATTGTGAAATATTTCAAAAATGATAAGTCCATTCCCATTGATTACACATTTTTAATTGCACATACACAACGTGAAACTCTCGAACAGAGACCAAAAATACTGATTTATGATGAATCTTTAGTGGAAAACCCTTTAAATCCCCTAGGAAGACCATTTATGATATGATACCCAATAATTGAGACATTTTTGACATTTAGGGCATGATTTATACCTATAAATAAGTTTCTATTGGGATATTGAAAGGGATTGATTATTGGGGGAAGCTCTATATGGGGCATGCTATAGATTTATTTCCCAGGTTTCCTTTTCTTTTATTTTCTTTATTCTATGATTCCCCCTCTCCCAAATCAACTCAACTTCCCAATATTTTGATGTTTAGTTCCCATGATGGCTTGGGAAAGGGGGAGGAATTACAGACCACTATGTTTTAGTTTCTTTATTTGATGGAATAATCCTTTTCTTTTTCTTCTTAAAACTAGTTTAAATTTATAATTAAGTTTTTTATTATGAATTAATCTATTCTAGGGTTAGATTATTTTTATTTTAATTACCTTTATTGGTGATCCATATCTCCATCCACAAAATTACTTTATGTTTTCTACAAAATTGATTAGGGTTGGGTAGTGAGTGTTTGACGATTGCTGGCATGTATGAGGAATTGTAATGTGAACTATTTTTTATTAGGTAATAACAATTCCCAATTGATAATTTACTTAATTTATCAAAAGGACCCTTTACAACACCACATAGATGGGAAGGAGGGTAGATCTATTGACACTTTTTTTACTTTCACTCCTCTTGAGGAGCCTACCTAGGGTTAACCAACTACAATACACCTAGGTAATTAAATTTTTTCCCACACCCCATGACAAGTGTTCATCACCTAGATATAATGAGAATATTGAAATGCTATGATGAAATTATTAAATATAGTTCAATGGTTGGATAATTTATTGAGATAATACAAATACTATTTTTATTATCAAGTGATAGTACTCATAAGTGGATGAGGCTTGTTCTTAGGAAATACTCACTTGGTAATATCTAAGATGAGAGATTCTGAGAACAAACCCTCCTATAAAAATTATGAATGTTTTTTCATTATTGGATATTCCTATCTACGATCCAATGTAGTAGTCCTCCAACTTTAAGATTATTATTGATTCATTTCATGACTTGTGCACTTAGATTTACATACCAAACACATCACACCATTTGTTGGTGGGATGTGGGTTTTGTTAGGTATGTTAAGAATGACTTGTTATTAGTGGATAAGTCAAGGAAGGATTTTTCCATTCCATATTTAGGGAATCTTATATCTCATTCATTTTATTTAAAAATAACATTCACATTGAATTTCATGGTCATGGTGTAATGACATATTTATTTCAGATAGTCAAAGAAATATGTATAGTGATCATAAGTTGCTGACACGAATGTGAAACCTACTTTATGAGATATTTTTACCAAGGGATTATATTAGATAGTGAGAATTTTTATATGGTTTTGTTCATTTAAATGTTATGTTTTCTCCCTTGGGTGCCATGAACTATTTCTAGACAGTAATATTGGACTTTAGGAAAGCCCCCCCAATTACATAGAGAAAAAATCCTATAGGGTCACACACTAAGTGTTTTCATCTCTAAAAAATCTATTTGAATTTAAATATCAAAATAAATATTATTCTCAAAACCTTTCAATATTTTTATTCAAGTTTTATAGATTGTAAATATTTATTAATGAATAAAATATTAAAAAACATATTTAGGTATTTAATAAATCTAGTGGAGTCCTAATAGATCAAGAATCTGTCCTATGATAAATATTAACTTACAAGATAGTAAAATAAACTTTTATTGAGATAGTTACAACATTCAACATAAAATAATATTTTTATTTTAATTGACATGTTTCATGGGGTTTAATAAATATTATAATATAATTCAAGGGATGATACAAAATTAAATAATATTTTAACCTAAAACCTAGACCTATAAATAGATGGTTATGTTTATTGTGTAAGGTTAATAAAAAATGGATAATAGAGAATAGTTTCTCAAAATAGGTTTCTTTCCCTCTCTCAAACTCCTCCTCTCTTCCTCTTAATAAATATAATAACTCTTTCAATCCCCAAGGATTTTGGTGCAATCAATATGGAAAATACAATATTTTTTCTCTCTCTAAGATAGAACCAATAAATCAATTGAAATTTTCTAAATATCTATGGAGAACATGTGAATCACCACTAGAGGGATTGTAAACTTGAATGTTTATGGAACAACGAAGGTAATCTGAAAGGGTTTTAGAAATATCAACAACATCAGCAAAAAAGGGATCCTAAGACGAGGTAATAACTTCTTTAGATATAAATTAATTAATTTTAAATGTAATGTGTAAGATCCCCTATTGTGGTTTTGAGAAACTCTTAATTCGAAGAAATTTTAATTTAATTACAACCAAAGGTTATTACACTACACCTAAAACCTTTAATGTTAAATTACCATGCGTTGTTCATACATAGAATTATCCATGTGGCCTAGAAACGAGCCCATGGACATGAAATTCTTTTTCAAGAAGACGCTTTTGTAAACCCTTATACATCCTACACTTTTTCATGGGTTCTGGGAAGATGGTAATGAATAGATCTTCATACATTAATTTTTTTCAAGTGAATTTCCATGGAGTCATGCAATGAACTTTATGAAAATAATTCAATCTATCTCAACCAAGAAAGGTTGATAATAACAGACCCATCTCATGTTAGTGCTTTATGATATGATTAATGTGAGGAAACCACTGATGACATGAGACTCAATCATGTAAAGTTCATGTGATAGCGTCTAATCATGAGAATGACCCTTCCTCTGAATTAGATTAGTTTACAAGGATTAGTCACTGTATAAAGTGTCATGGATACTGGGGCGGTGATTCCTATACCCCCTTGAAAAAGGAAAAGAGAGGATACACATGAGAGAGAAATTTATAGGGCAGATGGATCACACAATCGCTAGAGTATTCAAACTATGCTTGGTAGGTAACTTAAGAGAAATAAATGAATAATTATTCTTTTGAGGGTTAGTCACATGATAGAACTTGATAAAAAAACAAAAGAAAATTCCTTGGTCATGTGACTGACATATGACTGTGAAACATCCACTTGGTCATGTAAAAAAGTGCCTGAACACCCCTCATTTCTCATGAAATTTCCCGGAACCATGTTATTTCATGCTATCATTACTTAAAATGATTCATGAGAAGCAGATCTCCACCTCCCATTTATGCAATGTTCATAACCCATAACATCTGTGTGAACACATAACTCCCAAGGGTGTCACCCATTCTCTCCTATGTCCTTATCCTCCCATAAAAGTCATACTCCTTTAATTTTCTCAAAAACTCCTTAACTTATTGGGATAAGATATCTATAAGAACATCTCAGACTCATTTCTCATTAGTGGGTAAAAGAAATGTGAATTATTTAGAATCTGATTCCTATTGAAAATGAGATATGTATGAAAAATTCAAAAGGATTGAGCTCTATATCAAGAATATTTTTATTATCCATTTCCTCCAAACTATATTATAAGGCCTAAATCTTAAAATATTACATAATCTTGAGTTAAGTTAATAATTTTACTTTCTTTCACACTGAGGATATTTTTAAGATTAGAGTTTCATAGAATTAGGCCATAACTCATATATAAAAAACCATAAAATACAAAGTGGACACTTCTAAACAGTATCCATTTTTCCAATAATATAAAAAATTTCAAATAAAGAATGATTTTATTTATTAAAAACTTCACTAAATTCACCATTAATTCTTCCAATCCCTTACTCATCCTTAATTATTGTGAAAAACATTAAAAAACATGTGATGATCATAAAAATCTCAGCAAGGGTTATAAAAAGAAGGAAATCACTATTACATTAATAAAAATGAATTCCCTTGAAAAAATTATCATAAATTAATAATTTACTTTAAAAATAATCTCATTCCATACCTTTTTTGTAATCATAAGATTACCATAAAACCCATATAAAGAAAAAAAATACATAAAGTTTATAGACACCATGAAATGTGTTTCATGCACTTCTCTGTAATTGAATATGTATTTTCATGTGTCGAGACTCAAAATGACCTCAACCAGGATCGAAACATTTGTGGTGCGACTCTACATTTTTCAGGGGTGTCAGTGATGGTAGCGAAGGCACCGACCTGAAGTACCTACATGCAAACACCTGTACGCCACCATGATGGAGTTGAATGAAAGTATTATTTTGGTTAAGTCCTTAAAGTGGCACCCCAGGGAGGCCAAATCACCGGTGGCACACAAGTCTACTTGGGTGACACCCATCTAGCATGCAACCACTTCTGCGCCACAAATTTGGAACACAACCTACTTGCACGCCCATGATCCTTTCTTCTAAGGTCTTAATTTTACCTATAAATTGACCCTTGGGGCCTTCATTTGCATGTAATAATTTCCCCAAATCCCAATTACTACTCTGGTCGCCCTAGTACTTCTCCCCAGTCTTCTAAAACTTTCAAGGCAGTTTTTCAACATCTTGACCGGAGGATTTAAGGAAGGATCATTGGACTTAAGTCCTTTTAGTGTTTGAAAACCATAACACTTGCGTGCCTAAAGTGCTCAACCTCCTCAAATCTGAAATACCTGTGCACCACCCATTCCTCTTACTGAAACATGAGCACCCAACTTCTGGGATCACTTGTGAATTATCTTGAAGGCTTGAGAAAGGTCTCACCCAAGTATTTCCATATAGGTTGTTCGTCGCTTAAGTGAACATCAGGTCTCCCAAGCCTACTTTTTCACCAATACATTCATGCCCTTACCTACTTCAGTGCCCCTCTTTGATTCACTTACTCTCTTCAGTCTATAAGCCATCAATCCTTCTTCAAATCCTTCCATGGAAAGGCTTCTTATTTCTTGGCTCCCTTGTTTGAAAGGGATTCTATTGAGACCTTTACCAAAACCTCTTGACTTATCAAACCTTTGGGAAAAGCACATCAGCATGTCTCCTATTTGGGTTTGTATTTCCAGAGTTAGAGGTTTCCCAAATTTGTTTCACAATGGGGTTAGGGTTCATGTAATGTCTGTGGGTTTGTATATCCACAGTCACATGGACATTTCTCCCATGAACATTGTTGAGAAGTTCCCGGTTTAGAGGATGGCTGGGTCCTAACCCCTCCCTTCTCGAAGAGATGGCCCAAAACCTCAGGTATTTGGTAAGGAAGGTATAGTTCACCTTTTCTTCTCAACGCAAGCATAGAATAAGTCTACCTCCCCTACCAGGATCAATTTTAGGGCAACCGACTTGGCGTAAGCCCCTAACTTCTCTTGCAGGAGATAGCATCATTAATCCTCTTCTCTTCTTCGGGGCCAAAGACCAAAGGGGATATGGGAATAGGGACTTTCATTACCCTTTCCCTCTTCTATTGGGATTTTCACCATGGCCAGGCATTCTGGTGTAAGCCCCCAACCTTCATCCCCTCCTCCTTTCATTGGACCCTTGTCCAATATAAAGTGAATAGACAGAAGGCTCATTGCCCTGCCCTCTTCCTGGGTCACCTCGACCTCGTTCACCTTCGACACCATAGGTGCACCCTCTTCCACCATTAGAGGAGAAAAATTTTTAAAGTGTGAATTCCTTTGTTGAATCTTTGACATACTCTAGTTTCACACACTGAGCACGACTCGTGTGGGCTTAGAGATTTTTCAGGGTCACAACATTTGCACAATCAAATAAACTACGAGAACTATGATTCCTTTTCAAACTGGGATACATGGGATGAATTTTCAGGGCCTGAGCACACTGGATATCCTCCTCAAAAATCCAACCCTAATTCCCTTAATCTGGGCATCCTTCTTAGTAATAATCCCCAAATTAAATCCCAAATCATCAAGGCATCCTTTTCAGGAAGTAAGCCCAAACTCATCTCTCTCAAAGAACCATACTCTCCTATGAGACTAATTGAACTACATTGGATTTGATTCCCATATATATGGGATACGTAGGAATCCTCCTTGAGGTTCAAACCTAATACCCTAAATCAAACCTATTCTATTTAGGCCATATTCCCAACATGGTCTGATCTTACTTGGAAACCCATTTCCTTTCCAAGTTCCTCGGGATGCTTCAACATAAGTCCCACACTAATTTTTGACCAAGAACCTTCCACTTAGAGGTTCTTATCACATGACCTTAAAAGGTATGATGTGTCCCATTAAGCCACACTGAACTACGAGGGTTCTGATTCCTTTTACAAGGATACATAGGTAACCCATTTTATGGGAATGATCCCAATATCAAAACAAACATTCATCTCCCTAGATGAAAATAAATTCCTAGGTGCCCCACTGAGTGGCTTAAACACCAGTATCATCATAATGATGATTAAAAGAATCTCTAAGTAGTATGTGAGAGGATACCATTGATAGAGAACCTTGAATACATATGGATGATTTTTAAACTTTTCACATGCTAAATAAATGATTGAAAATTCTAAGGGATACTTATGATATACTTGGTGAATTAATAAGGATTCATGAAAATATCTTAAATTTACAAAGAGAGTCCCAGAGTAGACAATAATTCCCCCCAAAAGGGTGTGATGAGTCCGACCTCCCATTCTCTCGACCAATGCACATTTTTAAGTATTGTGAAGTTCAAACATAATAAATTCAAGCCTTTGGAAAGCAGGTCCCCATCATATAAAGAACTATTGGAAGTTTTCGGTTCCATAAATAAATCTAATGGAAACTGTATGGAAGCAGTGATTCTTAAAACTAGAATACATGTTTTAAGGAACTACAAAACAAATTTATATTAGAAAATTGTTATACTTATCACTATTATAATGGGAATAACCATTTGTTCAACTTCCATAAATTTTACTCTTACAAATATAATATCCATACGGCTGACTTCCATCCCCAATTCATTGTAGGGATATCATAGATCCACCCATCATTGGTTTATAATTAAACTAGGCATCATTCGTTTACCATAGAACCACCCATCAAATGTAAAAGTACCATTATATAATTATAGCACATAAAAGATTTCAATTTTAAACATTTATCTCATAAAATATCTTTTTAAACAACAAGGAAACATTTAAATATATTGAAATAATCAATCCATTTTAAGACCCATTTTCAATGACAAAATACCCATAAAAAAGGTAAAGAGGGGATTATTTTTCTTTTAAATACATGTTTGCTTATAAAGGAATCCAAATAACAAAATAGACATAAAAATTAATATGTAATCATTTTTATACCCATACAAATAAATATGTAAAATAATATCAATAATATTGAAATAGAGGAAAGGATTAAATCTTTAAACATTCCAAATGTCCCATACCAGTTCAAACATTTAAATTATAAGCCCCGTTAAAGAATAAATTTTTTTAAAAATTAAATAACATGATAATTGAAAAAATATGGATCTATAATGTCAAATGGGTTGTACATACACCTTATAAAATAATTAAGGTGCATATCATCAAGTAATACCTCAACGAAAGTATATTGAGATGAAATCCCATACCATGAGCATGACTTGTCACCTATGTCTTTATCTTCATGAGTAATAAAATTATGTTAATTATTTACTTGATTAATAATATTTTTAAATTTTATCATTACTTTTATTTCACTTATTACAATTTTTTAAACACTTACTTAAATAACTAATTTTACATCAGGTGTTTTCACCATATTCGGTTTATGTGTTGAAAATCATATTGGTAGGTAAACTATGGTCAAAGGGGCCATTATATAAACATTATATAATAATAATAATAATGAAATAATGATAATATTTATACATAAATTATACTTCTAAAACCAATCATCAATGATGGTTATAAAAAATGAATCAGTGTTACAATCATGGAGACGGTAGTTCGTACATATGCATGAGTAACGTTCTCATTTTTCAGTGATCATTATTGAAAAAAGGTAAGTAACAATTATCATGAAATAATTACCATTATATCATAAATAAAATTTAATTAAATCATGTATATTTATATATAATATTATTGTGATGTAAAAGGAATCATTTCGCGTCGAGGAGGTAGTTTTCCACACATCCATAAAGGATGTTATCACATTTTCAATGTGTGAAAGGGTAATACAGAAAATGATCTATTATATTTAGAGAAATGTAATTATGTTATGAATATAACATATATTTTAGTTATTTAAAATATTTTTAATTAGACCTATCATTAATACATTCCATGTAATGTTTGAATGTATCAGATCACTTTGAGGAAGAGGTAGTCCACATATCCACAAATGATGTTATTATATTTACACAAAATAGAAATCATGAATTTATGTGTTTTATAAAAAATATAAATGTATTAATACAACATAAATATCATAAATATCATATAAAAATAGTTTTTACATTATAATTAATTGTCGTGAGAGGTGGTAAAGGAAAAATGAACGACATCATTTCATGAGGGAGTAGTTCGTCATACAAAAACGGTAATTTCATTACCCATTTGATTAAAGTGTGTGGGTGTTGGTGGAACCCATAAAATAAAAATATATCATCATATTGAACATAATAATGTCATTATACAATCATTTAATTATAATAAATTAGGTGGTGTAGAAATAAATAAAACATAAATGCACATTGAAAAATGTTACCACTTTTTGGGGTAACTCTTTTTGGATTACGCCAAAGGTATTACTTGGTTGGATTTCTGCCGAAATTGTGGAATATTGAGTGAATTTAGAGATGTTGGGATATTATTTGGGTAGGTTTTTTATTATCCAAATTGTCTTTATATGTGTGAATAAGTGGTGAGGTTGACTGCCTTTTTATAGTGGAGGGGAGTGGCATTCTTGTAAATATAAAAAGGTAAACACTATTGATAGGTATTTCTTACATCACGTGCCTTAGATAATTATCCCAATTGTATAAAAGAGGTTATATGACATAATAAGGTCAATAAAATATGTTTTTAGTAGTTTCTAGTTCATTTACACTCTTAAAATTAAATTTTAACCACTAAGTAACCAATTTTTTACCTTAATCACTGTATTTAATTTTAATTACTTCAACTAATATTTTTGGTAAAAAACTAGGTTTACCATATTTGAAATTAGAAATTATTATTGTTAAAAATATTTAATATTTTTTCCAAATTTAAATCATATAAGTGGCATAAATTAATTTAAAATTAATCCAGTAGACATAACAACAAATTCTATTTTAAAAGTAAAAAAGTTCAAAATTTTGCTAAGGTTTTATATATAAATTAATTGTGAAATTGTTTCAAATGACCTAAATTATTTTAAATGATATAAAATTTATCTAATTATAATTTAATCCTAATTTTAATCATTAGTTAACTATATAAATAAATTGAACAAAAATGCAGTTCTGAACTAAAATTCAACCTTATTCAATATTCATAAAAATATTAAAGTTCTCAAAAAAAAAACAAAAAAAAACACACAAATTAAATTTTGATGTTCATCTTAAAAAAAGTTTATTTTTTCATAAAATTTTATAAAAGTTTAATTTTTTTTAAAGTATGTATTTATTAAAAGGATAAAAAATGACCATATTAAATAATAATATTAACAATATATTATTGTTCATTATAACTCAGCCTTGCATGAAATACATGATTTTGGAGAAACTCATAGTTTAATGTTAGGTATTCTATTTTATGTAATTTCCCTTTTAATTTAAAATGAAAATCCAATTCATAAATATTAATATATATGAAAAATTTAATTCTATCATTACCTGGGACGTTACATCCTTCCCCCTTTTGGAAATTACATCCTTTAAATTTTATTCACTTCTCAAATAAGTGGGTATATTTTTTCCTCATAGAATTTTTAGATTCCCATGTTTCCTCTTCAACCACATCGTTTTTCTATAAAACCAAAAACTAGTGAATTTCCTTATTCTACAACACTTTCAATTTGCATTCAAAAACATAAATTGGTTTCTCCTAAAAATAAATAATATCTTCTAGTTGAACTAATTTAGGAATCAATACATGAGATGATTCTAATAAATACTTCCTTAACATTGAAACATGAAATAAGTTGTGTACATGGGATAAACACACTGGTAAATCCAATCAGTAAGAAACTAATCCAAATTTCTATGGTATTTCATATGGTCTAATGAACCATGGACTCAACTTCCCCTTATTACTAAAATGCATCACACTTTTCCGTTAAGAAACATTTAAAAATATGTGGTCACCTACCTTGAAAAGGATATATTTTCTATGATTATCCTTATAACTTTTCTATCTCCTGTGAGATATCCTCATGTGTTGTTGAATCAAATGAAATTTTTCTTCTATTTCCCTTACTAACTATAGTCTCATCAACTTCATTTCTCATACATCATCCTAAATATCTGATTCCCTACATCGATTTCTTTATAATTTCTTTAAAGGTTACATATGTATACCATAATAAAAATTGTTATTATAAGAAAATTCAACAAAAGGAATACATCAATCCCAGCTTCCCTAGTAAACCATTAAGTAAGAACGAATAATATATTCCATGTTCTGAATTATCCTATCGGACTATCCATCAGATTGAGGATGATAATTTGTACTGAAATTTAATTCAGTCTCCAATATCTTTTGAAGTCCTTTCCAAAAAGTGGATGTGAACCTGGGATCAAGGTCTGATACAATAGAGAGAGTTACTCTATATAACATGAAAATATTCATTAAATATAGTATAGAAAGTTGATCATGATACACAATATCTAAAATGGGAATGAAATTTTCATATTTTATTAATTGATCAAAAATAACCCAAATCACATTATTACCTTGAGAAGTATTTGGAAATCCTACCAGAAAATCCATTAACATATCTTACTCCTTCCACTCCATTATTGGAAATGGTTGATGCATCCACTTTGGTTAATATCACTCTTCATTAACTTATTGGAAATTAAAACAATTTATGGTAAATTCAGTAGTATCTCTTTTCATTTGATCCCACCAGTAATATTATTTAATGTCTTAATACATCTTAGTGCTGCTTGGATGAACGGAAAATGGAGAACTATGAGGCTCATCCAACAACTCTTTCCTCAAATATGAATCACAAGGCACACATAATCATTTTCCAAATCATAAAATACCTTTTTCATAAATATTAAAATCAGTAAACCTGCCCTTATTAATTTATTACACCCTTTTTGCAAATATTGATCCACCTTTTGATCACTCTTAATTATTTGTGAAAAAGTCGACTACACTGAAACCTGAAACCCAACAAAGGATGTCCTTACATATTTAAATTCAATTCCAAAATACGTCAAATCATTTTCTAAAGGGTCACATTATAAACCTAACATGGTTAATGTAGAATTCATTTTTTGACTCAAAGCATCATCCACATTGTTTTCTTTTCGAAGATGACAATGAATCATGTAATCATAATCCTTTATCAGTTCTGGATATCTTATTTATCTGATTTTCAACTATCTATGAGTGAATATACACTTAAAATTTTGTGATCGATATATAGTTCATAATTTACTCAATAAAAATGATAGATATAAATTATAGATAAAAAACAACAACAACTAATTCCAAATAATGGGTAGGAAAATTTAACTCATGAGTAATCAACTGACAGGAATAATAATTTTTTTATTATTCTACATTAGTATACAACTAATTAATTTTAATGAATCATCACTGTAGATGAAAAATTCACCATTTCTAGAAGGTAAGGAAAAAAATGGAGCATTGGCCAGTCTTCTTTTTAGTTCCTAAAAATAGACATCACATTCAAATGTCTAAAAAATCTTAACTCTTTTCAAAATTAACTTAGTTAGTGGGATATATAAATGAGAACCGTTTGCTAAAAACCTTCGGTAATAACCCACTAATTCAAGAAAATTAAAAATCTCAGCGAAATTGGTAGGTCTTGTTCACTCTTCAATAGCTTTTGTTTTAGTAGGTTCAATAGTTATTCTATCTTTAGAAACAATATTTCCAAGGAATAAAATATTTTTGAACTAAAATTTACTCTTAATATACTTTCCATATAGTTTATTTTATTTTAAGGGTTTCAAAAAAATCCTAAATTTACTTTCATATTCCTTATGGATTTTAGAATATACAAAAATATCTCTAATAAAAACATCCATAAACTTATCCAAGAATCGATTTTCTATCTTTAGTCAAAATACAGTAGGAAAATATTTCTTAGGAAAAATATTCATAAATTCAACCCATTCCAAGACATCAAGATTTTAACATTATATGATATTATTAACCATTTACCACAACTAATCAACTTGGAGTAAAAAATAATAAATAGATAGAGTTGCCTTTTGGTGATCTAAACCACCCATGACATCGAATATATTTTCTCAGGCATTAATCCATCCTTAAACTAACACAAGATTAACTGATCCTATAAATTATGGGGGATGTTGTCTCATAAATTTCCCATTGTCAACATGTTTCTCTATGTCAGATCTGGTTTATCTCTTTCATGGAAACCCCCAGGATTTATAACCCGTGTTAACTTATCCATTAATATATAAAAAAATGTTTTATTTTAATTCCAACCATCATAGGATGGTGATTTGAAAGGGTATTTTCCTTTTAGTGCCTTTCAGCTATAGATTCCTTATTTCTTCTACATAAAACAATTCTGGACAAACATACTTTAGATTAAGAAACATATAAATATTTAAATTTTATATCATTATAACATAACTATAATGTAAAATATTCTAATGGTATGCTATTAACACTATCCTGACCTCCAAAGTTGTCCAAATCAATGTTATTGTATCATTTATATGTCTCTAGCCGTAAAACATTACATAATGTTGAATTAATTCAAGAATTTTACTTTCTTTCACATTGATGATCTTTTTAGGTTTAGTTTTTTATACAATTAGGCCATAACTTATATATAACAAAACAATAAAATACAAAGTGGATACTTCCAAACATTATCCATTTTACCTATAATCTAAATTTTTTAAAATAAATCATGATATATTTTATGAAACTCTTCATGAAATTAAACATGAATTATTCTAATCCCACACTCATCCTTAAGTCCTATGAAAAACATTAAAAAACATGGGATGATCATAAAAAAGATAAGTAAGAGATATAAAAATAAGGAAATCATTATTCTATTGAAAAAAATTAAACCCCATGAAATTTTTTACCATAAAGAAATACCTTTCACCCTTAATAATTATCAAATACTTTAATTTTAAAATAATGTCATTACACACCTTTATTTTAATCATAATATTACCATAAAACCTATATAAAGAACAAAAAATACATAAAGGTATTTTAGTACATCATTGTACATGTCACTCTTATAAACGAAATAGCCATGTGGTTGAATTCCATACATATCACTCTTAAAAATATAATATACATATGACTAACTTTCATACCCAATGCATTGGAGGGTTATCATGGACCCACCCATAATCAGTTTATTATGGAACCATCGGTCATTTGTTTATCACGAAATGACCCGTAAAATTTCCAAGTACCATTATATAATCTTAACTAATAAAGGATTTAAATTTTAAAAAATTAACTCGTAAAATTTCATTTGAAATCAGACGAAAACATTTCAATACATTGAAATAATCTATCCATTTTCAAACCCATTTTCAATAAAAAAATACCCAAAAAATTTAATGAGGGTTTTCTTTTTCTATTAAAACCATGAAGGCTTGTAGAGGAAGTCAAATACCAAAATAGAAATAAAATTTTATTTATAATCCTTTTTATATCTATATAAAGAAATATTTAAAAAATATCAAGAATATTGAAATAGAGGAAAAGATTTAATATTTAATCATTCAGAACATCCCATACCATTTTGTACATTAAAATTATAATCCCCATGAAATAATAACTTTTGAATAAACATTAAATAACATTATGTTGGTCAGAGTGAGTAACTACAGAGGGGGGGGGGGTGAATTGAGTTCCCAATAAAAATTTCTTTTATAGATTAGGATAAAATCAAAACCCTTTGATAAAAATAAATTGGAAAATTAGTTAAAATAGAATATCCATCTAATATGTGTCCTTTTATAATATTTATTAAAGATTGATTAAATCTCAGTTAAAATATTGTTTAGAGACACCTTAAATTTTGAAATAAATTTACTTTGATAAAAAAAATATAAAAACTATTTAATATTAATTATATAAGTATTTTATTTTTTCATAGATAAAGATTAATCTGGGATATATAAGTAAAAAAACATAATAACACAATGAGACAATAGAATAAACAATAGGATCAGTCTCAAGGTGAGAATTAATCCACTCCACTTGGAAATCACCTACTTCTAAGAAGATTATAATTATTATCAAATAAATACACAACCTATATAAGAAAAACAATCAACAACTACAAGTTGTCCAGTATAAAAAACCACCTCCACAATTATTCATGGGAAGTAAGAAAATCAAAGGTCATATAGAGACCTCTTCCACAAAAACAGTGGGAAAACAGATGTAGATAAATAAGAGAATGACTAGTATTGTCTAGGTAGGTGTAGGAGACATTGTGTGTTTAATAAAAGAGTAATAACACACTACTAAAAATAAAATAGACATAAAAATAAATAATATAAAAAATATCAGTATGATATGGTCTGAATATTCATAGTCCTCACATCAGCATGGGTGAGGAATTTGTGTTTTATTCTAGAAATTTTAGCAAATAGAGGATCATAGAAAATCTACAGGAATGTTTCAGTTGATCTCTGTTAGAATTTCAATAAATATCGATGATGAATTTTTTGCTTCTATGTCATTTGATCTTCACAGAACATGAATTAGTAATCTCATGAGGATTCACATATTCAATCACACAAAGTATCAAGTATAGAGATATAGAGATATTCCCTTCACGTATATATAGAATCATAAGTTGGAGGAGATCCATAATCCTCAGATTAGATTTTACTATGTCTTGAAGACTTGGTAAAATTAGCCAAGAATTGAAATAGATGTTGAGACATTCATTCCAAAGTCCTCAAACAACAACGGTAGCAAGATACTGGATGTGACTCATCATCTAGAGGAATCTCAAAATAGTGGTAACGGTGACTCATGTCTTACGGTAGCTCATCCTGGAGGTAGCTCGTCCTATAGATAGATCATATATGGAGGTTACTCGCCTCAGTGGTGGCTTATGGCTAGTGATAATGGTGACTCCTAGGCAATGGGGACTCATCATAAAACATAGCATAATTATCATTGAAATAATATTACCATATAAAATGCTACCAAACAATATGAGAATAATTAATACTAAAAGAATCATGGTTTGTGATCCTTAAAATAAGAGAGTGTCAAACATACTCCACACAAAAAGGTGCTAACATTCTCCCCCTTTTTTATGATCAAAATACATGTAATTTTATAAATCTTGTACTAAATGAGTAATAATAAATAATCAAAGTAGTATTTCAGTATATATACAATATTATTATCATTATAAAACTAAACACCGATTTTTTCTCTTGCTTTGAGATTATAAAAATTAAATAAAGTAGTAAAATATAATAATAAAGCATAAGAACAAAATGATGTTGAATTTAATAGGTTCCAAAAAGTTATTGATTATAGAAATATAGGGATTAAAATTCAAAGACATGATCCCAATCAAAATAAATTATCTAACCATATTCACTGGTTAGATTTTGGTGGCTGATCAACTTTGTCTTTCCCTTTTTCCTTCCCTTTGTCTTTGTCTCTATCTCTGTCGTTATCCTGGGAGGAGACAATTGAAGTTAAATTTGGATAAAAGGTTGTAATGAAAGGTATTGTGGTAGTATGAGGAAGTGGATCAACATAATAACTAGCCTGAGGTGCCTGATTGCATCAGCTGGTGAAAAACTCATAGGTTAAAACTGAGGAGGCAGAAGACAATCTAACTAATTTATCACTGTAGTCCTATAGTGAAATGGCTCTATGGTTGTATTATAATCTTCAGTTGACTCACATGTTCTTTGAGTTCTTTTGTTATTAGTGTCAATCTCAAATTCTCTGGTAGAAATTTGAAATTATCAAACATCTCATTCTTGTATAAATCGTATATAGATAATACTTCTTCACTTTATTAATGATGTCCTTTTCAAACTTGAGATCAGCAACATATTCTCATATCATCTTATAGATATTCTCTTCATGATTATATATCTTCTGATTTTGGCCCTCATGAGTGGTCACATCACCCATGAAATTTATAATCTCTTCCCTAATAACCTATTGGATCATAGCTTTATCAATTTAAACATGAGCAGGAGGTGGTGAAGTTTATGTGAGGTATTAGTAGTTAGTATTTCCAAACTCTGATACAAAGAAGTTATAAATTCTAAAATAGGGGATTTCATGCCCTCTACATAAGATTTCAAAATTTCTACATTTTTAGCCAAATTTCTATTAACTACTTCCATTTATTGAATATAAAATCTTAATTTTGGTTGTATATGTGATATAACAAATTCAACCAAATAGAGAATGCTTTCTTCATTAATATGGGCAATTGGATATGGTTGAGAGTTGAATAATTGTGTAAAATTTGAAATTAAATTCCTTCTCAAGGATTATAAGTCATAATTTATAGTCCTCTAAAAAGAATCCAAATCAGTTTAGGTTACTACATTATGAGCTAGAATAGGTTTAGCAGGAGGAATATTTCTTTGTTCCTGAGACACTTCAACTTCAGCTGATCCATCTATTTCCATTAGAGTAAGATGATGCAACTCCCAATCTTGATCTATTTGATCCATTAAGGATCCTTCTCCTATGAAAATATTTCATTATCATCATCTAAATCACTATAAACCAAAACAAGTATAACAAATATTGGATACTTTTCCCATTAATCAAAAGAAGAAACTCCTGGTCTACTATAAGGAAGGATTAGTGATTCTCTGGGTACTTGGGAGGTTAGACCAATTTCTAATATAGAAGGTGTAGTTTCTCTTTGATTTGTCTCCAAGGTACATATCTATTGTAAGTGATCTAATTCTGTTGAAGGATCAATATGAATTGTATTATTCTCCCACTCACATGAAGCTTCCATATCTTGTTCATTAATGGGATTTAAATCATCCAACTCATTGTATTTAGATTCTGACTCATTTCTAATAGAACATGATACCATTTATGATGAAGGATGCAACTAAACTATTTCTTGCTCATGATCAGTAGGAGCATCTTCATTTTTAACACTTCTGTTGTCATGATTAGCACCAACTTCAACATTTTGATCATCTCTATGATCAGGTCCATCGTTATTGTCTCCATCATTATGATCCTGATCATAATCGTCATCATCATTACTTAAACTTCCATTTAATTTCTCTAGACACACATTTTCGACATTTTCTTCCTTAGAAGCATTATAAGTAATTTCATTTCCATTTCCATTATGGTCACTTGATGTTTTAGAGTAAGATAACTTAAAATGTTCCTATCTAGACACTTCAATATCATCATCATCATTTTAATCTAGAAGAGATTCTCGGGTAGGTAGAGAACTTGGTGGACTTACAGATATATTAGAAACTTTTGGAGGAGATTTAGGAATCTCTAGGTCACTCCCCACTTCAATTGAAAAAGCTTATTCTTCTTTCTCTTCAACTTGAGGTTGAACTTATCTGTCAGAGTAATCAACTAACTCATCGAGCTTGAGACTAGGATCCCTCATGTCCTTAGGTTTTGTTGGATGATCTATATGGTTGAATTACTCAAACAATTTAACATTGTCTCTTACCCAACATTCCTTTCATGGATTCCATCTTACTTTCACTCTTTTATAAATCATTTTTGACAAGATAAAACTACAAAAATTATCTTGAAGTTATTTTCCTTATTTGAAATATCCATTTCCATCTAAGATTTTCGATATTATTTTGGGATATATGAGGAAGTTCGATCTTGAACTCTTCTTGCACATCTCAAATATATGAATCATCAAAAATCTATACAGATTGATTCTTTTCCTTTATTTCATCATATAAAAAAATTAACATATTGAAACCACATGATATGTAAATATCCCTTTCTCAGACATGAAACATGTCATACAAAATCGAATAACATCTTACACTCACCATAAAGTTCTACATTAGTAGGTCTTCTTAGGGTACTATATCCAATCAACTATATGAGATCCTCTTCATATTTGAAAATTCCACTGTCACTTGGTAAACTACCTTGAAAATCCTCATATACGCCTTTATGAGGTACCTTTAAGAACTTTTTCCATTTCCTTGAAGAGAAATAAATATCTTCTCCAACAATCTGACTTCATATCTTATCCACTTTCTTTCCAAAAATAAAATCAGCATTCTGATAAAAATCATTGGCTGAACTCGGATAATAGGCTTGGTGATTCGATTGAAACCAGTTCATCAATTTCTTCTATTCTATAACCTTTAACCCTAGAATACTGCTAGTTGGGATCCATTGTGCATCGATCTCCTTTTCTTCTTAGATAACTCATTTTTTTCATATGTGGACTTCATGAAACAACATCCAATCTACTTGAAGATGCCTCTTGTTTCTTTGATTTACTCATCTCTTCCAGAATCAATTTTACTACTCGCTTTACAAGATCCATTTGAATCGTTTAGAGGTTTATGGAAGAAAGCTTATATGTTCAAGAGGAAGGAAACGGTTCATGATATCAATGATTATAAAGGATTTAAATTGATTAGATTTTTTACAATGGTTTTATCATTTAGGGATTCTAAATAATAACAATAAATTCAACAATAAATATTTAATTGATAAAAGAAAATTGCAATGTTAATAAAACAAAAGTAACAAAAAAAGGAATTCTGACTCATTCAATAGTGACTTATCAATAGTTACACATCAAAAAAAATTATGATGTTTAATCTCTTATAATTCAAATGTTTTTTGAATATATCAGCTAGATAATGTTCAGTTTCAAAAAATTATAAAGTTATATCACACTTTTGATAATGCTCTCTCATAAAGTGATTCTTACATCAATGTGTTTTGTTCAAGAGTGAGATACTAGATTTTTTGAAATGTTTATCACACTTGTGTTATCACAATTTATTAGTACATTTATAAATTTGTATCAAAATTATAGTAATGTATGTTTCATCCACAATAGTTTTTCGCAACACCTTCCTATAGTTATATATTCTACTTCAGCAGTAGACAGTGCAACAGAATTTTCTTTCTTACTACATCATGATACTAAATATTTTCCTAAAAGATGATATATTCCTGATGTTCTTTTTCTATCTAAATTTCAGCCATCAAATTCACTATATAAATAACTTACTGAATCAAAATCATGTCGTCTTTAATAGAACGATCCTAAATTGGTTTTATACTTGAGGTATTTAAAAATTCTTTTAACATCAAATAAATGTAACTCTTTTGGATTTTCTGGAAAGTGAGAACATATAAACACATTGAACTTAATATCAATATGACTAACTATTAAGTACAAAATACTACCAATTATACCTTTGTAACTAGTTCGATATATTGATTTTATAGTTTCATCATGATCTAGTTTACAGGTCGTACTCATGAGAGTATCACTACTTTTGGTAATTTCCATAATTTTTTAAAAAATATATTTAGTATATTTACTTCGATTTAAGATAATTCCTTATTTATTTTAAAAAATATAAAATTCAAGAAAGAATTTGAGTTTACCCATTAAACTATTTTCAAATTCATTTTCATTAGTTTTGAAAATCAAGTGATAGAGAATCTTTAGTAGATCCAAAAATAATATCATCTACATATATTCGTATTATTAAACCATCTTTAGAAATTATTTTTATAAAAATATTTGGATCAGCTATACCTTTTGAAAAAAATTTGAAAAAAATAGGTAATCCTATCATACCAAGCTCTAAGATCCTATTTTAAACTATATAAATATTTTGTTAATTTAAAAATGAGATATATAAAATATAGATTTTGGAATCCCACGGGTTGTTCAACAAAAACATCCACAATTATAAATCTATTTAATAATTCACTTTCAACATCCATTTGATATAGTTTTAAATCCAAATAGCTACAAAGTAAATTAATATCATAATGGCATTAAGTCTTGATACAGGTGAAAATGTTTCTTCATAATCAATACCTTCTTCTTGATTATAAACATGTGCAATTGGTCTAGATTTATTTCTTACTATTGTTCCAAACTCATCAACCTTGTTTCTAAATACCCACTTAGTTTCAATAGTTAATGTGACTTTAGGTCTATCAACAAGTTCCCAAATATTATTTCACTCAAATTTATTAAGTTCTTCTTACATAGCTATTACCCAAAATTCATCATTGATGGAATCATTATTGTTCATAGGTTCAAGCAGTGATAATAAGGATTGATGGACCATTTGAATCCTAAAGGAATTTATAGTCTTAGTACCTCTATCTAAGTTTCCTATAACTAAATATAAATGGTGGGTTCTATGACTCCTAACAGGTCATTGAAGAGAAGGGATGAATGTATCAAGATCTTCTTCAAGTTTGGGTTCTGGCAGTTGAGTGGGTGAACTTTCTGCTTATTTCAAATAATTTTTAGAAGGTTTAGAATTGATATTTAGAGTTTAAAGATTATCCTCAAGGTTTTATAAGATATTCTTAGATTAATTGGGATGTGTTTCATAAAATTTAGTGTGAACAAATTCTTCCATTGTTTTGGTTATCTTATTGAACACTCTATATGATTTTCTATAAGTTGAATACCCAAGAAAAATTACTTCATCACTCTTGGAAGAAAATTTGTCCAAATTATCATTTTTATATAGAATAAACATTTACAACAAGAAACTCTTATATAATTGACATTTGTTTTTCTATTGTTCCATAACTCATAAGGTGTTCTTTTTATGAGAGGTCTAATTAATACTCTGGTTTATAGTATAACAGGTTGTATTAATAGCTTCATCCCAAAAGTAGATAGGTAATCCATACTCATTTAGCATAGTACGAGCTATATCTTTATGATTCATATTTCTTATTTCTTCCACACCATTTTTCCAGGGCGTCCTAGGAGAAGAAAATTTGTGATTAAAACATTTTGAGAAAAAATAATTCAAGTTCTTGATTTTCAAATTCTCAACTATGATCAATTATTAATGACTTAATCCTAAGTACACTAAGAGTTTATATAGATTTGGAATACTTAATAAAGTAATAACACACTTCACTTTTGTGATCTACAAAGTATACCCAAGTGGATCTAGAAAAGTAATCTACAAGAACATGGACATAATGTTTCCCATTTATATTGGAAACTCTAGAAAGTCCAGAGAGGTCTATATAAACTAACTCTAGAGGCTCAGAGGTTGAAACTTCTTTCATAAATTTAAAATAAATCATATGAAGTTTTCCTTTTTGTAGGGATCACAGACTTTATAATTTGAGAATTCATGCTTTGGTAGGTCTCTTAATAACAATTTTCTAGTCAGCTTTATAAGTGAATAAATATTGCAATGGCCAATTATTCTATAAAAAACCAATATTATTTGTAAAAGGAACTTAAGTAAGAAATATTTTTTGAAGATAAATAATTTATTTAAATGGAATAAATATTATAATTTCTTAATTCAGTAAAAATTAAAACATTTTTATCATTAAAAACATGACAAGAATTGTTTTTAAATTTTTAAATAAAATTCTTCATCACATAATTGAGAAATGATAAGAATATTATATTTCAAACATTTATATATAAGACTTTATAAATTAATAATGAGTTAAAATTACCATTTTGGACAAGGTTGATGGTTTTCCCTTTAGAATTTTCACCAAAACTGACATGTACACCATCAAATTTGATCAAATTCTTGAATTTGGAATACTCAGTAGACATATGTTTAGAAAATCCACTATCCAGATACCATAGGATTTTACTAGAAGTTTTCAATTAGGTTTTCTACAACACAAATTTTATTCCAGAAAATTATTTTGGTACCCAAAACCTCGTGGGTCCAGTTATGTTAGTAATAAGAGATTTTGCCATCCATATTTTCCTAATGGATTTCTTATAAACAAATTGTATTCTAATAGAAATAAATACTTTATTAGGTACATTTGAGTAGGTATTGCAAGTATATGATTTTTTAGGACTGGCACTAGATGTAAATCTAGTTTATGTAATTTTTCTCTATTTTGGTTGGTAACCTATGCCAGTTATATACTCGGGAGAAACATGCTTTCATGGTATTTGAGATAATTTTTTCTTAACATTAGTAATACTTTCTAATTCTTTATTCAATTTTTCATTTGACAGTTTTAACTCTTTTTCCTCTTTCAAAAGTTGATCGTAATACACATTTTCAATATTAACTTTTATTTTAACATTTACTATTAAAGTATATTGTTTAATAAGTGACCTATATTTATCTTTTATATCATGAAACGTGTCTTCCAACATGTTACATTAATCATACAGATCTTTACTTGTCATGTTTTCCTCATTTACATCATTTTTAGAAATGTATGAAATATTAGTTGGAGAAACATGAAGAATATTTTGTACCTTTGATGGACTTGTGTAAAGAACATATTTTATTTGTTAGACTAATCTTCTTGATTAGTGTTTGAGTCACTCAAGATATCTCTGAAGTCACTCCATGTTTCTTTAATGGATCTCTTGTATGTTTTGTGCTTATCCTCATACTTATTTTTCTATTTCAATTTTGGATAGTTAGATTTAATGTGTCCCTTCCTCTTACATTCATGGAAGGTGATTTCATTTTGAGTGTCATCCTTTTTCCAATCCTTTTTTACTTTCCTTTGTTTTCATAATTTTCTATGAAATTTCAATTTTTTAAGAACTTGTTTTTCGTATAAAATTTCTTGAATCTTATGGCCATGTGTTCTATTTCTTTATAACTATCATCAAGAAATTCTTATTTATTGGTATCTTTAGCTTGAACTTTTTCTCTTTTTTCAGGAGGTAGTAGTTTTGAAGGCTACTAATTTTCTTTTTGGTTCATATTCATTGATATCTTTGTTGAATTTAAGATCTTCTTAATATGTAATCATATTTCTTATCAATTCATTGAAAGTTTTTTTACCCACATCACATGATTCTTTAATTAACACAGATGTTCCCCTCCATCTGTCTGGTAAGCATCTGAGCAATCTCATCACTTGATCTTTTTTGTCCCTTTTTTTCCAAGTGAATGAATGGAATTTAATATTTAATTAAACTTGACATATTTAGTAAAAATAGGTTCATTAGATTTCATTTTAAAAGTATCATACTTAATTTTGTATGTATTTAATCTCATTTCTTTGACATTTTTTATTCCTTCATGTGAAACAGATAGGGAATCCCATACTTCAAAAGTAGTTTTGAAAGTATATGTTCTATTAAATCCATTATCACCTAATGCACAAAAAAATAATTCATAGATTTAAAATTATTATTATAAATAGATTTTGTATCATCACTCTAATTAATTCGTGTAGTTTTCGGTATTTCATATTGATCTTCTATTAAAGTCTAAATTTCAAAACCAATAATTTATAAATGAATTTTCTTTTTGATTTTACATTTATCATAATTTGTACCATTAAAATAAGGAGTTTTATTGGTAGTATATTATTATTCTCCCTTATCCATAAAAAATTAGAATAGATAAAAATTGGAGATCTTTAGAATAAAAATAAAATCAAAGTTGAAAAGTTAATTTTAAAAATCCTTGGATGCCAAATGTCGGTAGACATGAGTAACTCAAGAGGGGGGTGGATTGAGTTCCTAATAAAAAAAATTGTTAAAGATTATACTAAAATATAAACCCCATAAAAAAAATACGTAGGACAATTAATAAAAATAGCAGATCGATATAAGATCTATCCTTTTAAAATATTTCTTAAAGAGTGATTAAGTCTAAGTTAAAATATTGTTTATAAATACCTTAAATTTTTAAATTGATTTAACTAGACAAAAAAAATATAAACACTAGTTAATAATAATTATCAAAGTAATAGTTCTTTCATAGATATAGTGTAATCAATGATATAGTAGTAAAACAAAACATAATAACACAATGAAATAGTGTAATAAACAAATGGTTTGGTCTCAAGTTTAGGCTTAATTACCTCGACTTGTAAATCACCTACTGCCAACAATATTATAATTATAATCAAATAAATACACCACTCGGATCAGGTAAACAATCAAAAACTATAAAATTTCCAGGCTAAAAGGACGTCTCCACAGTTATTTGTGGGAAGTAAGAAAAGTAAAAGTTGTAGAGGAACCTCTTCCATAAACACAGTGAGAAAATATATGTTTAGAAAGAATATAATAACTAGTATTATCTAGGTAGGTGTAGGAGAAAATAGTGTTTGATAATAGAGTAACTACACACTACTCAAAATAAAACATGCATAACAATAAAAAATATAAAAAATCACAGTCTGAAATGTTCTGAATATTCATAGTCCGTAGATCATCATGGGTAAGGAATTATTACTTCGTTCTGGAAATTTTTTTCCAACAAAGGATCATAGGAAATCTCTAGGAATGTTTCAGTTGATCTATGTTATAATTTTAATCAATCATAGTTATGAATTTTATGCTTCTTTGTCATTTTAACTTCATAGAACACGAATCAATAAGATTTTGATGTTTTACATATTAAATCACACTACATATCAAGTACAGAGAGAGATTCCCTTCATGTATATATTGAAGAATCATTTGGAGAAGATCCATAATCCTCATAATGTCTTTTACTAAGTCTTGAATACTTGGAAAAATGATTCAATAATTTAAATAATCATTGATTCATCCATGAAAAATTCCTTATATAGAAAAGGTAGCAAGATGCTGGTGGTGACTCATCATCTGGCAGTATCTCAGACTGGCAGTAATGGTGACTCAAGTATAGCAGTAGCTCTTCCCAATGGTTGCTCTTCTTAGCGGTAACTCATCTCTAGCGGTAACTCGCCTTAGTGGTGTCTTTTATCTAGAAGTAATGGTGACTGCCAGGAAATTGTGACTCACCATAAAACTTATCATAATTTTCATATAAACATTCTTAATATATAAAATAATATCAAACAACATGTGCATCAATAGTACTAAAAGAATCATGGTTTTTGATCATTAAAATAAGTGACTGTCAAACATACTTCACATGAGGTTCATATCATTAAGAAATTCCTAAATGAAATTATATTGAGAAAAAAATCCCTTACCACGAGTCCAACATGTCATGTGTGTATTTATATTATTAAAAAATAAAATTGAATTAATTATTTAGTTGATTCAAAACCTTTTTCAAGTTGATCACTACTTTTATTTCCCTTATTACAACTTTCAAAAACCTACTTAAATAATTAAGTTTACGTTGTGTGTTTTGACTGTATTCTATTTATGTGTCAAAAATGAATTTGGTAAGTCATCTATGGTAAAAGGGGTAATTATATAAACATATTAATAATAATAATAATTAAATAATTATAATATTTATACATAAATAATATTTTTAATTCTAATCATGAAAAATGTTTATGAAAAATGAACCAACGTTACAATCATGGAGACGGTAGTTCGTACATATGCATGAGTAACGTTCTAATTTTTCAATGATCATTATAGAAAGAAGGTAAGTAAAATTTAAAGTTCTATAAATTTCATTAAATAATAAATAAAATTTTATTAAATCATATCTACTTATATATAATTCTTATGGTTTAAAAGGAACCACATCGCATCGAGGAGGCGGTAGTCCACACGTCCTAAAACGACGTTTTCACTTTTTCAGTGTGGGAAATGGTAATAAATAAAAGGATATATTATATTTAAATAAATGTAATTATGTAATTAATATTTTATGTATTTTATGTATTTAAAATATTTTTTTTGAAATATATATTTAATACATTACAAGTAATATGTGAATGTATCACATCGCTTTGAGGAGAAGGTAGTCCACACGTCCACAAACGATGTATATGTTTTACACAAAATGTAAACCATTAAGGTATGTGTTATATAAAAATTCATAAAGTATGAATAAAACATAAATATAATATATATCATATATATCATATAAAAATAGTGTGTCCATTATAATTCCCAACCGTGAAAGGTGGTAAAGGAAAAATGAACAACCTCATTTTGTGAGGTGGTAGTTCGCCGTACACAAACGATAATTCAATTACCCATTTGATGGATGTGTGTGTAGGTGTAGGTCAAACCCTTAACATGAAAAAATATCAGTATATTTATGATACTTATTTTATTAATAAATCATTTAATAATAAAAAATTAAGGGATGGAGAAATAATTAATACATAAATGCACAGTGAAAAATGTTACCTCTTTTTGGGTAACTCCTTTTGGTTTCCACCAAAGGGATTCCTTGGTTAGATTTATTAAAAAATTATGGAATCTGGGGTTAAGGGAGTTATTTTAGGATATTATTTGGGTAGGTTTTGGATGATCAAAAGTTTCTTGACATGTGTGAATATGTGGGGATGGTGAATGCATTTTTATAGTGGAGGGGGTGTGGAATTCTTGTAAATATAAAAAGGTAGACACTATTGAGTGGTCTCCCTTACATCATGTGCCTTCAATAATTATCAAAATTAGATAAAATATGTTATATCATATAATATATTCTATAAAATTGGTTTTTGACCAGTTTATAGGTCATTTAGACTCTTAATATTTAAGTTTAACCACTAAGTAACCTCATTTTTTATTTAATAGTTGTAATTATTTTTTGTTAATTTCCCCAATATTTTTGGTTAAAAAACTAATTTGAAATTCATAGAAATTAGAAATTATTATTATTATTAAAAACAGTTAATCCATTTTTTCAAATTTTAATCACATATTTGGTAAAAATTAATTGAAAATTAATCTCGTAGACAGGATGAATAAGCGGGGTTTTAAAGTAAAAAAGTTCAAAAGTTTGCTAAGTTTTCATACCTAAATAGAATATGAAATTATTTCTAATGACCAAAATTGGTTTAAATGATATGAAATTAATTTAATTATACTTTAAAACAAATCCAAAACATTATTTATCTATATAAAAAATTTGATGAAAATGCAGTTTAGAAGTAAAATTCAGTATTATTAACTATTCATCAAAATAGGAAATTCTTAGAAAAATACCAAAAAATTATACCAAAGTAATTTTTTATATTTTTATTTCAAAATAGGAGTTTATTTAGTCATATGAAATTAATAAAATATTAAAAATTTAGTTTGAAAGTAATTATTCTATTAAAAGGTGGCAAAACATCCATATTAAATAATAATATTAATAACATATTATTGTTCGGTATAACTCAGCATTGCATTAAACACGAGATTTCAGAGAAACTAATTATGTATGTTAGGTATTCTATTGGAAATAACATCACTTTTAAGGTAAAATTACTATATATTTCATAAATATTAATAAATATGAAAAATACATATTCTACCTTTACCAGGGATGTTACACATATTCCTCACGAAGACCCTAATACCTCATATACTCCTCCATGATATAATACCTCTGGTGAAACTCATGGATCTATATTCTATGTGGTATTATTATCATATTCCCTTTGGTTTGACTCAATGTGAAATTATCAGACCTATATTAAATGCATATGATCTTTTTTGCTTGTTTCTCACAATGGGTGTCGATGACATGGGCATAAAGACTTGAAATGACTATTCCATGAGAATAATAAAATCTTCGAATGAGGGTAAAATCCTTAGGAGTAATACATGAGTATATATTTTTTAAAAGGTCCATAATCCTGATGAATTAACTCAGGGAGACTTCAGTGTGTAATCCCCACAAAAGTATCAGGGTGACCACAGTGTGCAAGCCTCGCTCAAATATCCGGATGACCTTAGTGTATAAACCTTTCTAAAAATTCCGGATGAACTTAGTGTGTAAGCCTTAGTAAAATATTTGGGAAACCCTTGTGTGTAATCCGTAATCAAATATCAGGGAATCCTCAATGTGTAAGCCCCACTCAAATATTAGGGTGGACTTAGTGTATATGCTCTCCTCAAATATCAGGGCAACCTCAGTGTCTAATTCATATACCATAAGATCTCCAATATGGCCACATATGTATCTTATTTAAAGGTTAATATTCTCAATAAAGCATCTTAGGTTATCTCCAGTGTGTAGTATCTACAAAATTAAATCATACTCTTACATGAAATTTTCTCAATATTCAATTATTTCTTATTTCTCACATTAAGATTAACTCTCGTGGTCTTAGAGATTGAAAAATATTATTTCATAAATATAATGAAAATTCACCCAATATGTTCCAACATTTTGATATAACATAGATTATATATTATATTCCTTCATAGGTCCATATTAACAATAAAATATCTTAGGGAAACACCATATGCATAAGACCTATTTAAACCTTTGGTGTGACACCTTTTACAACATAAACCCCTTATCAGAACTATGTGGACTTTGATTCATATCTTCACATTTTTTTAGGTTTCCTTTATAATGCCTGATCCCTAATTTCCAATACTCTAATTCCATTATATACATCATTACTAAATGATGTTAAACTAAAAAATTTGGTGTTATATGAACTATGTGGGTTTTGATTCATGCTTTTATAGGGTACATAGGATGCCTCCTTGAGATTCAATCCCAATTATGAAAGTCTAATTGAATTCATAGATGAAAATAAAATTCATACCTTCCAATAATACTCCTTTAAAATATAATAAATACCTCATTGTTAAGTTATAATGAACAGAAAGATATAAATCCTCTAGTAAATACAAATGGTGTAATTGATAGGATTCCCTCCTATGTATATAAGGATTTTGTAACTAATCATTTTATCAGGGTACCCAATCCCATATATGAATCTAGGAAAGGTTCATGAAAACATCTTACATCTATAATAGATTCCAGAGTAATTGATAATTCCACCACCAATATTTTGAGATGATCCTAACCTCTCATCCTCTCAACCAATGTTGGTTCCTAAGTTTCATGTGCAAGAAGCCCCAATTACCTCATAACTTTGGAAAGAAGGAATGTATATACCTAATTAAATTTATCAATGCTTACCCAAAGACCAATGGGTGAACTCCTAAATCTACCTAAACACTAAACCAAGACCTAAGTGTGGGTGTCTATCCTCTTATTAATGTAATTTAACATCTCAGAGACCTCCAAGTAAATGAACCTGACTAGAATAAATATTCACAATGTAAATACCTCGCCTTAAAATTTTAAACAGTGAGAACAACCACTTTACATTCAAAAGTTGAACAATAATATATATCAGTTTCGAAGAATGCACATTCATCAAAGAAAAGAAACCTCTTCATTCAATAATATAGTTTATAGAAAAATACAAAATGATATAGTTAAATATGTTGACTTCGAAGGTATTATCCATGTATCCCCACTGTCACAGCCACTTGGTAATTTATCCACGCTTGAATAAATTAGATCCCATTATCATTATTTTATATTCATGCTCGACTACCTATAATTTCAATATTTTTTGTGAATCCTCCATCCAACACCTAGAACCTTTTGTGTCTATTATCTCTTTAGTTTGGTTCAATAAATCCTTATACTCCCATGGTCGAGGAAAATATATTTTAAAGTATTATAAGAATTCAATAATTCTTGGGGAACCTTCTTGTGCATGTAAAAAGTTTTCATAGTCAAATATAGATGGAAGTTGTTGGTCCTGGAATGGAATGGTAATAAACAATATGGGGGGAATTTTATTTCCTTCAAAATTATTAGAGTAATAAAATTTAATAGTAAAATTTGGTGGTTTAAGAAGTTTAACAAATAAAGCATTAAAAAACATGAAACCAATGTGTTAAAAGAGTATCTAGAAAGTAATGATATGGAATAAAGAACCTTTATAGTTGTTCAGATCTCAATGATCCCATATTTACTCATTACTATCCCTCTAACTCAAAGAGATAATTTCCAAAAACGAAAATATAGATATATTTTTAACTTGGTTTAGAAACAAACTACCAAACTAACTTTTATTGGTATTGGAGGAACCTAGTATATTAAAAAAGATAAACCAAACCTATGAATTAAGTTTTTAACATGTTTCTATAACCATATAACTCTTTCCTTTTGGTTAAGTTAATATAACCAACACTTACTTTCAATAGAGTCATAACCATGTGTGGGTTATGTTACAACTCGATATAAATTTTACAATAAATCTTAATATAGTAAAATAGAATATATAATTATTTAAACTACATAAATATAGGAAATAAATGCTTATGTAGAATATAATTTTCTTCTTCCCTTCATACTGGAAGTAGAACCTTGAAGCATCGGGTGAAACAATACAACCTTATCAATTTGGAATAGAAGTGTGTAAATATTGTACAATAAAAAATAATAACACATCAGTATTTTGAATATGAATTCTCTCTCTTCATGTATCATCTATCATTCATTATCACTCTGGTTTTCTACGTCCTCTTTTTATAAGAAAAAATCCAATGATTAGTTATCTTCAACATCCAAGATCATTTTCCATTTGTGGGTAGCCTAAAACTCAATATGACATCACACACACTAGTTAAAAAATATAAACAAATATAAAAATATCGTTACTGATCCATAAATATATCTCATAAAACTTTAAAAATATTACCAAGTAATTCCTTAAAAAAAACGTAAAACTAATTATAATAATCTCATAAACTTTAATAATTTTTTTTTTCAACCAATAAAATCAATCACCCAATTTATTAGAACTCACAATAATTTGGAATATCAAAATAATAATAAATTAGAGTACCAAAAATAATTTATAGTTCTTTACTGGTGTTTGAAACATATATCATAACAGTTTATGATTTTTATGATGTGATAGTTTCAACATTCTTGATCTAAATATTTCATTTTGAATTCGTTTCCAAAACATTACCTTACTCATGTCTGGGAAACAAACATATAAGAATAAAACAAAATAACTCTAAAAATATATAGTCATATAAAAGTTATTTTATATAACTACATCTATATCTATGTAAATGTAACACCCTTTTTTTGATATATAAAGGTAGATTCCAAATTAAACAAGCTATGTAATGGTAATGCATAAATTCACTAGTTATGTAAATTTAAACACATAAGTCTTGTGAAAGTATACATATATTTTTGTATAAATGTAAACACAAAAATCCATAGGTTGTGTTAAGATGATCAATAAATTTTATAAGTACATAATGTTTATCATCAAATTATGTGGATTGGGTAAAGGTAATAAACAAACTCTATAACTATGTAAATATACTCAAAATAGAATACAATTTACATAAGGGTGTTTTATAAGTTTCATAAAGGCATACAATAATATTTTTATCTACATAAAGATAAATAAAAATATTACGTAAGGATAAAATATTATTTTGATAAAAGATAAAAATAAATTTAGAATTCAAAAAATTAAAAATAGAAACCTTATAAATATTGGCTACTTATATAATTAGTAAGAATAATGATAAATCACATATGATCAAATAAAGATCATGATTGACCAAAAACAATCAAATAAACAATTAAATGAGAGTAATTTGGATTAAAAACAATAAAACAATAAAAATTTATATTAACAAACTCCCTAACACTAAAAATATCACCCTTTCTATAAATTTAAAAACCAAAAAATTAATACAAACAATCCCAAAAATTACCCCCTATTTGTAAATTTACTAAAAAATACAAATAATTTTTTTTAAAAAACATCCTTTGCTACATAAATATTCTTCTTTTTTTAAATTCATCAAGTAAGAAAATGCTTAATTAGGATTCCGAAAAAACCAATGTGTCTTGTTAAAAAACAATTTATTACAAAATAATTTTCCTCTAAAATAATAAAAACTTTTAAAGGGAAAATATTATTAATAGGAATAAAAAATTCATAAAATAAAAATCTATATCAAACAAAATTTATTTATAATTAGTATCTTTAAAATACTCAAAACCATTTTTTAAATAAAATTTCAACTCAAACTAAAACATCCCATTGATAATTTAGAAAATCTAAAAATTATAGGGTATAACTAAAATTTGTATATTCTCAAAACCTGAAACAATAATAAATAGTCATAATTTAAAAAAAATTATCAAAAACTAAACCTTCACATGATTATAATTGAAAAACACAATTAAACTAAAATTCCATTATGATTAAAATTTAAAATAAACAAGGAACAACTCCCAATAAATTCAATCTTTTTAAATAAAATATATTAAAATGTTAAATATTCCATTTATTTAAAGCTAAAAAAATAATTAGCATGCTTACATAAAAATAAAATTTTAGGCTGAAATAGATACAGCATGCTTGGACAGATTTTAAACGAAGTAAAACATTTTAGGGTTACATTGGATTAAAATAAATAACTCCCCTGGAAACAAATAATCCTTTCAGAAATATATTCAATGAATTAAAAGAGTGTTTTCAATGAATTAAAAAAATATTAAAGACTATGATAGTAAATCATATAATAAAAATTAAAATTATACTTATTAAAAATTTCATAAACAAACAGATTTTATGAGGGCTATATACCATATATTTAAGAATGGATATTCATACTGTCCCATAAAAACACTTACTTGGGCATGTAGAATATCATAGGTCCTATAAGATTTGAATAACTTTATTCCGGAAACAATGTAGTATAAGGATTAGTCCTTTTGATATGTAAAACATGTTTGTATAGAAAATATTTCTTAAAACCCGGGTATTGAACATATATAAGGGGAAAATCATTTTCAAAGTAACCAAATAAACCACACTTAAATTATTTATTTAAGGAAACATCATTAATTCCTTTGTAAAATTTATTCATGTAAATTTTATGTAGTCTCCTATCAAAACCAATATAATTCCATTTTTTAGTCATATTTTATAATCTTAAAAATTAATCAACACTTTGACTTCCAATAGAAATATTTTATAAATATTCTTTTAAACTGAAAATTGCTAATTTTAACTTCCCATTGTATTTTTTTATTAATCTCAAAATCATCAAAAATATTATCTTATGTAGATAAACAAAAAAATGAAAGTATCATTATCTTTTTATATCATTGTAATATTATGTTACATAACTTTTAATTTCTAATTTTCACTAATATACATAGAAACAAAACCCTTCAACTTATCATTTTCGAAAATTAGATTCTTGATTTTCTTAACATGCTTCTTATAATCTTTTCTCGGCTTCTTATACTTTCTAGATATCTTTTCTATATCTTCATGGTATATATCATATATTTCTTTTAACATTTTAATTATTATTTTATCAAAATTATTCTCTAAATAATAACTAAAATTTTAATCAAAATTAGTTTCATCTTCTAACTTTTAAGTAAAACACCCATGTTTTAACACTTGTATAAATGGTGATTCAGTTTCCTTGGAATATGTATCCAATAAATACATATTAATTGGTTTTATAGGTGATTTATTAAATTGACTTAAATATTTTTAATAGAGAGGTTAAAACGTTACCTTAGAATACATTTATATCAAATAAAGATTACATGTTTTATTCTTACTTTTATAATCTTCAGTGCTCAAGTCTGATTCCTCAATATAGATCCAGCCATCATGATAAAACAATTTCAGTTCCATATTGTATTTATTTTCCCAATTTTAGTTCTTTATTTTTGGACAATCCAACCTGATGTGTCCCTTCATTATATATACATAGTTTATTAGTTTCTAATTAGAATTATCTATCCATTGGTAGTTTTTCTTATACTTATTCTTTCATCCTTCTATGGAACTTTGTCTCTTCTTTACAGGACCTACTATGCATTTGTAAATTTGATTCAAATGTTCACCTTTTTTAAACTAAATAAAACTTCACTTTCACATGAATATTCAAATGAAATATATTTAGAATATTTAAAATATATTATATTATTTTTATCATAAGATTCATTCTCATTATTCTTATTCTCTATCTGTATTAGGTAGGTATATAATGAGTTCATCCACTGTATACTCAGTAAAGGATTTTATTTCTTAAATCAACACATTAATGGAGTGAAACATACAAGGTAGATCTTTGAATTATTCTATATATAAGAACTTTATTATTCAAGGTTTCCTCTAGTGTAACTATTTTATTTATAATTTTAGTAAATCTATAGAACATAATCCTAATGATCTCATGATCAAATATTCTAAATTATTGGAACTTAGCCCTATGGATGCTCAGTTTTCTTTTATATAACTTATCAATTCATTGATGAGTGACTTTTAATTACCTCCATATATCATATATAGTTATATATATAATTATTAAAATTTATACTTAAATAAAAATAAATAAATTTTATAACTATATAGTATAAAAAATATTTTTTCCACTATTACATATTTGAGTTTCTAAATCAACATCATGTACTTTATAAGTTCTTAAAATAATTTTCCAATATTTAATACAAATATAATCTAAGAATATATAATATCCTTCCCATACTCATTGTCTTAAGGAGTGATGGAGGAGCTACTAGGACTTAAGTGACATCCCCAAGACACTAAAGTCTAGCAATAAATGCCAAGAACCTTAAGAAAATTTGGGGGGTGGTGGATTTCCCATTGAAAGATAAGACATCCAAACCAAAAAAATCCAACAAAACTCAATATTATGAATGAGTGAAAAATACAACACAAAACATAACCAAACCAATAAAACTTATCATAGTAAAATAAAAAAACCAAAATACATACTCAAGAGGACTGTAAAGGCCATAAAACTCAAAACTCCAAAGTGACAACAATCAACAACTGCCCACCCATTCCAAGCTCTAACTACACGTTCCTAGACATTATATTAAGAAGCATCACTAAAGAACTAATATACCTTGAATTCACTTATTCCTTGATTGATGAAATCTAAAAATTCACAATAGTGACCAAGAAAGGGGTGAGAATAAACTCATTTTGATTTTACGAATGGCTTCTCAACTCACTCCACTAGGAAAAAACTTGTTATCATATTTATTAAAATAGTTTACAAGAATTTTACACAATTTATATGAAAACTATAAATTACTTATTGCAATGAAGGAATCAAAAAATCCTTTGAAATATTTCACATTTTATTTGTAATATTCATTTCTATGTCCACACACACAACCACACGCTTACACACACTCAATCATGGTGTTACCATTAATGATGAAACATCACATCCGTACTCTATCCCATTGATAGTAGTACTTCATGACCATTATCCATCCAATTCAACCGATGCCCAAATGTTTATGACAACATCATTCTAGTTCATTTAAATAAAAAAACAATTCTTTAAATCATTTCAAAAAATACTTTACATGCATCAAACCAAACCCTTATTTTAAAAAGCATTTTAAAAATTAAAACAAGTGGTTTTACAAAACCTAATCAACCATCCACGGTTTCTAGTACAATAAAAAAAATATTTCTATAAATATTCACATAATCATTTCACAACCATTTCATGAAAATCATTTAATTAAAACTAATACTTCATGTTTTATGTTATGTGGAGTCAAGAGAGAATCCACATACCTCTCAAATGTTCGAAAAAATAAAGAATTAAAAAACAAATCTTCATGATCTAAACACAACACATGTTCCCCTCACTAGATTTGATAAGATACCATCATAAAACCATTCATAAAAAATACCCATAATGGAATAGATCTATGGTTTTGATCGAGATAAGAACCTTGGATCTAAGAATAATGAGCAAGAACATGAACTTATTGATGAATCTATGCCTCAAATTCAGTTTAGTTTTCTTATGGATCACTCTTTTATCGAAAGGTATCATATCTCATGCCTTGGGAACAAAAGGAATTTGAGATGTTAGAGAATTAGGGGGGAAATAGGGCTTAAGGGGATAAATCGGATTAGATACACTTTTAAGGAGGGAAAAATATACGCAACATGGTTAGGCTGTATGGTTTTTTGAATGGTGTGCCAACCATGAAGTGATGCATTCTTAAGTCTATACCTCGTATGGTTTCCTTGAATAGTTATACAAACCATATTCCAACCATGCATTTTCCTCTCTTTTAAGATTCATGATTCCTCCATGTCGTCCACATAGTTTGGTCAAACCATGAACCAATAGTGTTCCTACCTAATGCCCATTTTCTCCCCTTTCACAATTTCTTATAGATTCTTCACAATTTATAATAATTGTGAATTAACTATAACCCTCTATAAAAGCCTAAAACATAGGAAAAAAACCCTTAAAACCTCTCCAAACAGAACCCAAAGAGTATATATGCTCAAAATAAAAGTATAAAGGTTCATGTACCTAAAACTGGGGTTTTACATTCTCAGTACCATTGGACTTTCTATACTCCAAAAGTAAAAAATCCTTATTTTCCTAGAAAATTTTGGCCCATTTATCCACCATTTCCTTTCCATTATCCCATGTTTCTTCCTGAATCTAACCAGGCTTCTATAAAACCTATACTAGACCAATGCTTTTCCCATACAATATTTTCTCTTTTCTATCCAAAACTCATACTGAAACATGAATCGACGTAGTTTCCAACTCTAGGTCAATGTGATCCCATTGAATCACTTGTTTAGGATCAGGTTGGTACTTTTAACTAAGACACATGAAATACATTGGGCTCTGAACTAAAACATGATGGAAAATCCAACTGTTATCCCACCTCACCAACTCAATCTAGTATCTCAAAAGGGATTATGTATCGATGAGATAGATTTCCCTACATAAAAAAATTACAATGACCAAGCCTTGGAGAGATTCTAAATAATATGTGATTACTCTCATAAAATGACAATGGTGGTCAACAGTGGTCCATATACGATTTTTGAAAAATCTAAGTTATCTCTATTCTCTTTCTGATCAACTGAATCTTCAATGTTATCACTTTCACAAGGCTTGGTCCAATTAATAACATATATATTTATCCATAATGGACTAAATCTATGGTTTTGAGAGGGATACGAACCTTTTATCTTAGAAAAATAAGGAATAACATGCACTTATCGATGAATACAAGACTCTAACACACTTTAATTAAAATTTGGATCACTCATGGATCAAAGGGTATTATTAATCATTCCTTGGGAGAAAATGAAATTTGAGTTATAATAGAATTTAGGGAAAACAAGGTCTTGAGTAGATAAATTAGATTAGATCACCTTTTTATGAAGGGATAACTATACATCGCATGGCTACAACACATGGTTTGGAAAAATATGTGTCAGTCATGCGGTCCTACTATCTTAAGGACACACCTCGTACGGTTAGATCGCTAGGTCAGATAATCCATCCGCCAACCAAGAAGTTCACTATATTTTAAGATACATGATTTATTTGGTTCATCCATACATTTTTTACAAACAATGTACCAACTATGTGCCTACCCAATTCCAACTATCTTACCTTTCATGGTTTCCAGGAGATACTCTATGGTTTATATTGATATTTCACACAATAAAATCCTCCAAAATCTTCCAAACCCCCTTGAAACCACCAGAAACAAATCTCAAACATTATGTATACTCAAAATACATGTATAAAGGGTTATGTACATGAAACCAGGGTTTCAATAGAATACCTTCATGTGATTCTTTCAATATCTATAGTTTCCTACTTTGAAATGTGGCAATCTAATAGGATTAAAAAAATAAACTTCCAAACATTCCATAAATGAAAATATATTCCCCTTGTATTTTAAATAACTATGATATAAATTAGATCAAAAATAGAAAATAATCAAATATAATAGAGATAATAATAGAACACAACTCCAGATGTGTTGTTTCTAATACCAATCGTGCGTTCCAAGATGGAATTGTAATAGAAAAGTGGAAAGTGAAATTTATTTCCTTAAAATCATCATAGTATTACAATTGAATAGTTGAATTTGGTAGTTTAATGAATTTAACAATACAATCATTCAAAAACATGAAAATTGCATGTGAAAGAGTGTGTATAAATTAAATAGATATCAAAAATAACTTTTATAGCATTTCAGATCAAAAGGATCCTAGATCTACTCTTAACCAACTCTTTAGAGAAGTGGCACAATGTGAAATATAGAGATCATGTTATAGAGGAGTAGACACAACCTAACACACTAAATTTTATGTATACTCAATTAACATAGTCTATTACATAGTAAATTACAAACCTATAAACTTATTATTGATCTGGTTCACATATCCAATGATCTATTTTTTTTAGGTTAACATCACCAACAATTATTTTTAATGGAGTCATATCCATGTGTGATTTGTGTTAAAAATCAATAGAAAATTTAAAATAAAAAAAATATAGAAAAATGGAAGGTATAATGATTCAACATAGATAAATATGGGAATGTTATATTGGTATTTAATAAAAACAACTTCAATTACTCAAAGTAGAAGCACATATTTGAATCTTCAAGTAAACTATCACAACCTTAATAATTTGGAATTGAAATGTGTAAATGATATATCATAGAAACTAATATCACTTTAGTATTTTGAATACAAATTCCCTCTCTTCATTTATTATCTATCATTCATTATTTAATAATTTTCTTTAGCCAAAAAAATCCAATGGCTAGTTCTCTTCAATAACCACAATCATTATTCACATGTGTGTTGCATAAAACTCAAAAAAACTTTATGTGGTATGGTTATAAGAAATAAAATTATAGAAAAAATACCAATAACTATGTATGAATATATCACACATAGTTATAAAAATATTCCCATGTAATTCAAATATAAAATAACTCAAAACTACTTAAAATAATCTCATGATAATTGATAAGAATGTTTTGAACCAATAAAATAGTTAAATTGATTCATAGGAACTCCCAGTAATAAGAAATATAAAAATATAAATAATATTGAATATTAAAAGTACTTTACAAATCTCAAATGATGTTTGAAATAAATCTATTTTATCTTTATGATCATTATTATATGATAATTTCTATATTCTTGATCTACACATTGTATTTTGAATGCGTTCACAAAACATTTCATTACTTATACATAGTAAATTGAAAGAATATCATGAAACTGAATAACTCTAAAAACATATAGATATTAAAAGGTTATTTTATATATATATGTAAAGGTAACCCACTTTGTTTATATAATGGAAACTCCCTGTTTTTTGTCTATGAAAAGTTGTACACATAATTAAATAATCTACCTAAAGGTAATGATAAAATCCATGGGTTATTTAAAGGTAAACATAGAACTCATATAGAGGTAAACAAATATGCTCTCATAAATATAAATACCAAAATCCAGAGGATGTGTAAATGTTTTCAATAAGTTATATATATATGTAATTTTAGTATCGAATTCCATATATTTTTTACACATAATAAATAAAATTCATAGATAACTAAAGGTACCAAGAAGAATATATAGGTTATATAAGGGTGGTATGTAAGCCTTGTAAAGGTATACAAGTAAATAATGATATTCTTAAAGGTAAATAAAAATATTTAAAAGGGGGAAAACATAAACTTGCACATAGGTAAAAAAACCTTATAATAGAATTATAAATACAAAATTATAAGAATTGAATACTTATAAAATTAATAAGAATAATTATAAAGAACATATGATCAAAGAAAATTTATTATTTCCTTAAATAATAAAATAGACAATTAAAATGATGAATTTTAATTATCAAAACCATAAAACAAAATAATCATATTAAAATATTAATCAACACTAATAGTAATTGTAGTAATTTATTCTTCACATGTAAAACTTGGTAGTATTAAATATCCTTTCACACTAAGACATTAATTATCCTTCTAATCCTCTTAGGAACATTGAATGTTCATTTCCTTCTTAAAATAATGCCACAAATACTGATATGTGGTGTTGTAAAAAAATATTGGAATTAAAAAAACCCAATTTCCTAAAATTTTCACAAAGAATTTATATTGTAGGAAGTTGAGTATTTTCTCATGTGAATTTACATTTTCTAATACCTCTTAAGTCTTATGAAATGAATTAATTTTGGATTTGAGTCTGAAATGAAAACAAGATGAGTTTATATCAGTCATAATACTTTATATTTCAATACTTTCATTTGGTATGTCTTTGGAATTCATATTAAATCAAAGTCATATGAAATTATTGGAAAAGTATTGTGGTTTAAAAATTCATATGAAATAGCCAGATAAGTCAAACAATATCCAATTTTTTGAAAAGGAGAATAAATTATGAAAACTCTAAAATGAAACTAAAAAAATTCCTATGATATGTCAAAGTCATATGAGATTCATAATGGACATACAAAATCCTACAAAAGTCATAAAAATCATAGTAAAATTCATATAAAGCCATAATAATCCAATATTATTCCTTGAAAAGTTAAAAAATGAATTCTTCCTAAAAAAATAAAGACATGGATTGATCAACTAATTCAAGAAATGATTAAAAACACTTAAAAACATTGAATTGATCCATTTGAATAGTAATTCCTAAAATATCCTTGAAACCCTAAAATTATAAAATTTCATTAAAAAAATGGCGGTGATTTATTATTTAAATAACAGATGAAATGTAATGAAAATATCAATTATATAAATTCCCACACACTTAATACTTTGTCTTATTGATTAGAATACATAAAAGGTTGATGTTTTACTTCTTAATAAGATTGATTTTATTTTTTTTCTCTAGTTTTCTTCTATCAAAAGTAACTATCATTGATTGTTTTTTAATTTACATGGAGTTTCATTTTCCTCCCTAATAGAAGAATCTTCCCCTATTTCATATAGAATCATTCATAGCCTTCTTTGGAATTTTTTTCAACAATTTATTTTTTTATTATAACATAAGGAAAAATAACCTCATTTAATATCTTGGTTCTTTCTCATCTTTTCTAGTGTTCTTTATTTAACTAAATTTATCACATGTATGATTTATTTTAACCAAAGTTATTTAATATAATGATAACTTTTGTTAATTTTTATGGATAACTTACAAGAATCCAAATATTTTTGAAATATATATTTTCTTCAAATGCATTTTTTTCTAGATTTATTTAACTAAAATTATGTCCAAATATTTCAAATCCCTAATAGTATCTGATGTTTCTAGATTTTCTAATTTTAAAAACATGATGTCATCTTTAGTAGCATTCATTTTTTGTGCCTCTTTATCCTTCATTTGATCTTTTTTTGGGAAACTATGTTTTTTATTGATTCTCATATCCACCTTTTAAATAGAGGTGGGTTTCAAAAAATATCAACCCATATTTGAATATAATTTTATTTATATCCTACAATGTGCATAAAAACTTCATCAGTGTAAATAATTATTTTGGGAATAAATATTATATTTTTATTTTATCTTGTAGTGGTTTTATTATTAGATAATTTCAATAATTTTGTTTCAAAAATATTGAGTACTTTTTGGAAGAAGTTACTCATTATATTTTTTTGTTGTAAACAACTCTTTTCTCAGTTGTTTGTAAAGACTCAACTTTAAAAGAATCAAGTTTATCTATTTTTCTTCAAGATCAAAACATGTTAGATTTATAGTGTTCTTATGACCCTTTTCTTTCCATATTAATTTGATTTTCTTAATATTTATACATCTTTTTCTACCCCCTACATGTGGATGGGGTTGTAGTAAAGGGAGGGGTTGGGGGCCCGTGCCTGTTCATTTCTTCTAATTTCATTGTAGTGTTGTGTTCTTTCATTGGAAACTATAACCCAAATTTTATATATATGGTTAATCTTTTATAATAATCTTGAAGATATTCTATCCTTTTTGAATTAATCTCTAATTAATAATTCTTTTCATCAATGATGGCTCTTTTTTTATTTCAATTCATGTATATTTTATAATATATTATTCATGCCTTCATTTTTTCTAGAGACTAAACCAACCAATTTCTTATCAAATTTAGATAATATTACTTAAATATAAATATTATTATCATTTGGGACATAGTTAATTTGGATATATTTAAACAAACAAATCCCTTTTGTTCCAGGTATTCCTCTATCCCTTTAGATTCCTTTTCATGTTGGGTGATAACCTCCAGAAATTATTTAAATGATCAAAAAATAAAAGTGAAAATTTATTAAATAAAATATTACAGGGTTTTATTTAAAACTACATATGAATAAAATTATTATTCTGTATGAATATGATATTACCCACTTTTACTTGGTTAATAACTTGTATAATGAAATTTTAGTTAGCACTTTTTCATGAAATTACTTTGAAACTCCAGATGTATAAGTGTTTTCCATATTCTCACTAGGGATTTTTTTACTAAGTATTTACTAACCATTACATATCTAATTTCTATATGATCATAATAATTTGAAGTTTTGGTTTTTTATTATTTTCATAATAGGTACTCCTTCTCATAATTTCATGAAATTAAATATTTAATAAGTTAGTTATCAATAGATATGATTGAAAATATTCCAATTTTATTATCCTCAATTAGTGGGGAATCCTCTTTTTCTTTGCTATTTGATGAGAATTTCCACATTTAATTTTCTTATATTTTTTTCTTATTATTCAAATACTAGATATATATTTCCTCTATATTGGTTTTGTTAACAAAAACATAAAAATTATCAGAGATTCACTTTATGATGTATTTTAAAATAGAAACTAAAAATGAGGAACATCAATAGTTGAGAATCCAATCTTAGGTAGAACCATTTTGTTAGAATTATGTAGAATGATACTGGATTTTTTGACAAGAAATGTTGTATGTCGGTATTTTGGAGCTTAATAAATATATTTTTTCTATTTTTTTATAAAGATATGTGGTGGGAGAGGTGAAGATGGATGAGTATGTAGATAATATTTGATATATATATTGGATTTGTTGACCAAGATACGTGGAGGTTGAAGTGATACATAGAGTTTGGCATTGAGATATAATGATTATATGGTTTACAATGTCCATATAAAACCCTTAGATATATTGATGGGATAATCCATGAATTCTAGAAGTCATGGTAAGGATATATGGAAACACCTCAGTTCAAATCTAGAAGAGATGAAATTTTTTAAAACTCTACCTAAGTACCCACATATGGGATTTCCCACATATATGAAATTATGATATGCAAGGAGTCACATATGAGAATTTTTTTATGTAAGGTCCATGAAATTAAATTAAGCTATGTGAATTAATTCATCGATTTGAAAGTTCTCGTATTTAAATTCATCTATGCAAGGGCCACATATTCAAATTTGGATATGTGAGGAAGTCCACATATGAAAATCTAGATATATATGTGATTTGGACTATGTAAGGGAATTTCGATATTTTTGAGAGTTCATGTATTTGACTCTATCCATATATACAACTAGAAACCTATGTATGTGTTTTTGGCGATGTATGAGAATTTTCTTATATATGTTTTTTTACATAGATAAATTATACTAATGTACGGGATTTATATAGTGATATAGGAGATTTTTGTTTGTGTAATTATAGATATTTAAGAATAATAATAATAACATTAGAAAATTTAAAATAATTCAAAAGTTTTTAAAACATCAAGTAACTTAAAATGGGAACCATGATCCAAGATGAAAATAAAGTATGAATTTTTTAGTGAGATGTAGTAAATTAGATGAGATATTATTCACAATGTAGTGGATTGTTCAATGTCATAAATAAAGTGATCCATCTATGAAGAAGTTTTCCTATATTAGGATCACAAATATTATTCATTCATGGTGGAATATTATAAAGTTTTATATAATGGAAGTCATGGATATTGAAGATATGAAGGTTTTCTACATAATACATCAATGAATAAGGAGACTAGTGATGTGGATGGTGTAGTAGTAGATTATTTTATATATATTTAATACACACCTAGTCTGTCACATGGGAAAGTTGGAAACATGTTTTAAAATAGGTGGTTTAATTTTTGGTGTTGTATAATAAGTCTTTATGGTTTCTATTTTTGAAAAATCAATAATCACTTCATGCTAACAAATTTTGTAGTAGGATCGAGAAATAAAAAAATGTGATCTATTAAGAGATATTATATCTTCAAAAGAGAAGAATAATGGGAAATAATGTAGAAATAGACCCTATGATAATTCATCGATACAATGAAAGGAATAAGAATATGAGTTCAAACATGTTGTATATTTAAAGAAAATATTACTAAAAATCAAAGAGGAAAAGAACTAAACCCCTTATTGAAGATCTATATTCTCATAAGAAGAAGAAGAAAGTTGCTGCAATATATAATAGTAATGTCATTCTAAGAACATAACTAGAAATTAGAACTATATATATTCTAGATAAAAGAAATTGTTCAAGGAAAAAATCACAACAGATCTATAAAGGATAAAAACATGAGATCAAAAACACAAATACACATAATGAGGATGCAATCTAAGAAAGTGATGTTGTTTGAAGATAGACCAACATGTATACAAACTATGTGGACATTATTTCCCAATATCTATGCATAAAGGAAGAAAAAATAATAGTAAACTTGTGGTGTCTTACCCCAGAGTAGTATGTGAAGTTGGAAGAGTGGAAGTTTTCCTTGGGAGAGGATTGATGTAATCCCTAAGATGTGCAAGAGAAGTGATCTCGGGCATGTAGTGACCATATACTTATAACCATCAAAATAAGTGAGCCTTCTTTTTAATTAGTTCATTGACACAATTTTAATAGCATGCTTCTTAGAGCGGGACAATGTGGGTTAACTAAGTAAAAAAAGTAGGCGTCCCTCTATACATTACATGTCTTTAATAATATATAAATTTGGAGAGTTTGTGGGTTAAGAGAACAATTGAACATAGTTCCTATGATTATCGGAACAAGATCCATATAGAAAAATCTATAAAGAGGTTAATAAGGTTTTGAATTAGATTCTCCCCAATTCACCCACCATTCTAAGGTCTCCTAAAGAGGACCTAAAAATTGGTATTGGATTACATTTTTGACTCTGTGTTAAACCTCATATTAATTTCTATATGTTCTTGAACAAATAGAGATAATGACAAAGAAACCATTTTTAAGTGGTTAGAAATTTCAGAGGTGGGATAATGAGTTTGTATATTATATGGATAATTATTTTAGAGTCTTTCAGGAGGTTTTTAAATAAGTTATTATCTATTGAGCTAGAGTGGAGTTATATTTGATATATATCAAAGAAATGCTTAGATAATTTACTTGGGAAAAATACATTAAAGGATTCCCTTAAGAAAGATATTTACAAGGAGATTTATTGTTGTGGAATCTCTATAAGTGTATAGATATATTTGGAATACTCATTCATAAAATATAAAATTCTATAGAAAAATTGACTTTATCCTAAGGGAAAGAAGAAGAATAATTTCATAAGAATGATCTCTCTAGTCATGGTAGCATATTTTATTTCTATATTTGATTCTAATGTTGGTTTTTATAAATAATGTGGTGTTTGAAACTCTCTATTTAAGATGGAAACTATATATGAATTTGGTGAAGTGATAAAAACATCGAGTTTTTGGTCAAGAATTCATTCATGTGATGTCTAAGAGAAGATCACGATTTTTCCAAATAATTTGGAACAATGGGATGCCATTAATGAAGGGAATTTTACAATGATTGAATATTTGGACTTAGAAAATAAAAAGAGTGATAAAGAACTAGTGTCCTCAAATTTTAGCATAAAGAAAATTGGAACAAGTATAAAGGGAAAAGTGAAATTATTGAAGAGATTTATAAATATATTTTAAAGAAAATTTTCATGGATAAAGAGATAAAGTCAAGCATAATTCTTCTTAAAATATAATTTAAAGAAAAAAATATAATCTGGGATAGATAGTGCTTCATGTATAAAGGTGATGGTTTCACAATTGAAAGAAAAAGTTGATAAAAAAATAAATTTAGTAGAGGATAAACTAATTAAATAAGAAAATTAATATCCCTCAAAATATATTCTCAATAAAACTAAGAAATCATGATCCGAAGTATAAAATAAAGTTAGTTTTCCATGAAAAATATAGAATAGGGGATAAATAAAATAAGCTAACCCCAAAATTCTACTGTTGTAGAATAATTTTTCATATTATGAGAATGTTCCTTGGATACCAAAATCCCAAATGTGAATGAATAACTCTAGAAGTTCCAACACATAATATAAGGAAAATCCACATGATGTATTATTCTTCTAGTAAATAATTTATTTTTAATATCTATAGTCAAGTGGAATAGAATTGAAATTGTAGGAATTTAAGGAAGGGTAAAGATTTCCTAAGGAGACACTCTTCGGCTATGATATATGGAAGAAAATCAACCAATGAAAAGGAATGCTAAGATGTAAAATAGGTTTAATGTTTTGTAAAATAAAAATGACCGTAAAAAATGGTTCATCAAGAAAAAAAATTGTTCATTCATAAAAAATCTATTGGATGAAATGAAAGCATATTTGGAAAGCAAAGTTAATGGTTGTACCAAATATTATTATGGTTGAAAAATAAGAAAAAATTAACCCACCAAAGAAGATATCCATGATGGATCTTATGGCTGTCAAGTAAGTGGCATGAATAATTGGTCCTAAAAAATCACCATGATCCAATTAAAGAATATTTGTGGAATTACCCTCCAGTAAAAGAGGAAACATGATAAGGAAAACATTGGTAAGGTAACAAAAGAAACAAAATCAAAAGTGGGATTTGTCTCACATTGGAAAGAAAACTAGCCAAAGGAAGAAGAATCTCACCACAGAGGATAATCAAGAAGAAAAAATAGTGGATTAGGTGATGGTGTTTCTCTCCCTATATATAAAAAAGGATATGTAATGGTTGAAAGAAAGGGGTTGGTGCAATTTTTACAGCACCATTCTCTTGCTTCAGGAAGTGGAGGAACCCCTATACCTATGCATTAAATAATTTATTACTATTTGTGAGGTGATACAATCTTGTGGGAGAGAAATGATCCATGAAGTAAATGTTCTAGAAAATTACTTGTGAATGAGTTGAAAATAAAATATATCCAGAATTTGGAAAGTGCATGAAATAAGAGAATTTATGGAGTTTTTGAAGAAATTATTGGTATCAAAACTAAAAAATAATTAAAGGGTAAAATTGAATCATATAGAAGTGTCAAGCATCAAAATTTTCACACAAAAATTCACCTAGAAGTTTCCTAATATAATAAAATTTGAAATATGTAATTAAAACTATTCTCGATGTATATAATTTATTGTATAGTGAAATGAGATTAAAATTAAGATAAGAGAGGTGCCAATCCATATTTTATATTAAATATGTTATTAGTCTCAATTTGATTCAGTTTGAGTGGTATCAAGTCCCAAAATAAAAGGTAATAGTTTATTCAAGTGAAGAAGACAAACATGAGCTATAACAACAACATTATCGTGTTTATTAATTATTTTTGTTTATATGTTTAACATTTATCAATGGTCTAGTTTGTTTCAAATACCCATTTATGATAAACTTGAGATGTTTTTTGTAATAGGAGGAACCCCATTATTGAGAAAGAATTATTAGTGTTGAAAGATAAATATTTATAAGGAGTTAATAGTGATCTTCCAAGGTTGTTAAGCCTTATTTTTCACAAGGATGATTCCTATTAAAAGATAAAGGCTACACTCAATATTATTTAAATTTTTAAAATAAATTTTTAGTGCAAGAGTATGATGTACATCAAATTTTATTTTATTTAATAAAGTGAGGAAATAAAGTTACTATAATTTTAATAAAATCAGGAGTTAGATGGATATATTTTGTGTTGTTACCAAAAACTTTAATTTCCTACATTGTTCTTTGTTTTAGTAGTCTTAGATGATTTTATTGACAAACCATATACTAAGTGGTAAATTCAATCAGTAATTTTTTTATAAAATTTCAGTTTTATTAAAAAATTCTAAATTTGGGTACTCCAACAAGAAATTTATAATAAAATTAGTGCATGAATCCAATGGATGAAGTGTCTCGACTAAGGGGGGTGAAAAGAGTAGGAGAAGTCTCCCCAAACACAAAGGTATAATTAAAACCTAAGATTAAATATTATTTTAAAAAAGGAAAATTGAGTTTTATTAGAGTTTATTCAACACAATAAATGAGATAAATTTATTAAAGAATCCCAAGTATTGAAAATTGAGGATATTAATCTCTATTAATATGTTTATAGAAAATAGATGACCCCACTAAAAGTGGGAGAATAAAATAAAAAAGGAGAAGCCTATTAAAGAAGGTGGAGAAGATCCGAGAACACCCAAAGGGGGAAAATAAAAGATCAAATATTCTCATAGTTATCTTCATTGTATTTTATTGACAAAGAGGGAGATATTATAAGATGAATGTTTATTGTCAACAAAATCCAAAGGGGGAGATTATTGGAACGCCATTGAATGGTGTTTTATTTGTTGAAAATAAATTTGGGATCACGGTAACTTAGAGATTGATTGATATATGTTTTGGATTTATTGATAATGAAAAGTGGTGGCTGGTGTAAAGAGGAATGACAACATGGAGCCAGATCAATATACATGTTTGATTTGTTGACTAAGATATATAGAGGAAAAAGTTATCTATGTAGATTTACATGAAGATATAATGATTATATATTTCAAGGAAGCCATGACACAAACATTGAATAAGTTATTGGGATGATTTATTAAGGCTATAATCTATGGGAAATTGATATAGAAACATCTCGATTCAAATTTATAAGAGTATTGGATTTAGAAAATATACCTAAGTATCCATGTTTGTGATTTTCCATGTATAAAGGATTTATTTATGTTAGGAGTCACATATTAAAATTATCTATGTAAGTTTCATGTAAGAAAATTCCACTATGTGAAAGCATTCGTCTGTTAAGGATCACATATTGGAATTCAGCTATGCAAGGATCATGTATGAAAATTTGGTTATGTGAGGAGGTTTGTGTATAGAAATCATGTGATGTAATGAATTTGGAACATGTAAAGAAATTATACTATGTGATGGATTTCATGTATATAATTTTTTCCAATTATAGAAATTCAAACCCATGTATGTGTTTTTTGTGATATAAGAAAATTTTCCTACATACATGTTTTTATGTAAGAAAGTAATGAAAACATGTGGTATTTCTATAGACACAAAGATGGTTAATCTATATTGTATTTTTTAGATTTAAGAAAAATTAAAATCACATTATATAATGCAACAACTATTCAAAATTCTTCAAAACATCACAGACATTCAAATGGGAGCCATGGTCAAAGAAGAAAATGAAGGATGAAGTTGTCAGTGAGATGCGGTGAATTAAATGAAATATTATTCATTTTGTATTGGAGATTTTAAAACCACAAAATTATAGTATCCATATCTTAAGTAGCTAACCTACATGAAACTCAAGGATATTATTCATTCAAGTTGACATTTTGGAAGGATTAATGTAAGGGAAGTTGTTAATATAGATGATTTGGATGTTTTATATTCTACATTACAATAAAAAGGGGGAGTGGTTATGTGAAAGGTGATGCATTTGAGATAACTGTGTATTTTAAATACACGCTTTGTCTATCTTATGAGAAAGCGAGAAAGATATTTTAAAATAATGGAGTTCTAGTTTGAAATTATACCAAAAATCTTATAGGTTTCCATTTAGGGAAAATGTAAAGGTACCTCATGCTAACATAATTTATAGTAGGAGTAAGAAAAAAAGGCAATCTATTAAAATATATTCTATCATCAAACATTTGAAAAATAGTAACGCATAGTGGTAGAGACCCTAAGAGCATTAATCGATAAACTAGAAGGAAGAAAAAGATGATTTTGATCGTCATGTTTGTTTAAATAAAATATTCATACATATCAAAGAAGAAAATAACCAAGTTCCTTATTCAAGTTCCATATTCTTATAAGAGGAAGGGAGTTATGTTAATGTTTTAAAGTGAAGTAAATCTAGGAACTAAACTAGAAAGTGGACTTATAAATACATTCTGGAAAGATTAATTTATTTAAGGAGGTGGCCATAATATATTTGTGAAAGAGTATTATATGATATCAATAACAAATATAAATATATTTAGGTTTCATTACATGAAAGTGATACTTGTTAAAGATAGACCAACATGTCTATAAACTGCGTGGAATTTCTCTCCCTAGAGAAGTGTACATTACATGAAGAAAAGGTAATTAGATCACGGTGTGCTACCCTAGAGTAGTGTGTGGAGGAGGAGAGGTAGTGTCCCTTTTGAGAAAAGTGACCTCATCCCTAAAAATTATGAGGGAAGTGATAATGTGCTTGGAGTGAGAAAAACCATGTAAAATAATCAAAGAAACTATTGGTTAATTTGTTCTTCTACACAATGTTGATAACATTCTCCTCAGAGTAGCCTCGTGTATGTAACCCAAGTAAAAAACTCCAAGTCTCTAAATTCATCACATATTTGTATTCCTATATTAATTTGGTGAGGTTAAGGATCAAGAGAATGATTAAACATAGTTTATATGAATGTGAGAAAAATATCTATAGAAATAAGTTAGTAAAGAGGTTTAACGGTTCTAAATTAGTTTCACCTTAATTCACCCCCACTCCCTCAGGGTACCTATAGAGGACTTAACACTTCTTCTTTGACACTAATTTTTATTTCCACAGGATTAGTGCAGCCACACTAGGGGGTTGACTCAATGTGGAAAAATCTTTACCAATTATTTTTTTTACTTTTACCCATACACTTGTTAGAGTGAATGGATTTAAATATATCTTCTCATTATCTATATATATATATATATGTGATAATGACGGAAACAAAAAAACACAAGTATATTTATGAGGTTCACTCACAATGCAAGATTTAGTACTTTTTGTATCGTGGGTGTTATCCCACCCTCTCCACAAACATGACTAACGTATTATTATCAATAATAACCAAGGGAAATAAAATTACCTTAAAACCCTGTACTAGGAACCAACCATATTACAATGCATGACTCCAACTAGCTCAGTAAGAACCCAATTAAGATTATTCACTGAAACTAGCACTAACAAGGTACTCTCTTCATAATAATATTAAAATGGTTCCTGTTGAAGAAATATTAATATTTTGGAATAATTATCCAGATAAATATTATGATCCTTGATCTTCTTACTCAATTTTATATATCTTCTTGTATCATGGTAAGACCCTATAAATTTTGTATGAATATCCATTTAAATAAATATTATCTTCAGTAGCTTGTTTCACATACAACACTAAACTAAAATGAACCATGATATATTTTATTACAATGTAATATAAACATTAATATATTATGATTATACAATATGAAGAAACAGTAAGAAAATTAAAAGAGTAATACCTGAGGTAAATAAAAATGTAATGATTGATTAAAGTTAGGTATTATAAAATAATGTATTTTAATTAATTTAATAATAATATTATTATAAGTATTAAAGATTAATTTGATGTGTTATAATGGAAATAAATAGATGAAAATTTAATATTTTGAAGTTAAATTATAGTTTTTATTTGGATGTGATTAAAAAAATTTTATATTAAGAAATTATAATTTTTAAAGAAATGTTTTTAGTGTTTTTTGTGTTGTTATATTAAATTAAATTGATAACTATTAAAATATTATTATAATAAACATTTAAATTTATAAATAAATTGATTTATACTCATATATTTTTTAATTGATATGAAATCATATTAAGAACACTTACTATTTAAAAAGTAATTTTTTGAAATAAAAGTTTCATTTCATTATATTTTATGTTTCCATTTAAAAGTAAAAAACCTAAATTTAAGAGATTTATCTGATAAAATTAACATAATTTTTGGATTCATCATGTAAAAATTATATTTTGGTGATTTTTTTAGATTTTTTTAAGAATGTGATTTTTTTGTGAAAAGTAAAAATTCAATTTTTACAAATACTGTGAATTTTATTACATCATTCTTATATAATCATGACTTAAAAATTTATGAAACATTTTTATCCACTAAATATATTTTTAAGGAGTAAAATATTTCATTTAAAAATAATATATTGAATTGAGAAACCTATTTTTCACATTTTGGAACCTAAGTTAGATTTTATTGTAACAAAAAAATATTTTTAGTCTTTTTCCTTTAATTAATTATTCATAGGGTCCTGGTCGGTTTTGTATTTATTTTAAAGTAAAAAAAACCTCATTTTTCAATAATATAAAAATCAAATTTCTGGGATATCAATACTATTAAAAATTGTTGGCCTAAATATGTGTCAATTCATTTTATGGTTTAAAATATATTTTTATAAAAAATTTATTTCCACATTATGAATTTTTATATTATAATTATTTTTTATCTATTTAATAAATTAAATAAGATAAAATTGAATTCATATTTGGGATCTAAATTACTAAATTAATTAATGAGGTCAAATTTATTTTTTTGGAAAAAAATATGTTACCAATGTAAAAATCACTACGGTAGAAGTTAAAATAAGGTAAAGGTGTAAAATCAAGGGGAAAATACCTAAAATATCAGAGACGTTTTTATCAAAATGATTTCTGTGGTATTTCTCATCCTTGCCTTATCTTATCTTAGTTATTTGTAATATTGGGATCCATTTTCTTGTAATTTTTTTTTCCTTTTAAATTAAGCAATATGTATTTACAAAAAATGCCACTCATTAAACATATAAAAGGGTCCTTTCACCACCCCTTAAAAGCCACATATAAAATTTTAATTCCAATCCATAATCTACCATATTTATTTCTATAATAATGTTATTCCACATTAGTTAAGTTTCGATCAAAATATAGTTCCCAAATTCCTTCAAAACGAACAATGTTTCTAATAGAGGATATGACTTCTTCTTTGTGATTGATAACTTATTATCATTATTTTTCATTTATATTATTCATCAAAATATTATTAATTATAATTTATATATTAAATGAAATATAAATAATATAATTATTATTCTTTAATTATGATATTATATAAAAATTACTACATAATCATACTCATCCACTGATTATAGTGTGTTCTTGTTTAGGTCGGTTTAACAACCTACTTGAAAGATGCGATAAATTTTTTCCATGAATAGTAATGGAAACTTAATTACTATTATGTTATGATATTAATAGGAAGATAATTTTTTTGGTTATTTAATTGTATTATTATGATTTAACTCATTATAAATGTACCACTTGTTATTTATTACAAATTATTAGAATGGGCGCATTATGAATTTTATCTTGGATAACCTTACCAGAAACTCCCATGGAGTTGACCTAAAACATAAAAAATAATTATGGAACATCTATTATAGTAACATGGACATTATATAGATTATTAACTCATGAAAATATAATGATTACTTAAACCTTTATTTTAAAATAGTTTAGGAATGGTTTAAACTAATAACATATATGATAGGTATTAACTAAAAATAAATAATAACCATGTAATAAAGGAATTTGAAAGATTAATATAAAAGTTATTAAATATTAATAAGTCTATGAAATATATTTTTAACTATTCTATGATTATTATAGATTATTTTGGAGAATGTTTGGCCAAGTAGGAATCAAAAATATGTGTTTTTCACATTCAATTTCCTTTTCATTGGGAAATAAACTTTCTTCCTTTACTATACTCTTATAAGATTTATTTTATTCAAAAATTTATCTATTCTATATTGTATTTTCTATTTATATCTTCAAAAATTACATATTTATATCAAAACATTCCTAATTTATTTATTTATTCTCTATTAAAAAAGGATGTTGTTAAGAATAATTTGCAACACTTATAATGGATGTTTTTCATCAATATCATTATTCTTTCTTACTAAAATTGTTTTTTTATTATGAAATAAAAATATTCATTATCTTATCAATTCCAAGTATTTATCATTATCCATTTTCAAAAATAAATGTTTCAACTCTTTCTTCGATGTACGTTTTTCTTTAAAACTATCTATAAGTTAAAATAGAATGTTTATATACCGATACATATTTATCATCCAATACATATTTATTTATATAAACATAATTTATTTTCAAGGTTATTTTTTAATGGGCTCTTCAAAATTGGTTTTTTATAAATTATTTATTTCACTTTCTTGAAAATTAATTTTTAAATTTATTGGTAACTTTGACTTTTATGGCCATGAAAAAAATGATTTATGTAAAATCTCATTCAATACTTCACTTCTAATATCACCTCTACCTCTAAATTAAATACCTCTATTGAATTAAGTTTCATGATCATTTTATAAATTATTTTATAATCAATTTTTGGAGATTGAATTTTAGGGATCAATTGACCGACTCTTGAGGTCTTGTTATCTGATTCCATTTATAAATGATACGAAACCCATTTTCTTTCAATTGTTTTTTCATAATATATAGTATGATTGATTTCATATGGAACTTATATGTATGGTTTATCATTATAGGATGGGGGGTTCTGTAATAACCCTCAAATGAATTGGTTAAATCTTTATATCTCATGAGATAATAATATTATACATGGGAATAATTGGGTTTTCTCACATATGAGTGGACATGATTGCGGCGTATTATATTCAAATATATTCATGGGTGTGATTGTGGTTTTCTATAGTCATAAATTTATGCATGGATATTATTGTAGTTAGATATATTCAAATTGTTATGGTTTCCTTTGAAAATATAATGCCCCATGTTTTAGAAACCATTATTATTATTATTATTATTATCTATAATTTTTAATAATGTTTCCATATTCTTTAAAAAGGATTGATACATGATTATAAAATGTTACCTATAATATATGAACCAAACCAAATACACATTGTTCATTCATAATTGGTACATTATAAAATAAGAACATAAAACTAAGTACTACAAACTATGGACTATTACTCAACATGGATGAAGTACACCTATTAAAATTTCATAAAACAATATGGGATAATAGATAAAAAAGAATAAAATCTTCACAATTGGGAAATATCCTAGATCATCTCCATCCATTAGGATGACCAATAGACAAACTAAGATAATAATTAGATAGATAACCATGAAATGAGATACATTATAGAAAATCTATAATATGAAAGAAGAATTGTACCTTGCGAAGTGAGAGTGGAATCAATGAATTATTTAATAATTATATATATAAGAAGAAATATTGCGGTTATAAATATGGTTGATTCAAATATGATCATTTCAAATATACTCATTGAAAATATACCAATTAGGTATACTATAGTCTAGTATTGTTAAGTAGTAAATTTAAAATAATATATCTCATAATGAAATAAAAATATTATATTAAAATATTATATATATATATATATATACACACATATATATATATTTAAGGGTTATATATAATTATTAATAATATTATTTTTAAAATATAATAGGATGTATATATTAAATTAAAATAAATAGTTCAATTTCAATTCATAAGTAAAACTAAAATTTATATTAAAATTAATTATGTTTAATGGTATTTTTAAACCATATTTTCTATAAATGTATTATTTCCTTTTCAATGAACCATTTTTTTTATATTTTATAATAATAGATTAAATTGAACACCAATAAAATATTATATATAAACTAACATATTAACTTCTTTTAAATTAAATATTGATATGTAATAAGATTACAAACAAATAATGTTTGAAAACGTTATTTTTCAATAAAAGCATTTTTTTATATTTTATATTTTAATTTAAAATCTAAATTTATAAATTTTTTAGTTTTAATTATTTAAATATTAATTAATTTTTTTATTAATAATTTCAACATTATATTAGAATAAATATTTTATATTTTTCTAAAATAATTGATTTTTAGTGAATAGTGAAAATATTGATTTTACTAAGAGTGTAACATTTAAGAAATTGTTATACAGGAATGCCATGAATGTTTTTTTAACCCTTTTACAATAAAAATACATATTATATATAATTAAAATGAAGTATTTTTAAATAGTATGTTGAAATATAAAACTCATTATTAACATTTCAGAACATTTGTGTAATGTTTTGATGAAGCCCATTTTCTATCTGTTTCTTTTAATAATATTTTCCAATTATGGAATTAGGTTTTAAACATATTTTAATTTTAATTAAAATATTATTATCATAAACATAAACATTTTAATATCAATATGGTCATTAACATTGATAATTTTATCTTAAACATAAATCTTATGTTTAAAAGTACAATTTTTTCTCAAAATTGGGTTTTACGCATCACATGCGATAATGTTAAAATCTATTATTTTTACACATAGAAATTTTATTTTATTAACTATAATATTAAGAAACATCATTCCTAATAATTAAATAGGGATAATTTCATTTTTATGAATTAAAAATAAATTACTTATGAAAAAATTAGTTACCCCGGTAAAGGAAAAAATGGTAAAAATAGATATTAAAGAGAAAATGACCTAAAACATGTTTAAAAAATGCGTGGAATTTTTTTGGATTTATAAACTTTAACCATTTAAAATTTATATTATTTTTTAATTTGTCTTTTTATTCCTTGTGAAACACGTGACCTCTATTTTTAAAGAGTTATATGTTTCAAAAAGACCTCATCTCTTCAATTATAAAAGGAACCACCATCCCTCCGCATCTACAAACATTAAAATACTCTTAGTATTGATCCAAAATATTACATATTCTATTATAAACCCTCTACCAATGTCCCAAAATATTTTTTATTGCTAAAATACTAAACTAAGGTGGCTTAAGTTAGTGACCAAAGGGGAACAAAAAAAGAGAGATGTCATATTTTCCATTGCTCCTTATTAATTTTTTTATACTTATACCACCCAAAACATCTTATATACATTAATGTATGACAACACCAGTATTGTTAATATTAAAATATGTTGTTATAATAATTGAACATTCAATAACCGTCGCTAAATGGTGTGGCGGCGGTTTCTATAAACTGCCGCCTAATACGGTGTCGCCAATATTTTCACGGCGGTTATTTTCTTTTAGCAGCGGTTTTAGGGAAGCGTCGTAGCTGCCTCATTTTGCGGCGGTTTTAGCGGCAGTTATAACTGCCCCTAATAAACTCAAATCCAACGCCGTAAAACTACCGCTAAATCCAGAAGAACCGTCGTGGGATGATACTACCACGATGCGACTATTTCGCGGCAGTTATAACTGCCGTTAAACGTATATTTTATTTTACGTTTAGCAGAGGTTTTGAGAGTTTAGCGGCGGTTTAAATCACCGTGAAATAGTCGCCAACTTTCATTTAGCGGTGGTTTAAACTGCCGCTAAAAAGTTTCCCAGAAATTTTTTTTTTCTGATTCTGCTGCTCCACAGCCTGAAATCCAAACCAAAACACATATAACAGAGAGAAAAAGTATAATACATGAAAACAATGTTAGGGAAAGAGGTGAATCTAGAGGTTGAAGTGAGTCAATGGGTAGGAGAAGAGATAGGGGACAGTTCAAGAAATATAGAATTTAATCTAAAAACAAGGTAATCAAATGTTTTAAATGTAAACAACCTGAACAAGGGTGACTTTAAAGATAGTAATAATGACCATTCCCAATTAGTTGAATAAGAATTCGACACTACTAATGTGTTAAATTTCACTGATATAGACATCTTATATGAATAGAACCAGGATTCATGATTCTCATTCCACATGGTCCCAAATAAGGAATTATTTACTGAATTAAGGGAATTGAATAATGGTGATGTATTTCTAGTGAATAATATGAGAGGTCACATCATGGGAATAGGCTAAATTTTACTAGAGCTTAATGATGGGTCTGTTCAAACTCTTGAATAATTTAGGTGGGTACCTGAATTAAAAATAAACCTAATATCTCTAGGAACCCTTGAACAGAAAGGGTACGACTTCAAGTCTGGATCTAGAAGCCTTAGAGTTTCCCAAGGATCCCTCACTATAATAAATGGAACCCTTCTCAATGGTCTGTTTGTGTTAGATGGAAAAGTGTATAGAAAACAGTTGAATAGTTATTCTGGTTCATAATGTGATTCCACCACCTTATGGCATAGGATACTAGGGCATGTTAGTGCCATAGGTCTTAGTGATCTTAAGAAACAGTGCCTTCTAAGTAATATCACTCCTAACAGTTTACATTTTTGTGAAGACTGTGTATATGGGAATTCTAGGAGAATCAGCTTCAGTAGATCCATGTTTAAGGCTAAGGAACCTCTTGAATGTGTACATTATAACTTGTGGGGGTCCTTCTAGGGTTACCTCCCATGGTGGTGGTTTATACTTTGTAACCTTTATTGATGATTTCTCTAGGAGAGTGGATTTATATTATTAAGCACAAGTCAGATGCCTTTCAGACTTTTATGAAATGGAAAGTTGCGGTAGAGAGTGAGACTAATAACCTGAATATTGTTCATACGTTGACATCATCCTTGCCAAATGGGACATCATATTATGCATTTCCTTGTGGTCTCTGATTAATCTTGCTACATATCAAATTTACAACATTAGTATACAATAAATGAAGCAAAGAAAAATGAACACTTTAATGCAAAGATCAAACATACTTCAAATAGGCTCAATTTTGGATAAGAGAATCCTAAACTTCAATTGTAAAACAGAGTAGTCCGGTGCATGTTGTAAATCCAGAGCCATACATCAATCTAATCTGAATAGGTAGTAGTTCTAAAGCATCAAGTGAGATGGATTTGATCCATCCTTGAAGCACTCACAATCCTCAGCAAACCCGGACAGCCATGAATATAGCAGATTCAATGGGAAATGAGGCCGCAAAACCATCCAAACAGAGGAAACCCAAAAACAGTCAGATATGTTCAAACAATAAACATGCAAACTGAAAACTCAACTAACCATAATCCAGGCAGATATAGAATAAGATGACAGCTTCAATCTAGATCAAATCGGTAATCAGCTTTATGTACATCCTTCTTCTCTATGTATAACTATCCTATGTGCACATGACTTGTGTGACATTAATAGTAGGTAAATCTTATATGTGTTAAATGGTCATGTCTCGCATACACTTTAAATAATAATATGTAAGACATCTAAAACATTGAAAATAATGAATAAACATAGACATGAATGTTTGTTTACATAGAAAACAGTAGTAGTATTCAATCCTGAATAGGTCCGTAACCTGCTGGCCAGCTTATTCCTGCCCATAAAACAAAGGCTACTAGATTAAAAATAAACACATGTTTTGATTTTTTGACCAAACCAAAAACAATTCATAGACCTAGGTTTGGATTTCGATGAACCTAAATTAGAACTTCATTATCTAATAATATATGCATACTGTTTCAAACAAATCCCAATAAACATGGCATGGTGAACCCAGATTCTCCCACAACATTCAATCTATAAACCTGTAACCTAGAAGCCTAGAAACCTGCATACCAAAAAAAACCAAAATAACTAAAAAAACCTTTGAAATAATCATACATAAAAAACAAATCATTCGTACCAAAAAAACATGCATACTTGTAATCAAATGATTTATATACCTTCCAACTAAAAAACCAGAAAACCTTTGAATCTGCATACCTTCCAACCTGCATGGAAATTTGTAATCAAAAAATCTTCATACCTTTGCAGGTTTACAATCAATTTGTAAACCTGTAATCTTATAAACTAAAAACATTGAAATCTACAAACATGGAAACCTTTGAATCTCCATCATGCATACCTAAAAACCCATAAAAAACATCATCATGTAAACCTAACAGCAACTAAAACCCACAATACTACAACCAAAAAACATAAAATTAGTAGCATGTAAACGTGTAATGCAAAAACTATCAACTTATAACATCCAAACTGGATAGCCTACAATTCTTCAAACCTTCTAACTTATAATCCCACAACCAGAAAACTTGAAAAAATGAAAACATTCAAATATGAAACTAGAAAAAAAATCATTATCTTATGAAAGTAAAAAAAACACAAGACCTGTAATTATGAAAACATGAAACATTTATCCCCTACACCAGCCCCCCTCACCTCCCCCCAGTACCAACACCCCCTCCCCCCTGATCCATCCCCCTATAAACATATAACATCCAAATCTTCTAGTTTATAGGCCTTCCAACCTATAAACACACAACCAGAAAACTTGAAAAAAAATGAAAACATTCAAATATGAAACTAGAAAAAAAATCAATGTCTCATGAAAATAAAAAAAACAGAAGAAATGTAAATATGAAAACATGTATCCCTTGTGCCCCCCCCCCAACCCCCTTGCATCAGACCCCCCCTGTACCATCCCCCCACCCCCAACCAAAAAATAATTGTCTCATGAAAATAAAAAAATAGTCCGGTGCATGATGTAAATCCAGAGCAATATAATATTATTCAGCCTCATGAAATATAATATTATTCAGCCTCATGCAATATAATATTATCAAACTCTTATAAACATAGTTAGATAAAATATACATGTATTTCAATGCCTCATGAAATATAATATTATACAGCCAAAGCAATATGATTGCCCAAGCATAATCACAAAAATGTTTCCACTTCACAGAGAATAATATAAAATCTCAATTTCAGTTTACACCATAACCAAATCATAGAAAGAAGAAAATAAATCCACAAGGCACAAACAATTCATAAAAATTCTCATAATAAGATTTACCTAGTGATTGAAGATTGGCCCTGAGTCTTCCCATGCTCCTAAACTGGAACCGGACAACAAAAGTTTACCATCCAAACCATATAGCACTCTGCTGTCATGCACAACATGTGTATAAAGCACTCGACTATCTTTATTTAGTTTGTTCTTCTTTAAAGAGTGTTCCCCCATTTTCTCATTCCTCATAACCATGAGAAATAAATTAGTAATAACCAAACACATAAAAATAATAATATAGAACCCTTGGAAAAGTTCTTAGTAGGCTAATCAAACAATTTATTCCTAAATGATGTATATCACACTCGAGAAATCAAGACATAAAAAGAAACATCAGAAATCAATAAAATGCATAAAAGGAAATGAGAAATCAAGGAAATTTTAGGACATGAAAATGTGTGGTGGCAAATATGTGCCACAAATGTTACATATACAAACCAACTGTTTTCATATTAAAAATCAACAATACAACTACTCAGGTTCTGATGATGCATCATCACCCTCTCCACCTTCATCTCCACTTTGTGTTGTCACCTGTAAGAACATTATATTGAAAATTAAACATGATTTCATATTTATATTAAAACTTTAAACCAATGAAAGTTAGAAAACTAAATGATTTTGATTTTTTGTGATGTACCTGCATACCACCAGTCGATGCACTACCACCGAGGGCATATCTGCTCATCTACTGACATATTTCAATCAACTCTTTCTGCAATGAAGATATCTTATCCCCTTGCTAGTGAACTGTGCTTCGTAAAGAAAGAATCTCTCTCTTATCATCTCCGGGTATGGGATGACTAAATTCAGGAGTAGATGCAGCTACTATCCCCGATGGCCTGCTAAAAATCTCAGATGGTATGGGTCCCAAACCCATCCCGCGCACTCTCCCAGCATGCTCCTTCCCAAGGACCTTAGCAACCGGGTCATCCTGGGTGACTGAGTAGGACTGCGCAGGATTGACATCCCATATCTCTTTAATTTTTACCTATAAATCAAATATCAAAATATATTAACACAGTAAAAACTGATAATAAGTTATTATGATGAAAAATTGAATTCATACCCCAACTTCTTTAGTAGGCTCGTTAACAAAACTTCCATCTGATTTCTTATGAACATCCAACCATAGTTCAGTTCTGCATGCTTCATGCCCTAAACTCTGTGACTTCATTAAACAAAGATATATCAACAATTCAATATATTAAACAGATAATATTGTCTTATAAATATTTACACTAATTAAAAGATTACCAATGTAGTTCGGCTTCTAGAAAAACTTTTTGAGCCCTCAGTGTGCGAGATGACTTCCTTTGCCCAGTTTGATGCGTTTTGTCTTGAAAGATCCTGAAATAAATAAAAGGCAATTTAATACTAATTTATTGAATTTCATGTCCTTTTCATATACATGTATAAATGTAAAATGAGGATAATATAATAATATATATTTCAATACCATCCACTTCTGATCATGATGTCTTTCAACAAACACTTTCCACTGCTCTTTTGGTACCCCACTGGGTAGCTTCTCATACAATTGCTGCGTGGTCAATGAAGTATCGTTGACATCACTCCATAATATCCATTTAAAATCTTTCCACTTCTTACCTAGATTTTTCAACGTCCACTTCCGTGCTATCACATCAGCAACGGTAAAGTGGAAGAACATCTGTATACAGAAATTCTTTTTGAACATATTAGTAACATGAAATTCAATTAAACCATAATGTAATAAATTTACCTTTATTTGAGAATCAAACACATCATTTTTTCAGCTTGAAGGAATATGTCTCCAATCGTCATATGAAATGGGAAGGGAAATGGGCTCCGCTACCAGCTGGCCTAGAATCTGGCCAAGTAACCCTGCGGCATCATTCGTAGGGACCCCGTAAGAATCAAATGGAACAAAAATCTTCTCTCCATTCAGATTCCAAACATCTAAACATTTTATATTTTTCTTCACAGTTGCATTTTTTCATCTTCAATGAGAAAACAATTTGTATAAACAAAATGCAATAAATTTATTTAATTAAAATTTGTACCTATGATAGTGACACTCCAGTGTGTCCGGGATGAACTGGAAGGGGCACGAAACTGCCCCACTGCGGAGCCTCCTGAAAGGGGATTCGACGACTCACCCTCTACTGGGTCATCCATAGAATGTGTGAGAGATGGTGTAGGGGGGGATGGTGCAGGGGTGTCGGCACCTGGTATCCCAAATGTCGTGGGGAGGGAGACAAATGGATCTTCATCTATCGCGGAACTAGATGAAACAATATACCGCTTCTTCCTTGGCATTCCTGTCATTTAATCAAATAAAATTAAGTTCAAAATATATATTTCAAAAAAATTATGCAGAAAAAAAATTAAAAATGATAATAGATGCCCAGTACTAACAAACAAAATATATATACAAATGATAATTAATGACTACAAAAATGAAACAAGTGGTTGCTCAATAAATAAATAATTGTACATACAAGTATCGAGAAAAAAAGGTAAGACACTCCTCAGCCAAATAGCCTTCAATAATCGAGCCTTTTGGTTGAGCTTTATTTCTCACGTATGATTTCAAATGTCCAAGATATCTGTGAAATAAAATAAACAAAATTATGCATTTAATTAAGTACCAAAAATTGTTTATGTAACTGGAAAACATATAAATAAAGTACCTCTCAATTGGATACCTCCATCGATAATGAACGGGGCCTCCTAATTTAGCTTCCTAAACCAAATGCAAAGTTAAATGCATCATTACAGTAAAAAAGGACAGAGGAAAGATCATCTCCATTGCGCAAAGGGTAAATACAAACCTCTTCTAGTGGTTCTCAAGCTGAAATGGATGTAGACATTTCTCACATAGTTGTCTGAAAAATGTGCAGAACTACAGTACAACAACATTAATTTTTTCAGGTAATAATGTACGCAATTCCAATGGTAGTAACTGTTGTAACAAAATATGTGAATCGTGACTTTTCAATCCATGTAACTTACGATTCTTCAAGTCAACACACCTCAAGATGTTACTTGAATACCCATCAGATACCTTAACATTCTTTAACATTCAAAGGAATGTATCTTTATCCCTATTTTTCATTGAAAAAATTGCCGGAGGATACTTTTCATTCTCATCTGGCCAGAGATCACGTTTTATGTTCATTGCTTGTAGGTCTTTGCGAGCATTGAGATGATCCTTCGACTTTCCATTCTCATTAAGCAATGTGAAAATAAAATTGTCACAAACATTCTTCTCAATGTGTATCACATCAATATTATTCCGCAACAAATTAAATTCCCAATACGGAAGTTTGAAGAATATACTTTTTTTCTTCCATTGTTGTGTTCCGGTTTCGCTTGACGATGCACTTCGGACCCATTTTCCGCTGTCATTCAAATGATGATCTTTCCCAAATTCTGTTTCAACATTTTCAAGCTGTTTCAATATTTCAAAACCACTTAACAACATTGGAGGTGGTCTATGATCAATGGAACCATTAAATTTTGATCTGTTCAGCCGAAATCTATGAGATGCATTGAGAAATCTTTGATGACACAATAAGCACCATTTTATACTATGAGGAAGCCATTTGGGCTCAAAATCAAAGTTACAAATGGGAAAAGCCAAACCCATGTATGTGTTCCAACCAGATAAATTCCCAAGCCTAGGGAAGTCACTAATGGTCCACATTAAAGCAGCATGCATTGTGAACATTGTTTTAGAAGAAGCATCAAATGTCTCAAAACCGTTGCTCCATAACTCCTGCAATTAGTCAATAAAAGGCTAAAAGTATACATCAATATCATTTCCAGGAATTTGTTTTCCAATAATAATCATCGAAAGGATAAAAGATGTTTGTTGCATACACATCCACGGAGGCAAATTATAAGGGATCAAAACAACTGGCCAAATGCTATAATTGGTACTCAAAGTCCCAAATGGGTTGACTCCATCGGCAGCCAATCCTAATCGAACATTCCTAGGATCATCTGAGAAATCAAGATATAATGAATCAAATGTCTTCCACGATTGAGAATCTCATGGATGTCTCATTAACCCAACATTGTTATTATCTACAGAATGTCACTTCATGTGTTCGGCGGTTTTCGATGACATGAATAATCTTTGCAATCCAGGCTTCAAAGAAAAGTAACGCAAAACCTTTGTAGGTGTGCTCCTTTTCTTCTTCTTCTCCATGAAATTATGTTCATTCAGGCTTCCAACATCACTCTTTGCCTGCCATCTAGAAGAAGAACATTTCTTTAAATTCTGTCTACTTGAATCCTCTCCCCAATAAAGCATATAATCATTGGGACATGCATGTATTTTTGTATAATTCAGACCAATCTTGTTAAAAACTTTTCTCATATCATAAAAATATTCTGGGTTTTTTGCTTTAGGAAATTCATCACGTATCAATTCCAATATCATGGACATTTCCTTATTTGTAATTCCACATAGACATTTGATGTGATATAACTTCAGCAGAAATGAAAGTTTTGAATATTTCAAACACCCACAATACAAGTCTTGATTTCCATCGTCATCTAAATCATGAAACACATTTTCCTCAGTTAAGTTTTCTCTTACATTTGGCTCCACAGAATCAAGAGGAGGATCCAATGATATGTGACAATCTTGATATGCCTGTGTTACAGTCTCAAAAACATCACTTGTCACGTTGCAATTTGTAGCACCCTCTTCTGGTTGTTCTGATATGTTTTGATGCTAATAGTGGTGCCTTGCAGTGCCGAATGCATCATTTATTTGGTTTTTCATTTCATTTTCCATTGTCGACGAACTTGGGACCTCATTCTGTGGATTAACATCAGTGCTCAATCTTTCTATAACGTTCGATTCTCCATGCCAAATCCAACACAAATATTGATCAGGGAATTTCTTCAGTATTAAATGTTCATAAACCTCATCTCTCTTCAACCATGTTCTAAATTTACATTTAGGACATGGAAATTTTATTCTCCCTTCAACGGATCGATTAGAAATTTCAAAATCTAAAAACTCATTCAAACCCTTAACATACTGAGGTGTGTTCCTTAGTAATGTGATCCAACTTTTATCCATGTATATCACAATGTGCCTACACAATAATAAAAAAATTAAAACACATAGTTACTACTAAATAGAGAAAGAGATTCATATATACGATAGTATAAGATTACAGAAACATAATATAATAAAGATGATCCCCTGAGTTAGATATGAACACTTAGTGTTTGGGATAGGGGAAGTTTCATTGGTAAAGAGAAACAGGGTGCTAACAATGTGGTAGCTACTTTACCATGAAAACCAAAACACATTGTTAATTTGGAATAACCCCAACCTAAGTTCTCTATAGAGTCTTCATATAAAACTCTAATATCGAATAAATCTATTATAAATAATTTGTACTTTATATTTTCATTATTTATTTGGGAAATATTTAAATCTAATCCAATAGAATCTCATTTAAATGATGCTAAAAATATTTTGAGATATTTAAAATGAACTATTTTCCTTTATCTAATTTTTTCAGAACCCTCTAATTTTAATTAAAATTTATATTTGGATACATATTTTATTCGGTGTATACTGGATAGAAAGATAATGTTAGGAACAAGTAAAAATCTTTGCTAAATCCTTAGTATCATGATATAGTAATGAAAATCACATTATATAACTATCTAATACTAAAGTTGAATATATTATAGCCATATGTTTCTATGCATAGGTGTTATGAATGAAACACACCCTAACTAATTTTGGATTCAATTTTAATCAGGTTTAAATAATATGAGACACAAACTTTCAATAAAAATTTCAAAAAATATTGATAAACCATTATAGGATGAAACACATATATTTAACACATAATTTAGTAATATATCATGCAGAAGAAGGTGATATATTTTTTGATTTTTTTTGCATAGAAAATCAATTGTCATAAATTTTTACTCAACCACTTCCTAGTTATAGATTCAATTGTATCAAATCCAAATTAAGTTTATTTAAAATTATTTAATATCATTTCTATTGTACTAATTTTATATTGTGAATTTATTATTAGTAAATATTTTATTTGAGTTATTTCATTTGAGATTTAGCACCACCATTTTGACTATTAGTCATATCTCAATAGGACTTGTATGTTTTTATGACATGATTATCATGCATATCACTCTGAGCGACCCTTTGCTTACTATAAAACAAAATAAAATAAGTCAATTATAGGTTCATTACCCTTAAGAACCTTTTAATATTAATAAAATAGTCATAAAAAAATTTCAAATAGTTCAGTATTTCGAACCTCGTTCAAAAATGTAAAATATAAGAAAATAAAGGGAGCTACCTCTAGTAGATTCATGTTCTCAAGGACCTTAGGAAAAGTGTTGAGTGTAAGATCCATCAATTTAAACTAGCTAGATGCCATGAATATTTTTTTTAAGAAATTTATAAATCATCAAGGATAGTAATTTGTGTTCGATGAAAAGACAAAACATTTATTCTATGATAAAGATGTATGAGATTTCTATAAAGCAGTTGTATTTAATTTTGGTGATAATAAGGATATGTTTCCAACAATAGTAAACTAGAATAATTTTTTGATGTCATCTTTAATAATGGTTGAAGTCTTTGAATGTACTTATGATGGAAATTATGATTTTGACACTTCCTCAATGGAAATCAATTAAGTAAGCCCTACAGAAATATTTATGTCTTTTTTTGAAAATCCAAAAGTGGTAGAGATGGTAGAGTAGTAGGAGGAGTTTCAGTTAGTGGATGGTACTATGAGGTCCTTTAACCACAACCCCTAGGTGGCCCACGTCAGGCATAAAGAGTTGGGGGCTAGGGTAATGGACAACTTTATGCTTTTGATGTCTACGATCCAATGGCACATGAGATGATTTGAGTTATTATTTGTGTTTATTATGATCATTCCTTAGTATTTTGAAACATAGGTTCTACCCATTATTTTATCCCTCGACTCCTTCTGTGATAGTTAGAGATCCAAGTTGAGACATTATCAAAATAATGTCGTCCAGAGGTTCCTACCAGGAACACTTCATTTGAAATTTCTTTTACTTGTAGTGAGAGGTATAAATTATCCCATAATGGTTAATGTGAGATCATTTAGTCATCACAATGGATCCCTATGATGTCATCATGGGCTCATATTGGATTTTCATGGTCCAGGAATAGATCGACTTTCACTATAGAATAGTAAGATGCCTATAAAATAATTGGATGAGGTTCTCCTTTTATGTGATAGATATATCAAGGAAGTTTTGGTGGATGTTGTGAATAAGAGGTTTCAACCTATCACCCATCAGTTGGAAGGGGCATCCCATGGATCCATAAAAAATTCAGGAATCTGGGTTCCTTCAATTCTGGTTGATTATTTGAAATTTTTTTCAAATGTTATTTCAGGAATACCTCCAAGATGGAAGATGAGGATTTTCAATTTATTGGATCATTGTATTTCCCTGATATTTTTTGTGGCATATCAGATGGTACCTACTGCACTTCATGATCAATGGTTTCATTTTGAAGACCATTGTGGGAATTGTTTCATCAGACCGAGTATTTCCCCCTAGTCAACTCCATTCATGTTCAAGAAAATGTTTTAAGAGATCATGTGGCTTTGTGTGTATTGTCGTTTCCAGAACCCGAAAATGATAAACATGAATTACCCCTTTTCAAGGATTGATAAATTTTTTCACCGGTTTTGAAGCATGATATGGTTCTAGAATAGTAATTCCAGTAACATCTATCACTAGTAGAGGGTTTGCATGTCTGATATTCCAAAGTTTGAATTATGATGTCACTTCAAACACTTTGAGTTCCAATGATTCCATTTTCTGTGATGAATTACCACTATATGTTTATGTATTTGATGAACCATTTTCTGTATCCATACATGGACCACTTCCATGATTTCTTTATCGACGACATACTTTTCTACTCTAAATTATTGTAAGAGAATGTAGAGAACTAGAGGATGGTTAATTATTTTCTTTGAGACAACTATATTTACATAAATCTCTAGAAGTGAAGGTTCTGGATAAGTGATGTTCACTCTCTAGGGAATGTCATTTCTGAACGAGTTTTACCCATTAATCTAGAAGATATCAAATAAGTTCATTCGTGGGATCCATCCAAGGATGTGTCATAGTTAAAGAGTTTTCTTGTCTTGGCGGGGTACTATATCAAGTGTGTGGAAAACATCCGGAGAATCACAACCCATTTGACCACCCTGACACATAATTGGAATTTTTTACCTGGTCTGAGTAATGCCACAGGTCCTTTGAGTAGTTGAGGTAGATGCTACTGAGCATTCCAATGTTGAGATTACTAGTGGAAGGTAGATTCTACAGAAATAATTATGAAACTAAAATGGTTGATTAATATCATAGTTTTGAAATGCAGCAAGAATTATTTTATTCTATTCGCTTGCACTAAACTAGTTCTAAAATCCTTACACATGAATTAGATTATCTAGATAAAATATCTTGAGAGAGTTTTTACAAGCTAATGAATAAAGTGTATTTTTTGAGGAATAATTTATTTGAATTAATATCTAAAACAAGTAATATCTAAGAAATAGAATTTTCAAAGTTTGATATTGGTGAGTTTGATATTGGTGAGTTTAATTTGCTATTTCAAAGTTTCGAAGTTTAATTTTCTGCTATAGATACAATGACTAGTCTCATAAATAAATAAACTCCTTACACAAGAAAAGAGTACCAGTTATACAAGAAAAAATAATAATAATAAAACTAATATCAAAACAAGTAAATAATCAGAAATCAAACCCTAGGGTTTGTATAGGTCGCCGGAGAAGCTGGGTCGCTGGGGTCGCGGGGTCGCCGGGGTCACGGGGGGCCAGGGTCGCCGAGGTCGCGGGGTCACTGGGGAAGCAGGGTCGCCGGGGTTGTGGGGTCGCCGGTGTCGTCGGTGTCGTGGGGGTCCGGGGTCACAGGGAAAGCGGGGGGCCGGGGGAGCATGGGGTGAGAATGAGGGTCGGGGTGGGGGAAGGGTCGGGGCCGTTAAAAAAATGTTTTGCGGAGGATTATTATAAACCGCTGTGAAACCTTTTCAAAAAAAGGTTTTGTGGCAGTTTTGTTGTAGTGAATTTATACCTTCCTCCAAAACCTTTCAAAAAAAGAAGATATCATCAAGTGAACGTGCGGGCAATCACCTCCAAATGATGATGTTTCCTTGTCATTTTCTATACTGGATAACATGAGTGGAATAAAATATGTATATAATATGTAAAAATATCTTTTAATAAATCATTAACATTATGTAATGATTATATTAAACATTATATAAGTTATACTAACAATAAATTGTTATAGTAAATTTAACCCCTTAAAAGGACATGTCAAAGTACCTTTTCTAATTTGAGTCCATTCATGAAAACCCAATTTACCTACATAAATTATGTCCTAATTGAATAATAAAGTAAATAATAATATAAAAAAATTATATTATGAAACTATTTTTTTACACTTTGACCTTTGTCAACATATCATGAAATATTCAAATAAATTGACTTAAGAACTTCAAGTAACCAAGAGAAGTGGAAACAATGTAATAAAATGATGAAACATGATGATAAATAGACCTTATAAGACAAATTTAGATAAATAATTTTATTAAAAAAATACAATAAACTTAATTTCATTATTGAGTAAGTTAAGTGAAAGTGTGTAGTGCTTTTAGACATGCGTTAAGGGATTCTATCTCAATCACCCATCATTGAGGCATGCTTTGAAATTGAGAACCAATATTCATTTATATTGGGAAAAAAATTCCCCCTTAATTTTTAATATCATAAATTATTTTTGAAAAAGTGAAATTCACTTCAATTTATTTTCTTCTTTATAGTGGGATAATACTTATGTTTTATTTAAAATGTAAGGGTCCTTCACAAATCCCTTTTATTTCTTGAGTTATAATATTTCTCCTTGTGTTTTGTCTTTAATTTCATATAGTAAACCCTATTTATATATTGGTACTACACTTTTGATAAAATTTTATTTAAATATGATTTATGATCCTTCTAGAAAATGAAACAATATAAAGAAAAATTAACATACTCTTAAACAACATTTCACCCCTCCTTATCCATAATTTCCCCTCCCTGTAATGTTATAATTTTAATTAGAAACCCAATTAAGTGTTATCTAATGTTAAATTAATATTTTACATTTTATATTTCTAAAATAAAGCTTTATTATTTTTTACGATGTGGTGTTTTCAACAAAAGTATTTTAAAATATAGTTAGGTATTTTCTATATAACTTTCATGACTTGTGAGTTACATATTCTGTTTATTTTTAAACCTTTTATGAAATATTATTTTCATTATAGTATTATATTTTTTATATATATACATTACATATATACCTAGTTAAATATCTTATTCATTGTTGGGGTTATAAATGTTTTTATTTCCCTTCGAAATTCACACTTTTAGGTAAACCTGATTTAAATGAACCTTTTCATGTCTAGTCCTATGTCAATAATCACCCCCTCTAAATGCTTTTAAACCATGAATAGATTATAAAAGAACTAATTATGTTATAGATAACCCTATTGTTTGATTTCTAGTTTTATGGAAAACAATGAGGCATTTACTTATTTAAAATATCATCTAGTTATTTTATACATTTCCCACCAATATGGTTTATTTTTGTTCTTTATTTTAAATATATTTCTCATGAATTTTATAAAATGGAACACCGTGTTAAAGAACTATATCCCTTTTTATATTATTAAAGTCCAAACTAATTTGTTTCTTTATTATTTTAGGAATCCTTATGATTTATCATGCATTTTTTTCTTGAATTATAATGATGAAAATCAATTCCTTACCAAGGGTTTGATCATGGCTATGATTTACCTATAATTTCTTTTTTTCACATGGAATAAATATATATAATTTCAATTATGTAATGGGTGGTACCAAAATTATATATCCATCCAATGAATTGTGTAATTAAATATGTCTCATTAGATGTTATATATGTGATTAGGGAGTAAACCTAATACATAATTGGACCTTTTCCACTATGTTAATGTGAATGAGGAGTGAACCCAATATTCCATGGGACTTTCTTCACATTAGGATAATGGTATTTCGAGTGACCCTTAACATAAATTTATGATTTCATATATTATTTATTTTCCACGTATTCCATGATTCCTAGATATAATGATATAATTTCGTTATTCCATGTTTCCATACATATGAAAATTCTCATTTTGATATCATGTTATTCCTTTGGAATTTCATGTTGTTCTTTATTACCATGTTTATACCCTTACTGGGATCCTTATCTAAAAATTTTACTTATTTATTTTCTCTATGGTATCCTATATAGTTTTATAAGATCTATGGATGTTAGGGGAACTATAGGGAGTTTTAAATAAATATGTTGTTTTATATTTATGAAGATATATTTATATATCTAATCATCCAAATACACTAGTCCTCCAGATACTTCAATTGTATTTTTTTGGAAAACAATGTAGTGAATTATGAAATAGTGTGTGTTGAAGGATTGGTGTTCACTTGTTAGTATCAAAGGAAGGTCTCGTAATTTTTGGATATTAGGATGAAAGAACATCAATTAAACCCCTAGGGGATAAGTCTATGTATATGATAATAACCTGAAATTTTTGAAAGTTTAGAGTATGTGGTTTCCCTATAATTTCCATCCCTAACTGAATATTTCAAGTGGATATTGGATCTCACACATATGCTCCTGGGGGTAATAACCTCACAATGGATGATTTTGTATTAACTCTATTGTCACCTAGTTCATGACAAAGAGGGAAAAATACACACCTAGTTCGAAACTCTTGGGTTTTATGCTTTGGATTATCAAATGATCTTTATGAGCCATTTTAAAGGATTTATTTCATATTTTTTAGGAACTTTTTTGATAACTATAAGATAAACCAACTTAAAGTAACTTAAGATAAACTAAGATTTATATTGTTTGAAGTAATGGAATTATAGGGTAACTTGATGATATAAAAGGATGAAAGGTTATATGGTGAATCCCTTTTCTGTTGTTGATTATGATAGTCTCCTTTAACAGTTATATTTTTTCACTCATTTTAACCCTTTCGATTTTAATGATAGATATAACTAGAAGGAATCAATTTAATCCTAGGTGTGTGGGGAAATGTAATAATTTCCACAATGATCAAACCATAAGAATGGGAGATAAATTTAGAGATCTGGTGATTATACTTAACCAACTATCACAAAACAGGAATTAATAATGTTACTATAGATGAAATCTTGAGTACACTCAAGAAGAGAAGGATGGATCCTCATGAAATTTCTAGTGAATAAGATGATGAAGGAAAGAACACTCAATTTCATTCATATAAAAAATTTGGAATGAAGCACCAAGGGCATTGTGCTAAGGGGACCGGAACATGCATTACTTGTGTTAGAGGGGGTCATCAAGCATCAAACTACATTAGAAAAATTAATAGTCCGATTAACATGATTTAAATAAATATATTTCATACTTAGGTACCATTAATAATTCAATGTCATATGTGTGGGGAAATTGGGTACTGTCCAAGTCAATTCCTTGATATAAGGAGTAACCAAGTTGATGAGCATTACAAACCTCCAGGATCAAAAGTACAATGGATTGCCTATATAGGAACTACTCGCCGCAAATCACTTTTTTTCATTTTATATAAGCCGGATTGTGGGTTGCCGGGACCCATACAACATGAACCCAAAACCACATACCACATTTCAAAATGGAAATTCAAAATTCAAACCACCGCCACACTACCTCGAGATGTGGGCATGCACCGTCACGAGCGTCAAACCGTCATCAGACTGACACGTCGTGCATCAGCCTATCCACATCACCGGATCACCAGTGAGATTTGCCGACATCCATCATCACAACGTCTCCCCACAAAACTCGAGCTGCGAGTCTGCACCACCTCGTGCCGCGATCTTGTACTAGGCCTAACATGCCATGAGCTTCAGACTTATCAACTACCATGGATCGCCGGCGAGCTTCACCGGCGTCCGTCGTCACCTACAATCACCATCACCGGTGTCCAGCAACGAAGCACCATCAACCACTGCATCTCCACCGAAACACCACCAGCGAGATCCCATCGGAAACCATCATAAAAAACCTTCAAAAACAACGCCGGCGAGAACCCGTCGTCTCTGCCGCTAAATCAAGGAACCGTAAAAACATCACACGCTCCATAGAAAAACACAAATCCAAAACTAGGAAACCCCACAGAAACCACCCCAACCACCATAGAAGACCCTCAGAAACCCTCAAATGCACTCCGCCGCCGTAGATTAGATGGAGACCTCCACATGATGAGAAACCGCCACAGCACAACAACACATCACCAAGAGAAAAACCCTTGGACGCTCCGTAGAGTGTGCCGATGAATCTGGTTTTACTCCCTTGGATCAGCACATTGGGGACATAGAAGTCCATGCGCAACGCAACCACAAGAAGAAAATGCCCTGAGACCGCTACAGCGAGCACCCGAGACATCCGAAGAAAATCCACCAGAAGGATGAGGCGACGGCGAGAAAAACCCTAGCTCTGCCTGCTTCAAGCGTAAACCGCTAACTGATATCCTTCAACACTGAAAAAGGAATATTAATTGTGGACATCTTATTAAATCACCATTTTAATTATTTGATTGTTGAAGAAATTTAAAAATGGTAAAATTATTTTATTCCAAGTTGAAGATTAAAGAAATGTTAATTGTGGACATCTTATTATCCACCCATTAGATAAATTTATCTTGATTTTAGTAATGGATTGGATCCCCCCAGAGGAAAAATTATCTACAGTAAGGAAAACAAGTTTCATATTAACCTATGATATTCTATCAATTAAAGGATAATAATAAACACCCTTTAGAGAAAAATTATATAATTTAACTCTTCATACCAAATAATGGAATAATCTTATCCCAAATAGTTTTAGAAAAACTCAATAATAGGGAAAATCATATTCTGATAAAAGATATATGTTTCCCAAGTTTGTAAATTTGATATCTCTGTAGAAATTATATCTTGTACCATCACTATAATTTATATTTTCTCAGCCTATTTTCACTGTAATTTGATGATTATAATTTCAATTAATTAATTATTTAAGGTTGGAGATTGTAACGCCCAAATTTTTTTAGATCCATTATTATTATTGTTGCGGTTTTTGTTGTCGTCATTATTGTTATTGTTATTTTTGTCTATAATTTTAAAAAATAGCTACCTATTATTTTAATTGTACTAAAACGTGATTATAAAATTTTCTATAAAATATAATAACCAAATTAAATGAAATTTACTAATTTATAAGTGGGAAATTACAAAAAAAATCACATAAAATTAAGTATTGTACACCATTGAGTATTACTCGCGATAGATGAAGTGCATTTATTAAAAGTGCGTAAATCTATATGAGATAATAGATAGAAAAGAATAAAATCATCATGATTAGGAAATCTCCTAGATCAACTTCAACCTTGAGGATCACGAATATTCATACAAAACTGATAATTAGGGAGAGAAATTTTAAGGATAAATAAATAAGAAAAATATATAATATGAAATAAGAATTGTGCCTTGTGAAATGAGAGTGTAATGAATGAATAATTGTTTAAGTGTATGTATATGAATGAAACTTGGTCATAATAAATATAGTCGTTATAAATATAATCATTGAATATGTGGTCGTTTCAAATATGGTTGTTGGCCATATATCAAATTGGTATACTAAAGTTGTGTACTATTAATTAGTAAATTTAAAATAATATAACTCACAATGAAATAAAAATATGATGTTAAAATATTATAAATATAAATATTATTATTATTAAAATATTATATAATTTATATATATAATTAAAAAACTATTTCAATATCAATGGAGAATTAAGATTAAATTTTAGAATATAAATAATTATTTTCAATGGTGTTTGTTAAAACATATTTAGTATAAAAGTAATATTTATTTTTCAAATAACTATTTTGTTAAGTATTGTATAATTTATTCTAATATATTAAATCGAACACATTTAAAATATTATATATTAACTAAAATATTAACATCTTTAAATTATAAATTGATATTAAATAATATTGAGAACATGTAATGTTTAAAAACATCATTTTTCAATAAAAATAGTTTTTCTTTATATTTTATATTTGAATTTTGTAAATAAATTTATAAATTTTACCAAACAAGTATATTCAGAGGCAAAGCCTCTGACTATTTATTAAATTAAAGAAAAAGTTACAAAAAAGAGACAAGTGGGGTCAAATAAAGGACAATCCCTCATTCGTCAAAAACAAAGTTAAAGATCATAATAAGACATATCATTGCCATAATCACACTCATCAGCAGTTTCCCACTCAGATTGAGATTTACCTTGATTAAAGATCTTGAGGATATCTAAGCTGACCAATTGTGACTCTTTAGAAGAAGATATAGTATACAATGTTCATGATAGATGAGAATAATCCTTATGATGCCTTCTCTTTAAAGGAGAAGGGGTGCGGGCCTCACTGTCTATTATCTTTTTCTTTCCATAAATAATTGCATCTTTATAAGAGGCCTGACCACTACTACCCAATGCCTTTAGGGGAGTATCTTCCTTCACCCCTTCATCATCATAGATGTTTCCCCACTACCCAGATATCATGGAAGATTTTAAGATTTTATAAATCTCCTAATGGAAATCAACCTACTGATGAATATCACGTTGATTGAAATAATCATCCTGTATGGATAGAGGATTATAAGGCACAAAATGCAAGCATTCTTTCCCCAAATGAGATTGTTCATAGAAATACTCTGTGATTTCCAAATGATTTTAGACATTATCAGTAGTTTCCACATCCTGTTTCAGGACCTCATCACCCATAATAGATACAGTTTCACCCACCTGCACATTTTTTTGGAAACCCTTGCCCGCATAGAGCTCAGGATCAGGCCCCATCTCTGAGGATGAGTCTTGTCCCTTCAAAGTAGTAAACACAACCTCTGAAGTATATGTATTCTCAAATTCATATATGTCATCGGAGTGTTCCACCTTCTTCTTCACTTTCAAATTCTTCCAACAAGATGGCTCATGATGCCCTTTTAAATTTCAATGGGAGAAAAATGTATTTTAATAGTACAAGTCTTTGACATGACCAATTGTTTGACAGTCAACACAAAAATGAGGAAGTCTTTCATACTCTACCTTAAGAAGGATACGATCATATATTGGTGACAACAATATGTTATAAATTAAACAGGTTATTAAGTCAACCTCCACAAAAACACTAGAAAAGTGCCTGAATATAGCAACCTCAGTGGCTCTATACATCTTGATGGGAACACCAATAATAGAGGAAATATGAAAGAGGATCGTGGGATGCAACTGAATCCAGTTGAGAACAATAATTTTAATCCAAACTTGAACAGAAATTTTTTTCAATGCAAATGGATTAAATTGAAAATCCCACTCTTGAGGACATATCATTCATGGATTTAAGGCAATTGATCTGATCCCCAAAGCCATACGCTTCAGTTACACTCATGGAAAAATGATTTAGAAGAATCCCCTACCCATAGGTACACATTTCCAATCTAATGATTTCCAAATAGAGGCTAACCTCTTAACCAGGTCATCAACTTTCCAAATATTCCCACCAGTAGGAAGCACAACTCTTGTAGTGATGCAAAACTTACAGATTTTGAATCTATCAAAAATAGCCTCTTTTTTAGCAAACACATGAGTTGTATCACCCTTCTTCACAATACAATCCAGAATAGCATCTTTTACATGTGTAAAATGCCTTCTGCTGGAGTCTCTACCATCTTCTACAAAACCAGAGTTCCATGCAGTTATATCTGGAATAAAAACCCTTACAGTAGTATTTATATTAGTAGAAACCCTTGAATCAGGAAGAGCAGTGAGCGGGGGAGCCACATCCCCATCTTGATAAGTTGTTTCCAACCGTAACCTCACTGGGGAGGATCCACAATCATCCACCCTCAACGTGGCATGCCAAGTATCATCACCAACATTCACCTCTGTCTACCCCAACACAGCAGTCAAAGTGCTAATTGATCCACCTGCAGATCCGCACTTCTCAGACACCATAACTATAGAGTAAATCCCACCATCGATGGCCATCCCCAACATGGCTTACTCATCACCTTCGCTATTCACATCATCCATCTCTTACATAGTGAAATGACAACCATTAACCATATCCACCACAATAGATCCACCTCCTCAGTTTCCATTCACCAAGACAGCACTAATCCGATGATTACTAGACCAGCAACCTCAGATCCGGTGATTTCCTAACCAGAAACCCTATATCTGATGGTTTTTGAACCATAAATCCTATATAGAGGCCAACAAAAGCCCTTATTGTCCCATAAAAGACCATCAGGGTCTCGTCGTCACTCAAAAGAACAGGGCCATGGAAAAACAGCAACGCCATAATCCATTATCACTACCCTTCCATGTCATCGGGAACTCCATCATGAAGGAACCCACAGACCCTCACTCTCTCAATCTTCAAATGAAAGAGTTAGATAAACTAGTACTCCGCTCATTCATTCACATGGTACAATAAAACAATTCTTATATTCAATAAATTCATACCATTTTTTAAACATAATAATTCATATTAATATTCCTCTTATTTAAAACACAGATGAGTGGTACAATATAATTAAATAGAAGTTACAGAATTGATGGGAGTGGGAAATAAATCCATAAAGAAGCATGAAAGCAAAATGATAGCTTCATGATAGATTCATCAGGAAACTGAACAATTAGAATAATTAGAAATATAAATTCTGATCCCTACCATAAATTCTGTATGAAAGAGGAATCAAATTAGAAGTCTTAGTTGTAATAGGTTTTGTAGAACCCAAAACCAGAATCTCTGTCAACTTTACAAAAAGACTGACTTCTCAGGATCATTTCCATGCATCTTTTCCTCCAACATAATCTTCAATTTCTCCATCAAAGCAACATAGAAGGAATTATCATTCATTTGAATAATTGAGGATAAATTTCAAAGTATAACACATCTCCTTCATCACTGACATATTTTCATGAGGAAATATTATGATCAATGATTCAAGTAGGCACCTTTGGAAGGGACCTTGTTTCTTGGATTCATGGTAGTGTTTCCTGAGTAAAGAACTTCTCTTTCATGGTGCATGTTGCTGATACAACCATAGTCCTGATGATCAACAGATGCATGTCAATAAGCTGCATTAAACTAAGTAATCATGAACCATGCATGGCACAATAGTAATAAAATTGTAGCATAATAAAACATCACAATTTATACCTTATTTAAGGTAAATGTAAATGTTTTATTCTTCATAATAAATCATAAAAAGGAGCTTCCAACCTTCATCTCCGTCTATTCAAAGGAAAGAAATCAACTTATGGTGTTTAAAACAATAAGCATTTAAGTGGATATTCCTGGAATGGGAGAGATGCATAATGAAAATTATTCTAAATAGAAACCATAAGCAGATGAAATGATATACAAAATGAATAAATGGTGGATGAGAGTTCGACTGTTTTTTCCAGAAATAATGTTGGAATAAATTCAAATCCAAATCAAGAAAATAGTTAGGAAATGTGGATAGCTTTTTTTCTCATGCAGCGGAAACAAACTAAGTAAAAATTCTTTAAAAGAAAATAGAAAAGAAAATCAGAAACTCATAGATTCTGAACATGAAATCAAATGCAATTTTTTAACCAGAAGTTCCCACAAACAGAGGAAGCTTCATGCAGGAGAAAGAAACTACAATGTGATTACCATGGATGAATAAGGCATTTGGAAGTAAGAAGAGTGCATGGCTAGAGATAGAGAGAGTATCGTCGAAGACATCTGCAGTTGATGGGATCTCAGAACCAGAAACACAATATCAACCATATAAAACAGTAAACTGATTCTGTTGTTTAATGTTTACAACAACCCTATCCTATGGGAGATAGTGATGAATGCATAGCGATGGTGTTTGTGTTAGGGGACCTTACATAATACCCTCCCATATGATTCATAACCATGATTTAATAAACAAATAAATAAAATATTCAGAACATAATGTAATGTTAAAATGAATAAAGGAATGGAAATGGATAGGTAGATACTGAAGTGTATACCTTATTCTCAATCACATCACTCAATTTGCTGTCAAGGCACATTTCTAGCTACTTCAAGTGGTAGAGATCATTCTCAAAAGATCCTCTCCCTTATTTTTCTATGTTATCATCTTCCTGGGTATTGGCATGGGAAAATCTAGTCAGACCAAATTTAGATTTAAAGATATAATAATGGTTGATAGATATGATTTCCATAATACCTATTGAATTAACTCTTAGTCTAATAGTGTGATATATGTCTAAAAGAAATGGAGGTGTACACCAACCTGATTACATGAAAATAAGGAGTGGGATGTTCCAGTTAGTCCAGTTTCGTTGATCAGAAAGCATAAATTTCAAGTATCCAATTTCATGAAATCCAAAATATAAATAACAGGTCAAGGAGATATATAATTAAGAATCCCATATCACCATTTATTATTTTCCAGTTCAACAAACATAATCAGTAATCAATTAGAAGATTTTGAAACAGAGATATAAGTATTGAACTGATTTCAAAAATACCAATAATGTAAAATATCATGTAAACATTTACATCTCTATAAATGGGTTTAAAAAAATGCAAGAAAACATGAGCATCCATATCCTTTTAAAATCAGTTTATCTAGGAAATGAAAAACATAATGAATGTTTTCCAATAAAGTATTTTTGAAGGATTTATCCACACCTTTAAGAAGACATCAGATCCTTTAGCCATGATATATACTCATTGCTGATGTCACAACTCCTTAATTATTGCAAAAAAGAGACAATCCTAAAGAAGATGAAATAGTCAATCTAGCATTTGGTATAGTCTTCATTGTCCAGGAGTGATATATCATGAAAAATCAATAGCCTGTAACATGACAAAAGGTGTATATTCCAACCAGAAAATCAAATAGTCAACAATAACTGTCATTAAAGTTGTTGGTTTGGTGTTAAAACTGATATGCAATTAATAAATACACTATGATAGGTTATTAATATATTAAGAGGAACATAAAAAATAAATAAATTGTAGTCATTATGTAACCATCCCAGAAATATAAGAGGATATAGGTCAGGATGTGGCATTATGTAATCATCCCAGAAATAGAAGAGCCTATAGGCCAGGATGTGGAAACATTCCATGGCTTTAAAACTATAGTGGACTGATACATGAAAACCCTATCCAAGGATTTGAAGTCATAAGTGATTCTGGATAAGAAATCACTAAATTTCACATAATACAAACTGTGGGGAAGTACCAATTCCACAACATATCCCAAAATGTCTGAAATCATCCCCTTTTATGATTAAAAGTAATTACAGTTATCATGATAACTGAAATAGGAACTAATATTTACAGTCAGAATTTGAGACTTAAGAATGGATAACATTACTGTTAGTTTGGAATAAGGCATAGCATGTACAACTTGTCAGAGGTTTATGTGATTAGGAACCAAGATTTAGTTAGGACAGTCCAAAATTAAGCACTCCGCCTTAGCACGTACCACTGCTCAGAGCTAGATCTCGCAGTTGATGAAGTATCCAACAAATCTAGTGGAGGGGGGCATCATTATAGGCATTGGATGATGAAACCATCGAAATTACACAACACCCAGTAATGAAAAGGCAATTCCTAGAACATGGATTTTTCATTGTAGTCAACATATCAGCATCCAACCGATAGACATCAATTTTGATCCCTGCAATATGTAATTAAAAATGAATGTGATTAAATGATAGATATTATTATGAAAAAAGAACAGGATACCTGCAACAGAACAACTTGATTGTAGAGACAATCAGAATAGTGTGAGTTAGTGACACATATTATGGTTGTGTAAGTTTCATTATTTGTCATTTTATTTTGGATTATACAAAACACTCTCCATGTAGGTAATAGAAATCTAGTATTTCAGAGAGTTAACTCTGCCTCATGTAAGGCTATTCTATGATAGCAAAAGGTTAACCTCAATTTTAATCCATTAATGAAATCTAAATTATGATTCATGTGAGTTTAATTAAACTCAATGATGGGTATTATATGTTCATGTAAGATTAATATTGGTTTTTATCTACTGCTTGAATGATAATCTTGATTCATGTAAGGGTAGTAAAACTCTTGTAAGGGTCATTTTTGTGGTATATAAAGGTCATCTTGAGTTGCATAAAGGTCAATCCGAACTTACGTGAAAGATATCACATCTCACCTAAGGGTAACTTGGATCGCATAACTGGTAATACTCATCTATGTAATGGTTGCCCATATCCTGTCAGGGTCTTTCTAGGATCATCTTAATGGAAAAAAAATTAATAAAATAATGATAAATATATTAAACTAGTAAATCTGTTAAACTAGAAAACATAATTGACCCAAACATCCATCAACATAAATTGGAAATTAATTTGAATGGTAAATATGTTCACTAATATAAGTTTACTCACTTCATTTCAATAGACTTCAACTGCAAACACAAATATGCCATTAATGGTTAATCTGCTCACTAATGGAGAAATTAGTTTTATTGAGAAGAAAAAAAAAACAGGGACATTTCCTCGAAATGTAAATATGTTCAACTAGAAAATGTGTTCACCTGGAAAACAAAAAATACCCGTAAATGAGTCGACATCAATTGGAAAATCACTTAATTGGTAAATCTGTTAAATTTTAGAGATATACTCACTTCATTTCAACAGACATCAACTATAAACTTATATATTCCAGTACTGGTAAATTTGTTCACTTGTAGAGAAATGTGTTTCACTACAAAAAAATAGTGACAATTCCATGAAATGTAAATTTGTTCAACTGGAGAAAAATATAACAATTCATAATGTGGGACAATATTATTATAGGAAACAATCATTACATATCAAAACATGGATTATCTGTTTTAATGTATATAAATTTCCTATTAAGATTAATGATTTTATGATATTATCCTATCATTATAGTGTATTAGCAAACTACAGTATTAGTATAGATTATAGTAGAGAATTATTTTTTAACATGCCATTTTAAACTTAAAGAAAAGAGAATGTGTGTTCCCAAAATGGAGAATTATTGAAAGAGAAAACATTATTCAAGTTAACCAGGTTCCATATAATGGCCATCAAATGAGACACTACATAAAAAAAATCCTCAAGAGCCACATAAAATCATTCATCATAATAACGCTGTTAAAAAAAATTCGGTGAAAAACTTTGAAGTAATTAATTACTATAAGTTAATACAAACTTTAAGGAAACAAAAGATTCAAGTAAATAACCAAACCATGGGTTGTACTACATTGAGTTGGTTGTTTGAAGTACAAATAAAACCAATGGAAGAAACTGCATACATGGAAGAAAAAATATTTATGATAGGAACATATAAATGTAATAGGAGTGGATATATTATGAACACAAAAACAAAAAACATGAAAAATGAATGTCAATAAAAACTAATTTGTATATCTTGAGGGAGATTGCAAATAATTTACATATGCATTAAATTAATTATTGTTAGTTATCTTGGGGAAATCATGATTGATATTCAGTGATAACCTAATTATAATCAGTAATATCTTTTTTAAATTACTTTCCATTGCAAACCAAACGCATTTTTTGACCTTTTTTCCTATCAATTCATGACTTCCACCTAACAAAATAGGACCATGGTCCAAACTTTTAAAAAATGTTGCAAAACAGAAAAAAAAATATTGAATGACCACCTGTAAAATATAAAAAATGATTACAGAAAATAACCATGACAAGATATGTAATTTCATTAAAATGCATAAAAACTAGAAAATCTGGGTATACAAAACATTTTCTGAAAGTTTAATTTCATCCAGAATAAAGTAACAGTAAATCAAAGGCAATTCAAGCAGTAAATTTTGAAAATGCCAAAGAAAACCTTGCACGCTGAAAAACACATTTGAAATTTTACTTGTATAGTGCGAAATTGACAAAGATATGCAAATTAATTCAAATGCTTCAAAACTGGAAAATATGGGTTTAACAAAAATGTTTGGGATGTTTAATTTAATTCAGCATAAAATAACAGTTAATCAAAGTAAATTCAAGAAATATGTTTTTGAAAATTCAGAAGGCAACCTTTCATACTGAATTAACACATTAGTTATTGAGAATTTATGCAGAGGAAAAAAAGAACCAAAACTTGTCATACCTTCCCATTTAAGTCAATTTTAAGTGTTTCCATGTCAATATGAAGAAGCACATGATTATCATTGTGTAATTAACCCCTTGAGTTGTAAACAATATAAAATTGTTGATTCCTTAACCATAAATCAAATCAAGATGAAGACTTAGTTAGTAAAAAAACACCAGGATCAACCAAACATGATTGTGGTCCAATGAAATTTCAAAAATGGGGAAAAGAAGACAACAATAATGAATGGACACCTTTAAAATATAAAAAAAAATGATTAAAGAAAATAACCATGATGGTTATAAATTCAAAAAGATTATAAATTTCATTAAAATACTTAAAATCTAGCAAAACTGGGTTTACCAAACATGTTCAGCAAGTTCGATTTAAGCCAATATAAAATAACAGAAAAACTAAGGAAATGCGCCCAATAAATTTTGAAAATGAGAAAGGCAACCATGAACACTAAAAAAATACAATAGAAATTGGACATTTATTCAAAGGCAAAAACAACCAAAAAAACTCATACCTACCCATTGAAGCCTTATTCAAGTATTATTAAGACAAACTTAAGAAGAAAAATATTATCGCTATATTATTCACCCATTGAGTTGTAAACAATATAATATTGTTCAGTCATTACCAATAAATCAAATCCAGTAGAATCATTAGTTGGTAAAATAACAGTAGGATCAACCAAATAGGATGGTGGTCATTTGAAATTTCAAAAATATGGAAAAAAGACAACAAAAATTAATGACTGCCTTACAGATCTAAAAAATGATTAAATAAAATAACACGGATAATAAAAAATTTACAATTATATGCAAATTGATTAAAATTATTAAAGACTAAAAAATATGGGTATACCAAACATGTTCAGCTAGTTCAACTTAATCCAGAAAAAAATAACAAAAATCCCCTAAGGAAATGGAGCATTATGTTTTTAGAATGAAAAAGGAAAACTTTCTCGCTGAAAATAAAAACATTAGAAATTGAACATTTATGCACATGAAAAAACAACAAAACAACTCATACCTTCCAATTGAAGACTAATTCAAGTACTGTCAAGTCAAACTCATGAAGTACGTGATTATGAATATATCATTAACCCCTTGAGTTGTAAACAATATAGAATTGATGAGTCCTTAACCATAAATCAAATAGAGATGAATAATTAGTTGGTAAAAAAACAACATGATCAAACCTATTAAAATATAATGAAAATTTGTTCTTTGAAAACTTGTTCTTCGAAAACATGTTCATCGATGTGAAAACTGGTTCTCCAATATGAACCAATCTCCTAAAATCAATAGATTTCACATATCAGAAACCATAAAAAGGATAATATCCTAGAAATTTGATATCAGAGAACAAACGAATCAAATAATCCATTATGCATTTACACATAACACTAGGAACAAAGCGAAGACGGGTTTATTCCAAAAGGAATCTGAAAGAAAAAATATTTAGTCTATAGGAATGAGGGAGAATACATAGGAAGTAGTGATAGTCCCAGTAAGTTGATAATGTAGGTAATTAAACACGTTTACACGTTTATATAAATAGAACTAACAAATATGCATGATATAAATAGGGCCAGTTATGTATTGAATAAAATAATTTCTGCTTAACAGTGCTATAATGAATAATCTGGTGGAGCATAAAGATGTGAAAGCTTGTACAGAATGTAGATGTTTAAACAGACAGTAAGTTGTTGACTCATTTTTTCTAAATTAGAGAAGCATATATGTAGTTTCAACTATTGGAAAATTGTTATGAAATGGGGTATAATAAATATTGGAGACAAATATGAAAAAATCTAAATATTTAATGTGTAGTGAAGGTTGGAAGAAAAAATTACTCTATACAGATTGAGCAGAAGAGATGGCTACTGCAAATGACGGTGTAGAGGTCGACTGTGAAGAAATTTCCTGAATATTCTGTGGGAGTACATAGCCAGGGTTATTCTGTAAGAAAAGTTAGGACTGGATAGAATTTGTGAGGGGGATGCAGTGAAATTTTATTGTTGGTTACCGAAAGATTTCGAAGGAATTACCTGGAGCAAGATGTTATCTGTGATATTCGGGAGTCATGGGAGGTGATGAGGCGAATCGCGAGTAGGATCCCAAGTAGAAGAGTAGCAGAGTCACTCTAAAGATGTTGTCTCTGTATTTGTGGGAGTTTTAGTAGGATGGGACATCAATGTTGTGTGGGAACCCTAGGAGAAACAGAGGTAAATACATTGCATAAGCGGGTATGGATGGAAGGAATAAAAAGCCATGGAGATTTTGATACCAGTATCGCTTGAAGGATATAGTTGTATCCCGACACCAGTAATGATATGCGTCAAGAGTAGGACATCTGTGGAATTGTGAGCAGGATCCCAAATAGAGGAGGCTTGTGGTAGGAAAGCGCAACTGGTCATTTGGTGGATCTGAATGAAATCACGAGCCATAGATAATTGGAAGTAAATCAAAACTGGGAAAAGGTATATGATGGAGAGGTGAGGTGAAACCGGGCGACAGAGTAAGATATAGTAGGAGCACTTCGGACTTTAGGGAAACTGGGGGAGTACGACGAAATCAGTGGGGGTTTCAGGGTAACCCTAGGCCACAAACATGTGACACCAAAGTGGATGCGGCATTCGGAACACGATAGAAAGGGAAAGGTGGTGAAGGCAGAGAACGGTGAAATCATGGAAACCCTAGATTGGGGAAAATGATGAAGGTGATGGCGGTGGACCACAATGAAGAAATATGGGAGCAGCAATGGAAAATGAAAATGGGGGAGCGGGATTTCGCGATTGGTAGGCCGAACGAGAGTGGGAGAAGGTGGGAGATAATTGTAAATAAATTGAGCGGGTGGGTCGTGGAAACATGTATGCTTGCAACGTAGATATTTGAGGATGTGGAGGAATACTGAAATGAAACGTGGTAGCAGAAAAACCTAAGATTAGTATATATATAGATATAACTTCACTTTTTGAATTTATAACCTTGAAATTTTCTTATTAAGAATTATTTATATTTTTCTAAAATAATTCGTTTTATGGTGAATAGTGAAAAATGATGTTACTAATACCGTAAATTTTATGAAATTATTATACAAGAATGCCTTGAATTTTTATTAGAACATTTACTATTAAAAAAATATATTGTATAATTTTAAATTAATTATTTCAAAATACTATATATAAAACCAACACTTAACATTTTAGAATATTTAAGTAATGTTTTTATAAAAACTATTTTTCATCTATTTCTTTTAATAAAATTTTCACATGTTGGAATTAGGTATTTTAAATATTTTTTTTAATTGAATATTATTTGAATAATAATAGAAAATTTGATTCTAATATAATCTAAAACATTGATCATTTTATCCTAAACATAATTCTTATGCTCAAAAATACACTTTTTTCTAAAAATGTATTTTTCCATGTCACATGCGCTAATGTTAAAATTAATTTTTATTACACATATAAATTTAATTTGATAAATTAAATTTTAGATTTAGAATTATTTGTTTAAAATTTTATAATAAGTCGCATTTTATTTGTAGGAAATAAAAATAAATTACACAGGTAAAAATTAGTTACCTTGGTAAAAAGAGAAAATGAAAAGAGTGAAGAATATAAGAGTAAGTTACCTAAAAACATGACTAACAAATTTGTAGAAAAGTGTTTTAGATTCTTTATCATACTTAAACCTTCTCACATACAATTATTTTTAACTTTTTATTCAAATTCCATGTGAAACAAGTTCTCTCTTTTAATAAAGAATTATATGTGTTGATAACTCCCTTATCTTCAACTATAAAAGGAACCACCACCACTCCACCTACCCACACATATAAATCCCACTAGTATTAACCCAAAATCTTACATATTATATCCTAAACCATGTAAAAATTTTCTAAAAACTTTTTTATTTCCAAAATACCAAGCTAATGTGCCTTATGTAGTGACTAAATTAGGACATCCAAAGTGAAAGGTAATATTTTCCACCGCACCTTCTTAATTATTTTCAACATCTGCCACCCCAAACCTATCGTATCCATGAGAATATTGTAAAAAAATTATTATTAATATTTTTCTTATTTCTTTAAACTAATGTAACATTAATTCGATACCTTCCTCTAAAACCTTTCAAAAAATGAAGATGTTTTCATGTGTATGTGTTAACTACAACCTCCACATGATGACATTTCTTTTTATTTTTCAAACTGAATAACATGATTAAAATAAAACATGAATGTAATGTATAAAAGGTTTATTTACTAAACTATAATCATTATATAATTATAAAATTATACATTTCATTAGTGGTCTTAATAATAAATAGTTTTAATAAATTTAACCGCTAAAAATGACATTGTTCCACCTCTTAGGTGGCGTGTTTCAGGTGGTACGGAAATGGTTTAATGAGGATCATCACTCGTCCCTTTATCTATAGAAATGGGTTCTCATAAAATTCACCATTTCTTTTTTTTTCAACATGTTCGATGTAATTTTCCTTTAAAGAAGGTTGGATTAACCTTTTGGGGATTGTTGGTCCCAACGAGCGATTGCATGGGGGTCATGTACTTGCGTAATCGGTCATTCTCAGACATAACTTTCTTATATGGTCTCCAACGGGTTTACTCATAGAGCCAATAATTCCCAATGACCCTGGTATCCAGGATTCATGGATCTGCTTTCCAAAGGAAAATGCTAGTTCATTGATGATTCCTCCAACGACACTTAAGGACTCCATTGGTTGAGATGATGGGAGGTTAGGCTCACCACACCCTTCCAGGGGAGGATTTTTGCCTGTCTAGGACTCTCTTGTAGATTTAAGTCATGTTCATATGTTCGTGAATCCTTGGTTCATTATCTAAGAGTGTGTCCACAAGCTACCCTTGGTTTGTAAGATTATCGTAGGCGTGCAAATATTTGATGCTACAGAGGTGATGCTAACTGAATTCCTATAATAAGTTGCTCTAGAGTTTGTTGTCATCCTAGGGGGACGGAAGGTGACTTCATGTTGGGATCGGGCCCATAATAAGGGCTTCCTATGTATCCTGAGTAGAGGTATCAGAACCCACGTAGTTTGAATTTGTGATAGGGCTAACACATGGGAGCTACCCATTTTGCGAGACAATAATTAGGTGAACCCTTTATGGGAGGGAACCCTTTTGAGCTCGGGCCTTCTGGTAGGCATCCTACGTATCCCGATTTGATCAAGAATCAGAGTTCTCATAGTTCATATTGCTGGGGATTACGCATGGAAGCTTCCCATTCTAGGGGGCATGATTAGGTGGACCCCTTCAGATGGGAACCCTTTTGATCTCGGGCCTTATGGTAGGCATCCTACATATCCCGATTTTATCAGGAATTAGAGTTCTTATATTTTGGATTTCTGGAGCTTACACATGGAAGCTGCCCATTCGAGGGGACATGATTGGGTGGACCCATTTAGATGGGCACCCTTTTGAGTTGGGGCATTCAAGTAGGCGTCCTACGTATACTGGTTTGATCAGGAATCCCAGTTCTAATAGTTCAGATTCACATTGATGTTTTAATCATCACAAACCTCTAAGCCCACGTGAGTCATGCTCGGTGTGAGAAACAAGATGATATGAAATATTCATAAAAGAACATGCTTCCTACCTTATTGGTGGGGGAGGGATAGCCTACGGAAGAAGAGGCTGAGGTGACAGTGGGAGAGGGCACATATAAAAAAAACCTTTTAATGTGAAATGAAATTAAAGGTCATACAACCTAGAATCAAACAATTGGGGACTTACCGTAGTGGGAGGGCCCCATAATACATTCTGGGAAGGGGAGGATTTTCATCCTCATCAAAAGGATAAGTGAACATAACTCCTTTGACTAATCAGTATACCTTATTTAATGGAAAAGCGAGTGATCACCCTTAATCCCAAGAACGGGGTGGTTCACGCCGGCATCCCAAGGTAGGACATTGGGTTACCATGAGAATGTAGACCCTCAGGCATTCCCGAAGCCCAAATCATTGTGGGGAGATCCCTCCTGACTCCACTTACCATGGGTTTGTAGACTCAAAGGGGTGCGTTGATAAACCTGATGGTCTGATAATATGGGTTTGGTGGATTTAGAGGAGGCTTTTACCTGATGTTAGAGGACTGGTTAGCAGAGGGATTATAAAGGACTGGATAGTAATGAAAGGGTGAGGTTGGGACTAGAGGAAATAATACCAGAAAACATTCCATTCCGCGTACTGGTTTCTTATGTGGGATGGGGGACGATCTACATACCGTAGTGGTATGTGGGAGAAGGGGTGGTCCGCGTACCGATGTGGTACATGGGACTGGGTATTGTTTATCATGTACCATAGTGGTATGCGCCTCACAATTGCACTTTGGGTTTCTTATACGTACTAATGCAGTATGCGGTACTGGGTTCAGTCCACATAGAAGTACACTATGTGGAGCACCATATTAAAGGAGGGTCTCAAGGATTATCATTCGCGGGTAGTTCATCCGAAAGAATTCTTTGGTTTGTGGTTCACCAATTAGGTTTGTGGTTCTCTTTTTATTATTAAATTTTCCCATTTTATGGTTCGCGGCTAGCTGTACTTACGGAGAAGGTGGTTCGTGATTCAGGCTTCATCGATGAATCGAGACTAAATATGGAGTCTTCTCTAAACTCTTTCTTCCAACCTCTAATTCCCCTTCGAGCATTTCATCATCCATCCTTCATCCTTCTATTGTTCTTCTTCTATAGAGCAGCTGGACAATTGTATCTATCGAGCATGTGGAACCATTGGAAGAATCCCATGAAGCAATATCCTGACCCGCAGAAGACTCAATCAATTGAGGTTTTCTGAGGCTTTGGATCGTGATAATGGTTTGCAGAACCCTGCTCAATCTCTTCGTCCACGAACTGATGAGTTCATGGTATGGTATGTGGAGGGGCTTCTTGCGCATATGTCCTTGGGAAATGTAGTTTGTAGTCTTCCTTTTTCGCTGGGGATCACTCTGCGGGCTAGTGGTTTGTAAAACATTCCACATACTTGTTGGTTCACGATCTGGCTGGTCTACGTACCTTTCCTAGTGATGGTATGCAGGTCACATGAAAAATCCTTAAAAAGTTGAGTTCTTTCAAGTATCTTTTAAAACATTACACTTAATTTGAGTCCATTCACCATGCTAGTCTTGTAGGAGTTCTTGCTTCCTATTTCAAAGTGATTGTGGGGGTATTTTCTTCCCTTGGTATAATTTTAGGACCCTACAAATTCCCCCCATCAGAATGGTGTCTGTTCGGAACGAAAAAGAGACTATTCCATTATAGAAGTGGTCCTGAACTGAAATGGTTCATGGTAGAACAGATTGACCCGGTAAGAGGGCACCACACCTATATATAGGGGCCCATGTCATTTTTCTTTTACCATTTCTCATGGAAAAAAGTGATCTCGATTTCCCTGGCTTCCTCTTCTCTCGCATACCATGCTCATTGCGAAAATCCTATTCGCGAACCGCTTTGTATGTACCGCGAACCGATCTTCTCATTATTTCTATTCTCCGCGTACCATGTTTTGGATTTCATGAACAACATTGTGGAATTTTAAGACTAAAATCGGAATCCCACTTAGGAGGATTCTACATGGATGGTTTGTATCTTTACCGAATGTGGATCGGAGAACCAAACATTAAGAACTAATAACCCAAACTTAAAATTAAACCCGCAATTTCTGAACATGAACTTAATCACGGTCCGGGTTCACAACATCCACTTTCCTCAAACCTTTCTATTCGTCGGCCAATGATTAATTGGTCAACACCTCACGGTTGGGTCGTGTACCATGTTTGTACGTGGTGAAATGCATCTACGTACCATAGTGGTAGGCGGTGGTTACTTCTGTGTATCATGCAGTACGCAGATTGTGCGTTCTGCACACTATGCAGTACACGGGTTGTGGCTACTGCGTACTATTTCAAGGAATAGTATGCAAAGCCTTATGTAGACATATTTTGATCCCTTTATCCATTCTTCCATAGCCTTTATCCAATGATTTTTATTGGACTGACTTTTTGTCAGCTTCTGTATCTTCCTATATAGGTTACAATGGATACTTCATAGGTTGTTGCTGACGTCACTGCTTCTTCTAAGGATATTATTTGTTCCCCTATTTCTGATGCTGAAGAAAGTTCTTAGAACATGGAGGCTCTGGTTGATGATAAAATTCTAGTCATTCCAATTCACAAATCTTTGGAGAATCTTCTTACAGTGGGACAACAAGAATACCCAGGTTCAGACAAGATTTCTTCTTACGTATTTGGTCTTTTGTTTGACAGAACGATCCAATCGCCAAATTCGGTTGATCAGCCTACTGAATGGATTATTAATACCTCTATTATGAAGGCCCTGATTTCTTCCAAGGGGAGGTACCTTTAGAGGGATACTATCTTCAGGTCTTTGCTGAACTACGCACCTTGAACCTTAGAGGGAGCACAGAGGAATCCCGACCAGACGGGCCATTGTTATCAGAGAATCACGAGAAAGGATACAGCGAATGAGCAGCATGGTTGGTCATCCCAGTGGGATCTTCACCTTGGGGGCTTGTTTGGATTAGACTGGGGGTGGCCCTTTTGGGTTCTCTATAGTTGTGAAGAATTACGAACTGAGTTACAAACAATGGGACTGTACAAGGCCTCTTGGGTTTCTCATACATACACCCATCATCCTACTGCCCTTATTTCATAGCTCTTAAGTAGGTTAAGTCTAGATACCAAAACATTCCATTTGACCCACAGGGAGGTCGTAATCAGTCTATGGGACATCATGTTGATTTTGGGAGTCCCTATCGTTGGGGAAATGTACGAGTAATTTATTTCTCACTCCTCCATTTGGGACGATGAGGAAAGAACCCCCCGCCATCCAAGAAACTCATTTTCCAAGTGAAGGTTCTACTGAAGGAAAGCGATCCTTGTCCGAATTAGGATGTTCCTTTTGATGACTGGTTTGGCGCTTTTGTCAAGCATACGGGTATAGAGCCCAATCTATGGAGACCCAGGGATTGCCCCAACAAAACCACCAGAAGGAGAGCATGTACTTACTGGGCCACCCTGGAAAAGTGGAATTTTCAGAAATGGGGATGGGGGATCATCCCTGACGTCGATCATTTATATGGACTGGTGTATTTCTTTGTCATCTTTCTGATCAGGTGGATCCGACAAATGTGGGAATCTGGTGGTGTAAGAGCCTTAACAATTACCATGACCGCTCTGTTGTCCATTGAAAAATGCATCAATTTGGCTATCCAAGTGTTGGACAAGATTTATCGCCTGCTGGGTCAAATCAGTGAGGGGGTCACCTTATCAGATGACTTGGACCTTCCAAATTTTTTGGGGCTGGATGTGAGCCCATGTAGGGGGTTATTCCTTCATAAATTCCTTTCTAATTCCACATTCCACCCTCTGAACATTTCTTCATAGCACCAGCAGGGTCATGCCAGCAGCTTGGGATTCACGGGATAAGCAAGAGGAGCAAACTGAAAAGAATGAGAAATACTTAATGGCTTGTCTCAATGTTTACGAACATTTCTCTTACCAACCTTATGATTCCACTACAGGTAATATTACAAATAACGCATCTGCATATCTCATCAACCGAGGTTACTTATTTTCTCTATGAGAAGGCATCCTGGTTTTCCATATCAGAGGGGAACTTATTTCCGAGGGCTATGCACCCTGTATATTTAGTCAGCAATTCAACTGCATCTAGATGTTGTGCCCTCCAACTCTCAACAGTTCTCTCTAGGAGAAACATCTGATGATATATCGTCAACTATGGTTAATGTTTACCCAGGAGGACACCCAAATCCAGGCCAGACTTCCAGATTCTAGGGATTTTTTCCCTTCCTTACAGAGAACTATGTTGACGCCTGGGTTAAATCATATCCTGATGGCCAATTAGCCAACCTGGTGCCTATTGTGACAACTTCCAAGGCATCCAAGGCAAATGGAAAGGGAAAAAAGGGAGTTTTTGAACACTATCGACTGTGAAAAGTCCCCCGAAGGTCTGTTTGCTCCCCCCCCCCCCCCCCCCCCCCCGAGGAAAGTTGGGAAAGATAGGGTTATGACCTCACTGGTGGCCAAACAAGTTGTTGGAGATGTTTCTAGGATCCCATCATCGATTCCTTCCAAGGTCAATTTTATAGTGTCTTGGAGGCAATGGGACCTTTTAAAATATCATCCATCTACCCGTGACCGGTCCCCTCATGATTTATGGAAGCTCCTCAAGACTAGGGAAAGTGTCCCTTACTGGAATTGGCTACATGTTAGCACCAAATTAAAATTTATTTTTATGAGGATCCAGATTGGGTGAGTTTCTATATTAAGGACCTCGATACCCTCATCCACTCTCAATGTGGTCTCCGCAAGTACTCGCATCAGGTACTTGCTATGATGCAGCTAGAAATTATTGATGAGGATGAAGATGTCGTTGGCTCGCCTATTGCAGCTGCCACGAAAAAAGTTAGTTACTTGCTCCCATCGTCTTATAAAATTTCTTCTTCTCAAGGTCCTGAGTTTGCAGGGATGCCTAGGAAAAGGTTGCGGTTGTTAAAACCTGCTCTTCTCCCCTATATCGTCCTTCCAGCACTGGCCATCCCAATTACAACTGAATTTCCAAAGGCTTGGAGAGTCTGTTATGAATTGAGGGTGATCTCTTCAGATGAATATATATAGAGGCTTCCTCAGAGGTAACACTTCGATATTCTAGGTTTTGGGGGAGCCATTTCACCTACCAGTATTTCAATTGATGAAGATCCTAATGAGGTGGCATCTTACTTAACTAAAATGGAAAGGTGTCTTTACACTCTTGCAGACATGCATTACTAGTCGAAACGCATGGCGTTAATGGTAGTATTCCCATGGTTGACAGGAGAGGTTGTTCTAGTCGCAATATCTGGCCTTAAATTCTTTTATTGTAGAGATGCTAAAAGTCTCCCACTCTTATTTTTCAAGGGCCTGATGGGTGTCACGAAATGGATTTTTCCTCGACTTATTCTCCTGGACGCACTGTGGTTGGGGAGTACACCCCATAAACGGCAGGGGTACTATGGAAGGATCCCCAAAATCCCAAGAACATATGGAAGTGGCTATTATAGACCCTTCCATAGAATTTCCTCTTCTATCTCTTCTTGGTGATCTTATTCCGGAGCCATCCCCTCAGCTGTCAAAGAAATGAATTCAAGCCTCTTAGCTGTCTAAGCATATTCAATGGGGAATCACAAGTAATTGTCTATTTATCTAGCGATTTAACCAAGTATCCTTATCTTGTCAACTCGTTGGTATATATATTTAATTTTTTACAGGGCCTATTGGTGACTAGACAACAAATGCTTAGGCATCTATTGCTCCTGTCTCTTTTACGGCGGAGGAAGGGTCACTATCTATTGTGGCTGATCAAAATAGTGAAGCATGGCCATTTAAAGAGACCAGGGGTGCTGATGTCCCCTCAGTTGTGCCCGCTCCTGCCCGGACAATCTCTAGATCAACAATGTAATGATATATAGAAGTTGAGGAATCACTTGACCATGTTGAGCCAACTCTCATGGAGAGAGAGAGGGTGGCTTTTATAGCACGGTCTGAGTCTAGAAGCGAACCCCAGGCCCTGTTGGATTTTAGAGGGGATTTAAATATCGAGGAGCCACTTAATCCCGATCAAGCACCTTTTACCCCTATAGAGGGAGTCACTTCAGAGACTAATTTTTTTTCTACACATGGTGGCTTTGGGGAAGTCCCAGTCGGGGAGGTTGATGTTCCGTCCCCTAAAAATTTGGAGCGGGCTATCATTCCCTTTTTTCAGTTCTGAGAGGGGTTATGTTTTCTATCCCTAGGATCCCAAAACTTGTATCCCTATCTAGACTGACCATCCCTACAGGACTTATATTAACCAGAATCCTTTTGAGGGCCACCTTTATTGCTATTTTTTTTGGTCGATCATGGCCTTGGGTCTTCATTATTTCCGCGTATCTACAGAGCGCCACTGATGATTGAAGATGCAGTGACACCTTTTTAGATAGCAGTACCGCTACAGGGGTGAGAGGTATTGATGTCGTCTCCCCTCCATCCTCATAATCACAACCAAAAGCCTTGGAAATGGTAGTAGACACCCCTACCATATCATCTATTACAATTTACAGAGATGAGGTTGTTGCAAGGTCAAGCCGTGTTGTAGCTTCTGAATCAAGTCCCTTCCTAGTGATGTTCATTCCTGACTACATTTCATCGTCAAGGAGTGATTCTGAGAACAATCAAGAAAGCTTAGTGGATCTTCATCCCACTCAAAAATACAATGATGGAACATTTGGAGATTAATCTCCCATGCTCCATTGGATGAGATTCCAGTGAAGTTTCCAAAGTTACACCACCAGTTTGTGGTCCCGGGCTTTGGTGGGTTTAACTACCGTTGAATTTATGATATTTTAATGCAGGTGGTTGTTGCTCGTGAACCAACTGGTGCACTTGAATCTTGAATTTCTGTGGCAGAGTCATTGTCTTATCTATATTCTACATAGAAAATTCTCATTGACGACACTGCTACTCATGCTGGAACTATTGCAAAGTTTCAACACGAACTCATGAAGAAAGAGTCTTTCATAGAACAACTTGACGAGGAAGTGGAGCAACAAAGCCAGAAACTAGAGTGGCACAAACAAGAGAAGTCCCGGGTCACAACTGCCATTGAGAAAGAGAGATAGAAAATGTAGGAGGAAGAAAGGACCATCTTCCAAGCCATGAGGTAAGAGGAGGAATTGCGAGCGAGTACAAAGGACAAGACTGCGAATTTATTAAAGGTTTGCCAAGATTTTGAGGAGTCAAACCAATCATTGATGCAACTTTGTGACTCTGTCAAACATCTCTTGTAAAGGTCTTGTCTTGTTTACAAGGAGAGGGTCCAGGATGTGGATGCCCACCATATATTTTTATGGAATATGATGGAACCGATTTTCCTCTGAATGCTTCTTCTTTGACTTTTTCTGTCACATCAATGTCATTTCAACCAGGAATTAATTTTAAACCATGATTTGAAACTAGTAAACTAAAATAATCGAACCGAGATCGAATTTTTTCCTGAGTCATGGGGATCAGGGAGCGTAGTTTGACAATTGCTGAGGTTTTATGGAACACCTCACGAACTTTTATGTCTTTTTTCACTATTACCCTCATTTTTGCCTAAGACTTCTTATCACAAGCATAACTTTACTTTTTCTTAGGACACCCTTTGTGGGTTTTTTACCTAAGAAGCTTTATGCTTTTCTATGGCTCAACATTTTTAATGAACTATTACTAGACTTCTACCCAGAGTTCCCTTCTTCAGATTTTCTCTCTAGTAAGTATGGCGTATTTTCTTTTGCTGGCAGTTCACGGTCTTGCCAATCAAACTTGTTAATGATGTTTTAGGTCAAATAGTTTTGACCAAACTTAACGGGACAAGGCCCTAACTTGGGACCATTTTCCGGAAATGTTCAAATATCCTTTATACATAGATTAGGGATTTTTCTTGACCCTGGACTTGTGAATTTTGAACATGCATGAGGCTCGGGAGCCGTTTTAGGAATATGGAGGTAGGAAGGACTCTCCCAGGGACTAATTCTCCTTTGATCGACAACCATTTTTATGGGAAACATATTCAGATCCTTTGGGGTGTGATGTGCATAGTCAAACAAAGGTGTCTTTAGGACACATTTGTTTGACTATGCACATAACTCCCCAGATTATGGAGATTCATAACTTTCTGAATACGGTATATGACCTTCAAAAAGAGATGTACTTGAACAAAAAAATGGGGAATTTCAACTGAACTTCTCTCAGAAGTGAGTGGAGGCACTCTTCTTTTGAATGAGGATCAACTTCACACATACTAATGGGGTATCTTTAATAACCTCAAAAGGGGCTAGAAATGAACCAGACATGTATGTTCCGATGTATCCAGGATGTGTGTAAGGAGGAAAATGTAAATCGTGACTTTGATGGCCCTTGAATCATGAGGGATGACATGGGGCATGGAATCCATTAGGCGTACTAAGATAGGATAGGACTCTCCTGGGGATGAATTCTCCCTTGATTGATGACCATTTTTGTTGGCAATGTATGTAGAGCCACTGGGGCATGGTGTGCATAGTTAAACAAAGGTGTTCGTAGGACACTGGCCTTTCATCTTAGATGGCCCTAGTGGGTTATGGGGATTCAATATCACTCGAAGCATAGAGTTTGGGCTATGACAAAAGTGTATCTAGACATATTGGGGACATTTGGTCCGTAATTTACTCATGGAATTAGGAGTCCCTTGAATAGATCTGACTCATACGTAGGGTGAGGAATTCATTTATTCTTTGGGATACCTGGTCATTTAATGTCACATGGACAGGATATGGGGTTCCTCTTGGGGGACGGAACTGTGAAATGCCTTTTAGGGTTGTGCTTCTCAGACCAAATTCCTAGACTATTTTCCATAATGTCACGGTGTATCCCTTGATAATATTTTTAAGCTTGCGTGAGATATGATCGGTGTGAGAAACAATATATTACAAGGACTCCAACTCATTTACTAACACTACTAGAAAATGGACCTATACCCATGATTTTTCCCAAAACCATGGGTATAGATTTTTTTTAAAGACCTATACCCACGGTTTTGCAAAACCATGGGTATAGGTTTTTTTTCAAGTCATATACCCACTGTTTTGGCCAAACCGTGGGTATAGGGTCTTTTCGGAAGACCTATACCCATGATTTTTCAAAATAGTATGTATTGGGGTTTTTTTGATGACCTATACCCATGGTTTAAAACCGTGGGTACAGCTTTCCCGTACTATGGCGGGGAAAAAAATTACATGGGACAACAAAAATATTTGGCGGGAACACAGTTTGGATTAATATAATTACAAAGATACACATATAAAAACAAGTAATATATATAGGTTGGTTGGTCAGGTAGTCTATATTGTTGAAGGCGGTCGACTGTTTTAATCTCAGCAAGTTTTTTTTCTAATAAATGAGTTAAAATTAATATATGTAAATAGATATATTTATATATATTACCAATTTCTACAGCTCCGTCGGTCAGGCGACGTAACCTCATCAAACCGGTCGCGTGTTCGATTCTCGCCGTCATCATTTTTAGATATGCGGTTGTATTAATATATATATTTAACATGCAGTTGGGTCAGTTGTTCAGAGAGGGCTACCTATTGGTGGGGGTCTTGTGGTCGAAACCCATCGTGTTCATTTTTTGAATACAAATCCGCACGGTTTGAAAACCGTGGGGGAAGTGTTGTGCCATACTGTATAGTGGAATGCCACACTGTGACACCCCTATACCCATGGTTTGGAAAATCATGGGAACATGATTTGACCACTATTGCGATGCCTCTCACCCCCACGGTTCCCAAAACCATGGGTATAGGTTATACCCACGGTTTTGGGGGCTATACCCACGGTTTTGAACCCTAGGTATAGGACGTATTTCCAGTAGTGTAAGAATATAAAATCATCATTAGAGGTCACTTTAGGCCTAATCCATTTCTATGCAATTTAATGTCGTACAAAAACGACAATTTTGGCCTTGCAGTTTAATTTCATATGGTGAGGACATGATATTGTACAGTTTAGAGTCATGCAGTGAGGACGATCATGCTTTCATAAAGATCCTTAATAGTTTTGGGTTAATCATAATGAGGATGTTCCATTATTCCTTAGACGTGAGTGATGATAGAAGGTGTAAACCATAGTCTCATGGGAAACTTGAATCAAGAGGGTTGACATGGGGCTTGGAAGCAGTTGGATGTACTGAGATAGGAGAGGACTCTCCAGGGGATGAATTTTCCTTTGATTGAAGGAAATTTTTATGGGTAACGTTTGTAGATCCACTGGGGCATGATGTGCATAGTCAAACAAAGGTGTCTGTACGACACCGGCCTTCCATATCAGATGGCCTTGAATGATTCTGGGGATCCAAGTTTTCCCAGAGTATGGAGTTTGAAAAATGGGAAATATGTGCCTGGGAACGTGAGAATACCCAAACCATGATTAATTGTGAACTAATGAGGATTCTATATAGGTCTGGATCATATGTATAGGGGTAAGCACTAGGTTTTGACTTCTCATGAGTGAGGGGAATGTGCGGGATCTTATAACACCAAGGACTAGTCCACACATGACTTTTGAAGAATTTCACTATTTATTGTCGTGTGATTAGGACCTTTCATGGACTCCCTGTACAAGTCTCACTTATGTTTGGGGAGAGGGGAATTTTGTTTGGTGGCTGGGCTGACATGCCAAATCTGGGCGTCACTACATATCCTTCAAGGGTAGGAATCAAGCCATACATAGTTCTAAATGTACCCTAAAAATTTATACTCGATGTGCAAGGATATGTGGGGGCATTTTTTTATGATAATGGATGGGTCGGGATTCCAAATTCAAGTGTCACTATGTATCTTGCGAGGGCAGGAATCAAGCCATACATAGTTCCAAAAGATCCCTGTACCGATCTGGCTCGGTCATTATATAGGGACATTTTTTGTTTCATTTTCTATGGGTGTCAGGTCTACCATATCTCCCTATAATTTATTTGCGTAAGAGAATCCTTACCACTGATCATAATATCATGTGAGTTATACTCAATGTGAGAAACAAGGAGTGGACATAGGGGCTCCTTGGAAAGTGTGGGGTAGATGGGGGAATTTTTTGTAGGCGTTGGGAGAAGATCGAGGATCGAGGCATCGCTACATATCCTGCGAGGGTAGGAATCAAGCCATATATAGTTCCAAATGTTCCCTATACCGCTTTGGATCAGTTATAGGGGTAGGGGAATCTTCTTTCTATCCATTATAGTTTCTTGGTCTATCATGTTACTCTATAGTTTTCGTTCCTAAGATAATCCCACCACTAATCCTAAGCTCACGTAAGTTATAATCGATGTGAGAAAAAAATAATGATAAAGGTTTCCCTTACGGATATGGGTAGATAGGGCGCATAATAGAGTCATTCCTTTTTTAGTAGAGGTTGGTCCAATATAGAATATTGAGGCGTCGCTATGTATCCCTCAAAGGCGAGAATCAAGCCATAAATAGTTTTGTGAGAGATCATGAAGTTTATTGTTTTGACATTAGGACGCTTTGTGCCATGTAGTTTAATGTATTATAGCGAGGAAATGAGTCACAGTTTAATATCATGTTTCAGGGTTGAGTTCTATATAGTTTAATGTCATGTGGAAAGGAAAGCGACTCATAGTTTAAGGTCTTAGAGTTTGGACCATGACATGGCATATTATAACTCATAGTTTTGAGTCATAGAGTTTGGACCTTTACTTATGTGCATTATAACTCATAGTTTAGGGTCATAGAGTTTGGACCATGACATGGGGGTTTTATAACTCATAGTTTATGATAATAGAGTTTGGACCATGACATTGGGGGCTATTAGGAGAAATATTTATTCAAGAATTTCGCATTTATGGGAGCCGTGATGAGTTTTCCATCCATTGATATCAGGTTGTATGATCCATTGAAATAGACCCTATATAAGACATATGGTCCTTCCCACTTTGGTTCAAGAATTTAGGTCTTATTCTCGAGTATGACCGGGGTTCTGAGAAATAACATAATTTCTCTTTCAAGGAAAGATTTAAGGTGAAATTTTTTGTTGAAGGCTCGTGCAATCCGATTTTGGTGGATTTCAAAATGGTGCAGAGTGTGCAACCTTTTCTCATCTAGCTGCTCCAACATATCAAACCGTCTCTAGGATTTCTCATCCACAGACAATTGATCTCAAATGGGCACATGAAGTGATGGCACTTGTATTTCAATAGGTAACACCACCTCTTCCCCATATACTTGTGAGTATGGGGTTTCTAGGGTGGCAGTGTAGGTCGCGGTTTGGTAAGACCTCAAAGAATGAAGGATCTTGTCTGGCCATGTTTTATTATCATTATCAACCATCTTTTAAAGTATGTTGGAAAAAGTCTTGTTGAAAGCCTCTATCTTCCCATTGGCAACCACGTGGTAACAGGACGGATGGTTCGCTTTGATTCCATAGTCCTGGTATAACTTGTCCAAATAAGTAGAATAGAAGTTGGTGACATTGTCCGTCAGTATTGTATGAGGGACACCTAATCTGGTAATGATGTTGTCCTTCACAAAGCTAACAATGTTTTTCTCCCTGAATTCTTTAAGGGGTATGGATTTGGCCCATTTTTAAAAGAAGTCGGTCATTGTGAGTATGAACTTGAATTGTCTGGATGTGGTTGGAGGATATGGTCCCACAACATCCATCCCCCAGGTGACGAATGGCCAGGAGTACTTAGCTATATGAATTAACTCTAGGGGTAGGTGTATGAAATTAGCATGAACATGGCAGGAATGACACTTCTTGGTGAATATGGGACAATCTCATATCATAGTGGGCCAATAATACTCAAGCCTCTGGATTTGGTGAGAGAGTTTGATTACTAATTGATGCGCACCACAGGCTCCAGCGTGCACTTCTTTTATGACAGAAGTAGTCTCTTCTCCATCTAGGAACCTAAGAAGGACCCCGTCGAGGCCTCATTTGTAGAGAACCTTTTCTTGGTTTACCCCATTGTACAAGACAAAGTTGACTGCTCATCTTAAGACTTGGTCCCTTCCAGCCCTATCTAATGGGAGTTCCCCCTTCCGATGGTAATTTACAATAGCTGTTATCCAGCTGGTGGTGTGACCATAAGGCTTTGAAATGGGGATAATTTCATCAATCTACTCCGTATTTATCTGAAAAATGGAAAGACTATCTAGGGTTGGGAAATGATAATGAATATTTCATCATGGTCTGGATCGGCCAAGGTTGTCACTGCATTTTCTAAAGCACAAAATTTAGAATTTTGGGACCAGGGGACATAGGTCAACTTTGGTTCTGATGGGAATTATTCCATCATCTCTTGAACATGGTTCATCAAGGGAACAAATAATTATTTCTTGATGGAATAGTCGCCATTAAACTGTTTAATGACTAGCTCCAAATCACCCTTTATTTTTAGGTTTTTGGATCGCACATGAAGTTCCAGTTCTAGGCCTGCAAGGAGGGCCTGATATTCAGCTTCATTATTTGTACACCCTTCCGAAATTTGGATAGAGTAAGGTAAGATGACCCTTTCCTAAATTTAGGTGTTTGGATCACACATGAAGTTCCAGTTCTAGACCTGCAAGGAGGGCCTGATATTCAGCTTCATTATTTGTACAGCCTTCCGAAATTTGGATAGAGTAAGGTAAGACGACCCTTTCTGGGGATACAAGTATAATTCCCATCACCAATTGGTTGATCTTGGAATCCTCCATCCTTTTCCCTAGTGGGATTCAAGAAGCACCATCAAAATATATTTCCCATGTCTAGGGGTCCTTCTGAATGGAAAAAATTTCTTTATCTAGAAGTTCAGAATCTAGCGGTGTTGTTTCCTCTGAGGGGTTCTATTTCAATAATTCTGCTAACGGATGGCATTTGATGGCCTTCTAGGATATGTACCTTATGTAAAACTATTTTAGTATGACTACCCATCATGACAGGTTCCCATTTAGCATGGTACAATTGAGTATATATTTGAGTGGGTTGTAGTAGGAGACCAGTTGGACCTCATTGTGCAGTAGGCAATGCTCGAGTTTTTGAACCACAAAGATTAGGGATATGCCATTTTTTTCAATATTTGAATACCGAGTTTCGGCATCAATCATTGTTCGAATGAGGTAATAGAGGTTGTTCTTACTTTCAACATCATTATTCTGCATGAGGAAGGTGCCTAATGACTGTTCCAGGGTGTTTTCATACAATATGTGCGGTCTCACCTCAACTGGTGGCATCAACACCGGTTAGATTAGGAGATATCTTTTGAGATTGTCAAATGATTCTTGGAAATCATTATCCCACTCATACCTAAATCTTTTCTTCATGATCCTGGTGAAAGGTAAACATTTACCTTCCAGGTTGGCTATGAAACACCGAATGTAGATGAGGTGACCACGGAGACCTCACAATTTAGTGAGGTTGTGATGCGGGGACATGCCAAGAATGGATTTTCTTTTCTTGAGGTCAACTTTGATGCCACGATGGCATATGAAGTAAGTGAGGAATTTTATCAAGGTAAAGCCAATGGTGAACTTTAGGGGATTCATCTTTAAATTGTGTTGTTGTAATTTTTTGAAGACAGTTTCAAGATCAGCTAGGTGGTTTGAGTGATGTTGCGATTTAACCACCAGATCTCCAACTTAACACTCGATGCACTTTCCCAAGAAGGGATTGAAGATGAGATGCATGGAGTGTTGATATGTGGTTCCAGAATTCTTTAGACCAAAGGACATCACCATATAACAAAACACTACCTAAGGGTCTCTAAAGGTGGTAGATTCTTCATCTACTCGGGCCATCCATATTTGGTTTTATGCAGAATAGCCATCCATGAAGGAGAGGGACTGATATTCGGCTGTTGCATCGATCAACAATTCTGTAATCAGGATTGAGAAATAAACTTTTGGGAAATTTTGGTTAAGGTCCCAGAATTCAATGAGGATTCTAATCTTCCCATTATTATTTTTGAAAAGGACTATGTTTTCTATCCAGATCAGATATTGGACCTCCCGTATGAAGTTGGATTTTATCATCTTGTCAACTTCAGCCTCTATTTTTCCAGCATGCATTAGTTAGATCCTTCTGGCTACCAGTTTATAGCCCTAGTGATCTTCTGGTTAGCCCAGATGATGAGTGGAGACCTCAGAATCGAGGCCTAGAATTTATGTGTAGTTCCATGCAAACAAATCTCGATTATTCTTTAGGAAAGAGGTATAGGCCTCATGCTCTTTGATAGGCATGGTCACACTAATCAGAGTGGGTCATGGGTCATTTTTTTTGCCCAGGTCTATCTCCCTAAGTACATCGATTGTGGTGGAGACACCTTCTTCGAATGGAGGAGGGACATCTTTGAGGTATTCTCCATCTTCTTATCCTTCTTCATCATCTTCATCTTCATCTTATTCATCTTCTTCATCTTCTAATGGAGAGAGTATTTTAAATAATAACTCTCCAATGCTGGGAGAGAAATCTTCTTTTTCCTTAATGTGTGAGTCAAGGTTAGTTTGATGTCCCGAGGATGGGCCGAGAGCATCTTTAATAGGGATTTTCCGAACATCATGGGAGTCAGCCCACTTTTCTATGTCTTTGGACTTGGTGGCCGTAATAGAGATCATGAAGATGATTGATTCTTCATATGAACTTGCACTTATGAATTCAACTTGGTTGATGGGTAGTACGTACTCTTCCCCGAGTTATTGGAGCGGGTTGGTGGGAGCCATTTCCAATCCATTCAAGGCATTGATCTAATCAATGTTTTCATCCAAAAGATATTTTTCTTCCAATTCATATAACCGTGCATCGATATAATGTGACTCCCAGAACTCAAATGGGGATTTATTAGCGTGCAATTTCCCATTTTTCCCATTAGTGCAATATTTAGCACACCGACGGTATGATGAAAAAATTGCAGTGTGCTGATGTAGCCAAGGCCTCCCTAATATAACGTTGAAGGTCGTACTTTGTCGTACTACTAGGAACTCGGAATATGACATGATATCTCTGAGCCAAGTTTTAATATTGATTTGTCCCAATGGTTTATTCTTGCTTTTGTCATATCCCAGTAGAGTTGTAGTGAAGGGTGTCAAGTTATCTTTATCATATCCCAGTCGACAATGTGTCTGCATCAGGAGGAGGTTAAATCCAGATCAGTTGTCGATAAAGATCCTCCGGAAATCAATTCTGTTTATGTTTTAGGACACATATAAGGGTTTGATGTGCCCTTGAATGAGGGTGTATTCATCCATTTCTGTGAAGGAGATGATGGCATGACATTCTTTGGGACAATTCTATGTTCAATAGACTTTGGCTACTACTACATCAGCCTCAAACTATTAGGGACTTATTAAGGATTCGATGAGTGCCTCCCTAAGATCTGCGGACAGACTTAGCGCATCCAGGATTGATATCTTTGTAGGTACTAAAGATAGATACATTAGATTATCATACTTTTTTTTCTGAAATTCATCACTTCTAGTCTTGGGGTTTCTCTTTCAAAGACACTTTAGGGGTTCAATCTTTGGACGTAAATGGTTCGGCCTCTTTGACTGGTGTTGGTGGTGATGCGGTCCTTTCAACGTTTGGCTGAACTTGTCCGCCTACATTCCTTGGTTGATTTGATATTTTTTCTTCCCCTAATGGATATTATATGATAAATGGGATTTTATTTCTTCCGACAAGACTGGAAGAGAATTTCGTATCTTATTGTGTCTGTCAGAGGGTCCTTTCGCGAGTTTCCTTGATGTTAACGGTTTGATTTATGGCATGGCTAGAAATTTGACTCTTTCCATGATCATGCCTTCCAGGAAGCCTCTGGCCTCTGTGGAATCTTCCTACAGATCTCCAATTAGGTGTGTGGAATTTAGGATTAGGTTCATAGTCTTCATCCAAAAATAGGTCCATCAAGTTAATGACATTAATGGAGCCGAAGACCAATTCTTGATCTGACACTATTTCTATTTGACTATTTCCTTCTAATGGTTTCGTTTGGTGGGGTGAGTCTTTTTGTAATATTTGGTGGGGTCATGACCATTGTACCAAGTCTATTGGTATGAAGTCTAAAGGTGTCAACACTGACTTCAGCTTTGGTATCAACTCATCTTCCTCCACCTGCATTCTTCCCTTTTGGCCTTTGGAGGTCCGTGAGGCCGAGGAGGATGGATGTGCTTTACTAGGAACTTTTTGGGGGAAGAGTTGGTTGTTTCAACTGTGCCTGGAGGATGCCATTGACTTACTTGACAATATTCTAGGCCATCCAATTGTGGAACTTTTGATCCTTCTTACTGGAAACTATTTTCCATTCCTTTTCCTCTCTACATTCTATGGTGGAAACATATGCCACTTGTGCTGGTGGCGGGCCCAACTTAACTTTCCCGAAATCCACCATCTTTTTTAGGAGATCCTTGAAGACAAATAATTTATTGATGGTGTTTCTTAGTATCAAGTGATATGAACAATAATTAAGATGGTCTTCAAGACCCACTTCATTAGATCGCTTTGGATCTGGTAGCCGAAGTAAGTTATAATTCCTGGGAGCTATGAAATAGTCGCAGACCCAGTCATCTCAGAACGAGTAAACTTTATTTCTTTATTCTTATAATTGATTTATTTTAGCACTATGTCACTCATCCTTCCAAGACGGGGGGTGGATTTTGGCATCCAGGGGGTCCCGCATGGTTTAGTAGGGGCCTCACAACTGGAGCTTGTGTTGGGGGTGGCATAAGCATGAAAAAAGCCACTTTATCTTTTTCCATTCTTTTCCCAGGGGTTGATGGGGCCACATAGGACTTAAGATTAGTCTGTTTCAAGGAGTCTTCTATCCTTTTGGAAATTGAAGATAAGCCTCTGAACTCACTTGTGTACTTCACTAGTATGATCAGTGTTTGCAATTCATCCTAAAGGTTATTGATGCACAAGGCGACCATCTCATCCTAGGGATGCGGCTGGTTCAGGGAATATGTCAGGCCTTTCCATCTGGCGATAAAGTCTAAGAACCTTTCATTCTCTCAATGTTTGAAGTTCATGAGGTCACTGACCGTCGTCTTAGGTATCATTGAACTGAACTAGAAGATGAACTGTCACTGAAGATCCTCCCAGCCTGTTATTGAATGGACTGGGAGACTAGTATACCATACGAAGCCCGAGCCTTGCAGGTTTTGTACAAAGTACCTAAGTTTTACTGCTTCTTATTTCTCCAAAGTAACCATCATGGGGTCACAATAAGAGGAATAGTGCCTTAAATGTTGTTCCAGGTCCCCTGAACCATTGAATACTGGGAATACGGGGTTCCCAAAGTTTGGCAGTGGCAGAACATTTCTCACCCACTTGGGGTAGGGTTTTCGCTCTGGATGTAATGATTTGTGCTGCCCCTATATGGATTTTAATCAAGATGTTAATTGATTGGTGGTGTTCAATATCCCTTTAGGCATATCCTATCAGGCTTGATCTTGGGTTGGTACAGTAGGTGCCAAGACTGGGCGTGCCGGTGCAGCTGTAATTTGCGGTGGATACTCAGAGGGGGGGGTCTTGATATCCTTACTGGTTCGAGTTGAACGGACCTCCTAGTTTGGCTTCATTCACCAGGATAAGTTCATATGGAAAGGGAGCCTATTCTAGGAGCACATGCTGACAATCCGCAGGGGGAACACATCCAACAAGGTGGCTCCCTCGATGCAGATTAGCATTAATTCACATGATCTCTTTAATTTCTTTCTCCTTCTTGGAAAACCTTTCCTAAAGGGTGAGGGATTAATTCTCTATGTGAGGAGGAGGTTGGTATTGGATGACCTTGGATTTTTTCTTCTACTTGTTAGAGTTTTGTGGGGGAGGTAACGACAGATTAGCTGAAGGGGCGCCTAGATTAAGGACCACTCTCTGGTTTCGAGTATGAACACCATCAGTCTCAGTGTGGGATTCCTCTAGGAGGGAACCATTTTCCTTTGCTTCCCCTCCCTCCGCATCATTTTTGGTGAGATCTGGGAAGTTGACGTTTACCACATTCACTGAGGCATACCGCATTGGGGGTTGCGTACCTAATGCCGAATATTAGCAAGGATTTTTGTTCCCTTTGTTGTACTTTCTCCTTCCATTCTGTGGTATTATTAGGGTATCTTGAAAAATATTTCTTCGAAGAGAGCCCTGGTCTAACCTCATAACACGCCTTTGTCTCAAAGGGTGAGAAACATGAGAAAGGGTGGAACAAGTAGCTCCTATTTCCATCATTTTTCCTAGATGGTGGAAGACAAATATTCGATGTGCAGAGATTTGATGTAAAAATTACCCCAACCCGGTAGGCTGGGGTTTTTCCTGTTCTTCTAGTGATGCACTATAGCCTGGGTTTTTTGTTTTATAGGATAATTTTGATTTAAAAATCCCCCCAAACCTATGGGATGGGGTTGTTCCCATATTTCAGTGGTAGCTTCTATTATTGCCACATTTTCAAATTCACATACTCTCACACAGGTGTGGGATGATTATGGAATTAGGTTTACATGAATACTATGGTCCTTTGAAGATGTGGGACCAATGAATGCACGTGAGAATTATACCACAAAGAATAATTCCATATTTGAAAATAATATCCCACGATTATCAACTTATTTTTTACCAATGTCTTTGAAGATTTTAAGTTGAAGATCTCATACATTCAAAGCATAGATCCTATCGGCATATCACAAGGGATTTTAACGTGCAAACAGTCTCATCCACATCTATAAAAGGAGTCCCTCGACCGATCGTGGTGTTGAAGATATTGAGAAAGCTCTCATTTCTCCATAGAAACAGAGCACCAATCAGAGGTTCCATTCAACTCTTATATGCGAAGGAGTAGAGATACCATATGCGTTAAACAAGTGCATTGCACTCTTGAACCGTCCTTGTAAAGAATGTAAGACTAAACTCTCTTTGTGTGAAGAATAATCACATACACGCAACAGGTTCTCACGAACACTTGTTGTGTTTCATGAAGGTAATTTCTGTGGATACAAAAATGGTAAAATCACACCCTTGTTGTACTCTATGAAGAAAAAAACCACTAAACCTCTTGGTTTCATGAAGAAGAACCACACATACTATATGTAGAAGATCGGTGCACTACCTGCATGAAGAAGAAGACTCATGAGCCCCTCTATTTCATGAACAGAAGAAGAACAACCTCTGGGACTCATGTTTTCTTGATAAGAATAAGGAATGAAGATTACATGAAGGTAGTAAGAACATATACCCACACACTTGTGAATTTATCACATCAGAACCAAGTTCAAGTAAAATAAGAGTTAGGAAAGAAGAAGCCTGAGGCATCGTGTTTTTACAAAGGATAAAGAAGAATACATGCATGCATAGAGGCTTTGAGAAATATGTGAGATAGTGCACATATACACTACCACTTGAGGAGAAGCAGAATCTAGGCACACACAAACCATATAACCTTTTGGGTTTGTGAATAAGAATAATAAGGGGATACACCTATGTGATTCATTCTTGGATTTGTGCTTAAGAGGATTTAACTAAACAATGAGTGTTAAAAGGAAGAAAGAGAAGTGAATTATGGGTTTCAAAAAATATAACTAAAAAAATATATATCCAATAAATACATTTAACATGTAAATTAATTGTGTTCATATTGAGAAAGAAGGAACACTGTTAAAATTATTTGAGTTGATGCATGAAAAACACACATTCAAACTAAAACATTGATTCAAGTGAATAGTGCGTGTTTGGGTTTATAAGAAACAAAATTTACATGCATGAAATCATGCATAAACGTATGAAAATGTGTGTAGACTTTGAGATACCCAATAAAAGAGGTATTAAATGTCATGCAACCCAAGCATGAAGTGAATGAGTGTTGATACTAAAGCCAGGGTAGATTTGAAGAAGATTTTATAAACGAGTTGACAGTGATTGAGTATTTAGAACAGACATAGATGACCTAGTGAAAGATCACTCTTGCCTATAAATATTCTTTAAGAGTTTGTGTGCATAAATTATACACACAATAGTGTGTTTGGGTCTTCCTCAGATGAAGAATGAATTAAATGATCATTGTTACACTAAGGACTAATAAGGAAAGGTGATCGGAATTATTGAGCATGGCCAAAGGACCTTACCAAAGGCTGTTGAAGATTCTTAAAGAGATATGTGAGCATATGTCATCCAGATATCCCCTAGGAAAATAGAATCAGATCACCTACAATGAATCAAAGAATACTCAAAGAAGGAAGCTGCTCATATGACTTAAGAGTTGGAAGAAAGCTATGTGATTCAGGGAGGAGAAGAAGTATTCAGTGGGACTCTAGAGCAGGCCAGTGGACTTTGGTTACACTGTGGGAATCCATATAAATACCCTCATATGGGACTCAATATAGATACAATGGGATATATATTGACCATTTTAATTGATAATAATATTATAGTGGAGAATTTGTGTTGGGGATAATAACCAACACATCAAGGAGTAGGTCTTTGAATTGAACCTTGAAAATCCTTGTGTTCAGTGCCTTTATATTTAAAAAATCATTTGAGTTAAGGCTAAGAGACATAATAAGAGTGGATCGAGGCTTTAACCAACCATATAGGTTTAATTGAGAAGAATCAATTTGTAAAAAGTTTAAAGGGATCACTGATTCGCCACCTCCCCCTCTCAGTGATTCACACTGATCTGGACGCATCAATTGGTATTAGAGGGAAGTTCACCTCTAAAATATACAAGGGAGTATTTATGAAGTTAAGATTTCAATAAATGAGTGAAAAACTCAAATAAAGATATCTTCCAAGACTCATAATAATAGAAAGAAGAAACATGCAATAAATATGAAGAAAAAGCTTACTGCTAATGGGGTGACACCTTCTACTAAAGGCAATCTAAAAGGTTCAACATGTGAAAACTCCTTTTATTATTATGCGTATAATTAAGCCTTTTCAAGCTATAATGATGATAGATCAATTAGTGATCTTAAGTCTTCACTCAAATATCAACTAAATAAAATCCCTAGAGAAGTGGCAAGACATATTTCCTAGTTAGTTCTCTTTAAGATAAAAAATTATAGGTGGAAGAAGAAGTTGATGCCATGGAAGAGGCATTGGATAAAAGGGTTGACATATCAAACACTATCTCAAAACATTTTAAGTAAAAGGAACAAACTTTTTCTGTAAACACCCGTAAATTTCAGGGAATTTTTTTTCTTAATTTTCTTTGAAATTTTTATCTGTTGAGATCTTCTTGATGGGTTACTTGATAACTTAGGTATATGTATGGGCATATACCTAAGTAGAGGTTATCTGTTGAGATCTTCTTGATGGGTTACTTGATAACTTAGGTATGTGTATGGGCATATACCTAAGTAGAGGTTATCTATTGAGATCTTCTTTGTGGTTATCCTTGTTGGTTTTAGAGAGACCTTGAGGGTCTCGGGGTCCCTACTGAGTATCGTTATACTCACCCTTGCACGGGCTATGCCCGCACCTTGTTGTGTTGGTTACAGAAGACGGGCAGTGCTGACAGAGGCCGAGTGTTCAAGGACTGGAGGGTACCCGGAGGTGGACCACACGACAAGTTAGTATCTGGAGGAGGACTTCACGGCGAGACGACACACGGAGGTGGTTGACGGGCGAGAGCGTTGAGGAGTCTATATGTACCTACCCTTCAGGTAGGATCCGTGGCGGACGATCCAGGAGCTGCGCTATCTATACCTACCCTTCAGGTAGGATCCGAGGAGGACGACCCAGTAGCTGCTTCCTTCTTCCAGCTATTGCCTTTTTCTGTTGTACTTTTGTTCAGTTGTAGTTGTACTTTCTTTTGGGTTTTTATTCTGTCCCATTTACTTTTCAGCACTTCTCTTGTACTTAGTGTTTACTTTTTCCGCTTGCTTACTCTGTGGTGCTTGTTTTCTTTTATAAAGGCAATGACTTCCTAGTTATCGGGATTTACGCCTTTGGTTCTAGTCGCCAGCCCCTGGCCAATGGAAGGCGGGCATGGGGTAGTCACGACACGGGCCCCGAGGACAGGTCGTGACATTTTCTCTTTGTAATGAAAGATATTATGAAGCTACTAAAGAATTTCAAGGAAGCATTTGTGAGAAAGAATTAATTGAGATGGTATTTGTAGTAGGTTTCCATGCATTGGAAAAGTTTCACAATGTTTATATGGTTGTCAAAGATGATCAACTGGAAGACAAAGAAAACAAGGCAAAGGAGCTTGAAATTTCTTTCCAAGAATTAAATTATTTTCATGAAGAATGAATGATAAAGCTGAAAGAGAATTAGGAAAGTAATATAAGATCAGTTGAGGATGAGAATAACTCCATCAACATGAAGTGTCAAGATCTGGAGGTGAAATTAGAGAATCATAAATTACTACAAGATGGAACTTCCCAGATAGATGGATAAGATATGTTTCCACTCAAGTTTTTATTGAGAAATATTTTTACAAAAGGACTATTAGATCATCTTCTTATCCAATGGAAATATCCTTCAAGAAGAAGGTATCCCATAACCTAGTTATTTCTGTTTCAACTAATGCAATTTCATCAGCAAGTACAGGTTTAGAGTTAAAATATGGAAATATGTGGATTGATAGAAATTTTGATACATCTGTAAAAAATTCATGGATGGATACTGGAATGATTAATAAGAACAAACTCAAAATTGATTCTCCAAATAAATAAAGATAATTCTAGACAACAAAGCACTTAATCTAGAAAAGATAATACTATAAGAAATAGAAGAATATTTATTGGCTTTTATTGGTTTTGTTTGAAGTTTGGGAATCAGGATAATGTTTGCTGGAATAATGTTTCATCATATGAAAATTATTGAAGGCCTAAATCTATGGAAAGTAGATGTAAAGAAATGAAGCATCCTTCAAAGCTAAATCAGAATACACATATAAATAAGAATCTTCCTATCAAAAATAGAATTGAATATCTTGAAGACTTTTGTGATAATTGAAATAGAAGTGGTCACAGTTATGATGAGTTCTGGTTTAGTCCAACCATGCAGAATGCATATGAGGATAAGAAGAAAATTCCACAACAAATTCAGAAGAAAGGAACAATATTTGGAAAATATTTAATTGGGAATACGCAAAACAATGAAGTCAAAAAAATTGTGAAATAAACTATTCCTAATAAGAAGCTTGAGTTAGACTCCATGAATTTCATATCAACAGAGAAAATATTATTCTACTATGGAAGGACAGGTCATACAATGGATCACTACAAATAATTCATGGAAGTGAATGGAAGCAAGATGAAATTGAAAGAAGAATCAATCTAGATAATGATAGGATTTATTGAAGACATTATTAGAGATAATTTTGATAAGTTTCCGAAGAAAGGTATCTGGAAAACATTGAACAATACATGTGGAAGCTCCAAACCAAAATATGTTAAGGAGTGTTTCTTTATCTAGACTAATCAATTGAAAATTTATAGAGAACTACATAAGGATGAAGATGAAGTACTAGATAAATAAAATGCAAAGGGGCAACATATCATTCCACATGAAAATAAATTCGAATTTCATGAGAGGTTGTCAGTACATGACAACACAAGTGTCTCACAAGTACTGTGTGGAAGGTGAAAGTATGATGGACATCATGAAAAAAAATGTATAACTATTTTTCCAGGTCAAATGGAGATGTTGAAAATTGAAAAACATGCAACAGTGGAAGCTACTTCACTACTGGAAGAAGTAAAGAAAAATAACCCACACAAGTTAATGGTGAATGGAAGTAAAGGTTACATTATCACAATGAAAGATAACAGTATCAAATGGGGAGGAGACACGAGCATGAAGAGTACCAAACAAATTAGAGCTACAAGTAAAGGAGTTCTTGGTTTGAGAGAAAATTCTCAACCTTATTACTCCTATTATGAAGATCACATTTGTTTCATATTATCCCTTTATATTTTCTTCATATACGTGTGCTTAAATTGTAGTTAATTGAAGGTGAAGGTCATTCTCAATATGAAATTGGATGAACAAAGTGAAGAAAAATAAGTTGGACTCATTATTCATGATTTGATAACTTCTTGAAGTGTTCTATAGTAGAAGATTATCAACATGAATACCTTGAAGATTATCTGATGATATTTTCTACCAGGATGAATCAAAGGGATTGTACCCCTTGAGGGGGTTTAAATATAAAGGAGATAATATCAATAATTATTTCATGAAAAATCTTCAAATTCATAGCATCTTAAGAAGATAAAACCTAAGGTACTCCAATCACACTTTCATCCCTAGTTCTTAACTGTATTTATGATATCAATTAAGTGGAGTGCTTTATTGATGACAATATGGGATGAAAGGAGGAGATTTATCTTTGAACATGAACTTTTGAATATGTTTTGTAAAGTATGTGTAAGATTTTTCATTTCATTGATAAATCGGATGATCTTTACTCCCTTGGTTAAGAATTGATACACACTCTGAGCATGATTTCACATGTACTGTTGTTTATAGACATCATTGAAAACCTTGTTCATAACTATATTCTTTTCTACATCGATTTATCCCAAGTAGACTTAGAGTTGATTAACTAAAGTTTCATGATATGTGAACCATGTGACATCATTCCTCTCTAAAAAATATTCAAGAAGATATTATTTAAAGGGAGGAGAACATGTTTTTGAATAGACCCCCACTAAACCTTTGCATTTGGTTTCCAATAAGGGGGAGAAAATATTGGCACACATATTGACCCATAAAAAGTGTTCTTAGGTGATATTGACAAAAAAATAAAAGATGGAGATTTTTTAGCATAGTGTTGCATTTTTTGTCAATAAGGTTTCAATGTGTGTATGGAAAGGTAATGATTGAAGTTGTGATCATGATTGAAGTGGTGGTGCTTAAATTAATTTTGTTGACTCACTAAATTTCCCACTTTGATTATGATGATGTTTTTCCATAGATAATGGCACTTATAGAAATTCTATTTGAAATTGGATGCCATGATTGATCATTATCCATAACAACTATGATGATTGATTGAACTGATAATAAGTTCCAAGAAATATGTCAATGAATGAAACTTTGTTACACTATTTGAAGAAGGCCATGCAATACTTGATTTCATGAAGCATTTGGAATTTCAATCTACTAGTTTCTAATTAGATGAAGTTTGAGAAAATGAGATGATTAATGGTGTTGATCTTAAATGTTTAAGATGTGTTCAAAAAGGGTTTTCACAATGGTTAAATTGAAGTGGCTTGGGATTCTAAATTTAATTGGCTACATATTTCATGTTGAATTCCATAATATGTATATTTGGTTTTATATGGGGTTTATACGAAAATTATGGGACTTTGGCCAGTAACCTAGCCAACCAAACAGGGAAGCAGCTCGCACAATAGGAGTGGGTGACTGAGCTTGACCCTAGCCATTTAGCCAGCGTGACAAGCCATAGTCGAGTGTATGGGGAACACATGAGCACCCACAGAAGTACATAGAAGATAAATGTGGAGCACCACCATGTGGGGACGCATGGTGACAAGGCATAGGGTGGTCACAGAGTGTTTCCGCAAGGACAACATGGTAAGGGGAGGTACCGTGGAGGGGGAAGGAGTATTTTGATGGTATGGTGGAGCGACTTGATATTTAAACCGCAATGAAGCCACATATTTATTTCTATGTGGTACAACATTTTAAAAACATTGAAGAAATCCCCACCATCCATTTGAACTCATGAGAGATCATGACCGCATAACTCACCCTATGTCACACGATCTAATCCATATCGTCCGTATCTGATTTGAGCTGATCTAATGGCTGAGGATATTTCATGCCTTCGTCTTTAACATCTGATCATATGATGCAAACCAACATGTCAGAGATAAAGACAAGCCTCCTTGATCAATCTTCGACCACCATTGATGCTCAAAACCACTGCATGAGAGTTGTCTAGATGTCACAAACACATTCATGCAATTCAATTTTCATTCATGTAACACAACACAAATATCATCCATGGCTGAGAGAAAATGAAGTTTCTAAGGCCTCACTAGCCATTCAATGTTTGGATAAATTATTTTCATGCCTTTATAAATGCTTGCACGTGAAGATTATACTAAAAATAAGAAGTATATGTTAAAAAATAATATCCCATGATTCTTGACTTATCTTTTTTCCACAGACTTGAAAATTTTAAGTCGAAGATCTCATACATTCAAAGAATCAATCCTCTCATTATATCACAATGGATTTGAATGCGCAAACATTTTCATCCACACCTATAAAAATAGTATTCCCTCAAAAAATTGTGGTGTTGTAGATATTGAGAATGCTTGTGTTTCTCCATAGAAACATAACACCGATCAGAGGTTCCATGAAGCTCAACTATATGAAGGATCATAGATCCCATAGGTGTACAAAAAGTTAAATTAACCCTTGAACCATCCCTGTGAAGAGGGGAAGACTTCACTCTCTCTATGCGAAAAAGAATCACATACAGGCAACAGGTTCTCTTGAACTATTTCTATGTTTAGTGAAGGTAATTTTTGTAGATACACAACTGGTGCAATCACACCCTTATTTTAATCCGCAAAGATATAAGAAAATGAACTTCTTGGTTCTATGAAGAAGAACTGCACATACTGTGCATAGAAGAACTGTGCACTTCTTGCATGAAGAAGAAGACTTGTGAGCCCTTCGGTTTCATGAAAAAAAGAAAAAAACCCTCTGGGACTTCATGTTTTCCTGAGAATAAGAATGAATGAAAATTTAATAAAGGTGGGAAGTATATATACCCATTTACTTGTGAATTAAACACATATTAACCAAGTACGAGGAGAATAAGTGATATGAAAGAAGAAGCCTGAGGCCTCGTATTTTCACAAAGGATAAAAGAGAATACATGCATGTTTAGAGGCTTTGAGAAATCCATGAGACTGTGTACATAGAAACTTCCACATGAGGAGAAGTAAAATCAAGGCACAAAAAAATCATATACCCATTTAGGTTTGTGTGCAAGACGAATAAGTGGATACACCTACATGATCCATTCTTGGATTTGTGCTTAATAGGATTTAACTAAACAGCGAGTGTTAAAAGGAAGAAAGAGAAGTGAAATTTGGGTTCCATAAAATATAACTAAACATATATATATCCATGTAAGACCATGAACATGTCAAGGAATTGTGTTCATATTGAGAAATAAGGAACAAATTGAAAAGTATCTGAGTTGATGCATGACAAACACACATTGAACCTAAACCATTGATTCAAGTGAACAGTGTGTGTTCAGGTACACAAGAAACACATTATACAAGCATGAAATCGTGCATAAACATATATACATGTGAGAATTATTTTAGATAACCAATACAAGAGGTATTTAATTCCATGAAACCCTTGCATGAAGTTAATGAGTATTGATATTGAAGTTGTGGAGAAGTTGAAGAAGATCTTATAATCGAGTTGAAAATGATTGAGTATTCAAGATAGATGGAGATGAAATAGTGCAAGATCATACTTGCCTATCAATATTCTTGAATAAGTTCTGTGTATTATTTATACACACACTAGTGAGGCCGGGTCTTCATCAGAAGAAGAAATAATAGCTTGAGCATTGTTACACTGAGGACTAATTAGGAAAGGTGATCAGAATTTTTGAGTAAGGCCAACAGACCTTACCAAAGGCAGTTGAAGATTATTGAAGAGATACACGGGAAAGTGTGATTTAGAAATTCTATGGGGAAAGAGAATCATATCATCTACAGTAAATCAAAGAGAACTCAAATAAGGAAGATTCTTGTGTGACTCGAGAGCGATAAGAACACTGTGTAGTTCAGGGAAGAAAAGAAGTGCTCAGTGGGACTCTGGAGAAGGCTAGTGTACTCTGGTAACACTGTGGGGTGCAGTATAAAGAAAATCTTGTGGGACTCAAGATAGATATAGTGGGACTCTATATCGACCATTTTAATTGATAATAAGATTATAGTGGAGAATATATTTTGGGTAGAATAACCAACACAACAAGGAGTGGGTCTTTGAATTGAACCTTGTAAATCCTTGTGTTCAGTGCATTTATATTTACAGAAACATTCGAGGTAAGGCTGAGAGACACAAGAAGAGTGAATCGGGGCTTTAACGAGCCATAAAGGTTTAATTGAAAACAATAAATTTATAAAAAGTTGAAAAGTATCATAGATTCAACCCCTCCCCCTTTCAGGGATTCAAATTTATCTAGGCAATTCATCAACAACCACTTAAGCACTTGGACAGAGGGAAGGTGTATACAATCACAACTACTAAATTGGGTCATGAAAATATAGTGGTGTAAGGTAAACTCATCATCAAATTAAGAAATAAAAATTCCCTATTTGATTCAGGTTCTTCCCTCTCATTTATATTTCGAAAGTTTTATAAGATCATTAATAATTATATATTGAATTATCAGTGAAAACTCTTAGAATTACTATGATTTTGTCCCATGTTAATAATTTCTATTCAAATGAAAATTATTGGAATTTTCTTCCTCAAAATATTATTATCCTCCCTTTAGTAGAATTTGATTTGATCTTGGCCATATCTTGGCTCTATAAATATATATACCATACTAATTACAGTAATAAGGAAATAAAATTTAATATCCGAGACCAACCTATGATCATATATTAGTGCAAGGATAAATATGAATTCAACATGGGAATTAGTTACATTATATGGGTATTAATACCCAATCATAAGGGACATTAACCTCAAGTTTATTATATATTTTGTGCTACAATTGAAATTACACACACACACACACCTCTCACCCATAGGCTAGAAGGGGGGTCATAGCTCCCCCCAGGGGTTATCCTCCTATAAATATATTTATTTGTTTATTATATATAGTCCTGAAAACACATAGTAGATAGCCTTTGGCCCCCCATGAAGTTATCTTGGAATAAAGGTCCTAGTCACTATAGGGAAAAGGCTGACAATAACCATCCAAATGGACTTATTATTCCTTCCCTCATCTACTGCAGTAGAGACCTCTGCCCCTTTAATTTTTGTGGCCCTTGTCTCCCACCTATCCTAGTGTCTAATTTAGATATTTGTCCCATGTCAACCACAAATTCCTATGCATGTGCTACACACCTAAGTCCATGTTGTTTCCACCATTTCATCACTACCCCCATTCCATTGTTTTATAATCATTGTGACTGTAATCACTTTTTCCTATGTTGCACACTTGCATCCATATCATCACCATCATCAGTTCACCACCCAGTCTGGCCATCGAGACCATCGCCCCACTCATGACTACCTAAAATCACCCTAGATGAAGTCAATTGCTAGAATTGGAACCACTCCCACCATCTAGTGGGGGTTTTCCTGCAACATGCCATCCATCATGCTGGAGTCATTCGACACCATCCAAACAAGCCTCCGCCTCCAATTAAATTACGAGAAAAAAGATGTAGTGGATTAGATATGAAACCTAGCTACCCAAGAGATATGTATTATATAAGGAACACAAACCACCAAAGCATAACCCCATCCTCTCAAGAGATATATAGTATGATGTGGAACCTCAAATGAATACAGATAAATTCAATTTTGAGGGAATTCTTACTATGAGGGAGAGAAAATTTTTATACTCTTTCCTAAGATAGTGAGGTTGATATCTCATTTTAAATTACATCTTGATTGATGAATATGATAAGTATATACTCAACTATTTTAATTAGTGATAGATATTAAAATTTGGAGGAAACAATTTATTTAAGGGGTATAATGTAACATCTTGAAATTTTATTATAAATTCACCTTTAAAAAAGATTATGTTGAGTAGCTTATTTAACATGAAAAACTGAAGTAAATTTAACAGTGATGTATTTTATTATAATTAATGATAAATATAAATACATTAGAAGTATACAATTTGAAACACCACTATGAAAATTATAATGAGTACAACCTTAAGAAAATAAAAAGCATTTTAATTTATAGATATGATTTGTTAAAAAACATATATTATAAATATTTATAAATTATTATTTATTAAATAATGATTTTATGTGTTATAATACCAATAAATTGATAAAATTTTAATGGTTAGATGATAATTGACTAATTTTAATTGTATGTGATTAAAATCCATTAATACTAGAAAGGATATTTTTCAAAGAACTATTTCAAAGTGTTTTACATTTTAATCTCAAATTATATTGATCACTTTTAAAGAATTATTCCAATAAAATATTTTAATGTACTAAAAAATATGTTAACACTCCTTTATTTAGTAATTTATATTAAATAATATTAAGAGCACTTAAAGTTTAAAAATTTATTTTTTAAAATAAAAAACATTTTATTATTATATATTATATTTTCATTTAAAAGATAAATTTAAAAAAATTTAGAATTTAAATTTTCTAGAATTAAATTATTTATTGGACTAATAATGTAAAAAAATTCTAATGTTTTATTTTTATGATTTTTCTGAAAAGGATGGTTTTCTGGGTGTATAGTAAAAATACTTTTTTTCTAAATACCATAACTTTTATGACATAGTAATGATGTAAGTAGTATTTAAAAAATTGCGTAACATTTTTATCAAAAAATATGTATTCATTTAGTAAAATATTGATTTTAAAAATAATTTGTCTAATCTATAAACCTATGTATGAAATTTTAGAACCTAAGTTATTTTTTATTCTAATAAAAAAATATTTTTATTTATTTTCCTTTAATTAAGTTTTAACAAGATTCCATTCAATTTTGGCTTGGTTTGAAAGAAAATTACCATCATTTATTTTATCATAATCTAATAAATTTCATTGATATTAATATTATTCATATTTTTCTTCCTAAATAAGTATATATTCAATTTTTTTACTTAAAAGTAAAATTTTTCTGAAAAAATGTTTCCTGCATTTTACATTTTTCGGTTAAGATTAATTTTTATAACTTTTATAAATTTAATAAAATAAAAATTATTTCATACTTGGAATAAGAATTTATAAATTAATTAATAAGAATAATTTTATTTTTAATCTTAAAAATATTTCACCAAGGAAAAATTTAGTCATCATGGTACAGGCTAAAATTGGGTAAAGGTGGAAAATCAAGATGAAAATACCTAAAATATCCTATAAATTTATCTTTAAATGATTTCATGATGGATTTATTTACCTCCTCTAGTATTTTATTCCTTATTTGTAAAACTTGTATCTAGTTTCCTTGAAAATGAATTTTCCTTATATATTAAGTAATAAGTATTTATAAAAATGTCACTCCTCACATATATAAATGGTTCCCTCCACTACCCCTTAAAATATACATATAGAATTTTAATTCATAACCATAATATACCAAATTTAATTCATTAATAATCTCTCCCACATTAGGAATTTTTTTCCCCGATATATTTCTCAATTTCCGTCAACACCAAGAAGGTTTCCAAGAGAAGATACGATTTCTTCTTTGTAAGTGATAACAATAAATCATTCATTTTAATTTATCTTCTTAAAAAAGCTATTATAAATTATTTTCTATCATTTCTATAAAATATAAATAATATCATTGTAATTTTTTAATTATTATATCATTAAAAAAATCACTTCATAATTGTACTCATCCATTAACAATTGTATGTTCTTGTTTGGGTCAGTTTAACCAAAAATATGAATGATGCACTAAATTCATATCATGGATGGCTATGGAAACATTATTAGTGGTATGATATGATATTAATAATTAATTTTTTTGTTCTATAATGGAAATATTATGATTTAACTCTTTATTAATATATGACATTTTATTCATTAAAATTTACTAAAACAAGTGAATTGTGGAGATCTTCTTGGAGAATTGTGCCTGAAAATACCTTGGAATGGACCTAGAAAGTAATAAATCATTATTTAAATTCTATTTTAGTACCTTTATTATTATTTAGATGATAAATTCATGGACATTGAATGATGACTGAACTCATTATTTTGAAACTGACAAGGAACTGTTAAAATCGATGATCAATATTAATTAAATATAAGTAATAACTATTTAATAAATTAATATAAAATATTAATATAACTGGTAATAAATATTATTTATTTTCTTAAATATATATATATATATATTGATACTATGATAATTAAAAGTGATGTTAGAGCATGTCTATACAAGTTGGAATCCAATATCAGGGTTTTTTCTACTCAATTTCATTTTCATGGGTCATAAAATTTCCTACTTGAATATGCTCTTATTAGTTTATTTTATTCTATAATTTCTATATTTTATATGTTTTATTTATGTTTTTATCTTGGAAAATCACATTTTTATATCAAAGTCTTCTTCTATGATGGATTTCATTCTCTATAAATATATAATGTTGTTAAGAATAATTCTCATCCTTTTTAATAGTTCTTTTTCCTCCATGTCTATACTCTTTCATGAATTTTATTATTATTATTATGAAATAAAAAATACGTATTTTGTTATATATTCCTCATATATATAATTATCAGTTTTTAAAAATAATATTTTCAACTCTTTCTCTTAGATGTGTTTTTTCTTTAAAACAACCTATAAGCTAAAAAGGAACTTCTTTTCACACTTTTTTATATTTATCTTATACTTTAAATTTATTTACATGAAATTAATTTATTTTAAATTTTTTTTTGGGTATTGTTATAAATTGGTGTTTTATAAATCCTTACTTTTACATTATTGAAAATGTATTTTAAAAGTGACATGTAACTTTGCATTTTTCTGTAATGATAAAAATGATTTCTAAAAACTACATTTAATGAATTAGCTTCCATTTTACTCTCTACCTCCAAATTATCTACTTATTATTGAAAAAATTTAGTGATAATAATATAAATGATTTGATTTTCATTTTGGGAGATTGAATTTTGGGTAACAATTGATTTACTCTTGATGTCAGGTTGTGTGATACTATTTAGAAATGATGTGGAAACCATTTTATTTCAATTTTTTTCATGATATTTAGTATGATTGATTTTATGTGTCCCACATATAAATTTTTTATCAATATTTTATTTATGGGTCCCTTATATCCCTATAATTCATTATGTAAATCTTTATATCTCATTAGATAATAATGTTATGTGTAGGCTTGATTGGGTTTTCTCACAAATGATTAGACATGATTATGGATAGATATATTTACATCCTTATGCATGGGTATGATTATGTTTAGATATGATCACAAAATTATGCATGAAACAATATTAAGGTTAGTTATTTTTCATAATGTTATGATTTCATATACTTATTATTATGCCATATTTCTATGTTTTACCACATTCCAATATTGTGTTCCATAGATCTGGATTATTCTCTTATGTTTCAACATTCTTATGTCATCATATATGTTTGATTTATTTTGAGGTTATATATTCTTTGATCAGGTCTTATGGGAAACTCCGATGATTCGAGGATTGTTTTAATCAAATATTTCTCTCAAACTCATGTTTCATTAAGTACTTATGATCTAACTCTTTCTTGACTTGATGAATTCATTTTTCCTTACTAAGAATGTGAGGTCATCCCTTCTTATATTTTCCTATATCTAGGAAATTATATACTGGATTATGTTTTGAAGGAAGTCTTATGTGAAGAAATTTAGGGGATATATTGAAGATAAAATGTGTAATAATTTATTTATGTAATTAATATAAAATGAAACTAAACCATTGGGTTTTGGGATTTTGTGTTTATATATGATGTAAAAAAATTAAATTATGTAAATTATGTAAATTATAACAATGTTATGAAATATTCAACTCATTTGGTTTTAAATCTAGTGTTTAAAGAGTATGGTTTTAGCACTGGATCGAGTAGTGTAGCTATGGAGTGCTTCAGGATACCTCTCTTATTCTTATTTAATAAAATTTATACTTGAAATATTCAATAGTAGTAGTTTCAGCCACTCATTATTTCCCTCCCTGTTAAAATATTATTTCACTGATAAAATCATATGATAGAACATTTTTATTTCACACACTTTGATATTTTATGATATTCGAATGCAACACTTCATCGGTATGTCTTTCTCTCTATTTCTTTGACCATTGGGATATTCGAAAGTAATAGGTTGATATATTTTTTTTATTTCTTATTTGACTAAAAATATTCTTTATAGACTCATTAAGAAACCTATAAATAATATTATATAATGAAAATATGGAAAGTACCTTTATTTAATCATCAAAATCTTTATATTCAAACTCTCAATTTTCTACTATTCAAATATCCGATGATAATAATGAAGTAATGATCCTCTATAATATGGAAACACATATTCTCATTAAAAAATACTCAATATCATTTTAGGATCTTCTCATATATCCACAATCTTCTCATTTATCTTAGCCTAAAGACTCAACTTTTTTTCTTTCCTTTAAGACTCAAAAAATCCTTCTTTTCCATTTCTATGTATGTATGCTCACATAAAAATATAAATGAAGTGTAAAGATCCAGATCACAGTGCACTCTTATTATTCAATTCTATACACCAATCAAGACTTAAATCATGACATGACACATGGCATAAAGAAATTTATTCACTGAAAAAAATATACAGTGATCATTATATCATTCTACCTTTTTATAACATAACGTTTCATTACATTTCACAAAACCAAGGATCTTTAAGGTTTAGTGTCTTGGAAACTTGGAACTTAAAACATGAAAACACAAAACATTCTTCTTAAACACTTGAAAGGATTCTCCTTATGTTCATCCTAGGTTCATTGCTGCATCTCATAACCTAGGTAAATACATCAAAAGAAAGGGTGAGCAGAAGGCCCAGTAAGGGAATCAAGGGGAAACATTTAACATGTGAACTTGAGATACATCAACAATGTCATGAAAAAGAACTTTAAGGCATGAGAAAAAAATCATGAGGCATATCATAATAAAAATAACGTATTTCATAACTTGAAGATTTGGCTAAAATATTTAATATTGACAATCATTGTTGTTTCACCAAGGTCTATCCCCAAGGTTTCATTAAAAATTACTAAGGTTATTCACCAAGGCATCGTTAGAAAAATGGTCATCTCTAGAGATTAAGTCTTTACCCAATGCATTGGAGCGCTATCAGGGTGAACCCTTAAATTTTATTTATTATCATGTGATCCACATATATAACCATCAATAATTTCATAAAAAACCCATATATCATCAAAGAAATGGGTTTCATTTCATAATCATGACGTTTTAAAAACTTCTTTAAAGACATGATCTTTATGTCACTTTAAACCAACAGAAAGGGAAAGAGGGTCTCATGTATGAAAATCCCAGAATTTAAAATAGAACATTTTGGTATATTTGTGAATACACCTTTATAAGAAATATCTTTGAGTATTCACTTAATAAAATAAATGAATTTGAGAATAAGAGGGAGACATTTTGAGACGGAAATTCAGCAGCATAACGGCTATGTTACGAGATTTTAGAAAACATTGAAAAGAGAGGGGACATGGGTCACCCACTCATAAATGTTCCATAAAATAGTAGGGCACCATAATATAAAGGATTTAAAGACATGGTAATTAAATTTGAAAGATATACCACATGAAAGGAAGAACATGAAAGGAAGACAAAAATAAGATTTCTCTTATGAAAATTCATCAGCCTAACAGCGTCACTTAAACTTCAAAAAAAAGAATTGACGAGATCAAATAGGGTATCTCATAATATGAAAATAAAATATAATTATGATAGATATATATATCATACCCCAAAATAATAAAAAGGAACTTGAAATACATGACATGAAAGTAGAACTTTAAAAAATGAGAAAGGTGAACGAATCCCTTAAAAATTCGGCAGCCTAACGGCGTCACCTAAACTTAAAAAAAATGAATTGACGAGATCAAATAGAGTCTCTCATCATATGAAAATAAAATATAAGTATGATAGATATAGAGATCATACCACAACATAATAAAAAGGAACATTAAATACTTGACATGAAAGTAGAACTTTGAAAAAATGAGAAAGGTGAACGAATCCCTTAAAAATTCGGCAGCCTAACAGCATCATTTAAACTTTCTTAAAATGAATTGATGAGAGAAAGAGGGGTTACATAATCATATGAAAATGAAAAGGTAATTAAGAGGAATATAAAAGAACATCCTCCAACATAAGAGAATGGAGCATAAAAGAAATGACATAAAAGAGATTACTTGAAAAGAAAGAGAGAGGTAGGATCCCTTACCATAAATGTAACTCCTAAAACTCAAAGGTTTGGACCTTGAGGCCTTAGGGCACCTTGGGAGGACTCATTGGGAGGTAATGAGACCATAGATTCATTGGGGGAGAGTTGGGAGTGAAAACTAAATGAGGGAAGGATGAGTATTTATAGGTAAAGTGAGGGGACAAGGCATTAATGGCCAAGGGACACCTCATTGGTGGTTTTGGAAAAACCATGGGCTTGCCCATGGTACTTTCCCATAGTATTGGCCACTTGGGACACCTCATACCTTATCATACTATTCATAAGTAGACCATATTGATTACATTCTTAACACATCATTTAATGATGTCATTAAACACCCATAACGTAAAAACTGTATTTTCACTATTCATTGAAAATTCAACTTTCTCAGAAAAATCCCAAAATTTCACCTTAACCAAAAATTGATGCTCTGATTTCAAAAATGAACTCCATTTTATAAAAAAAATTCTAAATATTTTTAATTTAATTTTTAAATAAAAACACTATTCACTAAAAATTCATTTTTTTTTTCAGAAAACTCCCCAAAAATTACCTTAGCATAATATCGATGTTTTGATTTCAAAAATAAAGTCCATTTTATAAAAATAATTTTCTAAATATTTTTAGTTTAATTTTTAATTAAAAAACACTATTCACCTAAAAAAACTAATACTTGACTAATAATTTATGAAACCGTTATTTAACCATTTTATTGAATCACATTACTTAATCAAGGTGCCTAGATTATATTAATAATTTTTTTTAAGTGAGATTACTAATCCATTTGGTCACATTACTAATCCTAAGCATAAAACCACTATTCATAATTTACTATTCATCAAAAATTAAGTTGATCTTATTATACTCTAAATTTCGTACTAAACATAATTGTAGAAGACCATTTTTTGAAAATCATTACACATTTTTAATTATTTAAGGTTTACATAAACATTTTTAAAATATCCTTTTTCTAAAACTCATAAATAATATGCATACTATATTTATCCGGACATTTGAAAATTCATTAACTTCATTAGAAGAAGAAATCAAATTTTTTATTTAAAACAAAGGATTACGCAAGGCAGTTACGGTCCCCTTACATAGCCCCTTATAACCCCAGCATAGGACCTAAGTGTAAGGTGTGCTAGGGTGAGAGAATCTGAGGGCGGCTCAGCCAACATTGCAGAAGTAGTAATTTCTTTCAGTTTGAACTTCTCACGAAGGCAATTCCGTTCTATCTTCACACGATGAAGTTCGGCTTGGGTTTGGTCCAGAGCAAAGCCCAGTGGTGGTACCTCTTTCCTATGTTCGGTTAGATGGAATTCGATTGGCCTGAGACCACTGGATGAGGCCATCAAATCTTCTTTCTATATTAATTAACCAATATCACTTGTATTTAGAGACAATAATCAAAACATTTAGTTTCCAGCAGTCATATTGACCAATGGTCATATAACAGTCAAAACCCAACGGTCTCATTTTAATTATACTCATGTTATAAAATGAAATAGTTCTATTGAGTATAAATAAAAAATAACACACAAAATTAGGAAACAAAACTTATTCAAAATTTCAGGTCGTTACAATCTTCCCCCTTAAGAAATTGCGTCCTCTCAATTTTTAAAATTAGTTTTGAAATTTCATTGAAAGTACCACATCGGAAAAGGAGTCAGTAAAACTATTATTGTAAAAGAAAGAAAGGTAGGTACAAATGTTACCCGAGTTAACCCACACTAGGATTCCATGTAGGAAAACATGGACATGGAGGAGAAAATAAAGGGTCGTGTTCTGAGGGATAGTGATAGAAAATATGATTAGGAGAAAGATAACCACAAGAAAATCACAAACTTATGATGTGTGTAAATTTTCTTTGATTACCTAGTAGGAAACATAAACCAACAATGTTTTTTTACGTTCATTTTCATAATTTTGATGAATTCATTTACTATATAGAATAAAAACACAAGGAAATATATTTACCTTCATGTAGAGTTTCATCCTTGAATAAGTTTCTACCAAAACTAATCTCTTCTCCAAACGATGAGCATTCAAAAACACTTGGTCTCATCAAAACACAAGAATCATCTTCTTGAGAGTCATGTAATCCAAAAGAGATTAACTATCAATTTCTTCTATCTTTAAACATTATCCCAAAAATGGAAAGGGTAAGATAAAAACAACTCTTCAAAAAGAATGAATCCCATAGGAAGGGAAACTACTTGTAAATCTTCAAAGTTCCATGGTACTACCCAAATTTCATCATAGACCATTCCATAAATAATTGTCTTTAAAATTACTCAAAATAAACCAAACTAAGATTGAAACCCAGTTATAAGAATGATCTCATAACATAGTCTTCCAAGATATACTTTATCATTCATCCCCAAACAACATCAACCATCCTTATCATCTTATAACAAAAGTAACTAACCTAATCACATTTTCCCCAAGATAGGTTAATCATTGCTATATGTAACCTAAATTACTATAAGTTCTCCTTAAATTCATAGATTCTTCAAAATATAAGTCAACCTTTACTCCTCAAAGAAAATACCGTAGTAATCTATTTACCTCGATCAAATAGGGTTACCAAAATAGTGAATGTCTTCCAAAATAATAATTATCTTTTAATCCCCTAATCACCTTTTTTTATGAAGAACAGCTTCACTACATCAACATGTGGTACATAATAATAGATTTTTTCCTTAATGATATAAAATCATCTTAGGTAGTGACTCGATGATCTTATAAAACATAAAAGATATGCTCATAGATCACGAACTAAAATACAACATGACATAGACAATTATTATGAAGAAGTTACATGTACTTCAGTCATCATGATCCATATTAGCAAAGGACATGAATTGTTCTCTTGTCCTCGAAGATTATTGACTCTCTTCATGCTTCTCACCCCTTCCAAGAGAGCATTTCCTTGGATAATGTCTAACTTCTCCACATTTACGACATCGAAATGTATAAGGTGTATTAGATCGAACCCTATCTCCATTCATCACATTATCCATTTTTTTAAAGCAATTGGCTACTTTATTCCCTATCTTTCAACACTTAAAACATCTCTTAGTTCCTTTGTGACATTCTCCTTGGTGCCTCTTCCCACACTTTTTGCAAAAAAGAAATTTGGTCTTCTTTCCCTTATCAACTTTATCAGATGAACATCCTTGAGACTTTGTCTTCTTCTTCCTTGATGAATTTGGGCATTCAACTAGGTACCAATTATTAATTGTGATTTTTGATAGCTGGTTTGGCATAATCATAATATGTTCAACTTGATATTTTTTTCATCTCTATCACATTAATAGGGAAATCATCACATTTCCTATCACATTGGTTGTTGGGACATGCTCTTCCATTTCCCTCCATTAAATAAGAAAAGTACGTATAATTAGGGGGCTTTAATAGTTAGCCAATAATCATGAAAAGGAAACTTTAAGAATATAAGGATAAAATTGTAGAAGAAAAGTATATCCTAACTTGTGATCCCCTAGGTTCCAATCTAGGTTATCCATGATCATATGCTCTTATCTGAATCTTTATTTTATTTTATCTTTGTTCCTTTAATAATGGTTCATACTAAGCTTATGAATTTACCAAAGAATATCCCCCGGGAGTGTCGTAACCAAGAGTGAAACAAGGACCGTTGTCGTGTACCATTTCCCGTTCGAGTCTCGCTCAATGTAGTGTTTTTGGGTTTTACCCCAATGTACATCTGTGCTAGAGCCACCTCTACCTACTCATATCCAGAAAGGGATGTATTTGCTTGGCAACCCCTTACTCAATACTCACCAAAATACCAGGAAGATTTCCTATATTTAAAATTTTCTATAGGGTTCTTTCTAGAGTTTTCATATCCTAATTTCCACAAATAACTAAACCATCCTTTGATACCAACTATAGCATCCCGCCTTTTTTTATCATAACTTTTCATTACATTTTACAAAACAGAGGATCTTTAAGGTTTAGTGTCTTGGAAACTAGGAACTTAAAACATGAAAACATAAAACATTCTTCTTAAACACTTGAAAGGCTTATCCTTATGTTCATACTAGGTTCATTAATACATCTCATAACCTAGGGACATACATCAAAAGAAAAGGTGAGCAGAAGGCCCAGTAAGGGAAACAAGGGGAAACATTTAACATGTGAACTTGAGATACATCAACAATGTCATGAAAAAGAAATTTAAGGCATGAGACCGAAATCATGAGGAATATCATAATAAAAATAACGGATTTCATAACTTGAATATATGGATAAAACATTTAATATTTACAATCATTTCCATTTCACCAAGTTCCATCCCCAAGGTGTCATTAAAAATTACCCAGGTTAATCACTAAGGCGTCGTTAAAAAAAATGGTCATCTCTAGAGATTAAGTTTTTACCCAATGCATTGGAGCGCTATCAAGGAGAACCCTTAATTTTTCTTTATTATCATGTGATCCACATATATCATCATCAATAATTTCATAAAAAACCCATATAGCATCAAAGAAATGGGTTTCATTTCATAATCATAACGTTTTAAAAACTTCTTTAAATACATGATCTTTATGTCACTTTAAACCCACGGAAAGGGAAAGAGAGTCTCATATATGTAAATCCCAGAATTTAAAATAGAAAATTTTGGTATATATGTGAATACCCATTTAGAAGAAATATATTTGAGTATTCACCTAATAAAAGAAATGAATTTGAGAATAAGAGAGAGACATTTTGAGACGGAAATTCTGCAGCATAACGGCTATGTTACGAGGTTTTAGAAAACATTGAAAAGAGAGGGGACATGGGTTACCGACTCATAAATGATCCATAAAATAGTAGGGGAACATAATATAAAGGATTTAAGAACATGGTAATGAAATTTGAAAGATATACCATATGAAATGAAGAACATGAAAGGAAGACAAAAATAAGATTTCTCTTATGAAAATTCGGCAGCCAAAAAACATCACTTAAACTTCAAAAAAAAAGAATTGACAAGATCAAATAGGGTCTCTCATCATACGAAAATAAAAGTTCAGTATGATAGATATAGATATCATACCCCAAAATAATAAAAAGTATCTTGAAAGACTCAACATGAAAGTATAACTTTGAAAAACGAGAAAGGTGAACGAATCCCTTAAATATTCGGCAGCCTAACAGCGTCACCTAAACATAAAAAAATGAATTTACGAGATTAAATAGGGTCTCCAATCATATGAATATAAAAGATAAGTATGATAGATATAGAGATCATACCCAAAAATAATAAAAAGGAACTTGAAAGACTTGACATGAAAGTAGAACTTTGAAAAAATGAGAAAGGTGAACGAATCCCTTAAAAATTCGGCAGCCTAACGGCGTCATTTAAACTTTATTAAAATGAATTGATGAAAGAAAGAGGGGGTAACTCATCATATGAACATGAAAATGGCAGTAAGAAGAATATAAAATAACGTCCTCCAACATAAGAGCATGGAGCATAAAAGAAATGACATAAAATAGATTATTTGAAAAGAAAGAGAGAGGTAGGATCCCTTACCTTAAACGTAACTCCTAAAACTCGAAGGTTGGGACCTTGAGGGGTAGGGGCACCTTGGGAGGACTCCTCGGGAGGTAATGAGACCAGATCTTCATTGGGGGAGATTTGGGAGTGAAAACTAAAGGATGGAAGGGTGGGTATTTATAGGGAAAGTGAGGGGACAGGGCATTAATGGCCCAGGGACACCTCATTGGTGGTTTTGGAAAAACCATGGGCTTTCCCATGGTATTTGCCCATGGTACACCTCACACCTTATCTTACTATTCATAAGTCGGCCATATTGATTACATACTTAACATATCATTTAATGATGTCATTAAACACCCGTAACTTAAAAACTGTATTTTTACTATTCATCGAAAATTCAACTTTCTCAGAAAAATCCCAAAATTTCACCTTAACAAAATATCGAGGCTCTGATTTCAAAAATAAACTCAATTTTATAAAAATAATTTTCTAAATATTTTTAATTTAATTTTTAAATAAATACACGATTCACCGAAAATTTATTTTTTTCAAAAAATTCCCCAAAAATTACCTTAGCATAATATCAATGTTCTGATTTCAAAAATAAAGTCCATTTTATAAAAATAATTCTATAAATATTTTTAATTTAATTTTTAATTAGAAAACACTATTCACTCAAAAAAAAAACTAATAGTTGACTAATAATTTATGAAACTATTATTCAACCATTTTATTGAATCACATTACTTAATCAAGGTGGCTAGATTATATTAATAATTTCTTTAAGTGAGATTACTAATCCATTTGGTCACATTACTAATCCTAAGCATAAAATCACTATTCATAATTTACTATTCATCAACAATTAACTTGATCTTATTAGACTCTAAATTTAATACTGAACATAATTGTAGAAGACCATTTTTTGAAAATCATTACACATTTTTACTTATTTAAGGATTACATAAACGTTTTTAAAATATCCTTTCTCTAAAATTCATCAAAAATATGCATACTATATTTATCTGGACAATTGAAAATCCATAAACTTCATCATAAGAAGAAATAAAATTTTTTATTTATAACAAAGGATTACACAAGGAAATTATGGTCTCCTTACATAGCCCCTTATAACCCCAACATAGGACCTAAGTGTAAGGTGTGCTAAGCTGAGAGAATCTGAGGGCGGCTCATCCAACATTGCAGGAGTAGTAATTTCTATCAGTTTGAACTTCTTGTGAAGGCGATTCCGTTCTAGCTTCACACGATGAAGTTCAGCTTGGGTTTGGTCCAAAGCAAAGCCTAGTGGTGCTACCTCTTTCCCAAGTCCAGTTAGATGGACTTCAAATGGCCCGAGACTACTGGATGAGGCCATCGAATCTTCTTTCTATATTAATTAACCAAGATCACTTGTATTTAGAGTCAATAATCGAAAAGTTTAGTTTCCAGTGGTCATATTGAACAATGGTTATATAACAGTCAAAACCCAATGGTCTCAATTTAATTATACTCATGTTATCAAATAAAAAAATTCTGTTGAGTATAAAAATCAAATAACACACAAAATTAGGAAACAAGATTTATTCAAAATTTCGGGTCGTTACAATCATATTTAATCTTAAATTTTACCTCTGAACAAAAAATTAATATTATTTGAAATTCATAAGGATCTTATGTATCCTTTTAAAAATTTAGTTTTCTTTTACGCATCATCAGAGTTAATCTTACATTTGCCAAATTTATTCTTATGTATTCCCTTGAATCTCAAAATTTTACTTACAAGTCATTAAAACTAAAAATAATCAGGATATAAAGCATCCATGTTAATATTATATCTCACCATATTAATATATAGTATTCTATGAGTTATTTCCATGTATCATAGTGTACACTCAAAATTACTCTTATGTATTCCAATAATTTTCTATTTTTTCTTTTGAGAGTTCTTGTTCATGCCTTTTCTATTTTTATATTATTTTTATGATATTATATAAGAAATCTATTAAGCTCTAAAATTATTCAAAACATCTCAAGACACTTAAATTCATCTCAAATCACTTCATCACATCTTTACATTATCTTCATACATATTATAATGATATCAAATCTCTTATCGTACATATAAAATTATTTGATTATTTCAATGCACTTCCACTACATCTATTTATTCAGTTTTTCTTCAAACTCTACCTATGATTCTATAATAGTGGTTTTATAATTTATCAATTAATGAAACACACATCCTTAAAAATAATTATTCCATCCTCATCATCACCCAAGTGATACTTCTAAATATTACAATAACCTTCATGCTTGATACCATAAGAATGGGTCTCCGAATTTATTACAACTTATCATCTTTATAGAGATATCATGTATTATATTCTGTATACACCATGAAACTCATCTCATCTAACTTGATAAAAAATCATCATATTTAATAACCTTCCAAACTGATTATTGATATAAAATATATAGAATACCTTCAAACTCCAAGCAACAACGTCTTCAACCTTCAACCATATTTTCTTATCTTCCAACTCACTTTTCACTTTATTGAAATTATTTCATTTACAACCTTTAATAGATAAATATATTAAATCCAAAATTATCGACAATATCCCCTTACACTTAATATCTTTTTTCAACATATGAATAGATCTCCAGTATCATATCCAATGATAAGTAACAAATGTTATGAGGTTCTTCTAAACTTTCCATGTCCAATGATTTCTTTAATATTATAATTCATAAAGTTCTTCAAATTCAATTAACACATAATAACCTCATTTATTATCTATAACTAATACTTCACATAATCATCTAAGGGACTAGCACTTCCATATGATTTTGAAAAATAACATATAGAAGTAAACAACATACTTCTTCCACTAAGGATATCCTTGGGTTGTGTGAATGTCCTAATGCTTATAAAGGATTCCATAATCATCATTGTCTACTAGAATTTTTTTTAAATAGGAATATATATATATATATATATACATATATAGGGTTCTCCACCTTAGACGAGTTTCAAAATACTTTCATATAGAATTCATAATCCACAAATTTTCAAAGTCATGAACCCATTTATATATCCATCCAAGGGTGCTCATTGAAACTTAAATTTTCTTGCATAATTGATGAAACATTTCATTACTATTTTAAATGTTACAAATCATTATAACTCAAGGTTTAATCCTAATAATGATTATTTAATGTTTAAAAATTAATATGGATTTTCAAACTCCTTTAATCATCATCACCTGATGATCAAATTGAACATTATATGTTATGTAGAATAAAGATCCAAATTATGTGTTATCATATAATTCATAAAATTAAATTCATAAAACCATGAATTAGTGGTGTTATCAATGTCATAGTTTAGACTAGCTCAAATGATGACATTCTTTACACCACTACATCAGGGATTGGATTTCTTCATATTTCTATAAATCTCTTACCTACACTAAAGCATCATAGACCCAGTACACACTCAACTTATGTCACATCATATGTAATTACTTGTGAAAATTGGTCCAAAACTACATTTATATAACATTAAAAACTTTTTTTTGAAAAATATATCATTCATTTTCACCAGATATTACATTATATGTAACAATTTATGAAAATTACATCCTTAAATTATTTTGGGTACCCTCTAAAGAACATTTGGTATAACTCTCAAAGTTTCAGAAAAATAATTTCTCATAAAAAATAATCATTATTTATAAATATTCTATGTGTAAACCCATGGCCCTTTATAGTATTGAAGAAACTTATAAATTCTATAATCAATAAATGTGACCAAAGAGAATCCAATAGAAAAGAGTCAATACAAATCAAGCTACAAAGGGATCTAGCATGAAATTTATCAAAAAAATGTATCTCCATACTTCTTTCCACCAATTAAATATGATAAATATAGTATGTATCATCCAATAGAGACCATATTAAAGGGTCTCTCAACACATTATAATTTTATAAACACCCATGGAGTAGTACAGTTGTTAACTTCGTGGATCATTCTCTAAAGGGGGTTGGGTTTCAATCACAATGATCTCTTATTTATTATATATTTTTTAATTATTAAACATTAACAGTTTTTTAATATTTTGAAGATGATAAAATGTTAGAGTTAATGGTGAACAAAAAAATAAAATAAAAATTTATGAGGGGAGTATATGAAATGGATGAATCGAATAAATGTTAATGTGAAAAACTATAGTTCTAGAGATATTCATTGAAAAGTATCTTTATACTTCTTTATACTATTGAGTAATAATATCTTTAAAAATAATCTAATTGGGTGATAGGTGTCTCAAAAAAATCAACTTACCTCATCATATGGAGTGGTGACCTCTATTCAATGGAATATCTTCCAACTCAAAGAATTATCTTATAAAAAGTGCTGTGAAAACTTTATGACATCTTTGTGAAATTACAAATTTCCTATCCATTTTATAACTCACTATATCAATCCAAATTTAAAATGACGGGGAGTAGGAAGAATGAACAAATAAGAATAAATCATTGAGTGGGGATTCAGGTGTTATCACCTCACTCCATAAACCATTAATAGATGACTTATAATCAACATGATACAAAAAAAAATTGTTATTTGAAATTTAAACCCAATTTTCAGATATCATCCCTTGAACTGAATAATATTGTTATCTCTCCATAAAATAATATAGAAGATTATAAAAATGATATGGAAACAAGAATAAAAAATATGGAAGATAAAAATACCCAAACAGAGTAAGAAGAAAAAATTAATTCACAAAAATAAAGACACAATATAGTATATAAGTAGAATAATGCTACGTGGAAGAATATATCTTAGAAATGTTCCATTTAAACAAGTTTAACTTATTATGAGTTAATATAAAATTCATAGATAATAAAATTAAAAAAAACAAAAAATAATCCTTTAAAAAATAATTTTATTCTAAAAATAGATAGTATAAATAGAGAAAAGAGTATTCCTTAAAGGTAGTGTCCTTTAAAAATTATATCTATCTAGAATTTATAGTCAGAAATAAAAAAAATATCCAAGATACCAAATGCTAGGTGTCAATGGCTTGATCCTCCATTTGAAACATCCTTAATAGAAATATTCACATAATACCCCTTTCCTTACTGTCTATTTACATACATTCATCTTGGAGTTTCTGGTTGGGATGTCAACTTGTTGGTTTGGGTATACATCATTGAGTTTTAAAGTGGGATGCACTAATTTTGAAGTAGGCATGGATGTGTTATAGTGGGTCAGATGCTAAAATTATATGAAGCTATAACATAGAGGTGAGGTTTAGATTAGGAATTTTGGTAGTGGATATGATGTATGTGATTAGTTGGGTTAGGGATACCTTATCCCTAGTGTTGATGTGGATCTTATGCCTTGATGATGAATAGAAATTATGGATAGAAAAAAACTTATTGATGGGATCGTATTGAAAATGTGATGGATCAAAAACATTTGTAAATCTCATAGAGTATTGTGGTTTAAAATGATCAATAAGATTTATTCATTCATATGGCTGAACACCCTTCATGAAATATGGTTTAATAAAACTTTTTTGGGAACATGGGGTAATTCCCTATCCCTATCCCACTTGGACCACAACTAAGCATGTGGTTTCACATGACCTTATAAATGAATCCCCTTATGCTAGAGGATTCCGACCTGCAGTGAGAGTAGATAAACAACATGTTGAGATTATAATCTATGTGTAATCACATGAAATAACAATGATTTAATTGAATTATGATATAACAGTAGACAAAATACAGGTAATTGAAGCTAAAGATTAACCTTCTGACTGAAAATTAATTTTTTATTATTCGAACACTATTAAAGAAAAAGTGAGAAACTGAACATGACTTCAATGACTTAAAACAACCAAACCACCATGATACAAAATTTTAAGGCAAAAAATCTCATTAAATATTACACAGAAGAGCCCCTACCCATTATAAAAACAATAAGATTAGTTTCATCCCACTTCTCAAAGCAATACAAGCAAACTCATTCATTACTGTACAGGTATGGTACCGTTGGATAGGCCATACCCTCTCAAACATCCAAATTCTAAAAGCAAGGACCAGGAGGAAACCACTACTTTGAACCCCATATGAAGCAAACCCTTGTAAGAGAATAGTTACAGCGACCATCAAACCTTGAACCACAGGGCCACTAGGATATCACCATCACAAAAGGTGTAATATGATGCCAAAAATCCACAACTTTAGAGACCAAAATTCACTCGAGAAAGAAACATGAACGAACCAATAGCCCACCACTTCACCATAATCAACACCATAAATGAAAATCACAAAAAGAAAACCTACAATATAAGCTGCAGGATGCTGGAATTAAGAACCAAGAGACCCTCCCCCCTCCATGCCACATAGGGACCAGCGTTGGGACTCACCTGAAAGGAAGCCATCCATCCTGAGGCTTTTTCCCATTCACTCTATGTCGAAAACCAATGTGGATACCAAATCCTTCCAAAGGACTGTCAAAGGAAGATCCATACCTTGTTGGTCTAATTCTCTAGACAAAAGGGAAGATGAATTTGGATCCATGCGTTTCCAATCCAATACTCTATGAATATGAGGTCGAAGCCTCTCCAGAACCATCACTGAGCCTATGAGCTAGGGATATTGATCAGAAGCCACGCCAGCCTAACAGAGGCATGCCTACGTCGATCCTAGGATGCCAACACTGACACCAACACAAACAGTGTCACACTGGAGGAGGGAAGGGAAAAAATCAGAGACGAAAACCCTATCACGTTGAGAAGGTAAAATCACCACCTCTTAGAGGCTCTTTTAAAATTAAAGGTTAACCATCAATATCAATAAAACATATACAATTTTTTAATGAAAATAATCCATTTCAAAACATAAAAACATACACACATAAAATATATGGATCACTCACCAGTCCAATCGAGTATAGTGTAAACAAAAGACCAAATTAACAGGTGGAGAAAAAACCACAAACCCATTTCCCTCCTAAAAATGGTCTCCTAACATTCATCTAGATACTAAAACTAGACCCCTTGTACAAAAATATCACCTAAAAGTTGAACATAAGTTCTGTGCATGCACCAAGGCTCCCATGAAATGTGTGAAAAATAAATCTGAGTAGGTTAAACCAAATGAGGTTCCATGGATATGCCAAAATATTCACTGTAGGGATTCATTAGAAATAAAAAATAGTAATAAACATCATACATGAAATCATGTCATGTCATCAGGTATTAACTAGGACACCCCGATAATGGATCTATCATAGCTAATAATGAATCTATCATTGCCACATCATCATCAAATAAACAAATTGTAAACACATCATGATAAATGACAGAAATATCCATACTCATGTAACGTAGAATTTGGGAATAGTCTTACTTAGATAAACCCATCTCTTGAGAAACTGGGGATCACCCACTCTCCCCATGATCCTCCTAAAACTCAACAATAATAACCACTTGGGTGGTATAATGAAACACCCTGATCCAAAGGAATCTAGTCCCCAAACTAATTATAACTATATAAGAACTAATAAGATATTAGAAACAAAAATGGAACATAAACCCCATTCTTTCTCTCATCTAAACTCATTAAAACCAAACGCTCCACTGGAGGATAACACGTAATTAGACTAATATAACTGGTATTAACCAAACACACTATACCCATACATATCAATATATCCTATAGTTAAGAAATATCCATGATGATCACAGGCCCTAGCTCATCACCCATTAACAAGCCCAACTCACAAGTCACTATGGGCCACACTAAATTAGGAATTTCCTTTCAAGAAGAACTTTATCCCCTGGTATCTCAAGGAAACACAAACCAATCTCTACTAGGAATCACTATAACTCCACTAGTTCCCAACAACACCCTATGGTGTTTCGCCTAATGATCAAGATATTTTCCAACACTTCACTATTCACTAGGTCCACACATGAACTAATCCCTCACCCAACGTATCTCAACCCCTCTCTTAATGAGACCTCTAGGAACAAAATGATACATATTCTCAATTTACCTTCTCATAGTTCCACTAAGCACACCAAATCTAAATATAACTCAAACAAGTGACAGAGAAAACCCACAAAGTCACATGCCTTGGATTAGCCAATTCTCTCTTATATGTGATTTTTTAAAACTAAGTCACTTGAAGAAGATATTACCTAAATCCTTGAACACATATGATGAGTTTTTCTATATATCATATTATAAGATTAATGCAAGTCTTTAGTTATGATATGCATAAACAAAAGGTATATCATATTAATTTGAAAATAGATATCATAAATAATATTATAAATGATAATAAGATACTATCTAATGATAAGTGTTATAATTTGAATCTTTCTACATGGGATATCATAAAAGAATTGGTTGATGAGATGAACATGTGTGTTGGCATGGATAAAGATTAAATTTGGTGTAACATCATGAATTAAATCATAATGTATGAGTTAATACATTTCAATTCAAGGAGTATCCTCGAGGCCCCTATATAAATAAGCATTTCCCGTCTGATGGGTGTTTAAGACTCTTGTATGTAGTTCTACAAAACTCCCTCATCTTGTAACTCTCTTACTCAACACCCTTATCCATCACGAGGTACTAGTATGTCATGGATGATGATAGGATCCCTCATAAGAGTCAAGTGACTCATCAAGGACCATGGATATCCCTAGTGGAAGTATGTCATTCAAATTTATATCATGTGATATTCATCAACCACTAATTATGAAGAAGTTTGGGGTAATGCTATAATGTAAGGTGTAGATACTATTTCTTCATTTTAAACTAGGCTGATTTCATTTATCAAACATGTTGTTCCTAGATTTTAGTTTCTAATTTTTTTCACCTAGTATAAATTTCATACATTCCTATGAAAAAAATATAACTCTCATATCCACAATCTACCCTAATAAATGGATTTACATGGTCCCCACGACATACCAATATTCTTACCATATACTTTCCAAGTATTAACACTCACTAGAACCTCCACATGAGATTTCAACCACCCAAAAGACCCTAAAACAACATATTAAGGCACAGTCTAATCCTTTTGAAATTTACAACAAATGGAAACCCTCTATGGTTTCAATACATGTAAACTATGGTCAATACCTTTAGTATAGTTTCTACAAGGTGTCATTAAAACTAGAAAACTATGCACATAAGGTATGCTCCACTCTTAATAGGTATCACCTTAACCTAATACATAATTTATAATTTATCCAAACCCTTTATAAATTTCCCAAACTAGGAACTCTAAGAGCCTTCATGCACATCACATATATACAAGAACATATGAAGATATATGAAACAAAACACCTACCTAAAGCTTGATGGAGTTAACTCATCCAATATCATGATTTGGTTCGACAATATTTACCTAAAATTGAGAAATAAAAGTACTTAAATGTATGAAAAAATGGGATAGATCCTAGGGATTACCATATCCATGATGAGAGGAGGCTCCTACATAAAATACTACATTGATTTGATGATAGATGGACCTCTGGAAGCTCTAAGAATGATATGGGAGTGGGGGAATTAAAGGGGGATAGGATGAGGTCATTAGGTTATGTGACTCTTAAAAGTGGGGGAGTATGTGGTTTTAATTTAAACTAGTTAAATAATTTTAAAAAAACTATTATTTTTTCTGGGTACCTGGTGGGGATCAATTAGGTACTTGATAAATCTGTGGGGGCTACCCTACTTATAGAGGTTTCACCAGGTACATGGTGTACCTAGATTGAGAACTAGGTGGGGCCTAGTAATTGTAAGTAGCCTCCTCTAGCCCATTTACCCTCATCCAAAACCCCCTAAGTGACACTGAAACACATAAAAACACATAACAAACCCTCTTAGTGATATCCCAACCATATGGTTTCTAATCCCAAACCCAATTATCAAAACCTACCTATCCCACGATTCAAAATGGAAATTAACTCTGAATTTTCCTGCTCATAATGATTTGATTCATTTAAAAATACAAACCATTAGGTTTTACTTCTATTAGAAGCATCTAAGATGATCCCCTGGCTCCAAAATCACCCATCAAAAACCATTTCCACATCTCATTTCTAATTATAAACTAGTTATGACTTTATCACTCTAATGATCGATCTAGCCAAACTTGATTTTCAATAAAAACACCTTGTCTAATCCTCCTCATGCGCCTAACATTTTTCAATGAAACACCTAATATAAAAACTATATATCCATAAATAATTTCTTTTAGTAGAATCATTTGACTTTTTTCTGCATTGGTTTCCTTAAAACTAACACTAGCTAATTGAGATATCAACTCCTGATCTAAAAATTGGTTTTTTTATCCAAAAATTGATTTTTTTTAATCCAAAATACGTAGTGGGAACACAAAGGGTCCACCGTACTCATTTTTCACAACTTAATCTTAATTAGTTATCAAACTCACATATTATACCAACCACCTTAGGTTAATCATAAAATCTAGTGTGGAATTGGGACTAGAGATGATTTATTTAGACCCCATCTCCAGACAAACACCAGATCTATTTGCTCACTTGTTATGATCATACATTCCATATACTTGACCCTCCATAACACATTGGTATCACATCACATGATCCTAGACCAGAGAATCTAAAAAAACCTTCTTACCCGAACAACCACCATCTTTCTAAGGACATATTTTTCCTAACATAAATAGGACATTAAACATATTTGTACAAGTGTAAAAAATATCATAACAACATGTTGTATTTAGTAATACCTCAAAATTATGATACCAAAATCCTTCTAATTTGTTCTACTTATCCTTGATTCATAATCATTAAATATTCATCGACATACCATAGGCATAAAACATCATTGGTTCATCCTGACACTAAGGGAATTATTTCCTTCCCCTTACACTAGAAACACACTAAGGTAAATTATCTTTTATACTATGGAGGTGATTTATTACTCTATCAGTTTACTCTTTCAAACTCAACTTGAGTCTCACAATCCAACTTTCATTTCTACCCTAATACAGTCTTACACCATTTTGATTCTTATGAAATAGAAGTCTCTAACAAGATAAATAAATATTTCATAAATACTTATTTTCAAATAGAAGGAATCTAATCATACCCATAATTGGTACGTAAAAATATTCTCAAAGTAGTACACCTTAATAAATTTATTCCATTTTAACTCAAACATGAAATGGAAAAACCTTTTTAATTCTATGGAATAATCTACTACTAACTTTCCATATTGTTTATTCTCTATTAACTCTAAATCATACTCGAGTGTTGTAACTCTAGGGAAAACCTCAGATTAAAGAGGGAATGTAGTTCGATCAAGGTCATCACCGTGTTCTTTATTTTATGATACTAATATTTACACCATTCTAATGCTATAACTTTGAACTTAGAAACCTGAATCTATACCCACATCCCATTCATAGTTTCAATCCTTTCAAATAAGAACTTTTTGATCCTAATGTTTGTTAAAGGGGTTGTATTTGTTTTCAAATCTGGTTTAAAGAATTATTTTGAGTTTTAGGTGAAGATAAAACTTGTGTATATTGTTCTAAGTCTAGAAGGTCTAATCTGTGGCGGTTTTATCATGTATCTGATAGTCTAAAATGTTTAATATACCAAATGATATGTCCATGGATGATAAAACAATTTAGATTTTGAGTTTATGATGGAATATTTTAAAACTAATTATAGAGGAATGAGGATTATTGAATAAACCAAACATTGTAATTTTATATTTAATTAAAGATGATGATCATGAAATATTATTAATTCCATAAAATATCATTTTCAAGAAAATGAAAGAGCTAGTCTTGGAATGATAGGGTAGAGAATACTCAGATGGTGGATCAAATAGTAAATTAGATGAAGTTACACTGATCATTCAATGTAATAATACATCATGATTTTCTAATAGAAATATGTTATTTAAGTTGATGTAAAGTATTAATTACAAATGAGGATCGAGAAGTCTATAGTTTTTGTAAATTTATGAGTTAAAATTTTCATAAAGTTGAAGCATTTTAATAGTTAAACATATAGGTCCCCAAATGGTATATCATGAAGCATGTGAAATGGTTGATAAGTTGGCTAGTTTTGGGGATTATAAGATCAATCCTTGTATTTTCTAGAATATAAATATTTAATTTTATATTTCTAAAGTTAAGATGGATGTTATTTTCCATCATAGAATATGTTAGTTATTATTGAGGTAGAGAAAGAATTGAATTTTAATCCATGTGATAAATCCATCCAAGTGAAGGGGCTAGGATACTATGGAGCATAATCATATAGACAGTTTGGTGATCATAGTAAAGAAAATGAGATTATCGTAAGATTAACATAATAATGAAATAAAATTCTCATGAAAGCATTCAAATAGGAAGTTAGAGGGATTTTTTATAACATATAATAATCATATGATCTATAGTGTTTATTTTAAGCATGAATGGAAAAGAGCGTTTAAATAATGTTAAGCCAAAGTTCGTTATAATGATTCTATGATCGAAATTTAAATATTCAATGTTTATGAAGATTTTTTTTCTACCCGAGTTTTTGGTATCCTTAAAAATTTTTTAAGCTTATATTGTTGGAAGCTTTAAAATGACTAATGAATTTAATATCTTTAGAATGTTTGAAGGTTGTTAAGTTCTCAATGGATTGTGTAGTCACTCTGATAAGGGGAGAATCAATTGTGACTTATTTTACTAAATTCTTTCCTTTCTCTATTACCCCGTTTAATTAAAACCATTTTTACATATTAGGATTTTTGGATCCTGTATGCAATACAAAAAAATGAAGTATAGCACATAGTCTTTTTACAAGGATTGGTCAAAATACCTTCTCCTTATCATATTGGTTAGACCCACCAATATTTATATTTTTACCTATAGAAGAATCTGATTAAAAAACTAATTTTTTACCCCCCAATTACAATATATTTTTACCCCACACCATGAATTAAAGTTCAAAAGTTGGTTAGACCCCTTAACTACACCTTCTTCTCTAGTGATTTGTTAGACCACCCAATCATAATATTCTAGCAACCAGTTAGACCCCACAACTTTATCCTTTATATTCAGATGGTTTGATCCACTATTGGAAAATATTTTACACCAAATATTATATTCTACACAAATTGATAATAATCCTCCACAAAAATATTACTGTATTACAATTTTTTATGTACACTTATTCGAGTACCTTTCTAGCTTTCTGGTCCTGCTTAAATATTTTTTATCACAAGTGTATGATGAGTTTCCTTAGCGAAATAATGGTTAGGTAAATATCCTTCCTTAAATCTGATGAAGACTTAGCCTCACTTAGTAAACTAAATATAAAATTATTTGGACCTTCCCAATTCATTGATTACTTGATTGTGAATGTATTTTGATACACTAATTGAAATTATACCCCAAATTCAATCTCAACTCAATGGAAACTATTCATGAAATTTATATTTCATGTGAATTTATAAATATTAATTCATGTATAATTCAAATTCTTTATGCACTTTTTGTATCGTGCATGTTTTAAAAATTATATTTTCACCTCACCTACTCTTTCACTACAACTCATAGTGAATCATTTAATACACTATCGTCTTTTTGACCATAATTCCCTTATTTAAATGATATCACATGTGTTTCAAACTTCTTAGTTATTTGTGAAAGTTTTAAGACTTTTTTTAAACCCTCAAGCTCATGATATAATTTTACTCAACCTAATTCATGCATATCATCACATGCATGAATTTCAAAGACCATGATATACCTTAACACAAATTAGAACATGGTTCACAGTTCTTAACAAAGATCAACATATTTCCATAGATAGGTGAATGTGATTTATAAAACCGTGATATTTTTTAACCAAAATATCCTTTGTGTGGTTTTTAAGGATCAATAAATCACAAAACAATGATGAATGAAATTATTATGCGAGTACATGAAACTTTTTAGTCTCTATGTTTTTTCTATAACATCTCTTTTATATCCCTGTTCATATTCACCATGAAAATTATCTCATCTAGGTTATTTGAAGAGAAATCACATTGACTCAGCACCCAAAGTGAACCACCTCACTTATTATAATACATTCAACAACTTGGATCATGCTTCATGGATTCAATTATACATCTCCTTAAATCACCATCTCATTTCAAAAACCAAATCTTCTATGGCACAAACATTCATGTAATTATCCCTTCAAGTTCACTTAGAATATTTATAAAACTTATCTTGGGTTAAACTCCATATATTAATCATTTTAATGTGATTAAAACACTACATACATAATTACTTTCAATACAACCATGGTATTTGATTTATTCATTATTTTTCATAACAGAATTCATCAATGAATTCTACTTATGAATATGAAACATCTCACACTCTCATTAAATCTTCTCCACCACAATCATGAGCTATGTTTAATCACTGAACCATTATCCATTAACTCTAGTTGCATGGAGATCCCTCGAATATCTAGTGGTAAAAGATGATATCAAACTTGATCGAACAACCTAGATAAATCCCATTAAATGATGCACATTCTTTATATATTATTTAAAGAATAGGAACAGTTCACCACATTTGGTGAGTCCCGCATAATTTTTATATTTTTTCTTGCTACACTTAACAATACATAGCATTCAACTTATAGTTGGAGCTATCACTAGGGTTGGAACCTAGACCCACGGTCACACACATGGGTATCGCAGTCTATGCATATGTGTAGATTCAATGGACCTCCTTCATCTACACTCACCCATAAACATCCCTAAAGGAACTATTTTACCACCATACTCAGGATCTCCCCTATATTCTCTATATGGGTGTTATGCATACTCACTTGCCCTTAGGGATGGTCAGGATTCACCAGCTTTCCCACCTAAGTAGTGATTGCACAGGTCCCTTGGATGGCCTATGGTTGGATAATTTTTAATAATGTCTAAAAAATTAGTTACCTAAAAATAAATTCCATGCCATATGATAATTCCAAAAACATCACTCAATATAATTCTTCATGTCTTTTTTTTAATCTTCTCAAAACCCAATCATCACTTATAATCAGCTTCATCAAATTATATAATAATGTGCAGTCTACAAACATATATTGCACATGTATTTGGAAACATATCAGTTCAAAAATCATAACACTCAAAACCCATAGATTTTTCATCTTCACAAGTTATCAATAACAAATTCAGCTTCATCACAACCACAATAAACCTCTTGGATTCTTTAGGTTGTTGATCAAAAGACACAAAGTGCATAGGTCACAAAGTTTGAAGACCCTGAATCTATTGAATATTTTTTAGATGGTTGAGTATAAAATGAATGGAACTCATTCAAAACACTATGTTATGAATATTGAGAGATGGGATAATTTAGTGAGACGAAGTTGTTTTAATAGTGTATGACTAGCATTTTTTGGATAATTAGTAAATTTGAAGAAGATAAGAAGTTTCATTGGGATTCAAAGCTCAGGAGGAGTGGAAAAATTTTGATGGAAAATAATTTTTAGGAACCTATAGTATATCATCTTGTGATTTAAGTTATATAAAATTTATTCCGGATAACTTAGATTATGAAAAAAAAATTAAATTATATCTATTTTAAAGTCTTGGAATATGATGAAAAAATTTTAACTAGTGGGAAATAGTATAATAATCTTGTTGGGATACATTAGTATGGGATGAAATATTAGGTAAAGGATAACCCCACCCCATACCATTATAGTTGGTAATTTATTATAGTGTAATATATATGGATCAGGATAAAAACCAAACCTAGAAAAGATTGGGTTCCCATATTGGGGTTGAAGCTTGTAAAAAATTTGTGTTCATTTCTTCATTTTTTACTTACCAGTATTTAGGTTATATTGAGTTTTTAACTTGAATAGATCAAGAAATTTTCAATTTCCATAGGTTAAATTCAAGTTAAAGGATGTTCTAAAAAGTACCACTTATTCAACCCCCCTTATTAGTGGTTCAATCATTCATGGCTATCTCAAAATTAAACTTTTTCTAATAAATTATTAGAATATTACAATACCAATTCACCAATGATATCAAGAAACTACTTATCTTGGAACTCATGGATATCCCATATAGTTATTACTTCATCCTTTCTAAGGCCCTGGTCTAAGGCTCCTACACTTAAAAAAACATTTTTTGAAAAATGTATCAACATTCACCATAGGTTGATACTCCACTGATGAATATCTACTTGAAATAATATTATGATAACACAACCTCAAATCATTTTCCAACCATTAAAATTGAAAAAAATAATATATGAGAATTAATCGTACTCTGGGCCTGAATTTTTACCACATAATCATGTATTATCCCTTTCATTCATACTCCATAAAGGCATTACAAAACTATAACCGCCATACCACAAGTATTCTTACAACATGATTAAGTGTACTATCCTACTAACCGAGTTAAATGACCAAAACATACTTAACATATAAATAATGATCAACTACTTAATAATAATCATTTATATATCACCTTACTATAACCTCAGAATACTCTATAATGAGTCACATCTCAAAATCCAAGGAAAATCACATGTTATCAAAACCCACCAAAGGGTTTACAACTAGCCCAAATATCCTGAGATAAGGCCCAATCATACCTTATACCTATATATATTAAACTAGAAACCATAAAGAATCTAATACCTACAAAAACTCTCTAAATGGATATCATCTACCTTAAGCATGAATATGAAATTATAAATCACTAAAAACACATGAAAATTACCATTTCAGTTTCAATTAATTAATACTCCACTGATAGTTTATTCTTGAAATAATAGATTAATTTATTATTGAAAATATAATTAATTGAAACTTATTCCCTATTCATCTTACTGAAACATTACCATAACATTTATTTTCTCTAAATATATTTCCTTTTAAAAACCATTACACACTCACGGTCAATTAGGCACATATCTAGGTATTCCTGCATTCCTAGTATGATGAAATAACTCACATGTTATTTCCACACTAGGATAATAGTACAACCATAAATAATAGTCTCAAACCTGGATATACCACATGAATAAAAATCTCAATAATAATATTGAAAACTGAGAACAATAACCCCATACCCCAGGTAAATTGTTATTCCACCATAAAAGTGTTTGTGTTGGAAAAAGTCAGTGTGAATCCCAAGTTCTGACTAGTCCTAGATCAGTCTACCAAGTCCAAAAATAGTAAAATAGCCAAAAACAATTTTAATAACATATACTAGACCCCAAAAAACAATGGTTGAGATAGTGTTTCCACATGACCTAGGGTATTCCTCCCCATATACCAAATGTTTCAGAATTACAATCAGTGTCTATAATAAACAAGGGGGGGGGACACTCCCAATATCATCACATCAAATGGAAAGAAAATAAATGAATCATTATATAAAATCATAATAAATGCATAGAATTATACTTATAGTAAAACTATCAATATTAATAAAACATATATAACATTGTAATAAAATGAATCAAGTTGGAACATATAAACCTAAAAAGAAAAATAAAGGTTATCCCAATGGGAAAATTAGTTACAAAGTAAAAAAAAAGCTAGTAAAGAAATAACCATAAAACATGAGTCAATCCTCTGTCCAGTCTCCCAAAAACCATCCAGCTACTCGGGTATGGTCCCCTATAAAATCTATCACCTAAAATCCAAACATAAGGTCAACATATATTCCAAGTGTCCCTTGTAGGGTTTTATTAATAAATCTTAGTGGGACACAATTGATGAGGTTTATCATATATTAAAAAATACACAATATAAGGATACATGAGAAATAAATAAACTATAAATAAATAGCATTTAAGTAATCAGGTTTGTTCATAAGGTACTAACCTGGACACCCCAACACCTAACACTACCTAATTTAACTAAAACTGGTGATAGATCTATTAAAAACGCATCATCACTAAAGAAATATATAGGGAATGAATCATGGTAAAGGTGGTATGAAACCAGGACCGTGTATTGGAGAAACTAGGAAACATCTCACTTTAATTCTTTTAATAATCAGGAATACAAACCCCAAGGTGTTTTGTAACACCCTGAGATTTTATGAGAGATATTTTTTTAATTATTTTGATGTCTTGTGTTGTACGCTACACCAAGATTAGGTTGTACTATACACAACACCATTTTAGCATTAAATATATGCAACACTCTGTTTGGATTGTATTAAAAACAATTTTGAGTTATTTTGATAGAAAACATTTCATGAAAGTCTTACTTTAGGTGAGAAATTAAATTACCTTAGAACCCAGTCATTATAATGGAGGGTATGAACAGTATTAACTTTCTTCTAAAAAAACTATTTAAATGAAAATAAAATAAAGAAATAACTATCTATGGATATTATAAATGTAATATATATTTAATATATTCAATATAATGTTTAAAATTCATCTTATATGTTTTCTAGATAAGATATAAGAACAAATTCAAATTTTGGATAAAGGAAGTATTTTTCAAAAAATACAGTTTTGCCACCTTTTGATGGCGCACCCATTTTAAATAAATTTTTGGAAACTTTTATATATTCTATTTAACAAAATAAATTTGTTCTTTTTAATATGGATATAAAAATTTACTTTGGATGAATTTTTGATATTTTTCTGATAACTTTTCTATTTTCATGAATAGTAAAAATACACTAAATATTAATTGAAAACAACTTTTTTTCATCAAAATAATTTAGATGGTTAAATTATAGTATTTAATGGTTTTAAAAGTATAAATAGAATATTTTTTTATCATTCAATATTATGAATGTTATTACTATTAATTTTATATTGGATTCATATGTAAAAACATTTCATACTTTTGCATTGTTTTAACTTTTAAAACACTATTTTTCATTCCGACAATGAAATTAATTTTAAATTAATTACTGAAAATTTTGTGTTTTTAATTTTTAAAAATATATTCCATATTTCGAATTAGTGGGTCCAAATTATGTTAATATGTTACTTTTATTTTTTGGACATTATGAATAGTGTGTTTTGTAATTTTTATTTACCACAGTTAAAGGTAAATCTGGTAAATTAGGGTAACAAAAAATATAATAAGGATAGTAAAATTACACCAACACCAAAAAAATACTATTGGATGAATAAAATTCTAACCATATCACCAAAGGGTAATAATTTATTCATTTAATGGGATTTTGTTCATGAAAGTGATGTAATTATTATTAAAACAAAAGACAGTGACAACATGTCACTCTCTTATCTCTTATAAGTATAATAATGTTAATGAACTGATAAACCTGATTCAACATCAAACATAAATAGTATCTAGGAATATAATGAAATTATATACATAATGGGATTTTATTTTTAATTTTTAGAGATTAAATAATTACCAAAAATATTCACACAATAGTGATATAATAATTATTTTATTAAGAGAAACATCAAATAAATGATACTATAAATATTAAAATAAATATCATATGAAATTATTTATGTCATACATGAATTTTATGGATTCCTATGACATTTTAGGATTTATTTAATTTATTTTTTTTGAATTAATCAAGTTATGAATTTTTTTAAAAGTCAAGTATAAATAGTGTCAAAATTGACATAATTCATAACTTAAAATATAAAATAATTTATTAAATGTTATGAAATTAAAAAATAATAATAGTCAACCAAATAGTTATGATAAGTCCTAATATTTCATAAATGACACATTTTTTGTTGTTTCCCATGTTATGATAATTACATTAAAATGAAAAGTGTAAATAACATGATATCACGGTAAAATTAAAAAGGCTAAAATAAGGGTTAAACCAAAACAATAAGGATTAAAAAATATTAAAAACTGTTCTAAAATTATTGGATTATTTTATTGAAACAAAAAATCATCTTATCATTGAAATAAATGATTTTAGGACCATTATAAACTGAAAATAAATTTATATTTTATGATATTCCTAAAGTTCCCCTCACCTCTTATAAAATGGAACTTATCCTTCTATTTTAATCACACATATAAAGCCATTTTTCTCTGCCAAACCCTTATTATTTCCTCTCCTAACTTCTCTCACTTTATCCTAGATTCCACACTTTGGGAATAAAGCCATCCTAGAGATACCTTTTGTGCAAATCAAAAGGAGATACTCAAAAAAGATGTCATTGTTTTATCACCTCTTTCAAAATTTATTTCTTCTTATACTTACTCTTATTATATTGTTTAAAAAATAAAGTAATAAATCTAGTATATTCTACTTGATGATATGTTATTATAATTATGGGGAAACCTTATATATCCTTTTATCTATCTTATTAATAACAATATCACTGTGCGTGTGTGTATACGACTTACCGTCTCCACGCCGTAGTGTAATTCTTTATTCAGCAATACTTTATTTAGATGGTTATAATTATGAGTATAATGGATTTAAATAATTTATATAATAATATAATTATTCTTTAAAAATAATATAACATCCAATTCCATACCATTTAACAATTAAGTGAATGATATCAATGCTCGTGCGTACGTACGACCTACCGTCTCCACGATGTGATGTGATTCATTCTACATGATATTCACTAAATAATTATTATATACATGAATTTAATGAATAATTATGATAGATATTATACTAATATTATTCTATAAATGATATAACTATAACCTAAGAAGTGAAACATGAACTTATCTAAGAAAACATGCATAAGAACATAAAGCATTTAATATTTGAATAATGTGTAACAATGAAATGTTACTTATAAACGAATGATAATATAATAATATATGATATCATAAAAATGATTATGATTTTGTAATAATTAAATAACATTATTTAAAACACTATACAAGAGTTTCAGATACATATGAAGGATATCAGACCTAATGTAAAGGATAATTTTGCAATCTCATTTTTATCCAAGATTGTTTATACAAAAGTATTTAATAGGGGTATATTTTTCATCCATATCCATGTTTTCTAAAATTGTTTTCATAAAATGTCTAATAATATTCTATGTATGTTTAAAGTCAATTTTACCCATTTTTGACTTTTACTACAGGGTTTGTAAGGAATCGTTCTTTCGTTTACCATAAAAAGTACTTCTTGACATCTCTAGAAAAAGTACGAGGAGAATGTTATTTTAACCTATATTGAATGAATGTATTTTTATGCTTTCATAACGCCTTATTTCCATAAATATTCCTTTACAATATTTCAATTTTATTTTCCATTAAATTCTTTTATTTTAAGATTTCACGGAATTTTGAGAAAATAAAATGTTTTTGAAAAATAAAGAATATTTTCCTCAAGAATCAATTTCAAGTTTTTTATAAAAATTATCCTCCATCTAAGATGACATTATTTAATAAAGTTATGTTTCAATTATAATACCCATAATATTTCTATGGTATGATTATTTTTAGGTTTTTTATGATATCCATTTGTTGTTCTTGGATTATGTTTTGATATAATGATGTTTAAGAAACCCATTTTATACCTTTGGTTATACTATGATGAGTGATTTATGTTTGTGTGGCACACTTAAGAATGATTTATTTATGAGATATGTGGGAACTTTATCTCCCTCAAGTGCATTGGGTAAAGATGGATAACTCATGAGGTATGTGTGTCATGAATGAACCTAATTTCATGCTCACAATTCTATGTGTGGATCTGGTTTTCATGTCCATAATTTTATGAGTGTACCTGGTTTCCATTTCCATATGTTTATGAAAGGGCATGATTTCATGTCCTTAATTTATAAGAAAAACTGTCACTATTTATATAAATTAAAAAAGTTACAAGTTTATGTGAATGTCGTAATTTCATGTCTTGTGTTAAAATTATGATCTTATGTACTATGATCTTTTATTTTTTCTTTATGATTCAATTTTTCCATTTATATGTAGGGAATGATCTTTTAATGTCATGATCACATTATCATACCATTTATTCTTTTATTTATGTTTACATATCACATTTTTAACCGTTACTGAGCATCTGAGCTCACCCCTTTTTATGTTTCTTTTTCCCAGGATTTGAATAAGTCAATTAAGTAAAATGTGTCAAAAAGGGGTTCTAGTTATTAAGGATAAAGAAAAATATGATGTAGATGTTTTATGAATTATTTGTTTATGTTTCCCATTTTCTAAGGACACTAAACTAATATGGTCTTCAGGCATCTATTTGTGTGATGTATTAAGTATTTCACAAAAGAAATGTAATATACATGTACATAATGCATGGTTCATTAGATGTTGTGACTCTACACCCTTATACCTTGGTTGTATTCTATCCTTGAATCAAAACTTTCCCATTAGTTTCAAAACAAAATATATGAAACACATCATGGGAAAGTTGAGATTCAAATAGACCCACATACTAAGGAAACTGGGGATCATTTGACTCTTCTCATGATCCTCCAAGAACTCAAGAATAATGATCACCTGTGTGATATTACATTACACATTTGTCCCTCGGTCCATATGACCCATCCTTATCATAGCTGTATAGGAATGGTAAGGATATAAAAATTTAATATGGCATAAAATCCCCATCTTATCCCTTATATAGACACTAATTCAAACTTAGTACTCTATTAGAGGATAATTTTTGGGAAACCAAACATAACTTGTCTAAACAAGCCTCACTATACCCAAACATAATTATATATCCAAGATTTAAGAAATATATATATATGATTATTCCATTACTACATGCCATAACCCATCTATAATCCTAACATACATGCCACCCTAGTCCCCAAAAAATTATAACACCAATTTCTAGATAACATCTATCATATGAGACCTTAAATAAACACACACCAACCTCTACAACACATCACTGGTGATGCACTAGTACCCAAAAACACACTATGGTTCTTCAACTGATGCCCAAGATCTTTTCCTTCACATCATTATTTACTGGGTGCACCCATGCACTAAGACCCTATTTAAAATGATGGATTTATGCACAAAATATTTTGGCCATGGTAGGATTATCTTGAACACATTTTGGTCCATCCATGAGTGAACCATAGTGTAATATGAGAAACTTTAATATGGTGAATGTATGTTGGATGATCATATAATACATTAATCCCAAGTATTCCCATAAAATTTCACCAAAAATAGAATTATCGACTATGATCATTATATGATGATGATGCTGAGGGGTTTTAAAATATTTCATTCACCTTTAAATATTAAACAAATTATTGGAGGATTGATTTGAATATTACAAAGAGTTTCAATGATTAAATATTTTTATGAAATTTCTCATTAATATAGATTGTCCATTTCGTCTCTTAGTGACCTATATAAACCTTTTTTGATCCTCATGGAATTTTTTTGAGTGTGAGACTCATTATTCCTATTATAACTCTTCATACAAAGATGATTATCAAACTCTATTTTCTATTTATTATTTAAACACCACATTTTATAAAACCTTGGATATTTTGAGATCTTACTCAAGCATTGAGAATTTCCAATGATTCATGGATACAACTAGATGAAGAACTATTTTAGCATCTTCTTAGTGATCTTGATCAAATTATTTCCAAGATATTTTATATTTCAAAGTACCAAATTCATTTCACTATATTTTAGTTGAAACTGTTTTGAAGATAATTTTAATGAAAATTATATTTTTGTTAAAATTCATAAAAACCTTCCATGACATCGGCTCAGAGGGACCATCCCAAATCTTAGGGGGGATTTAAACTTAACCAAAACCTTTATAGTGTAATTGGTCTATATTTAAAGTGTATCTACATAGTAAATCATTTATAAAGTGTTTATAAATTAAAATAGGGTAAAATATAAAAGTATTTATTTTTTTTATAAATTTTACATAAATATGAATATAGAAAGTTTATATTAAGGCCTTATTTGAAAGTTATTTAAGACATTCCAAAAGGAGACTTTTGGATATTGATATGATCAATGGTTTAAATATAATCAAATATATGATATTAAATATATGTAAATTTCAAACACAAATATGAAATGTTTTTTATTTAATATTAAAAGTTTTCATAAAAGATCTTATATTTGAATATGAATATGTTCATGTTTAATCCATGTAAATTATAATTTGAAATCTTCATATTGAATAAAAGTTAATTGTTCATGTTTATTTATTTCATAATTATAATGTTCTTATAATTTATTTATAAATTGTTCAAAAATTGTTTATGTCATTATTAAATATATGAATTGTACATTTTTTAATTATTATATGTTTTATTCAAATATACAAAGTCTTATATTATGAATTATACGGTATTCTTCAGTTTAATGTGTTAGACTATATATAAACTTCCATACAAGAATATATGGAGTTACATGATATGTATGATAAATGATTTAGTTTTATTATACCTTGAATTTGTATTTTTATTTAGTTATAAACCTAAATGAATAAGTTCAATATAGTTATATATATTTTGGGTGTTGTAATAACAATGTAATGGAAATATATTTTGCGTAAATTATCCCAACATAAGGGATTTTGGGTCGAACATATCGGTTTCCTAAAGGCTTATGCCTTTTCTATAAAAGTAGAGGTTTTCTATCTATTACTCTTGGATTAATCATATGGGTATTGTTGATTTTGTATGATTCTAAACTTTTACATGAAAGTGTTTCATATAACTTATGCATTGGATGTATTTGGATTTGTGTAAATATAGTTATCACTTAGTTTGGATTAACTATAAAATACATTAGGCATGTAAAGAGTTAGACACAAATATGGATTACACATATTTATTTGGTGGAAGGAATAAGATTCCAAACAAAATCATTAAAATAATGAATACATGAAAACTAAATATGTGAGATAAGATGGTGAGATAAAATCCTCTTCAAAAATACTAAGTGTGTTGTGATTGGGTTCCCTAGACCCAACTCCTTTATGTACTTTGATTACCATTACATGTATACATTTAGATATATAGATGTTTTTATCCTTACCATAATAGTGTCAATACCTATGCACCCATTATTTATATGCTAATGTCCTTAGATTATGTGTTATGTCAAATGGTTATAGATATTCCCAGCTATAATGATAATCTCAATATACTATGATAGTAATGTTAAAAATATGTCATATGGTTAAGATGCAACATAGTGATGGGACATAGATGATGTATGACTATCTGGTTTTGGGGGATTATAAGCACTAATACTTTTTTCATGATGTTCTTACTTGGTGATCTAGAGTAGATGAGATCATGAGAACTAACTCGACAATAGGAACACTGCATGATTCAGGTGTCATTAGTTATTCCTATATATGAACAAGTTTATTGGTCTCTTTAATTTAGATGATTATCAATGCGTACCATTTTACCATGTACTTTGATACAGGAAAAATACCATGATAATGAATTCATGGTGAGGTAGCTTCATTTGGGTGTGATTTTTGGGGTTATGGAATTGGTCGAATGATCAAGAAAGAATTTTTCACTTATGAGTTGAGGAAGATATATATTATATTACCAGGATTACCAGGATGGAAGTACTTTAATTAAATCCATGTCCATGGTATAGGAAGGTATGTTTATTCAGTAAGTTTATAAAATATAAAAAGTATCAAAAGGATAATGAAACAAGTGGTCATCCTACTTTATGATATATTATGATATAGATAGATTATATTACATAGAAAGTGTTTATAGTAGGTATTCATAGATAAGAAACTCTTTATCTCCTTAGGATCCATGATGGGTTACTAGACACTACAATTCATCTGTGGGTTTGAATCACTACTATTGGCATAAGGACCTAGAGGATCACACAATAAGTGTATCCACAACTTCAACATATTTAGATGAATAAGAGTTTAGCATGAAGTGGTCCCCATGAGTGGGGGCTGGTGAAAGTATGAGTGTGATTGATCAAAATTAAAAAAATCAACTATATTATTCAAGTTTAGAATGATGATAATTAATTTATTTCTCAATTTATTCACAAGTTTTTTTATCATAAAAGTGAACATGAGAAAATATATTTTTTCAAATAAAGATAACATGTACGAAAATAGTTAAATTATTCAGGGAGTTTACGATCCAATTGAATGGTTAGTATTTTATCATGTAATATGTTAAAGGGTTAAAAGTGAGTGATAAAATATTTGTGACATTTATGAATATTTTATTAAGTCATAAGTGTGAAAAAATATCTAAAATGAAGGCTATTACTTTTTATGGACCAAAGAGAAATTTTTAAATTATAAAGTATGTATAAAAGATCATTATAGACTCTTTAGTAGAGAGATACACCATTTGTAAGAATTTATAGAGATAATCTATCCTATCCTATTTTTCTCATTGTTCTAGAGAGAGAGAGTATGAAGAAAGAACATGTTCAGATCGATCCTTCTTTCATAATCAAGTTTGTGTTCATCATGTGATCTAAGTGACATTGTAAATATCATTAATATTCCATGCTAGTAATCTTGAATAATATATCTATAATCCAAGAGCTGTTGTATAGTTCAGGATGATCTAGAGGATGCTTATATTGGCACCTTTGAGCCACAACATGCCATAAGTGAGTGAATCAAATCGTCAATTTCAGTTAAAGAAGGTATTATATATGCTTTTGATTAGTTTTTTTAGTTATTATATTGAATGAAATATTATCCTTTTAGAAATTTTAGCAAGGGATTTTTTGGATTAAGTGTTTATAATATGAAATTGAACCTCAAATTTAAAAATTATTATTTTTCATACTTTAGTTGTGCCTCAGTTTCCTTCAATTGATATCATAGGAAACATGTAATTATTTAATTTTAGAACTTTGAAATTTCAACTAAATTTAATTTGATTTGGAAATAGAGTTTTGATACAGTCTCCACAAAACTAATAGAGTGTTTATTTTATTTCTTATCCCCGAGATATGGTCGATCAAAGATCGACAAGTTTTGCATATAAATTGAGATGGAAATTTATGTTTTAATTTTTTTTCTTCACTTTATTGGATATATGGGTGGTTGTTTTTCTGCCAAATAATGATATGAGAACTCTTCAAGTTATCTATAGATACCCAAATCCAACTGGTGTAGTCCATTATTAGTAAGTCGTTTTTTGTAAGCATGAATTATTAGCCAACCAAAAAAGTCAACACATAAGTCTACATCCATTAAATAGATATACACACGTTGGCCCCTCCCCTTTTATGGGGAGGGTGTGGGTGACTTTTTCACCCCATTTATTAGGGTGTCCTCTATATATATGTAATATATATTATAATATTTTATATATTATAATATTATAATATTATATGTATGTATGTATGTATATATGTATATATGTATGTATGTATGTATGTATATAGGTATGTGTGTATGTATGTATGTATGTATGTATGTATGTATGTATGTATGTATGTATGTATGTATGTATTTATATTTTGTGCATATATACATGGATGTCACCCCAAATTGGGATGTTTAGCCTCATCCCATCTCAGGCAAGATGGATTTAGTTTGCGTCTGACCAGCCCAACCCATCCGGCCCATCATAATCCCATAATTATTATACAAGGATCTTATTTAGGTCTCAATCAAACTAAAAATATATGAAAAAAAATAATAAATTAAATTTAATTGTAATAAATTCAATAAAATTATTTCGAGTGTTGTGTGATGTATAAATAATTATTTATACTTATTTTAATGAAAGTTAAAGTATTAAAAATACACTTGAGTTGAATTTTAGATAATTTAATTTTTCTTATGAAATATAATTTCATATTTACTGATAATGTGAAGAGACCAACTTTTTCATGTTTGTTTTATTATTTAAATAATTTAATTATTTAATTTATGTTTTCAAATATAATAATTATTTTAATTTGATGATATGCACATCATCCATCCATATTTAAATTTTATAATGGAATGTGTATCCACCTTTAAGAGATAACATGTATTTTTACACCCCAAGTTCCCCTCAGCTGTGTGTTAGTATACATTTTAAATATCAAAGGACATCATGGAAAAGTGGTTTGAGTCAAGATCCAAAGTAAACTAAACAAGTGATGTGCATGAGAGCTGTGGGTGCTATAATTCAATACAGTTATTAACTTAAGGACCATAGGATCATGATTAATCAATTATTAACTTAATGGATTAACAAATTGTTAATGTATCCTAATCACATAATTATTTATATATTTCATAATCTGCATTGTTTAATATATTTTAAATATATATTTATTATAGGGGATCACAAAGTATAATAATAAACAAGAATGTAAAGATAAAATGAAAATGTGTAGTGAATGTTTTCTATTTAAAAGCATGGTTATGTTGTGATCTAGATCACATAGAACAAGAAAGTTAAATATAAAAGGATTTCCTTAGATTATATTAACTTACCAAATCCCACAAAGAAAATAATAATTCATTAAATTTATTCCATCTCTTCAATTTAGACACTGCTGATTATTCGAGGTGCTTATCAGCCCTAGTTGAGGGTTCCTCTTACTATTATGGAGTCATTATGAGAGTGGTGGATCTAATTAACTAACTTTTAAGGGAAATTAGTATCCATATCCAGATTTTTTCAACTTTAGAGGAAGATAATTTCGAAATGGAAAGTAATTATATAAAGAAGATAGGACTCGACTCAGTTGATCTAGGATCCACAACTTAATATGGTTGGATAGTAAAAATACTACCTTATACTCTTAGAGTAGTGGTGATCTCATAGATTGGGATCTGAAGAGATATTTAAGGATCCTTTCCACTAGAATACTTAATTTCCTAAGTATTCTAAATCTAATAGTTAAGGGATACTATGATTTTATATAATAGTGGGAGACATTTAAGATTAACAATTTGATAATCTTTATTGCTAATCAAGATAAAAAACCAATATGGTAAGTTTATTTTTTGTATATCAAATGTATACCACCACCAATTTAAGTTCACTTCAATAAATATTGGATAAATAGAATATCCTCACTAGTCAAAACATACATTAGTAATAAAGGTGCTTGTGCATAGTACTATTCCAAGAGAGTATGATTTATGTTCTTGAATCCATACTTCCTACAAATACCCCTCAATTAGAAACCAAGGAATATAAAGATAAATATAATATGATTATGGATGATGCACTAGATGTTCAGTGTTTCATGTTATAATCTATGTGTAATGAGTTGTAAAAAATCATGAGGCAGAATATTCCTTCCAAATGTATTCATATCTTAACGAGTTATACTTGGAGATATCTTGAAAAGAAATATATGAGATATAAAGTGCTCTATATAGATGCAGGTTAGAATAAGAGAATAAATAAGGACCTCATGTACTTGATATGATCTTTTATTTGAGATGGTGGACACCCTTAGGTTTAAACTAAACTAAGAACTAGAAATTGATCTCATTATTTCCTCTTTACAACATGGATTATTTATATTCATATTTAATTATAATATCAATAACATTAAAATTTTACACCTAGATTTGTTGGAATTATTTTACCAATAATATAAGGATATGAATAATTTTAACTCTTCAGTCGGTATAGTGAACAATAATAGGAAAGTTAAGGAAAATATGTCAAGGGCTAAGTAAAAGTAAAAGACATCAATGAACCACCATTTCAAGAAGCCAAACATATAGAGGGAGAGAAATGAGTAGGATTTTTTTACCTTGATTGTGAAAATAAATTACACTAGAATAATAATTTCATAGGTCGAAAGAAGAATAAAGTTTACACTTCTCCTTCATGTATATTTTTCATTGAATGAAATATATCCATTTTTAAAAGTTGGGAATTGGATACTACATGTGGATCACACATTTGTATTAAAATACTAGAACTAATTAGATTCAATACAATTTCAAAAGATGGGTTTGATCTCGAATAAGAAAATGGTGTGATACTAATAGCATTTTAATTGGTAGATTATCAACTTATTTTTCCAATTTGAATGGTTCTTGTACAATATAATTGTTATTATTCGCCATCAGTTTCCAAAAATATAGTATTAGTGTCAATTTTAGAGACTATGGGATATTATTTAATGTTTAGAAATAAATTTTTTCTTATGTATAAGGACAAAAATTGTTATGGTATGACACATCTTTATAGTGGGTTATATATACTTGAACTAGAAAACCCAATTTTGGGAATCAATCACAAATCCAGTGAGAATGAATCATATCCTACCCACCTATATAACTTCAGGATAGGTTAAGTAAACAAGAAGAATTTAATAAAACTACATCAAGTAGGGTATTTTGACTCCATTGAGTTAAAACCCTTGGATATATTTCTTTCTTTATTAGAAGGTAAAATGACCAAAGCACCTTTCAGTGGTAAAGAAGAAAGATCCAAAGAACCATTGGACTCAGTTCAAACAGATGTATGACCTCTATTTCCAGAAGACTAAAGTGATGGTTTTTCTTACTTTATGGCTTTTAATGACTACTATAGTAGATATAGATATATCTACTTAATAAATTATAAGTATGATTCCATTAGAATGTTTAAGAAATATTAAAATGAAGTAGAAAATCAATTTGTTAATAAGATTAAGAAAATACACTCAAACTGTGGTGGAGAATTTCTTAACCAAGATTTATTGATAATCTAAATGATTGTTGTATAGTTTCCCAACATAATACTCCTTGGACACCTAAGTGGAAATGTTTCAGTAAAAGGACAAATTGGACAAAGCATGACAGGCTCAAGTAAATGATGAGGCATGAAACTCTACTATAATCATTTTAGGGATATACACTATAGACTATGACATATACACTGAAGAGATTACCAACTAAATTATAAGATGGGATTCCATTCGATTTTTTATATGGAAATAAACCCAATTTGTCTTACATGCATGTATGGGGATGCAAGGATTTTTTTAAGGCAATACCGAGGGGTCCTTTGGGCCAAGAAATGGGCTTTCAAGCCTTGTATTCAGGCCACTTGGCCTTGGGTATTTGAGCTATGTAATGGGTCTCCCTCTACCCAGTCTTTAAAGTGGTCTTTGATTAAAATAATAAATTGAGGTTTCGGCCCCAACCTTTAAAAAAACATATTTATATTTTATACTTAGGATACTAAATGATATTACCAATATAATACTTCATATAGAAAATTGATAATAGAAATACATGCTATATTTTTAGAAATGTAACACATTTACAATTTAAATAGTGGGAGTAAGATTGAATTCGATGAAGTTAATTCTCTAGATGCACAAGAGTTGTCCTAGAAACAGTATTTACAAGAGATTGTTGGAGAGGAAAATGGTCCTAAGACACAAGTGTTAAGTAGGTCTATTAGAGAGGTTTAAGAACCATATATATATAGTTTTCTTATCCCTCAGTCAGGTTACAAGTTACTCCTAGAGAATAATGAACCTCTAACTTAGAAGGAAGCAGTATATGGAAAGGATGTTGCTAAATTGAAAGAATTTGTGCATTCAAAAATAATGACCATGTACCAAAATCAAGTTTTATTTTTGGTAAAACCACTGGATGATGTCAAAATAGTTGATTTTAAATGGTAATCCAAGAAAATTCTGTACATGGACAGTCAGGTGAGAACCTATAAGGCATGGCTAGTAGCGAAGGGTTTTAGGAAATGTCAAGGCATTGACTATGATGAAACCTACTCACTAGTATCTATTCTAAAATCCATTGAATATTAATTTTAATATCATCCCTCCATGATTATTAAATTTATAAAATAGAAGTCAAAAATGATTTTATAAAAGGGAAGTTGGCTGAATATTTCAATATAACAAAACCTGAAAGGGTTTTATTTTCAAAGAGTTCCAGTAAAGTATGCAATATATAGAGATCCATTTAGGGATTCAAGAATACATCACAATCATGGAATGCTCATTTTTATAATTCCATAAAAGAATTTAGTTTCTTTCACAGTGAAATTTATCCATGTGTTGATTATAAGTTTTTGGGAAGTTCCATAATTTTCTTAGTATTATATTTTGATGGGATATTTTAAATTAGAAATGAAGTGAAAGTCTTACAGCCATTAAAGACTTGGTTAGATTTAATGATTCTCGATAAAAGACTTAGGTGAAGCAACATATATTCTAGGGATCAATATATATCGAGATAAATATCATAGGTTTCCTGAAATAAGTAAATTTATATATGTTGACAAGGTACTCAAAATGTAAAATATGGAACAATCCAAGAAAGGTTTTTTTCTTGTGTCACATGGAATTAATCTCTATAAGAAGATGTGTCCATAGACATAGGAATAGATTTAAATAATGATTAAAATCCTTTATACTTAAGTCCTAGGATATTTCATGCATGACATGGTATATACTGGGTTAGATATTTCCTTTTCTTAAAGCTTGGTGTCCAAATATCAAGCTAATCTAGGAGATCTGCATTGGGTAGCTATAAAAACTATACTAAAGTACATGAGATGTAAAAAGGATATGTTATTTATATGTATAGGAGACAAGGAGCTAGTCATTATGGGATACACTGATTCTCGTTGCTAGATAGATCATAATGATCTGAAATCACATTCATGCTTTGTATTTTTCATAAATAGTGGTGTAGTGATATGGATGAACTTGAACCAGTCTATGGTTGTCGATTCTATAGAAAAATATAGGTATATAGTGGATTCTAATGAATCTAAATAAAAACCTTGGTTATGCATCTTTTTTGGAGCTTGGTGTTTTACCTTGAAATATAGAACTTATTATAGTATAAATTGGTAATATTGTGGTATTGGTTCTTTTAATGGATCCCAGGTCACACCAGAGGACAAAGTATATACTTTGGAAGTTTCATATCTTGATGGATTTTACTCAGTTTGGTGAAGTCATAGTAATCAAAGTAACCGTTGAGGATATTGTGGTATACACCTAACTAAATCTATATCTCATAAAAATCATTATATTCATGTGAGATTTAGTGGGATGAGAATTGTTAGATGTTCTCTCTAATGAGAGTGGGAGAGTTTTGTGTGGGTTCCCTAAACCCAACTCCTTTATGTAATTTGATGACCCTTACGTGTATAGATTTTGATATATACATGTGTTTATTCTTACCATAATAGTGTTGATACTACTATATCTACTATTTTCATGGTAATATCCTTTGATTACATGTCACATCAAATGGTTATTGTAGATCCCATCTATAATGAAAATGTCAATATACTATGACAGTAATCTTAAACATATTTCATATGGTTGAGATACATAATACTGATGGGACACAGATGATATCTAGATATCAGATGTTGGGGAATCATAAGCATTGAAACTTCTTCTAATGAATATCTCACTTGGTGATCTATGAGATCTTGGGGACTAACCCAACAATAGGAACACCACAAGTTTCAAGTGTCATTGTTTACTCCGATATACAAACATGTGTATTGGTCTATTGAATTGATATCGTCATGAATGTGTACCATTTGATAATTTAATTTGATACAAGTAAAGAACCATGAAAATGAATTCAAAGTTAGGTAGCTTATGCTGGGTGTTTCTTTGGTGGTATGTCATTGGTTTAATGTTCAAGATAGAATTTTTTGCCTTCCAATTTGAGGAAGAGATATATCGTGGGCCTAGGTTGACCAAGATGGTAGTGCATTCATTAAATCCATGGCCATGGTACATAATGGTAAGTCTATCTTACAAGGTTGGGAAATATATAAATTATCAAAAGTATGATGACACAATTTTGTATCTTAATTTGTGAAATATCATAAGAAAAAGAGATTATATTACACATATTGTGTTCACAGGAGGTATTCATAGCTATGACATTATTTATCTCCTTAGGGGAAATGAGAGGTTCCTAGACTCTGCTCTTAGTCTATGGGTTTGACTAACCAATATCAAGATAATGACCTAGAGGGTCACACACTAAGTTTATCCAAAAATTCCACCTATTCTATGAATAGGAGTTTAGGATGAAGTAGGCCCCATGTGCGGGGGCCGGTGGCATTAGATTGTGATCGATCGCAAGTAAAAAATTTTAAATTATATTATTCAAGTTTAAAATAATGATGATGAAGTTTATTTCTCATGGTATTTACAAGTTGTTTTATCATAAAAGTGAATATTAGAAAATATAATTTTTTGAACGAACGTAACACATTCAAGGTTCGTTAAATTATTTAGGGAGATTACTGGTTGAGCAAATTGTTCATATTTCGTAACATAACATGTTAATGTGTTAAAAGTGTGTGACAAAATATTTGTGACATTTAATACATGTTTATTAAGTCATAAGTGTCAAAAGAATATCCAAAATAAATGTTATTACATTCTAAGGACCAAATTCAATATTGGAAAGTATATTGTCACAACCCATCCTTGAGGGACCCATAATATGACTCCCCAAGCCCACATCCAATAGAATAAGGCGTGAATAATAGAATTAAGTGGGAATAGAACTGACATGGGAGGTCTTATCCTAAGTGCATGTACACATGCATACGCCTCCAAACCTATACAATGCTGAAATGTAAAAACTACTGAACAATCATGCATGAATACATCTAAATCTCACAACCAAATAATGATAGTAAGTAAAGGAAAGTAAAAATTTCCGAATAAAATCCCGCCACAAGAGTCTGAAAACAAGTCCAAGTTGAAAGTAAAACTAATACCACTATTAGAATACCGTAGGAACACACCCCGGTCTATCCAGTCTCACTAATAAATATCATGTCCTGGATCGTCAAGGATTCTGTCAAAGGCTAATCATCTTTAAAATACATGAATTGTGTGAACAAATCCTATACAGGGGAGAGTATAACAATACCCATTAGGATCCCTTAAATCCAAAAAGCATAAAACAAAGGAAATACAATCAGATAAACAGAGGTATATTTCTATAGTACATATAACAAGAATATCGAAATATACCCAATAGAGACACGCAATAAATTGGAAAGTCATAACCATAGAACACAAAACCTAGTATTTTAGCTTGAAGATTCCACATAGTACTCATTCCGGAGAACACACTCTTAAGTATGATAGCACTGATGGCGTCCATCCAAGAGGTAGTGCTTGTCGGGTCTCACTATATAAAATTACATGCCAAAGGTTTGAAGAGATATGATATATAGATGAGGATAACACCCACAACCATAGGGTGATACGAAAAAATCAAATTGGATTAACCCACTAAGTAGAGGATTGGTTCCCGCGTAGTTTTAGTCATAATGATACTAAGAACTCCACCTAGGGTATGAAGATGAATATAGGATCTCACTCCATCCCTCATGGATGGATTCCAAAAACTCTATTTAATAATTATTTTTGAAGGGATCATTGTCCTAGGAGTAGGAGATAATTCCATACCAATCGTTGGGGAATAGATAAAGGGAAGGCACCCTAACAAAATTTTCCCATGATACGGAGGAAAAGGGCTCCAAAACATGTATAAAAAAAGTACGTGGCATGTAGAATGGATACATGATGTGTCCTTTGTCCCCTGATCCTTCCCGTGTAAACGACCCATGTATCTCTCTTGTGTCTATAAATAATTACATTCTGTGTATCTTACTCGTGTATTCTACTCGTGTGATAGTACATGGATTTAGCCCACGTACATGTTTCCATGTACCATTACATGGAATATCCTATGTACTATGGTTCAGGCTATGCCTGAGTGGTGAATATATGGCGTTCTCAAACATTGGAACTCTGACCAGTGTCTGTGTACCCTCCATGTTACATTCTAAGTCTCCAGGGAGGGACCATATGTTATGTGACAAGGTTAACACTTCATGTGATACATTTGTTCCTTAAAAATCATATCCAACTCATAGGTTTCCCACACTATGTGTAGATCTAGTTTACACATCGTGTAATGTGTTATTTTCTTGAATCCCATATCTGGAACCCACAAGTCTTCTCCTTTGTCTGATCTTCGATATGGTGGCCTCCTTTCTGGAAAATCATGAATCAAGTCATGATGAACCTTACCATAACTGAGCAAAAATATTCAACCCTTTGATCTACTCAAGAAATGGATTTATATTCCATTTATCATTTCACGCTGAATAACATGAAATTGGGTATCTAAATCATATGATCCACACTCGCTACCACCATCTCACCTTCGTTGTGTGATGACGATCCTGTATCTATGGTTTTTGATCTTTGTACCAATAAATGGGTGTGTAATGATCAATTCATTGAGATATGTCAAATCGTATTCCAAACAAATAACGTCTGCGATGAAGGTAGAATTAGGGGAGAAAAGCACAAGAATAACCAAAAATAACAGACCTCGATCAATTTTCATGTCAATCTCAGTTCATTTTCATTATATTAATAATAAAAGAATAAAAAATCAAAAAGAGATCTCTTGATAAAATACATTTAATAGAAATAATCCTATAATATGCATGATCCGAGAATCGATCTGTCAGTCAATTGATTCATGTTCTTCATATAAATTAAGAAGGGGAAAGAAATCAAAATAAATAATTCCCAACCTTGATTTGGATCAATCATTTATGAAGAGTGGATAGGAACCATGATCTTTGGAAAGATCCTTTTAATATGTTTCATGTAGATTGTCGATCCAAAAACAGGTCATCATTCATCTGGGATAAATCCTCCAACACTTTCTCTAATGGCTCTCCAATGGTTCCATGGTTATACAGCTAACCCTGGAATTCAAACATAACTGTATATTTAAATTCTCTCCAAACACTTCATCAACTAAAAGAATTAAAATAATTTATTTTATTATTTTATTCATTTTTTGGCCCATGATAACTTTTCCACAAATGATCCACACTGATAAAGGTTATGTCAGTCCAAGGGTAAACATAGCATTCAAAACTAAATGGTTCCCACAGATTTTTAATCTGAGCACCTATTTAGAAGTTAGTATTTTTTAAGACTGTGTGCGTGTTCTATTAAACATATTTAATATATTTCAAACAATTATTATGAGAACACCAAGACTCAGAATGGAATGCTTTATTGGTTACTAGTCTCAAAAATAATCAATTCAATATCCAAAAATAATACACAAAAAATACAATTCATTAAAGTTTTCCCACCTTGGGGATTTACATCACCAAAAATCCAAAACAAGGGATACACAAAAAAGTTGTGGGTACTGAGCATGAATCTAAGCCTCCTACTCCCATGTGTTCTCCTGAATACTTCTATACTACCGCCAGAAATTTACTAGAGGAATATCTCTCCCTTAGATGATCCTCTCTTATAGATCCTCGATCAATACCGAGTACTCAAAAAAGGTAGCTTCATCTTCAATGTCTAGCTCACCCTAGCCGATGATGTGTGATGAGTCATGCACGTACCTCCTCAGTTGTGACATGTGGAAGATGTTGTGTACACAAACTAAATGTGTTGGTATAGATAAGTGGTATGCCACCTTTCCAAATCTATATAATATCTGGAACATTCCAATGAATCTCGAAAATAGCTTGCCTCCCCTTCCAAATCCCCATAATCCACATTGAGGTGAAAACCATAGAAACACATGGCCTCCTTCCTCAAACTTTAAAGGCCTCCATTATTTGTCCGCATAATAATTCTAATGGATCTATGTATTCTTCATCTACTCCTAGATGATATATACCTTCTTAATAGTTTCTCACACCAACTCTGTTCCCACGATTGATGACTCTCCTAGTTCAGTTTAGAAAAGTGGTAACCTATAGGGTCACCCGTAAAAAACCACGAATGGTGCCACATCGATGATGGAATATTAGATATTTTTATATGAAAACTCCACCAGTGGCAGGTTATTCTTCCAACTACATCCAAAGTCTAACAAAAAATCTTGTAGAATGTCCTCTAGAACCAAAATGGTTCACTCAGTCTGGTCGTTGGTTTTGGGGTGGAACACTATGCTCAATGTAACTGAGTCCCAAATTCATATTTCAATCCCTTCTAAAATTAAGATTTGAAGAAAGAATCACAATCAGAAATGATCATCTATGGAAATCCATGGATTCGGACTATCTTCTATAGATAGGGGCATCCCAATCCTTATACTTAACTATTTTCTCGGATATCTAAGAAGTGGTTTAACATGGTGAATCAGTCTACAATAACCCAGATGGAATCATGTACCCTAGATGTATGTGGTAAGGAAATCATGAGGTCCATGGATATCCCATCCCACTTTTACTCTGGAACCTCAAGGGGTTGAGTTAAACCCATTGGAACTTAGTGTTCATCTTTCACAATCTGAAATGTATGTCATCAAGAGACAAACTCTTCAACCCCTTTTAATATCTTTGGACAACAAAACTAATGTTATAGGTCCTGGTACATCTTTCCACACCTGGATATACCACTAAAGGATACATTTTAAACTCTCTCAGAACCCCCTCCTGCAATGTCACTGATACCATCGTGCATCCTTTGTAATGAAAAATATTGTCCCCAACTTTATAAAATCCATTAGGAGCAAGTCAAATTGATATCTGAGTATATAGGGTCTCATTGTCAACATCCCCAAGTTATGCTTCCCTGACTCGATGTAAGAGAGGATAGTTGACAACCATCGACTGGAGGTAAGCTACTCAATATCCATCCATAAAGGATAACTGCAACAAAGCCAAATACTCTGATGCCTCCTTCATCAACTACTAATAATACCACCTTCTGAGATCATCTGCAACCATATTCTCCTTACCAAGAGTATATACAATTTTTAAGTCATTATCCTAGAGGAATTCTATCAATCACATTTGTCTCAAGTTAATATCCTTCTTAGATAAGATATAATTGAGAAATTTTTTATCATAAAAGAAAATAATCCACTCACCCATCATGTAGTGTCACCGCATATTTAGGAAGATGACTACAACTACTAACTCAATATTTTGGGTCATGTAGTTCTATTAATGTGGTCTCAACTAATGTGAACCATAGGTAATCACTACATTCCTCTACATCAAAACACAAACAAGACCAGTTCCTAATGTATCTCAGAACACTTTGTACTTGACACCCTCCTCTAGAAATCTCAAGATGGGAGCGATCTTCCAACTCTGCTTCAACTACTAAAAATCAAACTGAAACCTCTTTTTTCCACATGAAAGGCTACCCCTTTTGGGTCAAAGATTTCAAGGGTGATAATATTTTTGAGAAATCAGGTAATAGCCTAGTAAGCTAAGGAATATTGGCACCTTAAACGTTCTATTGGGTGGCCCTCGAGATAACATAGCCTCAAACTTGGATGGATCCACTTCCACACCATCTGCTGAGATTACATGTCCCATAAAGTGGAACAGCTATATCCAGAACTAGAACTTAGAGATATTTCTATAAAGATGGTACTCTCACAGTATGTTCAACACTGTCCTCAATTATCTCTTGTGCTCCACCCCAGATGTCGATTATACAAGGATATCATCAATGAATATCACCACAAACTAGTCTAAGAAAGGATAAAATATCTGGTTCATGAGTCCCATGAACACTGATGGTGTGTTCATCACTCAAAATGGAATCAACAAGTACTTAATGTGACCATAACGACATTGGAATGTAATCTTCAGTATATCCTCATCTCGTACTCGCAGCTGGTGATATGCTGACCTAAGTTTAACCTTTGAGAACCATCATACCCCCCTCAACTAATCAAAGAGTTCATCGATCCTCAAAAGCTAATACTTTTTCTTCTCGAACACTTGGTTCAAGAACCATTAGTCTACACAAAACCTCAAACTCTAATTAATCTTCTTGAAAAAAAAATAATGTTTCCTAGGGTGAAACATCAGATCTAATGAATCCCTTAATCTGCAAGCCCTCCAACTACACTCTCATCTCACAAAACTCTGTAGGCTCCATCTGATATGATAGTGTAGATATTGGTGCCATCATAGGGTGTATATAAATTTATATGTCCAGATCTTGGTGGGGGTAAACCTAGAACATCCTTAGTGAAGAAGTAATCATACTCTTCCTCCTCTTCACCAAGGGTTATTCTATCTAAATGGTGAGTAATTGGATGCACCCTCTTATGAATGAGTCCATACTGTGCTGCCTAGGTTTCCTTTTAACTAAAAAAGTTTAACCTAATTCAATCACTACGGACAAACCGTATCCTCCACCTGAAATAGTCAACCTGGGCATGAAACATGGATAACCATTCCATACCAGAAATTAAATTATTCTGCCTAAACACTACTATAAAGATATCCCAATAGAAAATCGTTCCCCCAAGAGTCAGGTTACACTGTCGTTACAAGTGTGTAATTGCAAAGTCTTCTATAGTAGGATTCCCAAGAGTAAGGTTTGAGATAAGGGAACAACTGGAATCTCTAAGTCTCATACAAGGCATGTGGCAAGAATGGAATCTGAAGCACCTATTTCTATCATTACTATAGATAAGCTATAAAAGACACATATCATATCTCAAATCATTACCAGAGCCTCTGGGTCATAATCTTTAACCACCTACAGCTATCACCAACCCTATCCTAAAGATCCCTGAGCCTAAAATGGACCACCTAGGGGTGGTGGTGGTAACAAGTCAAAGTGGAGACCACCTCCTTATACTCTCTAATATTCTCTTCCATGTACTCCACATTGTGAACCTTTATAATATTTTCACTATATCTATCTCAATGACACATTCATAGTCTCTTTGTCAGCTGTATGTCGGTTCGAACAATCTCATGCTAGATGTCTCCTACCATCATAGGAGTAGAACCGCCCATCCCTAGGATGAGTGGACCCACACTGTGAGCCATGAACAAAAAATACTATGTCCTAAGACCTCCTTTTGAAATTTATCTCATGTCCAGGTCCCTCAAATTGACGTCAAATCCCTGCTACCGAGGCCTCTGCTTCACCTTTCCCACTACCGACAACCACTAGTTGTGTCTGCACATCCAAGAAACTCTCAACCACCAAAGCTCAATATTTTACCCCAACACAGATAGGAATGCATCGTGGGATAAAACGATTATGTATGTCTCTATATAGACCTTTCTCAAAATTCTGATCCCTAAAGAATTGTTTATGAACCACATCCATCGAGTACCTATAGAGGTTTTTAAACAATGATGAATACTAAGTTACTGTCATGCTACCTTGATGGAGTTGTAGAAGCTCTTGGATATGTACATCCCTCATTATAGCTAGTCATATGTTCTATCTAAAAATAATCTCAAACTCTGTCCACATAAGAGTCTCCCCATCATAATACTGGTCCACTAAACCCCATCATCGCCCTACTGATTTGTGAAGAAGGCTCATTGACTGGACCACCATCTTATATGATGGTGTCTTGACCAAATAGAAAACTCATTTCACCACGTCATGTTAGTCCTCATCCACTTATGGGTTAGTCTCTCCTTAGAGCCTATGGAGTATTTGTCACTGAAACTCATGAAGTGCGCTTATCTTGTGCACATCATCTGCTTGTAATATGGGTTCCATGTTCTACTCCATAGGTGGTATATCTTGTACACCACCCCAATGTAACATATTGATAACTAGTCCATGTATCGACACCAATTAATTTAGGGGATCATCCTCATTTTCATGATACTAAATCCTATATGGCTTACATTATGGAGGCATCTTGAAATAAATAAGATTTACCATAGTCAATGAGTATATTTGGAGATCTAATTCAAGAAGTACATAGAAACCACAACCTATTCCTATATTATGCATGTACCATTTTTTTCCTACATTAGGTTTTCTCATGTACCAAGTCAAGAAGTAGGTGATTAGAGTCCTGTTGTATGGATACGTCATCCACTGCACCAGCACTGGAGTACCTAGATTGAAACCTGAACTCGAAACATTGTGGCCTCAAACCAATATAACAGACTCTCAGTCCTAAGGTATAGTTGTCTTACTTTAAAACCACTCTATCACAACCTATCCCAAAAGGGACTATTCCATGACTCCCCAATCCCACCTCCAATAGGCCAGGGGTTGAAGACTAGTACTGAGTAGGCATATCACTAACATAGAAGGCCTTAGACTAAGTGCTTGAACACATGCATACATCTCCAAGCCTATATAATGATGAAATGTAAATCCTACTAAAAGGACATGAATTCATACATCTAAATCCCCAAAATCAAGTATGGTAATAATTAAATGAAATTAAATAGTTCCAAATACAATCCCACCACAAGAGTATGAAAATAGGTCCAACTTGAAAGTAAAACCGGGATGGTCGTCAAAATACTACAGGAACACACCCCGGTGTATCCAGTCTCACTCCCATTAATAACTCTATAAAAATTTCAATCATCTACAGAAGACACAAAACGTGCGGGAAAATCCCTTGAAGGGGTAAGTATAACAATACCCAGTATGACACCCCAAAACCACGAATCATATAATAATGGAAATACAGTCTGCTCTACATAGGTATATGTTTATAGAACATATAACAAGAATATATATATATACCCAACAAAGACACACAATCAAAAGGTAAGTCACATCCATAGTATACCAGCCTAAGATTCAAACTAAAATATTCCACATAGAACTCATCTAGGAGAACACACTCATGAGTCTGATAGCACTGATGAAATCCATCTGAGAGGTAGTTTTTTTCAGGTCTCTCCATTTATAAGTACACACCGAAGGTTTGAAGATATAAAATACAAATATGATGATCACACTTAAAGACATGGGGTGATATGAATAACTCAATATTAATTAACCCACAATTCTAGGATCAACATCCACATAGTGTTGGACATGATGATACCAAGAAATCCACCTGTGACATGAAGATGAATAGAGGATCTCACTCTGGGTCTCATAGAAGGATTCCAACAACTCTATCTAATAATTCATGTTCAAGTTATTATTTTCCTAGGAGTATGAGATGATTGTATAAAAACCCCAAAGGAATGGATTAGGGTAATGTTCCCTAACAAAACTTTTCCAATAAATAGAGGACAAGGGCTCTAATACATGTCTAATAAAGTATACAACATATAGAAGGGGTACATGACATGTCCTTTGACCTTGATTCCTACCCATGTAAACAGGTCGTGTCTCTTTCCCATGTCCATGTAGAAGTACATGGCGTGTAGGCTACCCATGTATTCTAAGATTATGCCAGTACATGACTTTAGCTAGTGTACATGTGTGTGTGTGCTAGTACATGGCATAGCCTGTGTACTCTAGTCTAGGTTGTGTCTGAGTGGAGAGTACATGGTGTGCAACAACCCATGTACTCCAACCTATGTATGTGTACCCTCTGAGGTACACACCGATTCACCAGGGTGTGACCACTTTTCGTGTGATACTTCCTCTAAAACCCTAGATGCCACCAAGGGGGCCCACAGGGTGTGTAGATATGGTTTACACATCATCTAATGTGGGATTTTCCAGAATCCTAGATCTAGAATCCGCGCGTCTTCTCCTTCTTCTGATATTCAATCTGGTGACCACTTTGCTAAAAAATCTTAAATCAAGGCCCAAAAAACCCTTCCATAACTAAATAACAATATTGGGTGATTCAATCTTCTCAGACAACATATTTATATATCGTTTTCTGTTACGTGATGAAAAAAATGAAATCAGGTATCTATGTCATCTGATCAACTTCCACTACCACCGTCGGACCTCCATCATTTCATGTTGATCTTAGATATAAAATTATGGATAATTTATCCATGAAATGGGTACATAATTATCAATTCATCAGGATATATTAAACCTCATGCCAAAAGAATAATTCCCGTGATGAATGGAGAATCGGGGGACAAAATCACTAGAACAAACTAGACGAACAGACCTTGATTGATGTTTGTGTCGATCTAAGTTCAATTTTTTTAGAAAGATAAGAAAAGAATAAAAAATCATAAATAATTCTCTAGATAATGTCTCTGTAATAAAACCCATCTCTCAATACACAAGATCTGTGAATCAATCCTTTAGCCGATTGATTCGTGTTCATCGTAGAAATCAAGATGGGGAAGAAATACCAATAAACAACACCCTACCTTGATTTGGATCAATCATTAATGAAGAACAGGGATGTTTCAATATCATTGGTGAGATTTGTTGATTTTTTTGTATGTCAATCATCATTCCACAATTTGTTCACCATTTCTCTGAGATAAATCCTCTATCTCTCTCTCCAATGGCTCTCTAACGGTTCTAGGTTTATGCAGTTAACCCTAGAATTATAACATAACAGTATATTTAAAAACTATCCAATATATGCATCAATTAAAGGAATTAAAAGAATTTATTTACTTATGTGCCCGCAATGACTTTCCACAAATGACCCATGCCAACTAAGGTTAGTTGCACCTAGCGTAAAAATTACGTTCTGAACTCAATGGTTCCCTAAGATTTTTGATCCAGGAAACCATTTAAAATTTATTCCACTTTTTTAGGAAAACTACACAATAGTACAATTAAATATATTTCATATATTTAAAGCATTTCTTCTGAGCACCCCAGGCCTTGGAATAGCACATCATCTCAGCACCTGGTCTTGAAAATAATCAATTCAACATCCCAAAATAATACTTGAGAAATTCGATTCATTATATATAACCAGTGTATAAAATGTCATCTTATCCACTTTTATTGAGAGATCCACTATTTGGATTAGTTTAGTGAGAGAATCTCTCCTCTCCTCTTCTATAAAGATCTTAGAGAGAGAATCTAAAGAAATAACAGTCGAATTGATCCCTCTTTATTGATCGAGTTTGCCTTCTTAATGTGATCGAATGGAAGTCATAAATCTCTTTGATTTACCATGATAGAACCCAATAAACATTTTCAAATAATACATGATATATGGTGCACATGTGGATAATATTGAGGATTCCAAGCTTGGTACCTTTGAGCAATAAAACACTAGCAGTGAGCGAATATAATCGACTATTTCAAAACATTAAGTAACTATTTATGATTTTATTTGATTTTATTTTTCATGCTTAAATTGAATTACATGTGATCCTATGAGAAATCATTGAAAGGGGTTTTTTGTATTTTTTTTCAACATGAATCCAAACAAAAAAAATTAAATTATTTATTTTTTAATCTTCCTCTATGTCTCGGGTTCCTTTAAAGTGTTGGATTCCTTCCAAAGAAAACACATATCAAGAACTCAATCATCCAACTAGGTATTACATGATAAATTTGAGTAGCCATATATTATCTTATGTAAGATAAGAAATTAATATGTTGACCCAAAGAGTTAGGTTCCCTATTCTTATCATTTTATTTGGGTAACACTTAATGATCCTACTTTTTTATTCTATTTTATGTCAATGTGTTACTATGTGATCAATAATATGATCTGAATATTAATTTAATAAATAAGAACAACTAGGAAGTTCATTGGTGTTGCCATTAATGTATTTTTAAGGTTTAAATAAGTTTTATTTATGAAACAGCAAAGGTTATATCTTAAATTTTTGATGATTTAGATTTAAGAGTGGCAATTAATGAATTGTTATTCATTTATTTAAGAATATGTGCTAATGAGTTTAACATTGTTTACAACATCATAAGAAGTGAAGGTAAATCATTTGTTGATGATTTTCAAAAAATAATACATATTTTAAAGATTTATGATGGTGGAATATCTTGTAAGTATTTAATTGTATGAAGAAAATTTAAGGTCGTGAAAAAAATATAAAATTCATATATATTTTACATGATTAATAATTTTGAATAATATTTGGGTTGGTGATATTATAAATGGAAATTAATATATATATATATTTTGAGATGGGAATTTATTAAAAATATTGGGTCAACCTGTAGATACCTTGTTTTTTCCTTGTAATAATTTGAAATATATTGAGGGATATTTTTAGATCCAGACTCTAAGACAATGTCAGATTCTGAGGTCTGGTGAGCCCATAATTTATATTATAAACATGTTAAATATATTAATAAAAAATTTATTATTTTTTAAAAAATAATTGAATATATCCTAATGGATTATCATATTGGAAATCTGAGATTATGATTTAATCTAGAATTCAAAGTTTACTCTAAGTGCAACCTAAAGTTGGTCGACACTTGAAGTCTAGTTGAGGAAATTGTTGGCATGGGTATTTAATTAAAACAAATTAATAAATAAATTATTTTTTATTAACGGACATATTTAAATCCACTTTAAATAATATATTATAATAATTCTATAGTGTTATCCACTTAACATTTGATAATTGATATTTTATTATATTTTTTTGATCTGTGTATTCCTAACTTCACATGATCCCATTATTGAATTTAATTATTTTATCTAATTCAATAGCCCAATTTCACTTATTATCACAAATAGAAAAATCCCTGATTTACGATCATTGGAAAATAATGATTTTCAAAATGTATTTTAACTTTGTTTGTGTGCTTAATCCTCTTTCGTTATTTAGTTTATTCACAGTTGGCCTATGAGGTTGTGATTAGACTTTGATGGGGTGGGTTTAAGGAAAATCAAACCCCCAGATTCACAACAGTTTCATATATGATAGAAAAATTCAGCAATCAAATATGGATTAGGAAATATCATAGGTTGTGGGTGATGCTTCATGGATTATGGATCTGAAGCGGTGATAGTATTGAGTGGCAATGGCGATGGGAGATCAATGTTTATATGTTATATTTTGGTTGAGGTGGATTTAAGTATGATGATTAACGAACTGGTCTCCATTGATTTAAGAACATGTTACAATGTGTTCCATATTATTCACAACATAATAATGAGTGATGATAAACCATATATTTTTTATTGAATATGAAGACTACCTATGTTGAATATTCAATATGGTGGAAGATCATGAAAATATCCTTCTTCATGAAGAAAATTAAAAGCCATGAAAAAAAAAGAGAAAATGCCTTTATATTTTTTATGATGAATAATTTTGAAGAAGATTAGGGTTAGTAATATATTATACATTGAAATTACTAAGTATAAATTTTGAGAAGGAATTTTACTTTAAATATTGGGCCAACCATGAAAGATAATAAGGATCGCTCAATCACACTCATGTGGGAGAAAAGCTCAACTACATGGGAAAGCCAGCCAAGCCAATTGGACATGGTAGAAAGGAGTGGGATTGCATAGAATTCATAGGTATTTTATGAGAATTATTAGGATCATTGAACCAGAAGGGCGTGAACAGGGTGACTGGGTGGAGCGTGCTGGTGTCATGTGACCTAGTGAGGGTGTGTGTGATGTGTTTTGGGTGCCGACACTGGTGTCAAATCGAGAAGAAGAAGGAACAAAGTTACTTTTTAAGAAGAGGGTGGATGAATAGAATATTGGTGTGGGACAATAGAAGATATCTTCACTATTAACCTATATTTAAACCTACGGAAATAAGCTCAGTCACTCTCCCAAGGTTTTATCGGTTGTTTGATCATATCACTAGGGCGGTCTTCAACCTCTTTTTTCCATATCCTTCTCAGTGTCTGGATTTTTTTATTTTATCCATATCAAGTGAATGTGTTACTCTAATGATCAATATCATATTCATTATAGAGATTATATAATTCATTATTGATCAACTCAAATTCATGCATGCAGTCTATATCTTGCATTCATGGACAAGTTTGAATTATAAAATATTATGGAATAATTGAAACTATCATGCGATGATGAATGTGATATAATCACATAAACATGAGTATGAACTCATGATGGAAGAATCAAACTATGCAAATGCATCATGAATCTTAGAATCTTTAGAAAATAATATAGGAGACCCTCAGTTAAATAATTAAAAATATAGAGATATTCATGGAATTCATACTCATTGATGGAAACGGTATAGTTTGTGAGATTATTAATGTGTCTCAACTTGACATAAAAACCAGAAGAAAAGGTAGTGAAACCTACCTATAAATACCAAAGAACCATGGCCAGGAGACTCTAGGGAAATTCGAGAGAGAAGTATGAAAATAGAGAATCCATATCTTCTTTTCACGAACCCATTCATGTGAATAAGTTATGAAAGCGTCTATTTGTGTAAAGAAGAACTGTGACCCAATCGTATATGAAAAGAATAGGTTTCCATACATATTTCCCTGATAATAATGGCACAACTTTTCTTTTTCAAAGAACACTCAAAGGTTTCACAAAGAAGGAATAACTCTTATTGTATTCACACTATTACATAGAGAGTGTAATATCAACGTTTCTATAAATCCCACCTAGTTTGTGTAAAGAAGAAAGAGATATCACACTCATCTATTGCACAAAAGAACAATCCCATAAAAATGTGTACTAAAATTCATGAAAATAAGATAGTGTTTTTTATACTTAAACTTACATGAAGAATAATTAAGTGGTCTCGTGTATATGACCATATACAAATAGTTTTTCAAAACCAATAGAACCTTTGTGAGAAAGAGAACTGAGATATCACGTATAATGTCAAATGTAGTTTTCATGCATGTCAATGAGAACATGATAATGAATTTATTATCCATGAAAATATATATTTGATTATAAAATAAAGTAATAATTTTCACATGGGTTTTTTGAGATAATTGCATTTATAATTAAAATACATGCATGAGATGATGTGATATTATCAGTGCATTGTAATTAGTTTTTTCAAAATAATCAATTTTAATAAGAAGAGACTAATACTACATTAACTATTGATATTGTATTGAAGAAGATGATGAAAAATAATCCTTGTATATGGCTACATATTTTTTTCAGTCAAATGATTACTGAATCCGAGACAGCCTACTGATTAATGAAAAATAGAGGTAACCATTTGATTGCTAAATTCATTGGAAGTTGATCAGAATTATCATTGTCTATTGAAAAATACTTGAACTACACTATTGATCATTTCATAAAGGATAGGATGAAATCCTATATCTTTTTCTTTAAAAATAAAGATTTTATTTTACCGATATGGGGATGAGAAAAAAATTTCATGGTCACACACTTGCTTGTTATTTTCTTGATAATAAAAGGAAAGTTTTATGTGAGTGGGATAAAAACCATTATACACTAGGGATGTAATCACCCACATTGGAGGAAAACCTCATTAACAAACCATGGAGTTCCTTTTTCTTTATTGTTTAATGTGTATGATTTCTAATTATAAGTCAAGGAAAAAAGAGATACATTTACTAAATAAGTAATAGATGTAAATAAAGGGATAATAGTTTAAAGTGATAAAAGCTTCCCCACACAGATTCACCCCTGCTCTTAGTCTAGTCGTCCCAAAGTGATACTGAAAACACTTAGATGGGTAATACTATGAGTTAGGATACCAAAGGAATGGTTTTGAGTTTATCTATATGATGGATTGGAATAAGGTTTTTTATACCCAATTATAAAAAAATCATATGTGATCTAAAATGCATAATAGAGAATCTAAATAACTAAGTGTTGAGGTTTATGCTAGAGTAGGGTCATTTTCTTAGTGGAATTTGGATCTTTTCCCACTGATAGATGTAATGAATTGAATAAGGTTCCACATTTTAGTAGGATTAAATTTAATAAAATTCCTTATAAAATGATTGTAATACATGATACTCATCTAATAAAATCTCACATTATAGATAAATGACATCAAAGTAATCAAACTTAACTTTAAGATCAATAATTAGAAAGGATAAGCTTAATGTAAGAAACTTATTGGACTAGTATAAAAATTAAGAATTTTTCATAAAAAATAAGAAAAAATATATTTACTAAAGAAACATATTCTTGAGTAACCAACTATTAAAGTTATTCAATAAGTAAATCTTGAAACTTATGAGAAGCATAAATAGATTCACTTAAGGTTTCAAGATCATTAGATGCATTTTTACATAAGGACCTTTAGTCACCACTCATATATTAAATATAATTGAATATGTGAATAACTTAGAGAGACTATAGGCTTATTTCAAGTATTACTGTGATTATTGAATTAATTATGGAATCTTAATTGGAAATGTTCTAAAAATTTGAATGAGTTTAAGAAACATTTACCCAAAATTTTCAAAGTGTAAAGGAATGATGAGTTGGTCGTGGGATGTTGAGGTTTTAATTTTTTTTAATGGTACATGCACAATGCCAAAATTTGCATTTAGCGGCATTTTTTTCGTTTGGCGGCGGTTCAAACCGCTGTTAAATGAATCTGTGATGATTTCGGAAAACTACCGCTAAATCGTGTGTCGACAATAAATTAGCAGCGATTTTTTAAAACTGTCGCAGAATGATTTAGCAGCGGTTTTTTTCATTTAGCGACAGTTTAAACCGTCGATAAATCTTTTTTATTTATTTATTTATTTTTAATTTTTTAATTTTTTTAATTTTTTTAAGTTTTTTAGTTTTTTTATTTTTTTTATATTTTCATTTTCTTATTTCCATAATTAACTAATATTATTTATTATTTATTATTTATTATTTATTATTTATTATTTATTATTTATTATTTATTATTTATTATTTATTATTTATTATTTATTATTTATTATTTATTATTTATTATTTATTATTTATTATTTATTATTTATTTATTTATTTATTTATTTATTTATTTATTATTACCTCGCTCATGCTCATCTCCATGCACAAACCCATGTCCATACACAAACTCATGCCATATATATAAATTCTCTGTTGGGTGAGATTTGAACCCCTTACCTCTTTCTTATTCTCTAAAGACTTTACCACTCTAGTAGGCTCTTCATGTCGTTAATAAATCGAATTTAATACACTTATATATATATATATATATATTGGAAAAAAATAATACAAAATAAATAGATACACACTAAATATTTATTAATCAATAATTATTAATCTATAATGATTAATTAATAATTAATAATTAATAAATAATAAATAATAAATATTTATTATTTATTATTTATTATTAATTAATAAGTAGTTATTAATATTTAATGATTACAAATTACAAATTATTTATTAATAAAATAGAATATAAATGAATAATAAATAAAGAAATATATAATATTGAAATAAAAAGTAAATAAAAAATAGTAAATAAAAAATAGTAAAAAATAAAAAATAAATTGTAAATAATAAACAGTAAATAGTAAATAATAACTTGTAAATAATATATAATATATAATATATAATATATAATATATAATATATAATATATAATATATAATATATAATATATAATATATAATATATAATATATAATATATAATATATAACATATAATATATAATATATAATATATAATATATAATATATAATATATAATATATAATACCTAATAAATAATACATAATAGATAATATATAATATATAATATATAATACATAATACATAATACATAATACATAATATATAATACATAATATAAAATCAAACATATTCTTTATACTCAAATAGTAAAATAGGGAGATCTGGTCATTGAAACAAAAAAACCAAACAAGTGGAGGCTCAAAACAACTGATATTAGAACACACAAACTCACCTTTGTTCTCATAATTGAATGCATCAAGTACTGAAAATTACCTTCTCCATGAAGCTTTCATTGGTATCCTTTAAGCCCATCTCTAGAGGGGTAAAGGTGATGTTGAGACTTCTAGCTTTCTTCTTGGACACCTGATAGATAGGGTCAAAAGGGTTATCATCTTTACACCTTTCAGGGAGTCTCAAAGTGTGATAGAGCTAGCGTAGTATCTTTACAGTGTCTGAAGTATGTTGCACTATACCAACAACACAGTATCTCCCATGAGATGAAGGTATTTCATACGCTTGAATATGGGCACTGGCAACATCTCTCACATCCACCCATCTATTTGTTTTATTTGGAAATGTTTCATCGTCTTTTTTGAGGTTCAATATTGGCTCTATGCTGAAATTAACAGTGGGATGTAAGAGAGGACCAATCACCCATCCAGGATGTATTGTTACCATGTCCATACCATTCTTTTTTTCCAATATCCAAGCAGACTCCTCAGTTAATGTCTTCGAAAAAGGATACCAAAACTTAAATTCCCCACAAAATTTTGGATCTGAAAACCAAGTTTCATCAATCACCACGCTTGGAGCAACTGGCTTCCCATTAAATGCAACAGAATCCATGGAAGATGTTATGACTACTCTTTTAATAGATGATACTTTTGCACAAGATCTTAGAACATTAGTTGCTCCACCCAAGTCAGGCTCAATGAGTTCCCTCTAGGGATCAACGACAGCGAAAAACACTGGGGATGCTGTATGAAAAACACCTTCACAGCCCTGAACTATAGGATCAAAGGATCCGGAAATCTGTAAGTCTGCTTTAAACAAAAGAAGCCTTTCTTTAGCACCATCAAGTGACAGCAAGTGTTCCGTATTCTTTGGATCATCAGGGTTGTGAATGGTGGCCCAGACGATGTAGCCGCGCAACAGCAATAGCTTCAACAGCCATGAGGCTACGTAGCTCGATGCCCCCATCTTGCACACCACCTTCTCCCCTTTTTGTACATCACCGCTCATCCTCTTTCTGGTTCCTCACCCTAAAAGTCCCTCCCCCTGAGATGCGTGTTGATTTACTCACCCGATCACTTTCGATAGGGGAGACATTGAGCACGATCCCGATCAGAAGAGCAAGGGGGCGAAAAGTGGCCCCGCTTCACCAGTAGGTGGTGCCTGTGCCTGACGCAACGTCTTCGTCTTCTATCCTCCTCCACCTAATACAAAATATATAATACATAATACATAATACATAATACATAATATATAATACATAATATATCATATATAATAGTTAATATATAATACATAATACATAATACATAATACATAATATATAATATATAATATATAATATATAATATATAATATATAATATAAACCATATAATATATAAGTAATGTATAAATAATAAATTAATTAAAAAATATTTTAATATATAATAAATAAATAAATAATAAACTAATAGGAAATAAATAAATAATTGGTAAATAAATAATTGATAAATAAATAATAAATAGATAATAAATAATAAATAAAAAATAACAAATCATTAATCATTAATCATTAAATAATAACTAATAATTAATAATTGACCATTAACAATTAATATTTAATATTTAATGTTTAATATTTAAAAAATTATAAATAATTAATAAATTATTATAAAATTATTAATAAATAAATAAATAATAAATAATAAATGAATAATAAACTCATAATTAATTAATATTCAGTATATTAAAAATAAATTAATAATTAATAAATAATAAATAATAAAAATAATTAATTAATTAAGTAAGTAAATAGATAGATAGATTAATAAATAATTAGTAATTAATAATTGATAATAATTAATAACTGATAATTAATAATTAATAATTCTTAACTAATAATTAATATTTAATATTTAATATTTAATATTTAATATTCAATATTTAATATTCAATAATGATTTAATAAATAATAATTAATTAATAAATATTGAATAAAGAATAAATAAATAATAAATAAATAGTAAACTAATTATAAATAAATAGTTAATAATTAATTAATAAATTAAAAATAAATTAATAATTAATGTGTGCATATTAACTAAATAATAAATATATAAATATATACATATTAAATATTAAATAAATAAATAAATAAATAAATTGATAAATAAATCAATAATAAATAAATAATAAATAATAGTAAAATAAATAATAATAAATTAATTAATAATAAATAAATAATAAATAAATATTAAACAAATAAACAGCTAATAATTAATTAATTAATTAATTAAATCATAAAACGTTATGAACCTTTGAAAACCCTAAAAACACTAAAATAACCATAATATCAGATCTATGACTCCTTTTTCAGCACCACAACCAATCAAATTGAAGATCATGAAATGAGATTCGATATGATATGTGGTACAGGTCGAACAGACACCTTGATTGAAAGTTATAATCGTTTGAATTTTAAGAAATCGGGGTCTGCAACTAAAACCTTTGTTTCGGAGGCCTTTTGGGACTTTTGGTGAAATAAAAAGTTATTCAATACTCAAAAATTCTGTACCTGACCTAAATAGTGTATATCTTATCACAGGCTTTGATTTGATAAATGGTAGATCCCAGACGGACACCCAAATTAAAAGTTATGGTCGTTTAAAGTTTGAGTTCGATGTTCAACTTTTGAAATTTGAATATGTTTTTTCCTTTTATTATCACATGATTTAAATCTCACTTGGTTTTATCTCAATTGATAAACTTCGATTTGACTGGTCGTAGAGCTGAAATAGACTCCTGGATTAGAAGTTATGGTCATTTGATGCCGAAGTCTGCTTTTCCACTAATTAAATATTTGTTTTCAGTTTAAAAATATTATTAACTAAAAATTTTAAGCATTTATTACTTGACACATTATGAATAATTAAAATTATATATAATAAACTATATTTTATTGTAAATAATAAAAAATAATTAATAAATAAATATTTTTTAAAAAAACCACTGCGAGAAAAATTGTTAATTTTTTTGGAATAAATTTTAAAAAATTTATAAAAAATACTTTAAAAAAAAATTATAAAAAATACTTTAGAAATCATTTAGTGGTGGTTTTTTCACAAAGGGTTTCAAAACTATCGTGAAAAAACTACCATTAAAACACTATTTTCTTGTACTAAAGTGGGTTGAAGTTCGTATTCGAAGAAGAAATGTTTGTTAGAAATTCCAACAATGTTTCTTGAAATATCCCTTCTAGGCTATAGAAACCTAAATGAAATATTATCAAGGAAGGCAATTCTTTCCATATGATATAATAGTCTTGGATACCTAAATCGGTTTTTGGAAACCCTCTAGAGAGTTCATGTATAGTAAATATGTGATAGAAATTATTCTTGTGTTTCAAAGTGTATATGATATAAAATGTATACTTTATAGATGATTTAGGTATACAATTTTTCAAAATCAAGGAAACAATTTATAGAGCTTATAGTTTTTATTCAAATGATAAATCATGGGGTTTTTGAATCGGGATTTTAAATGAAAAAGAATATATCAAGCATAGGTGGATTTAAATAAGGTATGAATATAATTATATTGTTTGTCTTATATGATAATGGATTTTTCTATTAATAAATAATTTTTATGAACAATATAAGATGATAGATTTAATATACATGGTTTTTTGATTTATTATATTCTATGATATAGTTTATGAGAATTATAAGGATAAAATTAGTTTTATCCAGGATAAAAGGGTTTATCCGAGATATTAATTAATAAATGAGGTAAAGTGTTCCTACCATCTAATAGTGATATATATTAGGGAATAAAGTTGATTTTTAAGAACATTCTCTAAACACAAAGAATACCATATGATATATGGTAAATAATTGTTTATTTATTAAATATTTCCACTAAAGGAATTAAGTGTTGTTTCTTAAACAAAAATGAGTATGTGTATCTTAGTATGATATTTTAAAGATAATATGGTTTCTAATAAGTTATTGGAAGTATGTTTTGCACATAGAGAAGTCTAAAGTTAAAAAATAAAATATTATTCAAATCAAAATTCAAAGTGAATTTCACTCTATATTTTTTTAGAGTTTAGAATCGGTTGGTAAATAAAAATGATTATTTCCAAAATGATCTCAAAGAAAAATTCTGATGGAAATGTTCCAATAATTATGGTTATAATTAAATTATAAATATATTTAAATAGATGCTAGAAGTTATTTACATCATAACATTCGATGTTATGAAGTTAAGGAGTTTGAATACGTTGTTCAAATTTTTAGACATTAAGAATATGATTCCTAAGTCTCTCTATTATTTAAAACTAATTTATTAATTTGTTACTCACTAAAATAGTTTATTGGGAGGTATTTATCATATATTCAAATAGTGTTGTGTCATGAATTACATAAATATGTAATAAGTTTTACAAGCCTAAAAAATTACATATAAAATAAGGTTGATCTGATTGTCTATTTTATGAGATATGATTTGATAAATTCTTATGTGTGGTTGTGTTAAGTATTCTTAAAGAAGTTTGAGAATATAAATTACATCTATTTATACAAAAAGGAGATCCTTACTTAATCATTATTTCACTTTATATATATATATATATCATGAAGTGAAATGATAATTATCCTCTAAAAAGTTGATTTATCCCTAACTGATATTCACCCTGGAGTATTATAAGTTTTGAAACAGTGTTAAGGTTAATGGGTTTAAATTATTTTTATGGAGATATGAAATAGTCTTGTGAGGTATAAAACAGGTTTTTCAAACTAGATGGACCCCTAAGTATATACCCTAAGAAGTTTTACACACTATTGATTTGGAATACAAGTGTTGCCTGTTAAAAATTTAAACCCCATACCTATGATTGGTGAGATACATAGAATTTGATCCTTTATAATTATTTACCTTTCTTAGAAAATCATTAAGGCTTATCTTATCAAGGGGATTGGGTATATTACATTTCATGTCATCGGTTGGAGAATAAACAAGATGACATTTTCCATCTCATGTGATGATTATGAAATATGTTCCCACGATTTAGATAGACTAGAAAGTGTACATTCATACCTAGATAGTACATATGAAGTGATTTTCTGTTTGGGTGAGAGGGATATGATGTGTTCATAATTTAAGATAAATTAATTGTGATGCATTCATCAATGTGATCGGTCTATGGTCAGAGTATAGAGAGTGTATGTGTATCTATATGGGATTGAAATACTCAATGTTCTATTGTTACTTGATTTCTTATATAAATGTATCATATGAAAATGCATTATAGCATATGATTTATCTAGTTTACATAGGTAAAAAGATACATTTGTTTGAAAAATATCACGCCTGATACCTTTGTAGCATGAGTATAATTGACATCTAACTAGATAGCACTATTTACTTAAATATATGAATTTTTTAATTAATTCCTATTTTTAGTTATATAAAGTATTTTGGGGTTAAAATTTGTTATCATTTAAATGAGTATCAAGTTCATAAAATATTAAGATCTACCCAAATTCATTTTGGATGATATTTAAAAGAAATAATGGATGGATTTTTACAACTTGCTATATATGATGTAACTTGTGATGAAAAATTTTGATATCTTAACTAAAAGAAGTTTTTTATGGATTCAAGAGTGGTCACATATAAGTTGGAATTAGCTTGAAATATTTTTATTTATAATAGGCTTTAAAGAAAGTGAATCATTGGTGTATTTATGCACTAAATAGATTAGTTGTTTCATGGTAGTCTTGACCATGTTGTGGTCCATTCTTAAGTGTTCCATGATCTAGTGTTATCCACTATGTCAGGAAGTTATATCTGGGATTATAATATTCTATATTAATCCTTGTTTTAGTCTTCATATTTTAAACTATCTATCATTATTAGTTATTATAATCATATAAAGATGATAATGAATGGTTTGAATGTCTTGCATATTCATTTAAACGTTAAAAAATTGATTGAGGATTGAGTTGAACATTATAAAGAGTCGTAATCTTAAGATATATTTATGAAACCTCTAAAGAATCTAGGATAACTTTTTTGTTTCATAGTATCATATATAAACATGTTTTTATCCTCATTGAGTTTTCTATGACTATTATAATCATTACTCACATTATAAATCCTCAAATTGAGTTGAATATTGAACTATGTTTTATATCCTTTATTTAAACATAAGGTTATATTAGAACATTAATAGAGGGAGACCTTCACAAACATTGGTTGATTCCCATGATATGTAGAACCCTTAAGGAATGGATTCTTTTGGAAACTTCTCAGTATTCTCAATTAAATGCTTGTGAAGATCTTAGATAGTCTAATTCAACTGTTAAATGGTACACCATTAATGTTATTTTTTTATATTTGTTCCCAATATATATAAATATTATGAGGTTAATGGAATTTCAGAGTTGTTATTATCCTATATTTTAGATGTTATAAACCTCACCAAACCCCTTTTAATTTCACCTAAACCTATTTCTTTAAGATAGCTACATATATATTAATTATTGCATCATCACTTTAAATTACCATAGTGACACTAAGAACATGAAAGACAAAAATTATTTAGAAAAAACACACGAAACATCCACTAGGTTTCATGTATTGGGGTATCCAATTATCCCACATAGGTTGGGGTTTTAAACCAAGGAACCTTCATCCCAAAACTCTACCCTTATCAAGGGATTTAAAAAGTTACCATAACATATCAGGATCCTTCTAATACACTTCACATGGATTAATAACCACTATAACTTAAAATTAATATTGAAACCAATAAAAAGACCCTAAATCAACCCCATATGTCTTATGATAAGCATTTTGGAATTTTTTTCATTGAAAAAAAACTATTTTAGGGTCTAATGTATCCAATTCATGGTTAAGCCCCTTGGAAGAAAAGCCTCTAGATGTCACTAAAATAACTAAACCATTAATAAAATTTCTTCTATACAATTATGGGGATTTAACATATATTAAAACAGAATTTTGAATTTATTCTGGTCCTTCATAGAATTTCCAAACTCAAACCTCCAAGAACATACCTACATGTCACATACATACACACAAATATGGTGAAATGTGAAAGGAACTTACTATCTTAAAAGTGTAGGATTAACCCCATTTGATATCTCTACTTGGTTCTACACATTCACCTAAAACTAATAATTTTGAAAAATAATCCCTATATTAGTTTTACATAGAAATATTAGTGAAATACATCAATCATTGAGATAAATATTAGGGATTAACTTAGCCTTACCGAGAGGAACCTCCTTCTTTAGATGGTGCATCAATTTAATGAGAGGCGGCCATCAAAGAGCTCATAGAATGGGAGATGGATAGAGGGATAGGTTCTTTGGGTCATGCCTCTCAAAAAATGAGAGTGGGCATATGTTTTAATTAAAAACAATTATTTTTTTTAAAAAACCCATTGGATTATCATCAGGTAACCGGTGGCCCCTAGGGGATACAAAGCTTCTATGAGCCTCATCGAGTACTCAGTGGACCTTGACTATAATTCCTTATCTAAGCCTACCTGAATGACACCTGATCAGAGATTCTATCTAACCTTAATCATTCCTCTTGTATTCTAGAGGATTCTGGCTATTGTAAAGTTCCTATGTTATTCATAGGGAGACTATTCCCTCTAACATAAGGCCTAAGGGATATGTCTGAATTCTCCGAAAAATTTGGCATAACCCATCCATATAATATACTTCCTAAAAACCTATAGACTTAAAACTAGGATCCCACAAGGCCTTTTTGGTCAGGTAAATAATCCAGTAAAATAATCTATTTGATACAAAAATCATAATAAAATAGAAGCAGAAAACATAAAATTCTACCTATGAACCAAAAATATGCACCACAACACCTTATCTACTGAATCCATGACCTATACAACCTACCAGACCTGTACCATGTGTCAATCTTTGAGCCAGAACTATGTCCCAAGATAAAACCGGAAGATATACCCATATACATTCAAACCCATGTCATGTACATGGGTAAAGGGTGATTACAACAACCAAAAAAGTATCCCTAGTGCCTCAACAATACTGAGTGTTGTTGTGATCAAGTGGATGTGCATGAGATACACATAAATAGGGTAAATCATGCCCATACAATAAACACACTCAGAAAAAACAATACAAAAATCACACACAAGTATAATTACATTGGTGTCATGTTATTATCCACCTCATAACACAACCCATACAATACCAGCTTCATCAGCATTCTGGAATCCATGTCATACTGTAACCCATACACTGCCTACATTGGCACCATACTGGGAGGATGATGTCACCTCATACAATAACCTATAAAATACCTACTTTGGCACTATAACATAATCCTATTGATGCATATCATAACCCAAATCACGCATGAAGATGATAGGTAGGGTGTCAACCAAACAATTTCCATCCTATACAGGAAGACTCGGGGTTGGGTTTCATCCAAACCCCAACCCACTACCCAAAGGGATAGGACATGGCCATATGTCCATGATAATTAACACATATTTTTACAATCAAAGTATTCCCATCATCTATATGTCACATTAACCCATACCCTCTCACTCATGAAATGGTAAAATCGGCCTTCTCACTCGAGGAAAAGTCCCCATCCACAATCAGTACCCTATCACTTAGATTTTGGTCTGAATTTATTCATGCACACGGACCCAAGCCACATCTGGAAGGGTCCTGTTCTCAATACCCAAAAGAGAAGAGAATAATCATCTTAATAGGCCATCACTACTGACTTTAGGGAGGTCCATCAATCACATTAATCCATATCCACAGACACAAGGGAGGCCACATCGATCATAAAAGGGAAATAAAAAATATAAAACTCATATTGTTTCATAGCTCACCATCTAGGAACTAATCCCTTAGGAAATATTCTTGAGTCTCAAATGCATTCAGGAACCATCTCAAACCTCTAAGGGGTCTATCACATCCATTAGAACTGACCATCAATTTGATAATGTAACCAAATATCTCAGGGGATACCCACACAACACACAATAATAAACATACACAATGCATATTAATCCAAAAATAGTAAACACAAAAAGCACAAAATCTTCAAAAAATAGGGCATTACCCTCGTGATGTTAAACAAAAAAAATAATTTGAGTCCATACCTTCTGACTCCCATTTTTAAAAACTATGTTAATTCCAATTTTTACAAACAATTTCAAAAGGGTGGAAAACACCACTTTACTTATACTAGTCCCATAACCAAAATCCCATCAATTTCAAAAACCTATTTTAAAATTCCATTTTAAACCCCCTTTTCAAATTACCTATTTCCATGATATTTCATTTTAGCCAAAAACAATTTTTAAAATTCATTTTAATAAAGAATAATTTTCTATTTTAAAACCAAATCATTCCACTAAACAATATATAAGGAGGTTTATTGGCACTTTTTGACCAAGGAGCCACTATGGAACTATTTATCAAGCTATATGGTTTGTGTTTACTATTTGACCAATGTAAACCAATTCCAAACTTATGGGAAACTGACACAAACAAGAAAAAATAATCTAGATATACTAATAAAGTAACATGAAAATTAAATAACAAATTAACTACTAGAATTAGAAATTTTAGGGCCCCCTACCTCATGCAAGTTCATTTACTTTAATTTTTCAGTAGACCATCGCTTCCTAGGCTTATCCAAGCATCCAAATCCTGAGGCCCTATCTCAAATAAAGCATCACAAAAAAATTAATTATAATAGTATATTATTAATTAAAAATATAAAAAATAAAATTCCTAATACTAAAAACTTTCCTAGTGGAGAAACAAATATACCCGAGGTCATTTTTGGACCCCAACAAGAAAACTAGAACCTATATCTTATACCAACACCACAATATTAATTTGTCAATTAATTTAATCCAAAATAAATAATTATTATAATAGGTAGAAAAATCATTAGAAAATGAAATAAATATGAAATTTCAAGTAACCAAATGTGTTCTACTCTTTATTCTCCTTTGATCTTAGGAAAAGTAAAATCCCTAAATTATTAATCTGAAAAGAAGTCCAATTTCACCATAAAATGTGCGAAAACCTAAATAAATTGAGATATAGTTATACCATATTGAAAATGGTGAATTTTTTATTATTTATAGTGTCTCTAGAAATCTTTCTCGGGCCACATAAGGAACCCCTAATGTGTGTCATGATTTTTCCATACTTCATTGAAATCATTCCTCAAAACCGCTAGCCAAAAATTTAATAATCAAAGGAGAAACAAGAGGGGGGGGAGGGGAAGGTTATCACATGAAATCACATAATGAAACACATCCAATACAACTAGATAAAATTGGGATGAAGGGGGGAAAGTAAAATATAGGAGGGATCTTCCCCCTCTTCTCGCATGGATGAATCAGGAGCTTTGTAAATGGTGTTCCAAATTGAAACACCAAGAATTTATCAAAAATTACCTCATAAAAAAGGATCACAGAATCCATTGATAAGATGATGGACCTCATTAGGTAGCTTATGGATCACTATAATTATGGTGATGACTTAATGGTGGGACGATGGCCCGGATAAAATTTCCTAGCCACTGGTTGGCCCAATGATTAGTCGGTGGCCACAACGGTTGAATTTCAGTAGCCACGACCACCTCACACTTCTCCAACTTCCACCTGACGAACCATAACACCTAGAGACCCTTGAAACCCACCCAAAAAAAATCTTTAGGATGGTAAAACTCTTTTAATTCCATTATATGATCTAGTTATCAAGATAAAACAACCCAAAAAATGGAAATTTTAAATTCACTTGGAAATTTCAAACACATAACAATGTAGTTCATTAAAAATTCCCCACTATAAATCTTCTTGTCCTCTAGAAGTAGTGCTAGTACTCTGACCATGAAACTCGTCCTAACTTGATATCCATTTCACTTTCAACCATCAACATTCCTTATATAAACACCTCAAACATTTCTACAAATAACCTATAAAAAATAATCCCATTAAAACACCAGTTTTCCTCTAAAATGTCTAGTTCAATACTCAAACCTCATCAATAAATCACTAAGAGTTTCCCTTGATGTAATTTCCAATTCACCACATCATATTTTACATGAATTCATTAATAGGTCACTCCCCATCCAATTTTCCTTGAAAACACTTGGCCTCACAAGTTGATACACCACCACATCATCTGAACATGATTCCCTACTCCAAGAAGCCTCACCACCTCATCAAAACATCCACACTAAGGTCCATTCATACACCTAGAATATCTAATTGACCAGTTCCTCAACCAACCACATTCATTGTTTCTCTCCTCTGCATGCACCAACATACCCCTAATCCAACCCACTCTCAAACTACACAGCCACCACACTAGACCCATTTCTATCTCGCAAACTCTATCAAGTATTACACCCAATTTTTTTAAATCAATTATCCACTTTTTAAAGTCATGTTGTCATCTCAATCATGCACCGAATAGTTCTACCACACCTAAAACCATTAGGAAACAGGGGTCACACACACATGATAGATTTTAATCTCCACACCATAGGATTTTCCTTATCATCATGTCTCCATACATAATTACTTTTAACCATTAACAACCAATTCTTGAACATCCCGATCATCACCATTGTACAAACACCAAGATGGTTCCCAACTACACTTGTAAATTCTGAAATGAAAAAACACTAACATCGGACTTATCCAAAGCCTGTGGTTCTCCATACAATATGAATTGCCTAAAAATAGCACAAATCAACCAATCCCAACTAAGGACCTAGCCAAATAACCTCAGGTGGTCTAACCCACAATACATCAAAATGTACATCAAGACGTGAATTGACCATTTAAACCAAAAACCATATTCATTATTAATCAAGTTGTAACATTATCTATCAAAACACTAATCTAATAAACCCACCATATGAATCTCCATTAAAAAAATCCTTGGTATACAAACCAAAATAATGAATCAATGTCTCTTGTCTCTTTTGGTCACTTACCAAAGATCTGGTAAACCAGTCTATATAGGCACTGATTTCTCTCTATGCACAACACTACATTAAGAAAAAACACACCCATCAGCATCACTCAAAGGTCTAAAACCAACCAAAACACACAATTTGTGCATAAAAATTCAAGAATCTTGGTTTCACCTACCAACAAACTATAATCCATGAAAATTGATTTCACATTACAGTGGTTACTTATTTTAAAAACCCGTTTAAATCATTTCACATACACCAAAACTCACCCAAGATTCCAAAACATCCCTTTTAATCCAAGGTTTTACACCAAAAATTGAAATCACCAAAATCCCAAGATTATCAAGGTAATTTCCCAAAAAACAACAATAGTTTCCAAAAATACATTTTGAAAAAAATTTCCAAAACCATTTTAAAAAACCATTTCATTAAATTTTCACAAAGACAAAAAATACAAAACCTTCCCAAAAACTACTGAATCCATGATATATTTCAAATAAAATTATTTTTCGAAAAAATGATGTACACTCCATGCCACTACATTATTTTTCTTTTCAAAACTAGATTTCTCTCAAAATTACAACATCTAAAAATAATTTCCCAATGGTAGCCAAATAATTAGGTCACAAAAACTGAACAAACCCCTCTTATCAATATTAATTTAATCATCCATTATAATATATATGAGAAAACATCATTTATATTACATGTTTATTCAATTAATATAGATTCTGATGAGGCATCTTGTCAAACAACACCATCCATATGTGTGTGTATCATACCCTTAGCATGCCACTATCATGATGTATATACAACTCATCAGCTTTTAGCTAAGTCATACTAGTCATCCCAAGTCTTTTCCATCCTAAATGGGATTCTTAGTCTAAACCAACACCTCACTAATCCTAGAATTATTCAAAAAATATATATCCCCTAGTAAGTCAAGTTTCGACTAATGTCATGTTGGTCATGCATGTGCTCGATCTACCTCCAAAGTCCTGAAAACCTATCTCCACCTCTAACAAACACTATCATATCCCAAGAAATTATTTGATTCCATTTTCTAATACCCTATCCCAAAAAACATAAATGATTCCAAAGTGGGGATGGTAAGTGACCCCAAGTGAACCTCCCCATATGCCAGAGGTTTCCAAATAGTGGTGAGGGAATAAGTTAGTTAAGGGGAGACTATTACCTCTAATATAAGTCTTGAGGAATATGATTGAATTATACTAAAAATTTAACAAGGATTTTCTATATAAAGAACATCCCAAAATTATATTGGCATGAAAATGGAATCCCATGGTTCCCCCATAGTCTAGTAAATAAAGATGTAAAAAATCTATATGATGTAGAAATCATAATAAAGAAATACCAGGTTACATAACATTCTACCTACTAACTAAACTTATGAAACATATATATTCTCTTCCAATCCTCAGCCTCCATCGCCTATAAAACATATACTATGTGTCCAAATCCAATCCATACCTATGGCCTGAGAGAAAACAGAAGATCTACCCATGTATATCAAAACTCATTTCATGTACACGGGTATGGGGTGAGTCAAAAAACTCAGTAGATATCCTCAATGCCTCAATAATAATGAGTGATGCTATGTTCCATTGAATTCACATGCAATACATATAAATTGGTGTTGTCATTTTCATGAAACAAACCCACAATGAAATATAACTCACAATGATCACACAAGCATACCTTCATCAAAAACTATACCAGGATCCACCAAAACCCACAAAATTTAAAATACATACTTTGATTCCATTACAAAATCCATGTCATAACCTAACCCATACACTACCTCATTCAGTACCATTCTGGGAGTAAGATGTCACCATGTACCATACCCCATATAATACATAATTTGGCACCATGCATAAATCGTTTTGATAGGTACCACAACCCAACCCATACCCGAAAGAACTGGGTGGGGTGTTAACTAAACGATGTCCAATACCAACCCAAAGACTCATGGTGGGGAATCATCCAAACCTCAACCCACTTCCTAAAGATACTGGGCATAGTAATACATCCCTGATATTATAAACATCCGTTATCACTTAATTTTGTTCTATAATCTATGTCTTAAATAAACCAATTCCCTCTCATTGAGGACATGGTCTGCCATGCCTTATCACTTAAGGACAAGGAACCTTTTGTAACCACTACCCTATCACTCAGGGTACAACCAAACTTCTTTCATAAAAACTAAACCAATCCATGACTAGAATTTTCCTTGACCCAATACCTGAATTAGAATAGCATGTTCATCCCACCAAACCATCCATGTGGACTATAGGTAGTTTCATCAAGCACATCAACCCACCCAATTATAAACTAGTAGGGAGGTCACATCAAGCAAAGGTAAAAAAACAGGGCATGTTTCCTGTCTCACAACTTACCGTCTCACCATCAAGGAACTATTCCCTCAAGACATAGTCTTGAGTCTCAAACATATTTGAGGCCCATCTCAACCCTATAAGGGTTTCATCTCATATATCAAGACCAAGTGTCACTTTGATACCATAGGAAACATTTTCATTGGATACTCACACAAAATGAAAGCCTCAATATAAAAATCTATAAGAGTTCGTAAATGGGAAACCTAATAAGCACAAAATCTTTAGAAAATAGTGTATCCCCCTGATGAGGTCAAATCGAGAAAACAAGTCAAGATAATCCATTATGGAACCCTTTTTAAAAACCAATTCAAATCCCCTTTAAACAGATGATTTAAAAAATAAATCATATCCCACTTTACTCACACCATGCCCTTATTCCAAATCCTTTAAAGTTCAAAAACTTTTTTTTAAATTTCACTTAAAACCCCTTATTAAAATCACTACTTTTCTAAGAAATTTCATTTTATCCAAAACCTATTTTTGAAAATCATTTTAAAAAGGAACAATTTTTTCTTTTAAGATCAACACGCACCACCAAACAATCCATAATAAGGGATACCATTAATTATTTGACTACATATCCACTATCAAACTATTTAGAAAGTTATATGGTCTATGTTTACTATTAGGAATATATGTTCTCATCCTAACCATATAGATAACTCAAAAAAATAATAAACATACAGAAAGTTATACTAACAAATTAACATGAACATAAAATAACTAATTAACCAATACATATTGTAAAATCTGTTACCCCTACCTCAAGAAATGTTATTCCCTTTAACTTCATTATTAAAAATCACTCACAAGGCTTGTTCAAGTGTCGCCTCAAATCCTGGGGCCCTATCTCACATCTAGAATAAAAAACAATTAATTATAACATTTTTAATTAATTGAATAATTAAATAAATGGTAATAATTCTAGAAATTCACCTGATTATCCAAAAAATACAACTGAGGTCTGTACCAACCTTCAAAAAGACAACGAGATCTTGTCTCATCCACATTCCCCACCAAATTAATTAATTGATTAAATTAAACCAAAAAATCTAAACATCATAATAGATTCCAAACTCACCAGTAAATTATATGAATCCATCATTGTGAGAATTAGGTTTGTTCCACACTTGGAACATTTTTTATCATAAGCAACACAAAGTCTCCAAATTGTTAACCTGAAAGGATGGCCAATTTTAACCCATAATGGTGAAAAAACTAAATAAATTGAGATGGTGTAATAACTTATGGAAAATGATGAACGGAATATTTTTTATGGACTATAGATAAATCCTATATCATCCACATAAAAAACACCTAATAGGGTTGATGATTTACTAATACTATTGTGAAATCATTCCACTAACTAGATAAAAATTTAAAAAATAAAGAAATGGAAAGAGGGAGAAGGAGGGGAAGGATCTCACCAAAAAGCATATGATGAAAATCCTCTAGACCACCTATATTGAAGAGAAACCAAGGGGGTAGGATAATCCAAGAGGGATCTTCCCCCTATTCTTTCATGAATGAAGTAGGATGAGACCAAAGTGGTTTTAAAAAAATAACCTATGGAATTTAATATAAATACCCACCCCCCCCCCAAAGAACCATGTCCCCACTAGATATTTAGTGGGCCTCACCAAATCAATAATGGATCAAAATTCGGCTGGTGGCGGCTCACTAGTTTTATGTTCGTTCTATGCAGAGTTCCGAGCCACTGAACATCCCACTGGTTATCCTCTAGAAGATCACCAACTAACTACTAGCCTCTACTACTAAGTTTCAACTGGATCGACCACCTTTACCATCTAAAACTTTTTCATGATTACCAATAACACCTAAAATCCCTTGAAACCCACCCAAAACATCTATTTACGAAATTTAAACCATATTAATTCCATTATAATCTATGGTTCTCAAAAAAATTCCACAAAATAGAAAATTAAAATTCCCATGGGAACTTACAACCTATAAGGATTTGAGTCATTACACTGATCAGGTGCCTAATGGAGTATACTTCATGGAAACAGTCTTCAACAACCCTTATATTTTCACCCAATTCCCAATGAACACCACCAAAACACCCAAACATACAAGGAAACACCACTTAGATATGTATTAACTCTCATAATATTGATTGGAATCCCAATTCTAAAAACACTTCCTATTTTAAGACTCAAAATTAAAACTCCCTCTAAATTGTTTTCTTATAAATACATGGGTAATTTCATGTGGGAAACTCACACTTGATATCCTATAGTAGAATATCACCACATCCCAATCTATAAACCAAGCCACGTTCTTTGGGAAGTTCTCAACAAAGATCTAACCAGTTGCAATGACACCTCCTCCTGAATTTTCAATCTGCAATGTATAGACCAATAGATCCTTCATCTATCCAAAACATGAGAAAAATGAAAATTAATTCTAGGAATTCAATAAACTATGTTTCGTTCCATATTTTCATAAAACTCACACTTACCATTAAGCATAATGACTTCCTTTTCATAGAAGTTGGTTTCAATTGATAATAATGGTTGAATGATGATAATATGGAATCTACAAACTAAAAATCTTGTAATGAGCTAATCCTAAGCCTATAATCTATAGAAAAACCTTAATTCACTAATAAAGTTAGTGGACACATCTCACAAATACTAACAAAGACATCACCAAATCAAATTGAACTCTCATCAATGAGTAATATTGTACCATTGATAGTTTGGACTATAAGTTTTAAATTTACTGGAATGAGGGTCAGAGAGGGTATCCCCTTCGATAACCAATAATGATAGACCATGTGTGGTTATTGAACCTTCATGATACCCAGTTCTTAAGAAAGAAAAGTTTAATGGGATTAATCCTTTTGACCAAATCAAAACAACTAGTATAGTCCATGTTATTTTCCACCAACATGTAAAAAATAAAACAATAGGAAGCATTATATTCAAATGGGTATTCAAAAATTAAAATTTATCTATAAATATATTTTTACTAATAAATAATATATAAAAAATGTGATATTTCTAGACTAAAAATGTTAAACTTTTTACAGATTCATTCAAAGTTTAAAAAAATCAATTTTTAATGAACCAAATGTATTTTCATATAAAAGAACAACAACATTATTTTTAAGAACTAAAATAAAAATTATATTTCCACAATAATCAGTCAAATATTATGTGTATTTTCTTAAATAATTTTTAATGAAATGATTCCAAAATGATATATCTAACTAAAGACAAAAAAAAATATAATTGCGTTTTACCTGAAATATTAATATAAATAAAGGTAATGTTTTCAAATAAATTAATAAAAAATCAATAAAAACATGATTTATCACTCACCCACGCCAAATATTTTCAATCTTGAGAAAAAATTGATACACAAATAAATTTCACACTAATATCAAATAATATAAAACCTCTCACAGTTTATTAAAAATAAATTAATCATTATTCATTTATGAGATCAATTTCCCTAAATCAAGTTGCCACCCTACAGCCCAGCCTTGCTTCAATTATGCATCTTATGTCTATATTCCATGCCTTTCTCACAAGCTATTTAATTGGTCAATGCATGTATAGTTTTGAAATTAAATTTTTTATTTTATATGTCTGTAATTACTTTCACATTATGATGCTTCGTCCCACAGGAATGGTTATTTAAAGGCCCAACATACCCTTACATTGGGAATTCCTACATATCTTTAAATGTGGTATTTACCTTTATGTATTGTTTGGATTTCCCCTATAATTTATGATACATCCTATCATTTTATTCTTTAATAGTAGGTTATATGATTTAATTAGGACCTTTGATAATGGAAAATAAAAAATCCCTTCTATTTTTTTTGATGTGTTTATTTTATCTCACAATTTTGGAATCGATCCTTATCTCTCCCTCATAGACTATTGGGAAGTATCTTATTCCCTTCCAGTTATCAAATGATCTATTATGTGAACTGCCAGATTGATCATGCTCATCCACATGTTTTTAATCCCATGTGCCTCACCTACCTTGATTATCCTTTCCCTTGGGAATCATGATGGATATATGGATTTTTATTTTTTTCATTCGATTAGAATCACACATTCTGTCTTTTTCTGGATTTGAGAGATCGTGAGAGTGAACTCCAAGTTCTAAGTGAGACCTTAAAGACAACAATAGGGTAAACGAGGTTCTTAAATGGATCAACATCCCTGAATCTTTTTTATACTAATCCTCTATAACTAGACCACATATTAGGTATATATTTGGTGGATAAAATGAGTTACTTGGTTTCGAATGACAATAAAAAAATATTGGAGCTCCATATTTGGTTCCATCCATCATAACAATGTTTTAATTTTAGAAACACGACTTTATAAATGATTTTTTTCTCATTTCTCATGTTTTTTATTATATACTTATACTTGTGTGCATGTATGAGTCCAACTAAAAGTGAAAAATTCTAACTAATTATGACAGATTTGAGGACTGACACTAGGTTTAGCTTGGTTTGCCTCCTTTTATAGCTTATTTGGTTCATAATTTGTTTTTTTAGTTTGTAATATTTCATGTTTTTATGTAGTAATAAATTATCTCCAAGGGTGGTTTTCTCAACATGCATGTAGGATCAACATGATCCAAAGAACGGAATACCTTGGTCTCCTATTATATTTTATGCTATCTATTTTTCATTCATAAATAAATCCCATCTAATTATGAAAATTTAATTCTTGTTTTTTAAAACAAGAAAACATACCTCATCATTTTTTAATCCATTTTATATTAAATGATTATTTTGATTATTTTTTAGGACAATAAATTTTATAATTCTCTCAAAAATTGGTATTGGTGTTATCTAAATTATAAATATGGGATCTATAAAATTAAAGTGAGATAATTTTAATTGTAAAGATGATTTTTACATATGGAGAATAAATATGAGAACTCTCTTGGAATAACAAACTCTGTGATTCTATTAGTGGCCCTAAAAATAAGTTTACCACTATGTCCCTTGATAGAAATACTTCCACTAACTATGTTAATGTTTCTAAAATAACTATAGGAAATATCATAGGTTAATTATTTTGTCTCTAGTAAATAATTTTCTTATAGAATTTTCTTACAATTATTTTTTCCACTGGTATTTAGTACAAATTGGAATCCCTATATATTAATAAATCACTATTTTGAATACATTATAAGAAAATGAAATTATACACATTCAAAATTTTCCCTAGAACTATAGTTAGAGGTAACATTGTTGAATTTCATAAATTGTTGTTAGATATTTCAAACATTGATATTGAAATAGGGGATAAGTACCATGAAATAATAATATGAACATCATTATATAACTCTTTTAACTATTTAAATGACTTGATGTTGTATGGTAGAAAAACTATAACTCTAAATGAATTTATATCTTATTTATTAGCTAAAGATATTCAAAATAAAGGAAATGTAAAAAATGAGTCTAAGGATATAAACATCAAAGGAAGGGGTTAGTTCAGGGGAAGTGATAAAATAAGGATTTTGTCTTAGTAGCATGGTTCTAAATCTAAGAACAATGTGATTAAATGTTTTCAATGTAAATAACTTTGACACGTAAAGAGGAACTATACTAACAAAAGTAAAAATTATAAATATAATAAAAATGATCATTCTCAATTAGTTGAACTAGATTTATACACTGAATATGAGTTGAAAATTTGTTATCATTCCATATTTTAGTAGTGGATACTAGATTTTAGGTTATCCTTCCACATGTGTCCAAAAAGTGATTACTTTAATAAACTAAGGGTGGAAAATTCGTTGGAGAAATTATTAGGAAATAAGAGAGTTTTTTATTTTATAGTAATATGTTTTGTATCTTTAGAACTTCATGATAGGACTATAAAAACTATTAAGGTTGTTATATGGGTATCCAATTTGAAAATAAACCTCATTTACCTAGAATTTCTTGATTATACGGGTTACACTTTTTGATCAAGATCTGGCAGCCTAAGTACTACATGCAGGTCCCTTACTATACTAAATATAAATCTCTTGAATGACTTGTACATGTTAGATGGTAAGTTTCAAAGGAAAAAATTAAATACCTCTAGTGTTCCAATACTAGATAACATTAACCATTGGTATAGGATTATTGGGCATCTCAGTGCCAAATTCCTTGATAAACTTCTAATGTAAGGGGTGTTAATTGATGTTACTCCTAATAGACTTCCATTATGTGAGAAATATGTGTATAGGAAATCCAGAAAAGTGAGATTCAATGAGTCAGTGTACATGTATATAGATCCATTAGAGTGTTCATATTCTAATATCAAGGGTCCCACTAAGATTACTCCCAGTAGTAAATGTTGTAACTTTGTCATGTTTAACATTGATTACTCTAGAAAGGTCTTTATTTACATTTTGAAACACATGTATGTTATGTTTCATACTTTTAAGAACTGTAAAGCTAGTATAAAAAACAAATGTGGTAAGAAACTAAATTTTTATGAGTGATAAAGGTTTAGAATCTCTTTCCAAAAACATTGTTGAATTTGGTAACTCTAAATGTATTTGTAGATATCAAACTATTATGAAACCCCCACAATATAATGGATTAGAAAATATGACTAACATGACTGTGTTTGAAAGTGTATGATTCAAGATCTCATGCTCTGTACTTCCTTGGTATTTTTTGGTAGAAGCTGCCACTATCGAAGTCTACCTAATAAATCGTTTCTCATCCATAGATAGCGGTTTTAAGACACCTGAAGAAGTCTGGAACGGTAAACCCCATATTATTTAAAACCTTAGATTGTTTGGATCCACAACTTTTATATATAATAAAAATTATAATCTTGAACCAATTTCTATCAATTTTATATTTTTGAGTTGTCTAGATGGTGTTAAGGGTTACAAATTATTGATAGATAAACCTAGGTATCAAAAATCCACTATCAATCATGATGTTGTATTCTATGAGTCTATTATATATAAGGAGAAACACATTGATCCTAGTCAAACTAGAGATAAGTCTTTTGATTCTAGTAATATTGTTTTCCAACCTTTGTGTTTTGATGTTCCATTATATTCTAAAGGGTATCCCAAATTGATGGATCTATATATTGAACCTTCTCCCCAGACTCAAAGTGATTCTGATTCTAAGTGATATTCTGAACTAAAAGTGGAGGAAGGTTATAATATGAGATATTATTAGTTAACTAGATATAGAGAGAGGAGTTTCATTAGGCCCCACCCATTTCATCCATTGTGATGTTACTGCTTTTGTGTTCAATATTGATCAATTATTGAATATTGTGTAAATACAAACCTATAATCATGCTATGAAGTCTAAATAATTCCAAAAGTTACTTTATTCAATACAAGATGAGACAAACTCCCTTCTCAAGAATAAAACTTTTGTGTTTGGGACTAAACATAATAATGAAAGTTTTATTGGATGCAAATGGATATTCAAAATAAATGGGGACAATACTGGGGAATAAAAAATCAAATACAATTCTAGGTTACTTAAAAATAGATTCCTTCAACATAAAGGTATTTTTTATAGTGAAATCATTCCTCTATTCTTAAACATTCAATAATTAAGATTTTAAATTATTTTTCTGAAATTTTTAACTTTCATATTGTTGAGTTTTATGTTAATATTTCCTTCATACAAATAAATAATGATGAATGAATTTATATGATTCCTCTAGTGGGATTTTTAAATTAATTTTAACATGATCAAATTTTTATTTTAAATAATTCCTTATATGTACTTAAAAAAACTTTAAATAAATGGTATAATAGGTTTGATTCATTCATGATTGAAATTAGTTTTAACAGAATAAAGGTTGAGGCAAGTGTTTACTTTAAATATATTAAGCATGAGTTTATTTATCTTCTTTTATATATTGATTATATGCTCTTAATCTATAAAAACATTAGGATTATAATATTTTTTATGTCCTAAATTGATTTTTCCTTTTAGATGAAGGATATGTGGAATGAAAAGAAAATATTTGTTAAGGAAAAAATCAAAGACAACATGGATAGAATCATATTTCTTTCATATATCACTTATATGAAAAGGGTTTTAAAATTTTACGTCTCTGACCATACTAAAATAGTCAACATTTCCCTTGGAAACATTTTAAACAATCCTTGAAACAGTCCACTAGTATCAAAGTAACGGTTTTAGTTAAGAGTAAGATTCCTTATTCCAGTATAGTAAGAAGTATTATGTATAAAATGGTATGTTCAAGGTTGAATATTTATTTTAATTTTTTTACTTCAAAACGGATTATGGAGAGTCCTGGAAGACCAAATTTTCATGATTTAAAATAAAACTCATGTATGTTTCAATTTCAATAAATGTTTTAATTTTATATGGTCAAAATAATAGTTTTAGTGTTGCTATTATTGGATTTTTGGATTATAATTATTCTTTAAATATTAAAACTCATAAATCAATCACTAAGTTTGTGTTTCTTACATATACATGACTAGTCTCTTGGAAATGAAATATGTAATTTTTTTTCTACAGTATCCACCACTTGGGAAAATATATAACCTTGATAAAGGATATCAGGGAATCTATATGGTTTAATATTTTTATTAACAATTTCAATTTATTTATTAATGGTATATATGTTCATTATAATATCCAATATGCCTTGTATTTATCTAAAAACTATGATTTTAATGTTAGATCGAATTACATTGACATTAGGTTTCTTTTTTTTAGATGCTACAGAATCTGGGGTGTTGTGGGTTATGAAGATACACACAAGGGAAAAACCAGATGGTATTTTGACAATGGTTTTTCCTTTATCCAAGTTTAAAAATTATTTAAATTTGATGAATCTAATCCCATTTGAATAGTCTAGGTTGTGATAACACCATTAGTAAATCACTTTAATACCATGGTAGAGATTTTCTGAATTGGTTGATGCATGTATAGTGTTTCCATTTAATTAACTTATTCATTAATTTTCTTATTTTATGTACTTTTAATTGCTTTCATATCTTATTTCTGCATCCAAAATGCATGGTTATTACATGGACCAACTTACCCTTGTATATGGCATTCCTTCTTACCTTTCCAAGAAAAATTTAACTTTACATGTGATTTTAATTTCCCCTATAATTTATGATAAATATAAAAATCTCATTCCTTAATATTAAGTTATATGATTCAATTGGTACTATTGATCATGACCTATCCAAATGCCTTGTTATGTATTTGGTGCGTTTATTTTCTCTCATGGTTTTGATATCAATCTATTCCTTGCCATCATAACCAATTGAGAAATATTGCATACCCTGCCAGTAGTTCGATTATTTATCAATGGAATGGAAAGAATGATCATGATCATATATGTGGCTTGTATCCCAAGTGCCTTGACCATCCTTTCACCTAGGTTTCATGATGTAGCTCAGGGTTCTACTATTGAAATTGTATAAGAATCATGAATTTTGTCTGGTTTTGGTTTTGAGAGAGCATGAGAGTGAACTCCTAGTTCTTAGAGAGATATCGGAGAAAAAGGAAAGGAGAAATGAGTGTCCAAGTCATTTTTGTATCCCCCAATTTATGACATACCAATACCCTATAATCATACCCCATCTCTAGTGAATATTTGGTTGAGACAATGATTTATTAATCATTGGATGATGACATGACGTGATTTTAATCTCTAGATTCAAGTCCTTCCATCATAATCAGGTCATAGTGTAAAAACTTTCCTCTATTAGTGGTTTTCCCCTTTGTCATGCCTTATGTGGTATCATTTTTCTTATTTGTGTGTGTGAGTCTATCCATTAGTGGATTGTGCTAACTCTCAGGATGAAGTTGACCACCTTCACCAGGTTTAGATTTTCTAACCACCTTGGATAGTTTGTTTGGTTCTTTCTTTGTTTTTTGAGTCTATAATCTTGCATGTTTTTCTTTAATAATAAAGTGTCTCCTAGGGTGGTGTTTATGCTGTGTATATAGAACCAATGTGATCTAAAACACATTATATTGTGGTCTCCATTTATTGTTCTATTTCTTTTTTCATTCTGGAAGAACACATATATGATTCTAAAAAATTAATTCACATTAAAAAAAACAACTTACCTAATCATTTCATGAGTCATCGCATGTGACTAGTGGATCTTTTCTATTCTTGAGGACATCCACTTCAACTTTTACCTCAAAACTAGACTTTAAACCACCCCCACCTTGAAAAAATATTGAACCTCATTTATCCATCCATGTTAGATTCAGAACCCACATTCCATAAAATAATCACTCTTATCACATGTATAATTGACTTGAAAGGTTATATTCATTCAATAATATGTATGTCAAGCCATATTCATAATGAAATTCCCACTTCTCTATGAGAGAGATAAAGAAAGTATACCAATCATTCTAATTTTTTCAAGGTTTAAAGGATAAGGCTTGGTGAGTATGAATTTAAAAACAAAGGCCAGAAGAGGAGGCATTTGACTCCTAATAAAATATATTATTAAATCAAGAATTATCAATGAAATATAACTCACTCAATCTCCATTATAATATTTTATCATCGTAATCCCATTCTTTTATTTATTTTGAATTTTTTTCATGAGTCCAAACATGGTTCCTATGTAAAATTCACTCATAGTTCTCAAATATTAAAAAATATATAAACATTTCTTTATATTTACACTTTTTACATATTTACACATTTTTAATATTTATTTTTTTAGGAGAAAAAAATACCACATATAATATGATGAAGAATGAACTTTGTCCATTTTTTTAAGGTGATAAAAATGAATGAATCACCCCAAAAATTTCCCAAAAGTGAAATTCCTCCCAAAGTGAACCCAAAATAGTGCTTTCTTAAAGTTGATGTGAGGGAGACCTGGTGAAATGTTCACTCAAAACTTTATAATTTTATAAACACTTAAGGGTTATCATACAAAATGACTAGAAGGATCGTTCTCTTGATGATTTTTTTATAGATCACTGTTTTTATTCTTTTATTATGTTTTAATTTTTTAATATTTTATATTTTATATGTTTTTAAATATTTTGAAAGCATTGATAAAATTGAAGTGAGTGAATGATCTCGATGAGTAATAAATTAAATAAATAATTTAAAATAAAAATAGGTAGATTAAATGAGGTGGATGAAATGAAATGGATGAAATAAAAGGTTATAAATAATAACTCCAATCCTAAGTAATTCCATTAGGATGTTGGTTTATCATTGTTTAATTTTTTAATTATTATTATAGCAAAGTCACTCAATTGTAAACACTTTGTCTCATTACATTGAATCCTCTTTTCTGTATGGAATGGTGAATTCCCATTATATAATAGTATTTCGTCTTAAGATGTTATCTTCCTATAAGTGTAGTGGGGAGTCCCAAATTTCTTAGTAAAGTATCACCACACTTATCTATTTTATGACTCACCCTCTGTATGCTTGATGTTAGTAAAGGGAAGTCATGGCATAAAGTGAAGGAGAAGAAAATAATTAGAATGAAATTCCTGGGTTTTCATGCCACTAATAACCATAGGTATTATAATCTTACAGAAATAATTGATGAAAAAAATATAAACAACATTCAAACTCAAAACCCATTTTCAACATCCCTCCCTTCAACTAGAGAATCTCATTAGGTCTGAACAAAAAGAGATGTAAGATCATGGAATGATGAAAAGAAGAGTAAAAATTTAAAAGGAGAGAAGAAACACTAATAAATAAAAAAAGGTAGAATTATAATGATCTAGAAAAAATAAATAATACAACATAATGAATATAAATACACATTACACATAATGGAAGAAGAAGAAAACAAGCGAGAAGAAGAATCAAAAAAATAAATAAAGAATAAAATTATAGCATAAGGTGGTGAATGAAGTTAAAAAATATAATTAACAATATGGAGTTATCATGAATTAACATAAGAATGTATAAACATAAATTTTGTGAAAATATTATCAAAATGATCCCATAGTGAGAAATTATTCATTGAATAATTAGTTTTCATAGTGGAGCAGTGTCTCCCCTGGAATATGGTCCTCTTACAAAATTTATTAATCAATAATTTATAATTATAAATAAAAAATATATATAATAAATCTCATACTAGGTGGAAATAAATTGATCCTCTATTTGAAATAGCCTTAAAAAAAATATCTCATATCACCTCTCTTCTAATTATGGATTTCCTTGTGTCTCTCTTGGTGGTTCTTTTTGAGTAGACAACTTGTTAGTGAGGTCTATATTGGTTGATTTTTAAAGTTGGATAACCAGATTTTGAAGTGGGTTTGGATGTGATGTAGTTGAATAGATATTGAAATTAAATGAGGTTGCAACTTATATTTGATGTCAGTAAAAAACTTATTTATGAGATTGTATTGAAAGTTTAAATGCCACTATAACCTTTTTAAAACTCCTAGATTCATGTATATTCAAATAAGAAACATCCTTAATCCTATAGTATGCTCTAGCACCCATCATATGGTGGAGTGCCACAAAACTTTATTAGTAACATGGGTAGCCCTTCACCTAAAATTTTATGTTGGAACAACATGATACCCCATCTCAAAACTGAGAAACATACCTAATGTATTTCCCAACATGGATCCAATTAGCAGTAGTGACACATCCTCCTGAATTCATAGTCTATAGAAGACAAACCAGTGGAGTGCACATCTAGCCTATACATGATCAAACTAATTAATAGTTCTGAATATTCTATGAACTAAGTCATATCCCATATCTTAATACAAATCTCACTGGGCACTGAGCACAAGGACATCCTTTTCATACAAGCCGGTATCCATTTATAGTAGTGGTAAACTAATGATGCGCCCATATCTATCATCCATAATCTTATAGGGAACTAAGTTTGAGCCTACTTATTTTAGAAATGATGCAATATTTTTGGTATTGGAAATGATTAAAAATTTATTGAAATGATAAATGAGACATTAAAATGATGTGAAAATACATAAATAAATAGATACAAAACGTAATATAGAAAACCCCCAAAATAAAATAGGTAACAAACCATATAAAAATAAAATAATAACAATGGGTAAAAGTGGGTACAGACTATATATCACTATTACAATAATAAAACACTCAAAAAATATTATTTTGAATAAATATAGAAATGCCTTAAAAATACCACTCAAAATTGAAATCCATAGATAAGAATATGATTTCCTAAAGCTAATGATTTCTGAAGAGGAAAGAGTTTTCTTTTTTAGGGAACATCCCCCCCCCCTTATTTCCTACCTCCATGAATAAATTAAATGAATCTAATTAAATGGGGAGGTGTTTCCCTTTTACTAAATTAAAGGGGGATAATTAAATATGGCAGCCACTCATTTTGACAAAATTAAAGATGGAATCATTTTCACTTTTTTTCAATTCTCCAAGAATATATCATACTTATACATTTCATTGAGTACCAATCATACATCTATAAATAATTTATATCTTATGAACCATATTTCTTATATCTATGTGAATATTATCTTATATTTTCACTATCTGAACCTACCATAGTAAATCACATTCTTAAAAAAATAAAAAAAAATTGTTAGTGTGAATTTTTTTCTTGTTCACACTTACTTCCATAGCTATATCTTGAAAAACGTGATACTTTACCCCAAAATTATTTTTCTTGGAATAAAAATATTGGTTACTTGAAATGTGTAAGGATCTATGACTATCTCAGAATATAGTAATTTTCTCTTCTTAGTTCCCAAGTTCCTACAACATCCTTCTCATTAAAATAAAATATTTTAATTATTTTGTAGCTACCATGTACTCTACCTTAGTCATGGATAAAGATAAAAAATACTATAACTTCTAAATCAAATTTATAACTTCTCATATAAGAGTTAACATATTATTATTAGTCAATTTACATTAGATATAATCACCTGTAAAATCTGAAACAACATAGCCAATGACAGTGAAATCTAATCCTCAATAACATAAAGCAACATGTGTGGTACCCTATATGTATCTAAAAATACTATTAATTATGTTCTAATGGTTCTATCTTGGATTAACCATGATCTTACTGATGGATCCCACTATATATGAAATACCTGTTCTAGTCAAAATCACATCAAACATCAAACTCTCTACTTCTGATGCATATAGTACTTGATATATCTTAATTCTCTATATTTCACTATTAGGTCTCATAATAGAGTATAATTTGAAATAAATAGGAATAAGGTAAGAGATTAGATTATATTCTTGAAGTTGAATAATTTAAAAATTTTCTTTAAGTAATTCTTTGATGATAGATAAATCTTCCCATTATTTTTGTCTCAGTAAATCTTCATCCTATGAAGCTTATTTGTAGGTCCCAAGTCCAACATACCAAACTCTATAGAAAATTGTTTATTTATCTCTTTGACCTGGTCATTATTGGGACCTACAACCAACATGATATCCACATATAAAAGAAATATTATAAAATCATTACCATCTGAACCATTGAAATATGTATAATGATCTGAAAGAAGTATGTTGTATCCAAGGATCACAATATAGGAATAAAATCTATTTATCTAACACCTCACATCCTGCTTGGGACTGTAAAAATATTTTATTAACCATAAAACCGATTAATTTATTCCTTCTTCTATAAAACCATTCATTTATATAATATAGATTTATTTATTAAGATCACTATGAAGAAAATATATCTTCACATCTAGATACTCTAAATGTAAATGATATACATAACACATTTCTAGAACTTTTGAGATAGTCATCAGTTTAAAAACATGAGAAAATATTTCATTTAAATCAATACCATACTTTTGAGAATATCATATGACCACCAGTCTTGCATGATATCTTTTCACCTGGTCATTTCCATCATTATTTATCTTAAAGACCCCTTTTTGTTGATAGCCATCCTTCTATAAGAAAATGAAACAAGATCCCAAGTATTTCTCTGGTGAAGGGATCCAGGTTCCTCCTATATTTTTACTATCAATGAGGATATGACTAGTATTTTAGTTACCTCTATAAAATAATATGGTTATCTATACTCCCTTAGTGAGAAGTATAAAATATTTCCCTCATTGAAAATGTATGAGTTCCATATTGGTGATCTTTTCTCCCAAGTTGACCATCATGGTCAAGACTCAACTAGTATAAGATCATCATGATTTTTCAATGACTCAGAAGAAACCGGTTATTCCGCTATTCCCCCCCCCCCACCACCACAACTAGTGTAGTTTTTGTACTTTCTTTCTCCATGTCACCATAAATTTTTATTTACACCTTGCCTTCTATAATGTACTTTGTGGGAAGTGGGGTCCCACAAAATATTCCCCTTCACACCATCATTGTAGCCCAAAAAGATATATTTCCTGGATCTCAAATCGAACAAGAGTCTTTCCTGGTCATTAAATAGTGTACATATAGTACTTCCAGATGTATATAACTGATAATAATCAATGGGTTTACCAGGCCAGAACTCTATTAGTGTCTTTAAATCAATCATCACTAAATGATATTGATTAATCATATAATAGGTAGTATTCATTTATTATTATAGTAATGTATTGGAAATTCATGTAGTCTTCTGTTTCATCCTTTTTCTATCTAATAGTGTTTTATTCATCCACTCTACCACTCCATTATTCTAATAATTTTACACCACTGTGAACAATCTCTGGATTCCTTACTATTTAAAAACAACATCAAATACTTCACTTGTATATTATCTACCATTATCAGTCCTTAAACACATGATCTTATTTCCATATTCAAGCTCCTTTCATGAATTTTATGTTTTAAAGACATAAAAAATATATGAATTCCTCTATTGGGTGCAACCAACATCTCTTGGATTGATCATTAATGAATAATATGAAGTTCCTTTCTCCTCCAAATAATATAACTGGTGATTTCCAAACATCATAATGGGTCAACATTAAAACCTCTATACACTTCATCATCAGCATTATGAACATTAACATATGTTTCTTTATCAAAACACAATGCTTAAAAATAGTAAAGATAAATTCAAAATTCTAGGAAATAACTTATTATTAGATATAATCTTTATGGATAGTTGATGAAGTATTTATATTTAAATCCTTTTACATTTCACCCATAAGAACATATGGGTTCTTTAATATCTTTTCAACCTTCATCATGAAAATTTCCCCATTCAAAATATTCATTTATCTATCCTAGATGTGAGTCTTTCATCTGATGATGTTAAATTATCCCAAAGGTGATATTTTTTTCTTTAGTCTATTTACATGGCATGTTTCTTGGATAGTTTGAACTATGCCATCATGCATCCTCAGTTTTCCGGTACTAAATCCAATGATCTTCAAGATGTGATGATTCCCTATGTACACAAGACCTTTTAAGAGAGGTTCATATTTATTGACCATTTTCTTTGATAATACATGTACCATGTTTTACCTGAGTTGATTACCCATGTTTCATAGATATTTTTTCTACATTTAGTAGTCATAATTACTTCACTCACTAGTATGCATCCATTTCTAGTAGTACTCTCCACATTTCCTTGAGATTTTTTTCCACTAATCTTATTGTACCAATTCTCTTTGCTAATATTCCACTTCTTCACGTAATTTTAATATTTGACATTTTTCTTATGGATCCTTGATTTGGACCTACCATGATTTTGGATCACACTGGATCCATGTTTCATCATTCTTCCTCTTTCAAATGATAAATATCTTATTTAGTGATATGTTTTCTACTTATCACCCTTATTTTTATGATGAAATTATTCTTTAAGAACAAAAAGTAAAATGTTTTTGAGGAGAAACATATCCATAATGATATTATTTTTTAGGTTGATGATGATTTGATCATACAAATATTGAAAATATGGGGTAGAATATACACACATTTGGTATTTATAATTTTTTAACCAAAAATAATAAGTTAAGAGAATAGGTAACTGAGGGTGATGTGATCGACCACCAATGATGAATCCTTCTTGAAACTCCTTTTTTCACATGTGGATGAAAATATTTAATGGATAATACCTCAAATAATAAATAATTGAAGAGAACTAAAGTAAGCTAGGCCACCCTGTGCACACAGCCTGCCCACCAAGAGGCGCATACAGGCCCTGCCTGCATGATCCAAAAGGGGAATCAACCCATTCATGACATACACTACTACAAAAATGGGATTTATCATCACTCAAAACAGTCTTTAAGAGTGCTAAAAAATCACTATATTGCTCAGTGATGATAGTGGGGGGGGTCCCCATTATCAGCCCTAAATATTAGCTGATAAAGTGAGCCTTTATCAGTGATTGTTTTGAACTAATAAATGCTATGCCTATTGTAACATAAAATTCTGCAACTACACACCCAAAAAAGACCTGCAAAAAAATCGGCATATCAAACAAGCAGTTCAAACAAATAAAATATGCAGTGGTAGTCAATTTGGGATCAAACTATGGTAAAAATCCATACCTAATGTGACGTAATAATTATTTATTATGATTATAAAAAGTTTCCATTAAATACTATCTCCTAAAAACTATATCTTACATTGCCTCAGATAAAATATATAGAGAGAGTTCAACATCAGAACCTTAATAAAAATTTAATTAAGGCATGTATACGAGTTATTCTTCATGTTTTTTGTGGTTAAGATTCATGTCAAGCTTGGATATAGAATTTGTTTATATATTTTGGATTCCTTTTGGGATATTTTTCCTGAGTAATTAAAGAGTTTCCCCTATAGATTCCTCATGGTAGATGGATTTGGGTGATTCTTGGGATAGTTAAGGAAATGTGTTCTTATGGTTGGTTCCTTTATCTTATGGTGTGTTGTCTTCTGTTCAATCCATTTATAGAATTCATAAATGGTGGGGAGATATATGCTTATTATTTGTCCATCCTAGACTCTTGATTTGTAGTCATGTAGTGCTTTTTTGGGGGGACACAATTTAGAAGAACCCATGTGGGTACACTTTCATGGGGAAGTTTCTTATTCATTTTGAAATGTTATTGTTTTACATACATAGGAAAAGGATGGGTTTTATTACTCCAAGTAAAAACCACAAAACTTACATTTTTGAGGGATTTTTTAGGAATACAGGTTGTTCACAGTTAGGAGAAACCATGTGGTATGGATCTATATTTTAACTAAGTCATTTTGAATGATTGGAACATAGTTAGTTAACTGTTTGTCCAAACTGTGCAGATGAGGGTTTCTTGTCCAATGGATTGCAAAAATTTGGTGAACAGTTTTCAAAACTTCCCAACCAGACCATGAAAGTTGCCGATCATATGGAATAATTTAAGGTATTTCAACTTATTTCTGCTCATCCCCTTCCCAATACTTAGTCTAATATCCCTTTATCTTGAAAATTTATCCAATTTAAATCCTCTATTATTTTTTTCCTTTCTCTCTTATAGCTCTCCCTTTCCTCTTTGTTTTAATCCCTCAACATGAACTCTAGGGATAAAGGTTTATATTTAGGGTGTGTGATGAATTATTAAGGGAGGTTTATTTTCTAAGGACTACTTTGGAATCTATGAGGCTTTTCTAAGTATATTATGTCACAGGTAATGACTTTTGGATTGTTTTCCATAAGACAATTGTTGTTTCCACTTAAAATTCTGTCCATTTTAAACAAAGGAGAGACACTTTGAGTAATACCAGCCACACTGTACCTCGTATTGAGGCGGGTTTGACTCGTACACGTCACACATGACCCATGGATCGTTGTAATAAAGTATTAACACAATTCGAATGCATTTTGGTTGGATTTCTGGAGGCGGTGGTGGTTTCAACACTTCGTCCCCTTTTGTTCTTCCTTCTTTATCGCTTTATCCGTGACAGTGCTCTGATTTCACCTTTGTTGCCTATTCTATGCTCTGTCCTCACGCCCCATCGTTCCTCTCTAGTTCGGATATGGAGTGATGGAAACTTTGAGGATTTGGGTTAAGCAGTTAGGTGGTGTTGTGTTTATCAGCAGCTCCCTTCTTCCTCAGTTTAGGGTTTTAATCTCTGGTTCCTCTCTAGGATTTTTTCCTCTCGCGGTATTTCTTTTAGAATTCCTTCTCTTCTCTTTCAGTTCAACAAGTTTCTTTTTTGGAGCATTTGTCGCCGTGCACGGTGTCTTACTAGGAAGTCCCTTGTTCTCGCACTCTCTCTGGCCTCCAGTCTCTCTGCTTCCTTCCAGGTTGGTTGGGTGCACTGACTTTCCGGAGGGTTTGGGAGTGCGGTGCGATGTGGAGGGGGCTCCAGGTGATGATGCTTGTGCTTAGGCAAGGGTCTTGTGTTTCTTTAGGCGTCATGGTGATGGAAAAGGGTAGTATCAGTGTAGAGACATTGATGGAAGCATCGATGGTGTAGTGATGACAGGATGGCTTCTGGTCTTCTCTTCCACAATCAGGGCTGATGGAAGTGGTCACACCGGCGTTTCTTGCTCTCAGAGACTTGATCTGAGGTTCAATTTGTTCTGATTCCTTTTTTAGTTATCGTTTACCCATGGTTCATGGTTTCCCTGGTGGTGACCAATGGTGTCTTCTTCGTTTATGTGGTAAACGTTCAATTTTCTGATGACCAAATTCAGTATTCTGGTTTGGTGATTTGGGATGATGGTGTTGTTGGATTTCCGACGTTGAGTGGTGGTGATGGCGATGCAGAAAGTGGTGTCAGTGTTGATGTGGTGGGTGATGGACAGAGTGGGTGATGTTGATTTCTAGCAAGGGTTCTTTCGGCTTCAAGACGACGGGCATGATGGTTGTGAATCTCGAGGTAGAAGTTGGATGAATTTTGAATTTTGAATTTTGTGTTTTGGGAATGCGGTAAGATGGTAGGGGTTTGGTTATACTGTTGTGTATTTGAAATTTTAATGTTGTATGCTGTAATTTGTGTGATGGGTATTCTGGTGATTTTGTCAGGGTTCACACTTACCCTTAAAAGTGGAATTAGAAAATACAAAAAAAATGGATTATGGATTAAACAAAAGAGAGACACTATGAGTGATAACGATCACACCATGCCTCATATGGTTGAGGGTTTGACTTATACACATCCCAAATGACCCATGGATCGTTCTAATAAAATATCAACACAATCCTAATGAGTTTGGTCTGTTTTCCATACGTTAGTTGTTGTTTTCACTTAAAATTATATCCATTTTAAACAAAAGAGAGACACTTTGAGTGATACCAGTCACACCGTGCCTCAGATTGAGGCGGTGTTGACTCTTACAAGTCAAAAATGACTAATGGATCATTCTCTTAAAGTATCAACACAATACAAATGTGTTTGTTCAGTTTTCCGTACGTCAGTTGTTGTTTTCACTTAAAATTATGTCCATTTTAAACAAAAGAGAGATACTTTGAGTGATATCGGTCACACTGTGCCTAAAATTGAGGCGTGGTTGACTCGTACACGTCATATATTACCCATGGATCATTTTACTAAAGTATCAACATAATCCAAATGTGTATGGTTGGTTTTTCGTACGTCAGTTGTTGTTTTCACTTAAAATTCTGTCCATTTTAAACAAAAGAGGGACACTTTGAGTCTTACCGGCCACACCATGCCTTATATTGAGGTGGTGTTGACTCTTACTCATCATAAATGACCCATGTATTTTTCTACTAAAGTATCAACACAATATGAATCCGTTTGGTTGGTTTTCCTTATATTAGTTGTTGTTTTCACTTAAAATTATGTCCATTTTAAACAAAAGAGAGACACTTTGAGGGATACCGGCCACACTATGCCTCTAATTGAGGTAGGGTTGACCCATAAACATCACACATGACCCATGTATCATTGGTATAAATTATCAACAAAATCCTAATTCTTTTGGTTAGTTTTCTGTATGTTAGTTGTTGTTTTCATTTAAAATTCCGTCCATTTTAAACAAAAGAGAGACGCTTTGAGTGATACCAGTCACACCGTGCCTCGGATTGAGGTGGGGTTGACTCGTACAGTTCAAAAATGACCCATGGATTATTGTGATAAATTGAAAACATGGATGTGTGTGGGGATACCTTATGGAATAATGAGGTTCCAATAATGTTCATTTTCTTATTATGGATAATCAGAAAACATATAATTTCTACCAATGAAAATGTTCAATGTATGGGAATCCATTTAGAATCCTTATTCTCATTGTAAAATAAAATTCAGGTGGAGAAGTTTACTCAACTTTTCTTGGAATGTGAGTGGGCATGCATGATATGAAGGTATTTTGGAGATTTTTCTAGTTTTTCTTATCCAAAGCCCAAAGAAAAGTGGTTCGTCAATCTTGCATGTTGCTGGTGCATTTCATATATTAAAATGGGAAAATTGATCATTGGATAAAGTATGTTTTATTTAATAACAATTATAATTTTTCTAAGAACATTTACATACAACAATGTTTCATCTTTTGATCTCCTTGAACCCCTCTAAAAAATGTCCGCCAATTGTACACATCCCCAATCAGATCTTCATGCTATTTGTGTACAATCTTCCATCAGGTATACGGCCCACTCATTTCTGAACAAATATATATCGTCCTATGAATATGATTCTTTTATACAGTCAAAGTAGTACAAAAAAATATATAAATAATTAATTAATAAATAATTTAAATCAAATAGTAGTTGTTTTTTAAAATACCTCTTTAGGGATGCTAGTATGTTGATGGAAAATGATCTCTCTCATAAATTTAAATACATAATAACCTAAATCTTTATTGTTTGTTTATTTTTCACACTACAAAAACTTTGATTATTAGGTGAATAAGTAACTTTTTTTATATGTGTTTGGATAGTGAATTTTTATTATATATACCCTGATACTTGTCCAGGAATAGTACTTTCTCACCTCCTTTTTCTTAGCCTCTGTCCTTATTCCTTTTTTTTAAGATATTGATACACCACCCTATAATAATATAATCCTCAGTAAAAGGAAATATAAATTATATAACTTGATTTTTAGACCTAAAACATAGGATGTAGTGTCTTACAGATTCAGAAACTCCATCATGCGTGGTCAGTTTGTTGGATATCATTGCATTGAATGTAGAAAATAAATCTTTGGAGTATCCTATTTCACCACAATTAGTAGCCAATGTTGTCTAAAAACACAAAAAGGAATAAGTAATGAATTAAGTGAAAATATAATTGATATGCTTTAATCATAGAGTTTTACCCTTGCATGGTTGGTATTAGGAAGATTCTGTCATCCGTAATCTTTCTTTCAATTGTTTTTAGCAAGCCTTTCACTATTTCATCCCTTTTTGATGGCTCTAATTTTGTTAGTTGTGTTGATGTGGTATGAGGACTAATGAGTCTGAATTTTGGCTCATGGGGAAATTCCTTTGACTATTTTTCATATATACTCCTCCCAATAATATAAAATGCATTTAGTCATAATTGTCACATTGTATCAGCTTTTAGAAAATAAATTCATGAAAACATACCTCATATATAAATTTAAAATTATGATGCATATCCAACCATATTCAAGTATGTCATTTATATTTTCATTAGTAACAAAATCTTAAATTTGCTCTCCGCATATATTCTTTTCAAAAACAACTATATGACTACTACCACTTTTATCTCCATATCCACATGGGTCTTCAATGCTAGTAAATGTGGAGAGAGAACATGTGGTGTTATTGTGCTTTCAATAGATCTTTTGGATTAGCTGGTCAATCCTTTAGATGCTTTTGAGCCCATATTTCTTATCACCCCTTCCCTTTCTCTATCTCTAATAACATTCATTGGTTCAAACCTTTTTTTCATTAATTGTTAAAGGTTTAGCTTTAAAAAATGGAAATAAATACCTCTTTTTCCACATGTACTCTTACAAGTTGTGACGAAAATACAATGAATGTCCCAATAGCCTTTTTGACTATATTAATATCATCTTGATCAAGTGGAATAGGTAGCACTGCATTTGGATCATGAGCTACAGTAATAATCACTTTCAGATGATCTGTTGGAAGTGTTCTATTATGTAGCTTGTCCTCTGGGATGTTGAACACTGTAGCCCTCGCTACAAGGTGATATGTGGGTGTTGATAGATATAAATCACAATCATTATCACCATGTAGAAGATCAGTATGGGAAAAGTGTTAGTGTTTTTCTGATTCACATTTCAGGGGAACAATTATTTGAATACTGATTACCACGGCTAAGACATCTCTTTGAGGGGAATGGCTCGCCTCAAATCTGGTGGGGGGTGGGGAGGGATCTTCATGTGCTTGTTGTTCATGACTTGTGTCTTCTCCTTGCTTCCCACCCATAAAAGTTGCTAGCAACTCTCCCTGCCATTGAAATCATTCTTCAAGAGTTTCTAGTCTTTCACTCATTTGTTTCATTTCTTCATTTCTATCATCCTTTTGTTTTTTTTCCTCAAAATACACTCAGGGTGTCACCCCAAACCCCGCACCTCTAACACGACCGTATTGTTCTGGCAGATTTAATGTTGTCGATAATAGGTATGTATCCTCTACAGGAGTAGATTATTCATATGACTATAAGATATAGTAAAATAATTAATTATTATTATGTAGTAGTAATTTAGAAAAACTTTTTATCATGTCATACTTACACATATTTCCCACACTTTTTGTGTGTTTTCATCTACTAGCTTCCATTCCTTATTCACACGTGCCTCCTTCCATAGCACATGATGTGGGATGGAAGTGTCTTTGGATTTAGACTCATCAATCTACATATAAAAATAAAATTATAATTATGATGTTTTTTCTGGGCACATAACAATATTACTATAAATTTAAAATATGTACCATTTTCTTTTCTAGTGAATCGTACCCCATCCTTGCTTTACAATAGGGGTATGTTGGTTTTGATGCACATTCCTTATTTTCAATACTGATTTTTTGTTTCATAAATGAAATATTGACAATAAAAATGATGAATACAGGTATCCTCAAACAATGTATTATTAGCCACAATGTACATGAAACTTCTCATCCCCACAATGACCAATAAATGCATCCCAAGCTTCTTGGGATATCAGGTGAGCGTAGAAAAGGGGTGGGTGCAGGTTTATTTTACCTTTGCAATCTTTCATGTGACATTTTGTTAAAATAGTGTGAAAACATCGATGAATCCTTCCTGTAAGCCTTAGTACATAATTCTTGTGTGAAACATATACTATAAATGTACTCTTAAAGATATTGAGAAGAGTAAGACACTATTTCATTATTTTATTTTCTAGTAAATTTAATAAATAATATCATAATGTTACCATAATTTCTTCCCAGATCACAGCCTTCATCCCAGACACAACATGGTACCATGAATCTATGTCAATCGGCATGCGTTGCTGAGTGACAATTCCGATGTAACTACTAAACATAGCCTTGTTGGGATTCACATGTGGTCCTATTACATTCTATCTTACATCAAATTTGATGCCTTTGCTTTTCTCCTTAATAACTTTGGCTAACACCGTCAAACTACGATGCTCCTGTGTTTTTTGCGACATTGGTCCTTCATCCCTGACCATTTCATCGATATCAACATTATCAATATGTTTATCTGAAATGGTAGCAATGACATGTGATGACGTTTTATGGAACTAAACTTTAGGAGTATCAACTGGTCCAGAAACTTGTTGTTGCTCTACACTGTGAGCAGCAACAACAACAACAACTGCTTGAGATACTTGTCCAGCCACAAGGTTAGGAGCACCAGAACTTGCAAGAGTCATTATCTACAAAAGTGGTTGAACAATTAATTTAGATTACATAAATTCAGTAATTATAAGATAATAAAATGAGATAACAAGATCTACGTTACAAACAAAATATAACCTGTTTATTGAACTCTCTTTATTTTTTTCAAAGGCTGAAGGGATTTTAATCCTCTATCGATTATCCAGATACCTTCATTATGGTCTCCTACAACATACAAAATGTTATCTACATTAGGACCACTGTGAAATGATTGCGACAGAACACTGAAAGGATTGTCCTTAATTGAATTTTCATCATACCCTTCAGTAGTTTTTCACGATAACAAAACAATCAACCACTTTCAGTTTGCAAGTTCTGGAACATAAATTACCTTTACCACTTTTGATGTCATTATAAACTGTTTTTCTTTGTACCCTTCTTTACTAAATTCAACTTTCACAAATCCCAATTCATCTATTTTAACACCATTGTGGTTATCAACCCATTTACATTGAAAAATAGGCAATTTTAATGTCGTATAATCCAACTCCCATATTATTTGATAATTCCAAAGTATGACATATTTGCATAAACTGGATTTTTGTCCTTACTACCAGAAACATGCATTGCTTCATCCACAAGTGTAACTCCACTATTTTTCAGGGTACTATCTTCATCGTGTTCATCTTTATTGAATGTATAACCATTAATTACATAACCATTTTAAGATAATACATACACACTTGGTCCAACGGCTATCCATCAAATTCGTTCTGAAATTGAATTTGGAATTTCAGCTAACTCCTTAAAAATATGGCCCTGAAACCATCCCATAAAGCGGTGATTATGTGTATTTGATATCCATTTTTTAGCCCTTGATGGATTCAACTACATGAGAAATTCTTTGTGGGTTTTAATATATGGAGAAACCTCCTAACTATTATGCAAAACATAAAGGTGGGTTGACTCCCGATATGTAATATTGATTGTCATAACATCTCTTCCAGAAATTCCCTCACCCTTAATGCGTCCAGTGTGACAAGATTTCAGGAGAACAATGCTTTCCACATCAGATAAGTATTTGGTACAGAATTCAATATCTTCCTCAACAATATATCGCTCCACAATACAACCCTCTGGTCGGCTTTGATTTTTGACATACCCTTTCAAAATATTCATATACCATTCAACAGGGTATATCCATCTATAGTGCATAGGACCAAAAAGCTAAATCTCTCTCACCAAGTGAACCATCAAATGAACCATTATATCAAATAATGATTGTGGGAATAACATTTATAATTCACATAATATGATGACAATTTCTCTTTCCATAGCTGGAAATTTCTCCAGGTCTAAAACTTTGCTACATATAGATTTGAAAAAGAAAGAAAGTTTGGTTAATGTATGATGAACATTATTGGAAAAAATTCAACGTAAAGATATATGAATTAAATCTTGTATCAAAACATGACAGTCATGTGATTTAAAACCTATTAACTTAAAATAATTCATTGACACAATGTTCTTGAAATTTTATAAATACCCCAAGGGAACCTTTACATCATTGAATAAGTTAAGAAACTAATATCTCTCCTCCCTGGAAAGAGAGTAAGCACCTGGAGGAAGAAACATTCAATTTTCACCCTTCACGAGAGCCAACTCTTCTCATATTCCCATGTCAACCATGTCCAACCTTGCCTTAATTCCATCCTTTGTTTTGTCAAGGGAATTTAGAAACATTCTGATAACGTTGTCACATATATTTTTTTCCACATGCATCACATCAAGAAAATGTCTGACGTACAGACAATTATAGTATGGTAATTCAAAAAAAACTGATCTCTTTTTCCAACCGATTTTTGTAAGGTTTTTCAAAAATGGTTTACCGAAAACAGTGTTCACATATTGTAATTTCTCAAATAGTTGATCACCTATTAGTGGAAATGGTGTTGTGCATTGTTCTGAACTTCCATTGAATGATGTTATCTAAGATCAGTACTTTTGTTGATGAGGTAGAAATATACGATGTCCTAGAAACACAGATTTCGATGAATGTTTCAACCTAATTTATTCTGTATCTTCTTCACACATAGGACATCCTTGAGTTCCTTTAATGCTATAGCCAGAAAAATTTCTATAAAAAGGGAAATCATTTATCATCCCATATAACATCGCTCTCCACATGAAGTATTCACTTTTATAATCATCATACAACAAAACACCTGAATCCCACAATAACTTCATATCCACAATCCAAGTAGCCAAATAAACATCAATATCATTACTTGGTTGTTTTGGTCCTAATATAAGCATAGAAAACATGATGAATTTCCTTTTCATGCATAACCAGGGTGGAAAGTTATAATTTACCAACATAACAGGCCATGTACTGTGAGTGCTATTTTGAAAACCAAAAGGATTCACTCCATCTATAGATAATGCAAGACGAAGGTTTCGCAGCTCATTTCCAAATTCAGGATACTCAAGATCAATTATCTTCCATTGAGGAGAGTCTTCCGGGTGACGTAATTTCCCATCTTTATTTCTTTTATCTGCATTCCATGACAATTATCTTGTATTTTCTTCACTTCCATAGAGATTCCTGAACCATGTAATGATTGGAAAGTACCGTACAAATTTCATAGGACTGGATTCATCTTTCTTGTATTAGGAAGCACCACACTTTGGGCATTTTGTAAGTGATTTGTTCTCATGGAAAAACAATATACAGTTTTTAGGCAGTCATGAATTCTTTCAGAAATCATACCCATTGAGCGTAGCATTAGTTTAGCTTCATATGTCTAGCTTGGGAGCTCATTATCTTCCAGGAGTATTTCATTAAAGAGGGTAATTAGTTTTGTAAAACTAACATCACTCCATCTGTTGCCTTCTTTCAATTTATACAACTTTATTATAGCAGAAAATGCTATATACTTAGTGAAACTAGCATACAATGGAATCTTTTCACAACTCTTTAACTTCTCAAACAATTTTGGGCAATCACAGAGTTTATCTTCAACATTCCTTGTCATTTCCTCAAAATGATCTTCATCATCATTGACATATTTAATCACATCCTCCATACGTTCTTCTTCATTATCTATATTTTTAATCATATCTGATGATCCATAAAACACTGTTTTATCCTAGCCAATATCTATATTCTGTTTTTCTAGGTGTTTATTCCAACATTTATTACTCCGATCAATTCTGTGATGTATCAAATCTTCTTCCAACTTTTCTAGAGTAATTAGTCTAGAATAACAACAACGTAAACATGGAAAAATGATTTTAGAAGGATCCTTTGGATACTTGATGAACTCTTTCACTCCATTCTCATACTTTAATGTCAAAAAATTCGCATCCATCCAATCTTTATTCATCTCCATCCTATTTGAATCTCAAATATTATTATTTATGATTCAAATACACAAAGCAAGACATCCAAATACAGTATAAGAGAACCACTTCCTTATAAAAAAAGAGATTAATAGATCCTAACAATTTCTAATAAATATTTGGAAATCAACAGAACTAGGATAGACCCCCCATCAAAATCAACACACCTTCCAACCCCCTTACCAAAAGTTTTAGCACCCACCACCCTTGCAAAAAAACATTAAACATCCTTTTAACCACCCCTACCAGCCACCTCATTCGTAATAAAATAATCACATTAAACATCCCAAAACTAGTGACCAAACTCAAATAAAATTAAAACAAGGATGCAATTTTGATGAGAAAAATAATATAGTAGATATATTTCCAAACACAAAGGGGTTCACAGGGGAGAAAATAACCTAGTTTTATCCAAAATTACTATGGAATATCATAGATTTTGTTACCCAAATTAACATAAGAAATAGAAAATTGAGGTTAGTGAAAATAAATTCTATCATGAACATCTAAAGTATATGAAATAACTCTCCCTCACCTTCCCCAAACTTGTAACTAATATCCACAGACACATCTTACATCCATTCTATAGAAAATCACATTCCCATAGAAAGGGATAAACAATAATCCCTTAGTGTTAAAAAAACTCACACATGAGGGAGAAGGACCACATCAACCATCCCTACCCAAAACTCAAAACTCCTCTCACTAACTATTAATACCTTCTATAATATTGAAAAAATTAGTGAAATTAATTTTATAAATAAATTATTTCCCAAAAGCATGACCTTTAGATTAGAAAAAATCTCATCCATTTAGGTAAAATATAAATATACTTCCTTTCTTCTTATGAATCATTAAATTTGGAAGAACACACTAACCAACTCAATAAAATTCATATTTTCACAGGAATTTGAAGGTAAAGGGAGATAAATAATTCCATTGAAAATAATTCAACTGAATCTTCTAGTATCAATTGAAAGAGGGTATTGGTTAATAAACAGAAGAGGTTAATAACTCATGACATGATCATGCCTAGACTCTCAAACCAAACTCACCACATCCCAAAATTTTATAAACTAATACACGACCATCCGAATAAATAAAACTATAGCTTACTGAAACAAAGAAACACCATGAATCATGGGGAACTCATACTAATGATGCCCCACTGCATCACTGTTTAAATAGATCAACTATATAGTTTTGGTACACCTTGAGATACTCAACCCTAGGGAATAATCCCCACCATACATCTAGAAAATCTCATCACTCCCTTATTCCTCATTCCATTAGGACCGCAATTCAAGACACCATCTTTAGCCTTCTAAGAAACTAGAAAAAACCCACTCTTGATAACTTCATCACAATCCCTCATCCACAACCAAAACCTCAAACATAAACTTGAAACCTTCCTTAGAATCTCCCACCTCAAAGATGACTCAAAATTATAGGATTTCATTTATTCATCAACCAAGTGTTCTAAAAACTAGACCATCGATGCACAGATGTTAATCCCAAGGGAAAGAACACTGTATCCAACTTGATAAAATTCCATGATATTCTTTATACACTCATACTTCTATATCTAGGGCATAAAACTCTTCCTAAAACCACTTTTCACTGAATATGATTTTCCTTCCATCATTCTCAAGCCACCCTTAAAAGTAATCCCACTACTAAGGAAACCAATAAATGAGCTTGAATATTTTCCAATTCAAAACCCTCTTCAACTTCTTCTAGCCAATTATTAACCTTAGGACCCAACACCTAGACAATAAACATCAACACCTCCTACTATTGAAATTTTACAACACTTTATCCCATGTATCTTTCTACTTCCTACGCACTTTACCATGATAATGTTTCAACATGTATAAGCATCAAAATTAATAAATTTAATCCAAAAATTTAAATAACCTACCAACACTAAGGGATTATCTTCCACAATAAAAGAATCATATATACCCCAACACTTATAAACTACAAAACCAATTCATAATCCATTAAAAAATATTATATTCCTATGAAATCATCACCATTAGGAACATGAGACTCATTCCAGTTGGTGATGTATCCTAAAGTGAATACATGAGACCCAGGTTCAAAACCAAGCAGAGGCATATTTATGGGGATGTAACACCCGAGACTTTTATGTTATATAAATCATCAAAGGAATCTTTTTCTACACAACACTTGCTTGGCTTGCTTTGCACGCAATCGCGACCTTCCTCGATAGCTTGCGTCGTACGCAATACCGAGTTTCACTAAACAACAATATGCTATTAAAACTAGCCGTTATGAATAGTAATAACCACTTTTTAAAATTTTATAAATTTTATTTTTCAAAATGGACTTCATTTTTGGACTCAGAATATCGAAATTAGCCTAGGGTGAAATTTTGGTATTTTTCTGAAAACTTTCAATTTTTGATGAATAGTGAAACCACTAAGTGGTAGGTTAAAAACTGAATTTTGCATAAAACTTAATTTTACCGCTTCTGTGAATGGAATTTCAAAAATCCGAGAGACACGGTTAATATCAAGGACTAAAATGTGGTTCAATGAGATGAAAATAATTTTTTGGTGAATAGTAACTTTTTACTTTTTTTTTACCGCGGTTAATAGTAAATAGGGTAACTAAGGGTAAATATGATATTAATATTACCCTAACACATGTCCTAATTCTATTGGACAAGTTTATCTCGACCAAAAACAAACTTAGGAATAAAATATGACCATTTAGGCCCACTTGGATTAGATTAGGACATTTATTATTAATTTATTTAAAGAAGGGTTAAAAGAGTTAAAATCAAAGTATATTTACTAAAACATTTTTAATATGGGGTTATACATAAGATAAATTCGATTGTAAATATTCATTAGAAAGCTAAAAATATTTCATACATGATGGTATTTTATTTGTAATTTTTAGACATTAAATAATTTAATTTATTTATGACACAATGATGATGCAGTAATTATCTTATTAATGAAATATTGACATAATTGATGTTATAAACACCAAAATAAATGTAATTTGAGACTTTTTATGAATTACACTAATTTTCTAGGTTACTATGATATATTAATGTTGATTTAATCAACTTGGTTCGAACATTTAATTCTGTTATGACTTTCCCAAAAATCATATATCAAATAGTGTCAAAATTGACACAAAATAGTTTTTAAATCAAATATTATATTATTAATTGTTATTGTATTCCTAAAAATCTAAGGTTCGGCCAAATGATTTAGATAAGGATATATATATTAATAATAAACAATTTTGGGTTCGTTTGGCATGTTATTGTAAGTGTATTAACCATATAGTGAAAGAAAACAAAAAGACATGATAAAAGTTAAATTATTTAACTTAGAGTTAAATCTAAATGATAAGGTTAAAATAATATCCTAAACTTGTCTAAATTCTATTGGTTGATAGGATTTCGACCCCTCCCCACCTTATCTTCGAAATAAGACCCTTTGGAACCATTATAAACCGATTTTGACTTTAATATAAAATAATATTTTGAGATATTCCTAAGGTGCCCCTCTCCTCCCTTATAAAAGGGCACCTCATCCCCCTCCTCCTCACACCAAATTGAGCACTCAAGCTCGGCCAACCCCTGCCATTATCCCCTCTCCACTTCCCTAGAATAGTCCTAGAGGTCCTGGTCTTCTCCAAAGACCACTCTTAGTTCCCTAAGTGGAGGATTCAAAGAGGCGTTCCAAAGAAGAGGTAATATCCATTACCGATCTTTTCAATTTCTTTCGTCTTCAACTTCTTCTTATTTAGTTGTTTCATGATAAAGTAATAACATCAGTATTACTTACATACTGATATGTTATTATAAATATGAAACATCCCTAATTCACCTTCTATCCATCCTACGGAAAAATGAAATCACTGCGCGTGCGTACGTACGGAATACCGTCTCCACGCCGTGGTGTAATCTATTTTCCACCATCACCTTACAAGGATGGGTATAATGGTGTAATGAGTAACTATATATGATTATTATTAAGTAATATTGATACTGAAATAATATATATATATATACTCCAATACAATTCCACGATCATAGGAACGATATCATCACTCGTGCGTACGTACGGAATACCGTCTCCACGATGTGATGCGACTCGTTCTACATGATCTTCATTTCATAATGATTGTATAAATGAATTGAATGAATGAATATGGTATATAATACACTAATACCATTCTGGAAATGAATTATCTATAACCTAAAGATAAGAATAAGAATTTATTCGACAAAACACGCATAAGAACAAAAAGTTATAAAGACCCGAGTAACAAGTAACAATGAAATATTACTAACAAGAAGCTAATAATATGACCATATATGATCTCATATCAATATGTATGATTCTGGAATAAGTCAATAACATTATTTAAACCATTATACAGGAGCTTCGGACACGAACAAAGCAAATCGGACCTAAGGTAAGGGAAATACCACAATCTCATTTTTATCCGAGATTGTTTATTCGTAAGTATTTACTGGGGTGTATTTTATCATCCACATCCATGTTCCCTCAATATGAAATATTGTTTCCATCCACTTGCAATAGTTTAAATCCAATTTTACCCTTAGGTGAGTTTTTAGTAAAGAATATGAAAGGAATCTTTTGTCGTTTTTCCGTACGAGGTACTTTTTGACTTTTCCGACAAAAGTACGAAGAATGTTTTTTTTAACTTATACGGCATGAATGGATTTTTAAAACATTACTTCAAAGAAGCTTCCTTTACAAGTTTTCAAGTTTATTTTTAATCAACTTCTTTTATTTTAAAGTTGTATGACATGTTATGAAAGGAAAAATGTTTTTGAAGAAGAAAGGATATTTTCCTCAAGAATTCAATTCAAGTGTTTTATCAAAATTATTTTCCATCTAAGATAATAAAGGGTTCTGTTTCTATCCATATTTTTACATTGGTTTGACTATGTTGTGATGGAATTATGTTTATGAATTCCTTTATCATATATGAATTGATTTATGATGTCATGATGTTTCAAGAATCCCATTTTTGTTATATGTGTTATGCGATGATGTATGTTTTATGATTATGTGGCACACATAAGAAAGGATTCATTATAAGATGGGTGGGACCTATATCTCCCTCCAATGCATTGGGTAATGATTTTATATCTCATGAGATAGACATGGCTGGAACGGAAGGTTATTTCGGTTCAGTGATACAGGACTGAAACGAGGAGTGAACTCGGTTCAGAAAGGGACTTTGTCCACTAAGATAGTTTTGGCAATGAGTCATGACTAACAAGAAATGATTTTCCATGATTATGTGTGCATGCCACAAAGATTCAAGTTTTATGTTATGATTATGGGGATCTCATTTTCACTTCTATGATTTATTTCATGTTAAGATATTATGATCTCTTTTGCAGGTTTTGATTTTCATAAAGATATGATATGATTTTTATTTCCTTTATTTGCCCTTGCTGAGCATTTGAGCTCACCCTTTTATGCTTTCTTTTCCCCAGGTCAGGAAGATGGATATTAAGTAGAATATGCTAAAAGGGACCCTAGATATGATGAAATAAATGGGAGACACTGTAGAAGATTTATGAACCAGTTGTTTATGTTTCCCAGTTTCTAAAGACACTATACCTATACGGTCCTTTGTGGTTTTGTCATATGTTGTAATAAGAGTGCTTCAATTTTGAAGTATTAACAATGTATGTAAAGTGTGGGTCGTTATAGTTGGTATCAGAGGAAAGGTATAGTCAACCTTTGGAAACTAGGATGTGAAAGCCTTAGTAAGAACCCTAAGGATAAGTCTAAGCATAGAACACAATCTTAGAAATGGCCATGAATAACCTAGGATAAGACCATAAGCATGAAAATTTTATTCTTGAATTATGTGGTTTCCTATTATAATTAGTGTTGCTCACACTATTCTTCTTGGTTTTAGTCAATGGTTGGAACCCGAAGGAACCGTGTTAATGCGGAATGTGATGGGCAATGCAATGATTGTCCCCCTGAGCAACCAAACGATATGGGAGCTGGAATGAAAAATCTTGTAGCCATGCTCACACAACTTTCTCAAGCTATGAATCATGCAGGATTTCCAAACGAACAAAGGAGGGAGCAACATTCTGTTGAATCCTTCATGAGGCAGCGTCCACCATCTTTCAGCGGGTCTACTGATCCATTAGTTGCTGAACAATGGATTAGTACTACTGAAAAGATATTTTCAGTTCTTCAATGTTCTGAGCATGATAAAGTCATCCTAGCAGTGTATCGTTTGGAAGGAGATGCGGATCAATGGTGGAATCTTGTTAAGAATACGAGGCAAAGGGATGAAATTGAGTCTATGGAATGGGACGAGTTCAAGAACTTATTTTTCAATAAGTACTTCCCTCGTATTCTCCGAACAAAGATGGAGAAAGAGTTCCTTGAACTGAAGCAAAGGGATGATGAATCTGTTAGTACCTATGAAGCAAATTTTACAAGACTTGCAAGGTACGCTTCTGGTATTATTATCCAACCTGAGAGTAAGATCGATCGATTCTTTAGTGGCCTAAAACCAAGTCTTCGAAGGGCGTTAGCCATAAGGGACTTCAATAGCTACGAAGAAATCGTTCGATGTGCTCTCAAAGTCGAGATGGAGATTGGAGTAACCCATCAGTCACATGGGTTTGATAAGAAGAGGAAGATGGAATTCAAAGAAAAATCTAAAGAGCACACGGAAAAGAAGATGAACTTTCCCTTATGCTCAAAGTGTGGAAAGAAACATGGAGGGAGTTGTCTTAAAGGGACAAGTAAATGTTTTAAATGTGGAAAGGAAGGTCATCGGGCATTTGAATGCCGTGATAATGGGAAGAAGATGTCTAATGATGCAAACAAAGGAAGGGATACACAGAATGAACCTGCTACACTTCAATGTTTCAAGTGCAAGGAGATGGGGCATTATGCCAATCAATGCCCAAATCCAAGGGTTGATGATGATGGTCGACATCAACAAACTCTTAAGGCTAAAGACAAAGGAAAGTCACATGCAATTTCTATCAGCGATGTGGAGTACGATAACGATGTGGTGAAAGGTACACTTACCATCCACTCTAAAGTAGCAAATGTTTTATTTGATTCTGGATCCACCCACTCTTTTATTTCTGAAAAATTTTCTAAGGGTATCACCGTATTACCTCAACAATTAGATGTTGAGTTAGCTGTGACAACACCTAATGGCACATCAATCGCATCAGAAGTTTATAATTCTTCTCCGATCGAAGTTTGTGGGAAAGTGCTTCCTGCAAATCTTGTGATCCTTCCTTTAGTGGAATTTGATGTGATTCTTGGCATGGATTGGATTTCTCTACATGGAGCTCATATCAATTGCCAAAGAAGGGAAGTCACATTTCATATTCCAGATCAACCTACGATTGTCTATCAATGCAAGGATGAACATAACCTTCCAGTGGAAATTTCTTCCATCTTATGGGTATTGATTCCACTAAATGAAGGTTATTTATCTCAAATAGTTGGTGAGAAACTCACGATTAAGAATATGCCCATTGTACGGGAGTTTGATGATGTCTTCCCGGAGGAATTGCCGGGTCTTCCACCAAATCGTGAAGTTGAGTTTTCAATAGAACTCGTACCGGGTGCTTTGCCTATTTCAAAGACACCTTATAGAATGGCCCCAATTGAGTTGCAGGAATTGAAGAAGCAACTCCAAGAGAATCTTGATAAGGGATTCATACGCCCTAGTGCGTCACCTTGGGGAGCACCTGTTCTATTTGTTAAGAAGAAAGATGGATCAATGAGACTCTGCATTGATTATCGAGAACTTAACAAGATCACTATCAAGAACAAATATCCTCTCCCACGCATTGATGACTTATTTGACCAACTACGCGGAGCTCAATACTTTTCCAAGATTGATCTTCGTTCAGGGTATCATCAATTAAGGGTCAAAAGGGAGGATATACCAAAGACGGCTTTCCGTACAAGGTATGGACACTATGAATTTATAGTGATGCCATTTGGTCTTACTAATGCCCCTGCTATCTTCATGGATCTAATGAATAGAGTCTTTAGAGACTATCTTGATCAATTTGTGGTAGTCTTTATAGACGATATTCTTGTCTATTCAAAGAGCAAGGAAGAGCATGAAGATCACTTGAGAATTATATTAAAGACCCTGAGAAAAGAGAAGCTTTATGCCAAATTTACCAAGTGTGAATTTTGGCTTCAAAAAGTTGCATTTTTGGGTCATATAATCTCAAAAGAGGGGATATCTGTGGATCCAGCAAAAACAGAGGTTATCGAAAGATGGTCAAGACCAACAACAGTAACTGAGATCCGAAGTTTTCTTGGTTTGGCTGGATATTATCGACGTTTTGTAAAAGATTTTTCACGGTTATCTAATCCAATCACCAAGTTGACTCGGAAAGGAGTTAAGTTTGTCTGGACAGAGGAATGTGAAGAGAATTTCAAGGAGTTGAAAAGAAGGTTATCCAGTGCACCTGTGCTCACACTGCCTTGTAGTGGAGAAAGGTTTGTGATCTACAGTGATGCATCCAAGAAGGGATTGGGGTGTGTTCTTATGCAAAATGATATGGTGATAGCTTATGCCTCACGACAGTTGAAAATCCATGAGCAAAATTACCCAACACATGATTTGGAGTTGGCTGCGGTAATCTTTGCATTAAAGATTTGGAGGCATTACCTTTATGGTGAAAGGTGTGATATTTATACTGATCATAAAAGTTTAAAGTATATTTTCACACAAAAGGAGTTGAATATGCGCCAAAGAAGATGGTTGGAGCTGATTAAGGATTATGACTGCTCAATCCATTACCACCCTGGGAAAGCAAACAAGGTGGCAGATGCATTAAGTCGACAAGACCATGCTAGTTTATCCATGATGAGGATCACAAAAGATCCAATATTTATGGATTTACAAAGGATGGATCTTGGAATTATAATGGAAGGGGAAAAATCTTATCTTTCTCAAATGAATGTTCAACCATCTATACATGTGAAGATTAAAGAGGCACAGAAAGAAGATGTCGAGTTACAAAAGAAGGTGAGAAATGTTCCTGAATTCAACCTTGATTGTGATGGGATAATAAAGTTCAGGAATCGGGTTTGTGTTCCTCCCATCCCCGAATTAAAGAAAGAGCTGCTGGATGAGGCTCATAGTTCTTCATTCTCTATTCATCCTGGAAGCACGAAGATGTATAGGGACCTGAAAGAGTACTTCTGGTGGGATGGCATGAAAAGAGATGTTGCTGAATATGTCTCTCGATGCTTGGTTTGTCAACAAGTTAAAGCTGAGAGACAGAAGTCTAAGGGGATGTTACAACCATTACCCATACCCGAATGGAAATGGGAAAACATCACTATGGACTTTGTCACAGGACTTCCTAAAACATCCAAAGGTAATAATGCTATCTGGGTCATAGTTGATCGTCTTACAAAGTCTGCACACTTCATTGCTATTAGAGAGGATTTCTCTCTAGATCAGCTTGCCAGAATATATGTAAAGGAAGTGGTAAGATTGCATGGAGTACCACTTTCTATTGTATCTGATCGAGATCCGAGATTTACCTCGAAGTTCTGGCGAAGTCTTCAGCATACTCTGGATACAGAGTTGAGTTTCAGCACTGCTTATCATCCCCAGACAGACGGTCAGTCTGAGAGAACAATTCAAACCCTAGAAGATATGTTGAGAGCTTGCTCTATGGATTTCAAAGGAGGTTGGGATCAACACCTACCTTTGGTGGAATTTTCTTATAATAATAGCTTTCACTCCAGTATTCAGATGGCTCCTTATGAAGCTCTCTATGGAAAGAAATGCAGGACTCCAACTTGCTGGGATGAAGTTGGGGAAAGAAAGCTATTAGGACCTGATCTCGTTGATGAAATGGCAGAAAAAGTCAGATCTATTCAACAACACATAAGAGCAGCTCAGAGTCGACAGAAAATTTATGCCGACAACCGAAGAAAAGACCTAGAGTTTGAAGTGGGCGATAAAGTGTTCTTACGAATATCTCCCTGGAAGAGGGTTATGAGATTTGGAAAGAAGGGGAAGTTGAGCCCTAGATATATCGGTCCTTTTGAAATACTGGATCGTGTTGGGAAGGTAGCTTACCGATTGGCGCTTCCACCGAATCTCTCTCAAGTTCACGATGTGTTCCATGTATCTCTCCTGAGAAAGTACATACCAGATCCTTCACATGTACTCAGCTCAGAAGTTGTACCACTGGAGCAAGATCTTTCTTATGAAGAACAGCCGATAGAGATTCTGGATCGTAGCGAAAAAGTCCTACGAAACAAGACCACTCGCTTGGTGAAAGTTTTATGGAGAAACCACCAACTTGAAGAAGCTACATGGGAGCTTGAGGATATGATGAGGGAGAAGTATCCTCATTTGTTTGTTGCAAAGTGACGAATTTCGAGGGCGAAATTCTTTTTAAGGGGGGTAGAATGTAACACCCGAGACTTTTATGTTATATAAATCATCAAAGGAATCTTTTTCTACACAACACTTGCTTGGCTTGCTTTGCACGCAATCGCGACCTTCCTCGATAGCTTGCGTCGTACGCAATACCGAGTTTCACTAAACAACAATATGCTATTAAAACTAGCCGTTATGAATAGTAATAACCACTTTTTAAAATTTTATAAATTTTATTTTTCAAAATGGACTTCATTTTTGGACTCAGAATATCGAAATTAGCCTAGGGTGAAATTTTGGTATTTTTCTGAAAACTTTCAATTTTTGATGAATAGTGAAACCACTAAGTGGTAGGTTAAAAACTGAATTTTGCATAAAACTTAATTTTACCGCTTCTGTGAATGGAATTTCAAAAATCCGAGAGACACGGTTAATATCAAGGACTAAAATGTGGTTCAATGAGATGAAAATAATTTTTTGGTGAATAGTAACTTTTTACTTTTTTTTTACCGCGGTTAATAGTAAATAGGGTAACTAAGGGTAAATATGATATTAATATTACCCTAACACATGTCCTAATTCTATTGGACAAGTTTATCTCGACCAAAAACAAACTTAGGAATAAAATATGACCATTTAGGCCCACTTGGATTAGATTAGGACATTTATTATTAATTTATTTAAAGAAGGGTTAAAAGAGTTAAAATCAAAGTATATTTACTAAAACATTTTTAATATGGGGTTATACATAAGATAAATTCGATTGTAAATATTCATTAGAAAGCTAAAAATATTTCCTACATGATGGTATTTTATTTGTAATTTTTAGACATTAAATAATTTAATTTATTTATGACACAATGATGATGCAGTAATTATCTTATTAATGAAATATTGACATAATTGATGTTATAAACACCAAAATAAATGTAATTTGAGACTTTTTATGAATTACACTAATTTTCTAGGTTACTATGATATATTAATGTTGATTTAATCAACTTGGTTCGAACATTTAATTCTGTTATGACTTTCCCAAAAATCATATATCAAATAGTGTCAAAATTGACACAAAATAGTTTTTAAATCAAATATTATATTATTAATTGTTATTGTATTCCTAAAAATCTAAGGTTCGGCCAAATGATTTAGATAAGGATATATATATTAATAATAAACAATTTTGGGTTCGTTTGGCATGTTATTGTAAGTGTATTAACCATATAGTGAAAGAAAACAAAAAGACATGATAAAAGTTAAATTATTTAACTTAGAGTTAAATCTAAATGATAAGGTTAAAATAATATCCTAAACTTGTCTAAATTCTATTGGTTGATAGGATTTCGACCCCTCCCCACCTTATCTTCGAAATAAGACCCTTTGGAACCATTATAAACCGATTTTGACTTTAATATAAAATAATATTTTGAGATATTCCTAAGGTGCCCCTCTCCTCCCTTATAAAAGGGCACCTCATCCCCCTCCTCCTCACACCAAATTGAGCACTCAAGCTCGGCCAACCCCTGCCATTATCCCCTCTCCACTTCCCTAGAATAGTCCTAGAGGTCCTGGTCTTCTCCAAAGACCACTCTTAGTTCCCTAAGTGGAGGATTCAAAGAGGCGTTCCAAAGAAGAGGTAATATCCATTACCGATCTTTTCAATTTCTTTCGTCTTCAACTTCTTCTTATTTAGTTGTTTCATGATAAAGTAATAACATCAGTATTACTTACATACTGATATGTTATTATAAATATGAAACATCCCTAATTCACCTTCTATCCATCCTACGGAAAAATGAAATCACCGCGCGTGCGTACGTACGGAATACCGTCTCCACGCCGTGGTGTAATCTATTTTCCACCATCACCTTACAAGGATGGGTATAATGGTGTAATGAGTAACTATATATGATTATTATTAAGTAATATTGATACTGAAATAATATATATATATATACTCCAATACAATTCCACGATCATAGGAACGATATCATCACTCGTGCGTACGTACGGAATACCGTCTCCACGATGTGATGCGACTCGTTCTACATGATCTTCATTTCATAATGATTGTATAAATGAATTGAATGAATGAATATGGTATATAATACACTAATACCATTCTGGAAATGAATTATCTATAACCTAAAGATAAGAATAAGAATTTATTCGACAAAACACGCATAAGAACAAAAAGTTATAAAGACCCGAGTAACAAGTAACAATGAAATATTACTAACAAGAAGCTAATAATATGACCATATATGATCTCATATCAATATGTATGATCCTGGAATAAGTCAATAACATTATTTAAACCATTATACAGGAGCTTCGGACACGAACAAAGCAAATCGGACCTAAGGTAAGGGAAATATCACAATCTCATTTTTATCCGAGATTGTTTATTCGTAAGTATTTACTGGGGTGTATTTTATCATCCACATCCATGTTCCCTCAATATGAAATATTGTTTCCATCCACTTGCAATAGTTTAAATCCAATTTTACCCTTAGGTGAGTTTTTAGTAAAGAATATGAAAGGAATCTTTTGTCGTTTTTCCGTACGAGGTACTTTTTGACTTTTCCGACAAAAGTACGAAGAATGTTTTTTTTAACTTATACGGCATGAATGGATTTTTAAAACATTACTTCAAAGAAGCTTCCTTTACAAGTTTTCAAGTTTATTTTTAATCAACTTCTTTTATTTTAAAGTTGTATGACATGTTATGAAAGGAAAAATGTTTTTGAAGAAGAAAGGATATTTTCCTCAAGAATTCAATTCAAGTGTTTTATCAAAATTATTTTCCATCTAAGATAATAAAGGGTTCTGTTTCTATCCATATTTTTACATTGGTTTGACTATGTTGTGATGGAATTATGTTTATGAATTCCTTTATCATATATGAATTGATTTATGATGTCATGATGTTTCAAGAATCCCATTTTTGTTATATGTGTTATGCGATGATGTATGTTTTATGATTATGTGGCACACATAAGAAATGATTCATTATAAGATGGGTGGGACCTATATCTCCCTCCAATGCATTGGGTAATGATTTTATATCTCATGAGATAGACATGGCTGGAACGGAAGGTTATTTCGGTTCAGTGATACAGGACTGAAACGAGGAGTGAACTCGGTTCAGAAAGGGACTTTGTCCACTAAGATAGTTTTGGCAATGAGTCATGACTAACAAGAAATGATTTTCCATGATTATGTGTGCATGCCACAAAGATTCAAGTTTTATGTTATGATTATGGGGATCTCATTTTCACTTCTATGATTTATTTCATGTTAAGATATTATGATCTCTTTTGCAGGTTTTGATTTTCATAAAGATATGATATGATTTTTATTTCCTTTATTTGCCCTTGCTGAGCATTTGAGCTCACCCTTTTATGCTTTCTTTTCCCCAGGTCAGGAAGATGGATATTAAGTAGAATATGCTAAAAGGGACCCTAGATATGATGAAATAAATGGGAGACACTGTAGAAGATTTATGAACCAGTTGTTTATGTTTCCCAGTTTCTAAAGACACTATACCTATACGGTCCTTTGTGGTTTTGTCATATGTTGTAATAAGAGTGCTTCAATTTTGAAGTATTAACAATGTATGTAAAGTGTGGGTCGTTATAGGGGGTATTGTAGCAGGTAATGTAGCAGGCACTGTAGTAGTTAATGTAGAAGGTATTGTTCGGTACTATATCATCTGGAACTATTCACCTTGGGCCACCGGTTTGGGCTTGGAGTCATTAAGGCTTTCAGACCACCTCAAGGCCTTCAGGCCATATGCAGTTTCTCCAAATGGACTCTATAAAGAAAGGAGCAGCCTCAGAAGAGGATTCAGAGCAGGTGAACTCACCAAAACAGAGCCAAATAGATTTTTCAGAATGAGAGGGTTTGGCTTTGCCATCAGGACCATCCGGTTATTGCACGGGAAGCCTATCCAGACGACTATACGAAGGTGGAGAGCTACTATCATGATGCAGATGTTGGGGAGGGGCAGTTCCTTGTAGATAGTTTGGTTGAATTCCCTAATACCTATGATTCATGTAATCTCCTAAGACTAAGGGCCATGTAAACTCTAAGTTTTTGGTCCTTGTAAGGGTTCCCCCTCATCCCTTGAAAGGGGGTTATCAAAAATCCATAAAAATTAAGGCCTTCGGGCCATTCAGGCATCACCATTAGACCCTCTAATAACACAACCACCTCATCGCCACATGCCACCATTCTTAAATCCATTGAAAAATATAACAACCTCTTTTCTCCATCTCACTACTCACATTTACAATAGAGTGTTTAGAATAATCATAATCTTGAAAATAACTTAACAAAACCCTATAAGTAATAAACAATTCACTTGGTAAAAATTTAATCACTTCATGCATTTTTTAAAGAATGTGACCTAAAAATGTAGCCCAAACACACAACCCAACCCAAACCAAACCAAACTAAACCACCATTATGAATATTATAATAATAATAAAAGGAAACAGATGAGGATGAGCTTAGAAATCACCAAATATGAAAGATAGGAAGTTGAGAATCAAACTTCGTAGAAAGGAATCCCAAACACTTAAAGTAGGGTTCGCGGGGGAGTAGAGTTAAGTGGGGAGGAAGAGAAGTAGGGTTAGTGGGGAGGAGGATCCGCATAAGGGGTTCAAGGGGGAGGATAAGGAGTAGGGCTCGCGGTGGAGTAGGGATAGCGGCAGGGTTGGGTTACCGGTGGTGAAGGTCCAGAAAAGAGAAGAGCGGCAGATTAGTGCTAACGGCGGAGTAGGGCTAGCGGCAGTGGAGGTCTGGAAAAGAGAAGATCGGGGGGAGGGGAGTTGTCACAGTGGTACAGTCACATGGGAGCTTTATGGAGCGATACAAAGAGGTCACTATGCACCCCATTTTATAAAATGGGACTATAGTTTTATCAGTGCTAAAAAAGAACTGATAAAGGCACCCTTTATCAGCGCTAAAATTTTAGCACTGATAAAGGCACCATTTATCAGTGCTAAAATTTCAGTTCTGATAAAAGGTGGAACTTCCATTGCTCATTTTTGTAGTAGTGATACCTGCACTCATTACCTATTTGGGGTACCTATTCAGACAACCAACTTTTTTCTGGTTACCGTTTTTCCTATAAATAGGACCATAGGGATCCTCATTTTCATGATGAGAAAAACAAGATAAGTCTTGATGCTCTACTAGCCCTAGTCCTTTTCTCAAACCCTTGAAACCACCTAAGTATCCCTCAAACCCCCTAGATAAGAGGAAATTAATGGGGAATAGTGGGATCAAACTCCCTTTGGGGTGTGAAACACAAATTACCTGTAATATGAACCAATTCCCCCTAATCAATAGAGACTAGTGCGAGGGTCCTCTCCTAAACTTGAGACCTACATGAGACCCCTATAAAGACACCTAAGGAGACCCTTATATCCAAAATAAATTCCTTTACCAAGTGTTTTTTACCTGGTTTTCCATCATCCAGTAGTCATCTCTTGCATGCGTAGTCCTACCCTGCGTGAATCCCTTCTGATTCGCACAAGCCTCTCCCTACGTAAGACCTCTCCAAGTTGCTCATCCTCCCCCTACATGAGTCATCTTTTACCCCTCTCTTTATTCTAACAATGAAATTTCATATCATTCCTTGGGAATCCCATATGATGGGGACCAAACCAAATCCTCCACCGAAGCCTCCATACATTCATAACTATGGATAGAGACACACCATCGTGTCTCCTATTCAGTTATGCATTCCTTCAGTTAGAGGTGTCCTGCACTTGACCTACCCAGTGGGTAGGGTCCTAAGGGTGTGTGAATATATGTATACCATCATTCATGAGGACACCAACCATGAGGGGTATGCAATGGACTTACCAGTATCAGACAAGAGAGCTAGGTCATTTCATTTCCCTCATAATCTCTAAGACCAGGGACCTCCCATTTCTTATGTTGAGAGGAGGGATCATGATTTATTTACACTTTTATGAGGATTAGAGTCTTATCCTACTCTCTTATCTATACTAGAATACATGGTATCCATCCTTGAGTAAGACCACATCCATTCTTATGGTTCTTAGCCATATGGGCAGCTGATGTAACTATACTAGTTATAAAATGATAAAGGATACAGAAACATAAAATCCATTTCTTCTTCTCCCGTTTCCCTAGCCTCATCCGCCAAAAGATGAAGAAGAATTTTTAGTTTTCAATATTATCCACTTACTCTTGTTTCTCACACCAAGAATGTATCACACGGGCTTAGAGGATAGTTACAATCGTTACATGTTCACAGTCATATGCATGTCTTAATAGAGAATGATTTTCTATATCTTTTATCACCTTCCCTTAAAATGGACTCCATAGGATTGGGTCCTCGAAGACATATATCCATCCCAAAGGGAATCCTCTAAGGTGTAATCCCCACCCAAACCTCTAAATCCCCATGAGTAAAGACATTCCTCATGGCCCCACTTCAAAGTGACTCTTATTTTCTATAACCCCCAACAATGTTATCACTATCTCAAAGGGTCTTATCTCCTAAAAGATAAACATTCATAGGGCCTCCATAGGCGCGAGTCCTCAAAATTTAACTACATGGTCTTTGATTCCCACTCAAATTGGTTACATATGAATTCTCCCTGATGTCCGAACCCAACACCCAAAAATCAACACTGATTCTCTCTAGGATTAATCCTCATTCGGGTCACATCCAATCTGGGAGCCTACATCCCTTCCAGGTTCCCTCGGATTCTTCAACATAATTCCCACACTAAACTTTTATTGGGAACCTTTCGCCTATAATTCCTTGCCACATGATGTCAAACTGCATCGTTTGTCCCTTGTCACGTGACCTTAAATAGTATGATGTGTCTTGTTAAGCGGCACTGAACTATGTGGGTTCTAATTCCTTTCAAAATGATATGTAGGAATCTCATCTTATGGGCCCAATCATGATATCAGAACATCTTTATTCTCCCTATATGATGATAAATTATAGAGTTCCCAATGTGTGGCTTGAATCCAAAATGATGATAATAAATGAACAAATAATCTCTAATCCATTCATAAATATGGTACCCTTGATGGTGAACCTCTCATACATATGGATATCTCCATCGATAAATAAATTCAGATACTTACATATCATTATAAACTCCATGAATACTAATAAGTGATTTTTAACCCGAGGGAGACCCTTGTAATACATCAGAATTCATGATGGATTCACAAACATGTCTTAAATATTTAAGAGATCCCCTTAGTAGGCAATAATCCCCCCACAAAGGGTGTGATGAGCCTAACATCTCATTCTCTCAATCGATGTAAGTCCCTAACCATTTTTGGACCATTTCCCAACAACTGCCTACCTTTGGAAAGCAGGTTCATAAAACACCTCAAATAAGTGGACCTTTGGGTGTTTCTATCTCCACAAACAAAACCTTTTGGAAGCCATTCAAAAATAATGTTCCCAGTATGGATTATTTTGCAACATTCAAACCCCAACAATCAACCATCGAGGGAATCAAATGATTGTTTTCATAGAAAACAAAAATGGTGAACCTGATGTGAATATTTAGCCGAGATTATAGTGTTACCCACATATCATGCCCCTTTTACACCCAAAATTAAATAGGGTTAATAAAAATAATCAATTATTCATGAGCTCATTTATTGAGATGATATTTTTATTAGGTTTTATATCTTGTGCTTATCATATATATTTCAGGAAATTTCAACCATAATTCCATTCAATCCAAATGGTGTCATACTATTTTTTGAACACATATGCTTCAGCCACTGCACAAGCGGGTTGCTTCACTAAGCATAGGGTTCCATCACCAACACAATATTTTCAACACTAGGTCTCAAATGTGTTGGTTTGGTAGTGTATCCAAAACTGAATCGTCCTAACCCTAGAGGCTTCTCAACTGGCCCTCTAATTAATGAAACCCCTCTATCCATCAACCCAATTATAATTGGAATTCTATAGCAAATTGCTTAAATCGTTGTCTCACACTATTTTGGGATCTTATCATAGAAATCCAAAAAAATTATCCTCCCTTATATCAACGTGGAAGATCAAGAGACCATTGAAGGCCTCATCCAGATGAAACAGGGTTCCTACCAAAGGAATCCTATAGGAATCCATTGTTTCCAATTCCACACGGTAATAAACCCTTAGCATGATAATGGGTGTTATCCTCATGATTTTGGCTTATGTCACTCAGACCCAAGAATGCAACATGGAGATCCGAGGGAAAAAACTATACTACAAGGTGCATGGACTCACCTTTATCACCTATAAATCCCACAAGTCAAAGTGGATAGCGAAACACAAGTAGGCATAAACACCTTCACACACTAGCCAATTCTTCCATCAAAATTTAGCCACAAATCGAGAGCAAGATAAAACACCTACCCATACTAGAAAATCATGTTGGCACAGTTAATCATCATCCAAATAACCCCAAAAATAAAATATGGTGATAATAAATGTGTAGGAACTAACACATGCCCATATCAATCAGGCCCGCCATTCAAATTTAGAAGCAACCGCGAGAAGTCGCAAACACCTTCCTGCACCTATCAAGGTTTCCATCCTAACCTGGCTGTAGTCGGAGAAATCTATCATCAAGTCCTAGAAATAAATCAAGGGAAGACCCATGTCTCTACCCCCACACATGAGTGTTATTAGTACACACAAAAAGGAAATGGAGTATAGGAGTAGGTATACACCCTTTCTCCAACCACATAATGTGCATATATCCTTGTTCCAGCCACTGAAGTTAAAAAACACGTCCTGAAAATGGTTAAAAAATTATATAAATTCCTATCCATGACCTACAAAACTTATAGGATAAAATAAAAATAGTGGAAGTGATGTATGGGAATACATACAAATCCCTCCCCATAAGTGGGGTCACTCATCATCACAAAACAGGGGTCATTCTACAGTAGACATGCACCACTGTTCCTATCCAAGAGGGTCATGGACAAATTCCCCAATGATATACAAACAACCAGATCATTTCATACCCATGTTCTAATTGAAGGTAATTGGAATATTCCAATGGAAACTCTAATGTTGTCACAAATCCTTACAAAAATTTTCTAAACCTTTCAGAAAATTCTGATAGTGATGCGGGTGCTAACCAAACAAGCTTCTGCATATAAAAAAAATCTTTCCTAAAAAAGAATCCCTAGTCGTCTGCAAGAAGGCATCCAAAAATAATTCTCACCAAAGGTGAATAAAAAATAAATATTTGATATATGATCCTACCCTTCTTAATGTTTTATTTCTTTAATGTGGAAGATCAGGATCTTAATCATCAATTAATGAATTAAGGAGGTAGTAGTAGTAGTAGGTTTAGAGGTATTCCCAAGAAATCTAACCTTGAAGGATTTATTTATGACCATATTTTCATTGATCTTGATAGAATATATACTGATGAGCACCAAAAAATCCCTCTACATGTACAGAAATTCAAACAATAAGGAGTTCATCCCCTTGCTATCATCCACCCTAAAGGTCCTTCCCAGGGCATACAATATAGGAAATATGCTTGTAATCGAACGTCAAGACATGATGGTAGTCCTTCCCATAACGAAAATTCACTTCATTGGGATGGTCCTAACCTTGGAGATTTAATTATGAGAAACCCCTCCTACCATGAGGCACTTGGGAGAATGAGTCCATTCATTCCTTATGAATCTTCATTGAAAAGTTACATCATTTATCAGCTGGAAGATAGCCCAAGGCAATGTTCATTCTCCAAACCACCCCTAAATAAACTGCCTTCCAATATGATAGAGGAATTACCTAGAAATATTGTCATATGAAATAAATTAAGAGGGAACCATCCACATTTTTAGTACCAAGTTGAGGAGCCTCTAGAAAATGAGAAAGAAGACATGTTGAACATTAGGTTATAGTTGGCTAAAGATGACATACTAGCCATGTTTTTGGATTTTATCCACTCTCCAATACAAAATTCCATTGGAATTTATGGAAGATAGTTTGCATGAAATTTTCCTCAATATATAGAACACTCTTCTTCATTTAATATAAAAAGTATAACCTTATGATGAATATTAAAGCAATGTAAATATAATATAAGGGATACACTATCAAATAAACTTGATGTCCCTCTAAACTATAAGGCACCCAAAAGTAGGAAATTTGAAAGGATCCCTTCAGTTCATGTGTCTCAATATGTGAAAGGAATTATGTTATGTGATCATAGATTCACCATCTAGTGTCCATATCATAGGATGGGGTGAACATGGATCATTAAATTTCACTAGGATCCCTAATCAGAAAACCTTGCCAAAGGTGACATCGTGCAATATCATAGATACAGGTTGGCTTCAACAAATGGACTATGTTATTGATAGACAGTATGCTTAGTATAATCTATATCCAACTAAATCTAGAAGATGTCAGGACAGAAGAGGGCGAGTCAAAAAAATACTTTTGAATTAGGAATCTAGAATTATCAAGAAAGGATCTATTCCTAAGGTAATTCAACCATAAAATAGAGGAAATTTCATAAATTTAGTAAAAAAATTTAGAATCATGTATCTAAAGTTCATGTCTTGCCATGTATCCAGCTCATATTCAAACACGGCTTCATAAAATCAAGAAAATAGTCATAGTAGTATAATACAATGTAATACATGAGAAATCATAGCCTGTAGGGTTTGTCTATTTTTTAACATAACATTTGAGATCAAAAAAATATACTTAAAATTTTTTGGAAGTGGAATATAAGTATCCCCAACCCATAGTTTAGGGGGATTTTCTACCTCAACATACTTCTCCTCAATGTAAGTCGATCTTCTCCCGAATAGGGGGACACCGCAAAATGAATCCGCCTGGTTCATCCCATCCTATGACCCGATGTCATCCATTGGAAAATGTATGACTTTTTTTTATGATTCCCATCAGATCACTATTATTAAAATGATTCAAAGAGGGGAATTGTGGTAAAGGGTGATATCTAATGGATGGAGCAAAAAAAAATTAGTCCCTCAAACAGAGTTATGAAATAACTATGATGTGTTATGCATCAGTGAACTTGGTTAAAACCACACCTACAAATATTATAGAACATGAGGCCAATATAGAGGATTGGTAGGAGGAAGTTTTAGTTCACAATATGGTCCACAATGAAGTTATTTAAGGAGGTGTGGGTACCTAGATCCATAGGCTTTCTCTGAATTTGGGGATTCCCTCAACCACTACATGACTACCCCCTCAACGTGCATCCACCAAAGAAAAGGTTAAATGTAAGGTTATGACTCACCCAACTCTCAAAGAGGATGAACCCCTCACACTCAAGGAAGGATTCACTCAGAAAGAAGAAAATATGAAAGGATTGAGAAGACTCAACAAAGAATTTCTCATAGGAAATATTCCTATAGGATGTGTTCTAAAAATAGAGTTTCAACACACATTCCCAATCAGTGTACCTCAACAAGGAGGGTTCTCCCTAGTAACTGAAGTGGAACTAGAACATCCACTCAATGTGTGGTACTAACAACCAATATATTTGGACCCCACATTAGTGAGATATATAGAGTTACCTCCCTTGGGCACACTTTCCAGGGCTGGGTTAGACATGTCCTCGTGGGCCGACCTATGTAGGTTACCCACCATAGTTATAAATAGGGCTGCCACATATGGATTTTCTAGTTGCAAACCTAGGTTGAGGTTGTGTTAAACCATACATCCCTCAAGGATTCATCAATTAAATTTACTCATTTATAGATCCCTTCAAAGGAATGGAATAATGGTTTGCATTATTACTTGCAGAAAAGAGGCCTTACCCTAAATTAATGGATCTGACCCCTCCCCCATTAAATTTTGTGAACACTAAATTTCCAATTTATAATGGATTGGGGGATCCAGAGCAGTATTTGAAATATTTCATCTATCACTGTTATCTCATGATAGGGACCCCTACACAACAAGAAGCATCGAAACTCAGATACTTTGTATAAACAATGTAAGGGTCATTACTCATATGGTAATATAGTTTTCCATACTGATCAATCGCTTGATGAGAATACCTTTTCCTATAGTTTCTCTTTAATTTCATCTCAAAGCTATAGAATAAAAAATATTTTACCACTAAAGCTATAAACTGGGGGGAAATGTTAAGGTTTTGTATTTCATTTCTCAATTAAAAGGTTTGAATTACTCCCTAAACCTTCAGATTCCACAATAATATTTGTTTTCTATCTATAAATAGAATATCTGTGACAAGTTGTGTACACCACTCATACCTGAGGAATATATAAGTGAGTTTTAGGATCTCACCATAGTTTCTCAGAAAATGAATGATTTTATCCTATAGACTAAGGTCAAGTCCCGATAGATCCATCAACCCAAGGGGAGAGAATAGGGAAGGTAGATGATACGGTAACCATGTTCAAGCCAACCCTTATACCTACTCCAAATCTGAAGCCTGTACCATATCATGAAACACCCCCTCTGGAGTTTCATTAAAAATGCTCACCTCATCAGAATAAGAGAAGGGATAATAGGAAAAACCAATTTAATAAAATAAAGAATATTTTTTTTCTATCTGAGATGAATAAGTCTCGGGTTACTTCAGCATAGCCTTGTAAAATAAAGTGCTCACGTATTTAAAGACCAAATGGCCTGATCAGGCTGGTCTCGAAGATCTCCCAAACTATTTCCCATTATATCATACATTGGGTAACACTATCCATAAATTCTTTTTTTTCAAATTCATCCTTCAAAAAATGGTGGACTATGAAATAGTAAGGTTGAGAAAGTTTCCAGCAAAAGTATGATGTATTTATGAAAAAAATCCAAATGAAGATGGTGAATGATAGGAAGTCACTAGTTAGGGTAACCAGAAATTTAGACTCAATGGTTAGAAATATTATCAGACTGACTCATGTTATCCTCCAGGAATAGTTGAAACATCCAACTATTCCCCCAGCCACTTTTTCTATGGAACAACTAACTTATTCATCACCGAAGTCCTCCAATGTATAGTCTTATAAGAAACGACATGTCCATAAGGGTGAGAAGAAAACACAGGAATATGAACACGTTCCAAGGAAAAGGTTTTATTTGACTCTTTTTTACTTCATTCCTTTAGCTCAAGAAGAATTGGTGCCAACCCCCTAAATGGTAGAACAAGAGTGAACTCGCCAGACGGTGTCCTCATCAGATAAGGAATTGATCTTTAGGTCCATTAATGTTACTCACTTAATGGATCCCCTATCTTATGAAGAATATATACATGAAATTTAATTCCCTACATATTATTAGGGAGTTAGGGTAAGAGTCCATAGGGGATGAAGATATAAAGGAAGTCACAATAACGGTAGAAATCAACACTCAAGTCGCATCCTCTCTCAAACCAACAATGCAGATGAAACTTAATGAGGAGACCTCTGGTGGATCCAGAAGGAGTAGGAAAGATCCCCCACATATGTCAAAATTTTTCTTGTCCCAATCATCTAGGATTATTGACTAAATAATTTTACATTATAAGATCAAACTTGGCATGCAGGTCAACCTAGTCGACCTAACCCGCCAGGGAAATAAATGTCTTCAACTCCTATCCTAAGGACTAATCTACCCACATCAAATAATTTAGTTCCTAAATTGGATATGAGTGTATAGGATAACACAAGGAAGTGAAGACCTTTACCCATAAAAATTACATTTTAAATAAATTTTCCTCAGTTCCATCAAAATTGTGAATCCTAAATGCTCTAAGTCTGTCAAAATACATTAGCGAATCACTCATAGAGGCTTTGTTAATCCCTAAATAATTTGAATTTTAAGTTGTCACTGCAAAAATATATCATGATGATATCAACCCTACAGAATTAAACATGATCATCACATTCACAAAAAATAAAATGTTTTCATTATACATGGAAATTTCAAACCTTTGTATGTATATAGTAGGATAAATAATTTTGACATCCAATGATCTCTATTGATAATTTCTTATGGGTCAACCTCATTCTGATATGAACACTTCTCTAACTAGGTCACAAAAATACCCACTTATCCTTTCTCACACTGATGATATAAGGTTATACTAAGATCGAGAAAAATCCCTATTGAATAATCAATATCAGGGGTCAGTTATGGGACCTTTCATCTGACTCATAATTCATTTGTTTCGGAAATATAAGGCTTTCAAAGACCTGTTGGGAAGGCCTTGGATGCATCATCATATGTAAATCCCCTCATCAAACCATAAATTCATCAAATATTGCATTAATGGTCAAATGATGACATTGTATGGTGATAAAGCTCTATTTGAGTCCTATAAAACTCAATACATTGTTTCAAGATTCTAAAAGAAGGAAGAAAAATAAACTGTGACTGAGTGTGTCATTCGATTCATGGCCCCTAATGGTATGGAAATAATCTTGGACAATCTCTTTAAATAGTTCAGTGAAGAATATATGTTATCTATCCATTATATCAAAGGCATGGGACAAAATTCATGTGCATATTCAATGAACTTACTAATATCAGTTATGAAAACTGAATTTGAAAGTGATAAAAAGGACATTGAATCTACAAAAAATTGGTAAAAGATCAAATTTAAATTCCCTAATTTCATCCTATATGCTTTGAAAAGTCTTGGTCTCATCAAATAATTCAAAATAGGTTGTCTTTTCACTGAGAGAGAGTGAAGATTCTCTTTATTTATTCCTCACTCCATCACCCTCAATGTTTCAAAGTGATCCCACATTATCTGGTGAGTCATAGGAAGGAACCTCATCTCCCGGATGTAAAACTTTGAACCCCTCTACCAACTTAAGAGAGATTCCTTCATCACCTACTTTCCCCCAGAGAAAGGAAAAATAGAAATAGGAAGAGTAAGAAGATAAAGAAATTAAGGATGCGTCTTTGGTCATAGTGGATGACCCACATGTCACTTTTATCAATGCAGACATGTCCTCCAAAGAATAGTAGGAACACACCTCATTTCTAAAGAAACATATAGATGTGTTCTCCTAGAATTAAATAGATATTCTATACCTCAATCCTGAGGTATAAACTCACCACATGGTCATTATAGAGAACCATAGGGGTTATAAATAGGAATCCATAAATATATACCCAAATCTTGTCTCCAAAATTGTGGTTAAGGTTGATAATATTATCAAATCCAATTTCATTTAGTAAGTCTAGTATCTAAAATGGATAGATGATATCATCCCATTAATGAAGATGAATGGGAAAATTGGGGTCTACATCAACTACATAGATCTCAACTGGAACTATCTGGAAGATTATTTCACATTCCCTATCACAAAACTTCTGATTGATGTTATAGATGGAAATCAATTCCTCTCACTCATGATTGTATATTTAGGGTATAATCAAATATTAATGTCCTAAGAAGACTACTAATCAACCACCTACAGGTCCCCACAATAAATTTTTTATTGTTCAATTCCCTTTGACTTGAAAAATGTCGGTTCTACATATCAATGTGTCATGAATCTCATATTTTTAAACCCTTCATGGGATGTTTTGTCAAATGATACATTGAAAAAATATTATTTATGTCTAGAAAGAGTTATGATCACCTGGAAGATATTGAGGCCCTCTTCAACAAACTATGTTAGCACAAATTGAAGATGAACCCCCTGAAATGTTCTTCCAAGGTCACCTTAGGGAAATTTCTTGGCTTCGTTACACGCCATCATGGTTTTGAAGTAAAAACTAAGAATATAAAGGATATCCTAAATATTTCACCATATCATAACCTCAAAGAGTTGATAGGATTATAGGGACACCTATCCTACATTTTGAATTTTATGGAAAACCTAATAGTATATTGTTTTCCCTTCACTAGGTTGATGAAGAAGGGGGTCACATACCACTGTATGGATGACTGTCAAGCAGTATTCAACATCCACAACAAATATCTACTGATTCCACCAGTGAAATGACACCTTTTGAGGGAAAACTACTCATTTTGTACATGACAGTCCTGAAGTGATCATTGGATACCTTCCTCACACAATATAATGACATTGGGAATGAAAACAAAATTTTTTATCTCAATAAAACCATGATCCACACCACGACTCATTATTTAGATATTAAAAAGAGCTTCCTGATATTAATCATTGTGATTTAGAATCTAAGGTACTACCTGTAGCACCATGTGGTCTATTTCCTCCGAAAAAATAACCCACTCAAGTATATCCTCAGCCGTACAATGTTCACTGGACATTTAGAATGGTAGGAAGTTAACCTGCAATAATTTTACATTCATTTCATGCCTTAAAAGGTGGTAAAAGGGCATAATTTGGTAGATTTTCTTACAGAACACCCATATGCATAAACAATGTTGTCAAATACTGAGTTTTCTAATGAATATGTCTTTCCTATTCAAGAGCCCCCCTAGGTTTTGAAGTTTTATTTCGATAGTGAATCCAGAATCCCAATAGGGAAGAGAATGGAAGACCCTAAGCTTAACAAAGTTGGGTTGGGAGTTGTGTTCATATCTCCAGCAAAGGTAGTCTTTATTATCCCTTCCTATTGTTATAAGGGTGTATAAACAATGAGATATAATATCATTCTCTAATTATGGGGATAAAACCGTCCCTTCACATTCCAGTGGACCACTTATTTGTGAGTGGTTATTCAGATTTGGTAATCAAATAGATCAATGTAGATTATGTTATCATAAAAGAAGAGCTAATCCCCCTACTGGACTATGTATGAGGAATAATGTATGAGCATTCCATAGAAATGAAATTTACTCTCATCCCAATATCATATAATACCCTGGCTGATGCTCTAGAAAATGCAGCCACGGATCTAGCAGATCGAGATCAAGATGAAACAATCATTAGTATTTCACATCACTGAATGATCTCTCGTTTTGTTCATGTCATCATGGAGGAAGTTAATGAGGTGAGCCCCATCCTAGAACAAGATGGTCCCATGACTGATTGGATGATACCCATTGTGTACTACCTTCAAAATGGATTACTCTCATCAAACAGTGAAAAAATGATAACATCTGACTATGAGAGACTAACTTTACCCTTTATGACATCCCAAATCACCAAATATTCCTATATAGATAAGGCGTTGATAGAGTACTTATGAGATCCATTGACGGAGAAGAGTCTATATCTATCATGAATTAGGTACATACAAGAGCCTATGGTTCCCACTAGTAAAGGTTCATACTTTCCAACCAAATCTAAAGGCATATATATTTCTAGCCTTCAATGACATAGGATTCCACAAAGTTCACCAAGATGTATCATTCCCATCATGTGCATGTCAACATAATCCATCAACCACCATAATTAATACACACATCCAAATACAAATATCCATTCTCCATGTGTATAATGGATTTTGTAGGGAAATATCCTCCACCTATGGTCAAGTAGTTCAAATATATTCTAACTACTACAGAATTATTATTCAAATGGTTCAAGCCAACATCCCTCCAAGAAGTCAGGTCCAAAATCATTTTTAGATTCGTATAAACCAACATTATTACCAGATTTTGTGCCCCTCATACAATACTATTGAAAAATGGAACTAATTTCTATTTATATGTGTTGGATAAGTCTTATCAAGGGTACAATAACAAATCCAACCATTCGTCCCTCTATCATGCATTGACCAATGGATAGATATAGGCCTTCAGAAAAACACTATCTAACATATTCCAAAAGATGTTGGATCTAGATAAAAAGTCTTTTCCTAATAATATCATGCAAGCCTTGTGGGCCTACTAGACTACAACCCATACTGCCATGCGAGAAACCCTATATTCACTATATATGGGATGAAAGCAGTCCTACCCATTGATGTCCAATTTCCCTTATGCCACATCTCCATTTTTTATAAAATATCCATAGATGAGAAATCAAAAAATTGATAATTTAATTATAGAGGCATTATGATAAAAGTATAAACACATTTTACCACTTGCAATTCCATAAAAATCGGATAGCATGGGAATTTAACAAGAAATTCCACCTCTAATAATTCCTCCAATGAGAACTGTTACTAATCCTCATGACTTTAAAGATACTAGGGAATAATCCTAAAAAATTGATCAAAATTATGAGGTTCCTTAGTCCATATATAGGGTTTACTCTAATGTAGCATATTCCTTTATATCTATGGATGGATAGATCAATAAATACCCTACCTATGCAAGGTTTCTCAAGAAATACTTCATGTGACAAAGACATTATATCAACTCCACTACATGATGTTAAATCGCTTAGTCAATATTTATCGAATTTACTTAAAAATAATGTGACATCATATCCATGGTGCAAGATGATAAACTATATGACATAAAATTCCAAGTCATACATTGATAAAATTCATAGAATCATGGTGGTATATGCATGATCTCAGCAGGCACACCATATGGTCCTAGTCATATGACCCAAAACTATAAGATATCATAGTCTAAGTTGTAATACATTAAACTACCTAGCCTAATATCCTAGTAAGAAAATGTTAAACTGTATGACAATGTCCTTTTCATATATGGTAAAACTACATGGTCCATGTCCTTACTGCATAATGTAAAACTATATAACATTTAGGTTTGTACTTGAGTGGATAATTTTCTTTGGTTCTGGTCTTCCACCATACCTTTATTTAAAAACTACATGTGGGCTGATTCCTTCCATCACAATATACATAGTGACACCCAGATCTCCAATATTAGGTCTATCCACAACATAAAAAATTCCCCTCCCTCTTTGTAAAAATTAATCCTTCATAGAGGAGCCTTTTTACTAGAACTAAATGTGGCTTGATTCTCTCCTCAAATAGAATAAATAGTGACACCTACACCCTATGTCCTAGGCCCATACACAAAGAAAAAAATATTCCCCCTCTAATATTGAAAAATAATGATCTATGAAGGAGAACTTAACTCAGGTCATCTTATTCGAGATCCTATCATGGAAACAAAAAAACACTTCTCTCGCATATAAGAAACAAAAAACTACGCGGGTGAATTCTCACTCCATGGCCAATTTCGATCATAATGCTTCCTTTTTCTCGAGCATATCCCTTACACACATTATACTCATTTTTTTGGGAAATCTCGTATCTCTATAAAATTTCTTCATCCATCAGTAATAGGAAGCTATATTTCTAAAGACACTGTTGTCTGACGATCCAATAACACACCCAAGTTGGGTTTGCATAATTCGCCCACAAAAAGGTACTATTAGCCAGAGGGTACCATTGGTTGAATTTTTATTAATACTCTCCAGTTGGATTTGTATAGGTTACCCACCAAAAGGGTTTATAAACCAAAGGAACATTGGTCCTCATGAGTGATGTCTTCTACCTCTGTCAGACTCGACAACATTATTCTAGGAACCTGCATTTCAAACATTTATCTGTAGTTATTCCTTTCACTTTTTCCCATACCACTTCTCTAGGACTGATAACCCCATGTTCATGGTTTAAAATTTTCTTCCTCACATCTAAAGTATGCCATAGAATCATGGGCCTACTAATCCTTACATCATTCATCATTTCCATGAAAGATGTTCATAGTCGTATGACCTAAAACCTCAAGACATCAGATGTCCATTCCACATTACATTAAACTGCATGGTCTTACAATAACTATGTATGAATTGATTCTCATTCTAATGATATATATAGTGATTATCATATCCAAAATCCTATTCTAGCCACTAAAAATTTAAAATTACCTTGTTCTTCCTTTTTATTACCATTGTGTGGTGGAATAAAACTTTGTCACTTCTTGTTTCTCACACCGAGCATATCTCACATGTGCTTTGGATTTTTAATAAAGTATTCACTACATGGTCTTATAATACAAGCTCATGCTAGGGGTAACATGGCCTTAGATGAAAGACCATAAAAGGTACACCAGACGACTTTACCGTATTAAATTAATCTAGAGATTGACATCTCTTTCCTGATCTAAATTCTAAAACTACATGTGGATTGATTCCTACCATTATATGATATGTAGTGATGCCTGAATATCAAGTCCTGAGTCCAGCAATAGAAAAAATTCCCTGAGTCTCCTATAAACAATTCAGATCCGTATAAGAGGATCCAATATGGGTTCTCACCCTACTCATAATCATGTATTCAAATAAACCTTTTTCTTACAAGAATTCAATTAGTATGGGAAGTATTTCCAAGAATTGCATGTGGATGTATTCACTATTTTAAAGGATACATAGTGATGCCCCAATCCAATGTCTTAGGCCTAGACACAATATAAAAATAAAATACTCCTTTCCTACATATGGTTTAGACCTGCAAAGGGAAAACATTACTCCCCACTCATGTGTAATTTTGATATGAAATGATCCTTCCTTATTCAGTCACTTTATTTCTACAAACCAAACTCTATGTCTAGGAAAATCTGAATCTCCATAAGATTTTCCTATCCATCATTAAGGGAATGTTAGATTCACATAGATTCCTTTTTTTGACGATGTTTTAATACACCCCAGTTGGATTTTCATAAGATTACCACCAAAAGGGCCTTTCATTAAGAGGGTCCCATTGTTTGACTATGAAGTAATACAACCTATTTCGATTTATATAATTCAACCACCAAAGGGGACTATCAATTAAAGGGTCCATTAAGCCTTAGGAGGGACCTTTTCTATCTCAATAGACCCCAATAATGTTTTTTATCTCATATCACTCTTTTGATCTGAAAACCCCCAAGATCACATATTACTAACCATTCCCCATCATGCTTTAATAGGAAATTTTTTTTGGAAAAATTACGATGAGAGGGAAAATCATTCATCTATTAGTGAAATCTAAAAAAACATAAACTATATCCCTTAATGTACTTTATATAAGATGTTAAACTACGCAATCCATGTCCTGGATGCATGAAAGTAAACTGAACGATTCCTTAACCCTTTTTGTGAAGGATCCTTTCCTCATGAAATTTGTAATAAAATATAATGAAACATCCTTTAAATAATAAAAATTTGTGTAAGGGCAGTTTTCCATTCACAGGAAGTTCCAGTAAAAATTCTCTCTTTATTCTCAAACTCCATTCCATGACAAAACACCCTTATTGGTCTTTAGAAATCTGGATCCACACAACCTACCTGACCAACAGTAATGAAATTTCAGATTCCTAAAGACACCTTTTTTTCTATGAAGTAAAACTACCCAATTGGATTTTCATAAGTCTCCCACTTATAGGTCCTGTCAACCAGAGGCACCTCTATCCTTAGGATATACCTTTTTTATCTTCGTAAGCCCAAACAACAACATTGTTCTGGAAACCTCTTTTCAAATATAGTCTATAATATTTCCTTATTTGTTTGTCTCACATCATGTTCTATATTTGGAAATCAAAAAATCATCACTCCAAATCCCCATTTACGTATCTAAAAAATGTAAAAAAATTATCATCCTTTAATCCCTACTTGGTATATCATTCCATAACTTATGGTCAATTTTGTTCGATCTAATACACCAGCCACATTGGTTTGGATTTAACAACTCTAAACTACCCTTAAATGATACACAAGACTCATCAATTTGAAACCCCATAAAAGAGAACCTTGGTTAAAAGTCGAGTCTCATCTCATTAGTCCTACACTCTATATGGTTTAGGAAAAAATCAATCAATGAAATAGAAATACACAAAAATTATTGGGCTAAGAACACAAAATGGGAGGCCTAAGAAAATAAAAGTCATTCCTGCTAAGTCATATTCATTTTGGATTAATAAAAAAAACAGGGTGATGACACAAAAGACACAAAGTTCATAGGGTATTTCATGTGATTCTAGTCACAGTTGAACTACACTTTCTATGTCAAAAAGACTTTGGAAAAAAAATTAGATTATTTTTCATCCTTTTATTTGTGACTTTATCACTTTAACACAATACCACTTTATCACTTTAACACAATACAATTCAAACAAATGAGTCATTTTTAGGGATGTTTAATGATTATGATGAGGACATAAACATAAAAACAGATTATCAAGGAAAAAAATAATTTTTAGTTATGTTTTTAAATGAATAGAAGCATCCATTGGATGGAGTATCTCCATCAATTTTTATAGGTGTTCCTCAACATAGGACTTGATATGTTGAACTATGGATTGATCATTCCCTATAGCTTGTCTAAACCTATCCTATTGAGTGGCGATGGCCGATATAGTGTGATAGAGTTTCTTCTTATCTATAGCTACATAATTTATTGCCTTGTGTTGAGAACCACATAAAGGAATGGTATATTTGTACAATATCTTCATGTATGGAATTCAGTTCTTTCTAATGGCATACCATTTGAAGATATTTCTCATCCATAATACATTAATACTCTTACACCTCCTTGGCATGATTCAGCTCTACTTAGGACACAACAACCCAAAGATCTTTAAACTTACCTATTAATTATTCCTTAACCAATTGTAACCTTTTATCCTCATTAAATTTTCGAATGATTGATGTCACAACATTGAGGATTATACAGTAATAAAACCCAATATACCCCAAAAAGGAAACCGGTGTTGTTAGTCAAGAAAGTTGCAATGGTAGGTCTTTGAAAGGTTTCTTTGAGACTATCTTCCAAATATATCACCAAATAATATGGTGTATGGTGCATAGAGTATCATGTGTCTCCAAATAAGACTCAGAACCATGTTCATAGGGAGAGATATATTCTTTGATTAGTCCACTCTATGAGGAAACGTACTCCGCTCCCTCTAAAATAGCTTCAACAATGCCCACCAGTGTTGGATGAATTGGAACAAAAGCCACCATCTCAGGCTTATCCCCCAAATTTGATAGAACTGGATAAAAGAAAGAACATATAATTTACATCAAGAAGTTAATGGATAGTAAAGTCAGTGAAACAACTAGAGTAGTTAACAACACTCACCCAATGGTGGATCAACGAATAGAATGTATGCCTCTCTGACACCCCCAATCTTAATGTTAAGGGTTTCCCTGGTAAGGAGAGTACTCATGAATTATCATGGAAACATGGACATAGAGATATTAGGAACCTCCCACTTTTATGTCATTATCCTTTACTCCCTCATCATTGGGAGTAAGATAGACTTGGATTCCCTAATCATGAAGTTCCTTAGAAATTTTTTCTACAGACAAAGTTACAAAAGTCAAACTCTGGTGTAAGACATCAAATGAAAGGATGTCGAATATGTTTGAAAATTAAAGAAAGGGAAATCTAACATCCATCCAATTCCCTATCAAATTCCTAAAACTCCTCCATAGATGCGGTGATATTAATATTTTTCAACCTATCCTCAATTTCTGTTATTTCTTTATATATTATGACAAATCTCAGAATATCCTGACCAGTAGGGGTATCTGAGACATGAGTCTCAGGGCTAAAATTGGATCCTTAATCAATTCTGTCTACTAACCATTGAATAGAAACAACATCTTTGAACCCTGTAGGGTCAGGATTAGCACTGAAACCTTCATCAGACCCTCTATAATCCCTATCAATCCCTTATATAATGGATATAGGGATGATGGTTGTTTTTGTAGGGTCCTCTAGTGTGTATGAAGGATCTGAAATATCACAAGGAATAAATTTAATGATCAACACATGATACCTTATGATATAAACCAGACATTAACATGAACCCCCTCCATCTCTAAAATAATAGCGGTACATGTGGCTTCATCTCTTGTAACTTTATCCATAAAATGGATGAGTTCATCAAAATAAGTTTGTACCTCATTAGGAACATCCCCCTCAGTCCTTGATGGATTGGTACTAGACCCCTAGAGGGAGGAGAGAGAAGATGATCTTGTAAAATTAAATCATAGTCAGAGAAGTATTTTAGGTGATTCGTAAGATTAAAATGATAGTGAAAAGACTTAGTAAGGTGCACACATTGGAAAAACTTCTTTTCCCTATTTTGTTTCTTCTCTTGAGATGTTGAGGGGGCCGTATCAGTTCTCTCAGTCATAGTAACTTATGGTAGCGATCGAGAATACCCTCCATCCATCTCATCCTCCAATATCATCTAACCATAGGTTAACTCAGGAGGCTTGGGATACTCAACTCCTACTCCAATGGGGGTTCCTATTGGCCCATATTTTGGAGACTCAAACACCACCCTTTCCACCCCTTATTTCCCTACCAATTGTAATGTGAATCCCCTAAAAATTAATGATAGTGGAAAAGGGAGGTAAAGGAGAAGGAAAAAGAGAGAGATAAATCCCAACTATTGATGAAGTCATACCATTCCTCATTTGATCGTCTAGATATCCCATTTTCCATAGCTCAGTCCATCATGTTATTTACCTACTTTGTAGATATGATCCGATCATCGGTGGAATATATTAGCATCTCCAATTCCCGTATGTATTTCCCAACCAAAGTGAAATTTTTTTAGGTATAATATCGAAGGGATCTCAGATACCCCCAATATCTATGATATGTATACCATCTTGGAGAAAAATACTTAAATATTTGACATCATGGGTTATAACCTACAAAAATTGGATTTCCAAAGGCTTCATGTACTCCGATGTCGATGTTGTTTCCTGAGAGGAATAGTCTTTATCTTTTTAATTTTAATATCTTTCAGGTATCTCTACTCTAACAGGAGACTTAATGGATGCAGTTAGTGTCTCCTCCCAAAAATGATAACTATAATTCCTTATCCTAGAAGATACATTCTTTTCATCCCCAACCTAATATGTAACTCATGTACAATACCATTTTGAAGGATTTAGAGCTTCAGTATTGTCACCATCTGGAAAACCATTCCTATTATGCATTCCACACCAAGAAATTGTCATCAAATTTACCTAAGGGGTGGTATTTGTCAACTCCTCTTAGGGTAGGAAGAGTTCCAAGCATTGGAATACCTTGGATATAGCCTGATTAATGAACCTGATGGAGGTAGTTTAATAGATTCTTTGTATTCTTCTAATGCCATGAGGATCCAAAATTGTTGTTCGACCATCAGATACTTCAAAAACTGAACATGTATGGGGGAGACATTTGGCTATTTTAGATACCTAAAATGAAGAGAAAATCAATATGGAGAATAGGCCTCACATATAACCTCACTGTCAATGTGGGCCACCAGTATGATATCTCTAAATACAATCATATATGACCTCAGATCTTAATTATCTTATCCATTATCAATAAAACATCCCATAGGCATATCATCATATGGGAATAAAATAAACTCTCTCGGTGTGTTCAAGTTCTTTAGGGATTTTTCATGCTTCAGTAATAAAGGTTGGATACCATAAATAGCGCGAATGACTGGAAAAATTATGAATTATCGAACTTGAACTCTACTCAACATGACATATAATCTGAAGTGTGCTACAATTCACTTCCACAACAATTATAAAAACCATAAAATATGATTTCGGGACATCTTGATGTATACATGTTTTAAGAACTGGTATATATTCACCAAAATAGGGGAATACAACACTATGTATCTCCCTTATGCTAATTTGAATTCTATCACAAACATCCCTAGCCCTCTTCTACAGTTATATTTTTAGACCAATAGCAGGTAGGTATTCAACCACATCATAAGAAATCTATCTAGATGGATCCTCACAGGGACCTAGGAATTGACCTTATAGCCCAACTAGTTATATTTTCTTTACACCAAGGTGGGCTATAATTTTTCAAGAATTCTCTATTTCTCTGATGAAGGGTATCATGTTGGGTGCTAATTGGTATTACCTTCTCCTTTTGGATCTCGGAAAACCATCATCCAGACCTCTATATGGATATCACCCCTCAGGTAGGGGTCCTTCTTTTATACCTTCTGTGACAAGTTGAATCTCTTTTGGTTTGAATCCTGTGTCAGGTGAATATTATCCCACATCATCTTTAGTCTAATGACCTCATCATACATATCCCCAAGGATAGTAGCTCCCAAAATTTTGTAAACATCCCACCGATTGATCCTAACTTCCCCATGCATCAAATAGAAGGTTTTTGTCAAAGGGATCCATCACCTCAATAGATCGGGTATAATATCCCAGTTCTTGTAGACATATGTCTATGCCACCCAAAGCTCCACATAAACACAAACATTAAACATCTCCATTTTAAATTTCATGCAGGTCTTCCATATCTAGTACACCCACATACATTCTGTATTAATTACTCCTCCAGAGTGAAAATCCCAATCCTCCTTCCATCCTTGTGACTGGTCCTCCTTAGACACATGTTAGATTTATGGATAGTAGTGGGGTTTTGATTCTTGGGTGTGAGGCTTTAGATTTGGGGCACACAATCAGTGGTGAATGGAAAATGCGGTGGGAAATATTCCTTGCTTGATAAATGTACCCTTAGAATAGATGTTGAAGGTGGGGAAGTTAGTATATTCCACAAAACAATACATAGGTAAGTAAATCAGGCTATTTGAGATAAATATGTATCTAAGAAGGTTGTAAATGCAGATTGGAAGATAATCACTTCATGGGTACTCGTGATGATACTAATTTAAATTCTTCTCCATGTGTAGAAGTTTAGATTCACACATGTCATAGTAATTGGGTATGAAGGCCCTGAGCATTTCTAGAACATCTATAATATTTTATTCATTTGAATCCATTTGAGAGGCCATTGAAGACCTACAAGAATAAATTGAGATTATTTTTATCAAAATATTGATTTTGGAAAGTTTGGAAAAAAAATTAAAGGAAGGGCCTCATATAAGAACCTTGAAAAAGTGCCTCATGTAGTTCCTTTCAACAAGATCCTCTCATAGGCCAACCAACCAAGTGCTTCATATAGGCCACTCGAAAAAGTTACCCCATGTAGATCGATCACAGAAGTGTCCATAACATGTGCTTGCATGAGAAAATTATTTTGAAGGTAGCACATATGACTTGCACAATGGGATAAAAAGAGAAATATGAATGGGGGAAGTAATTCTAAAGTGTAAAGATCTATTTATAGACTCGGTTGATCTGCATGGGCTACCTTCATGTACAACTTGCATGGAAGGCATGTGGAGATGATCTGTGTGTCCCTTTAGAACTTTTCATCTCTTTACAATAGGATTATACCCTCTTCTTAAGATTAGATCCAATTCTGAGGGGGAGGATTGTATTGAAATTTATTTTCGTCTCATGGGTATGAAAATATTTAACGTATAATACCACAAATAATAAATAAGTAAAGAGAACCAAGGTGAGTCAGGAAACCATGTACGCACAGGGAATGTCTGCCAAGAGGATCGTGCAGGCCCTACTAGCACCACCCAAAAGTGTCAGTGACCCTTACACATGATACCTACTCTCAGTACCTGGGTGAGGTATATATTTAGACTACCCCCTTTCTCCAGGGTCATTTTTTCATATAAATAAGACCCTCAGGATCCTCATTTGTATGATGAAAAAAACCAGAGAAGTCTTTAAGCTCTTCTCTCTCTATTCCTTCACCCAAGCCCTAGAAACCACCTAGGTAGCTCTCCAAAACATAATAAAATAGAGAATTAACTTGGAATAGTGGGATTATATTCCCTTTGGGGTGTGAAATATAAATCAACTTCATGAGGAACCACTTCCCCCCAATCAATAGAGACTAGAGTGAAGGTCCCCTCCTACGATCGGGACATGTGCGAGACCCCTTTAGGGACACCTGAGAATACCCTTGGATCCTAAAGAAATGAATTTCCCAAGTGTAGTTTCATAGGATTTATTTCATCTATAAGTCACCTCTAACTCATAAAATCCAACATTATATGAATCAATTCTAATCTGTATAGGCCTTACCTAGTGATAGACCTCTCGACTTCACTCATCCTCCCCCTACGTGACTCTCCTTTGAGACCTCTCTTCATGCCACCAATGGATGTGCATCTCCTTCCTTGGGAATCCTATCTAGGAGGAACCAAACTAAATCCACCACCAAAACATCTATACTAGCATAATAATGTTGAGATACACACCGGTGTGTTTCCCATTCAATTATGCATTCCTTTTGGTTAGAGGTGTCATGAACCTACCATACCAGATGAGTAGGGTCCTCAAGGTGTATGAAGTTATAAATCCATTCAGTCACGAGAACCCCAACCTTGAGGGAAGTTCCTGGGACCTCCCTATCTATGATAAGAGATCTAGTTCTATTCCCTTACATCATCATATATAAAACCAAGGACCTCACATTTAAAACATTGAGAGGAGGGATCATGCTTCTTTTTCTCTTTGATGTGGATTAATGGCTTATCCTTGTTGTAAAGACCAAATCTTGACGTACATGAAAATTAAAATACTTTTACAGAATATTTAATACATGACACAAACAGACACCCAAATACCATATTAGTTTAGTGACTTTGGAAACTTGGATCATAATCTTCTAACTTGTTGAAATATCTTCAATATCTCCTATAAAGATCTTCCCATTTTGTTTTCCTACTTAAAACCTTTCTTTATATATTAGGGAAAATAAAACATAAAAATAGTGATATAAAATTCTAAGTTTGGGTAAAAAAAAGAGAACATAAAACAAATAATAATCAAAAGAATGTAAAAACATGAACATAAAGTTTAAATATCAAAATCTAGAGTCATGAAATAAATCTGGGTAGTACATAAGGCATAGATCATAAAGGAAAATTAACCATGATAAAATAGCATTGGAATGAAACATAGAATTTTGGAAAATAAATAAGCACATAAGTTTATTTCCATATTATCCAGGGCATTTCTACCAAGACCAACATAGTGGAAAAATTCCATTATTGAACTGAGGTTACTTTTCATTCCATCCATGTATTACAGAACTAGATTTACTTGTCGTTCCAACCCTGTATTACTGAACCCGATTTACTTGTTGTTCCATCCCTTATTACTGAACCATATATTCTTGTCATTCCAGTAATGTATATATCATGAGATATAAATATTTACCTTATTAATTGGAGGAAGATATACGTCCCACCCATCTCATAATGAAATTATTCTTACATGTTCCATAAAACATAAATCATTCATCAGAGAATAACCCATGAAATAAAATGGGTTTCTTAAACATAATTCCATCAAAACATAATCCGTATAAAATAAAATGATTTCATAAAAATAATTCCATCATAAACACAATAAAACTAAAGTAAAAACAGGTATAGAAACTTAAACCTATGTCATCTTAGATGGAAAATAATTTTGATATAACACTTGAGCTTAATTATTGAGTAAAATATCATTTCTTCTCCCAAAAAACGTTTTCTTTTCTCAAAATGTTGTGCAATTAAAAGAAAAAATTTATTTGAAAATAAAAATGAAATATTTTAGAGGAATTTTTATGGAAATAAGGTGTTATGAAGGTGTAAAAATCTGTTTACGCTGTATAAGTTAAAAAAACATTCTTCTCATACTTTTTTCGGAAAATTCAAAAATTACCTTGGATGGGAAACAGAAGAAAGATTCCTTCCATACTATTTAATAAAAATTTAAAAACATATAAAATTAACTCTAAAAAATAGTAAAATAATAGAAAAATATTATATATTTAGGAAACATGAACGTAAATGATAAATATACCTCAGTAAATACTTAAAAATAAACAATCTCGGATAATAATGAGATTGTAAAAATATCCCTTACCTTAGGTCCGATTTCTCCCGTATATGTCTAAAACTCCTGTATAGTGGGTTTAAAAATATTATTAACTTATAATAGAACCATAAAAATATTTATGATTTAATATACGATTCTCTTAGGATTTTATATTACTCATCCACTTATCAATTCCATGTTAGATCAATGTTTTGGGTAATAATTATTTTATTTATCTTACATGTTTTGAATTGTTATTCCTGATGTTATTAATTAGATCATGATTTACATACTTAAAAAATTTAAAAAATGATTTATATATCATATATATTCATTATATAAATATATATAATAGATAGATAAATTAACTGGAATACACCATTTATGGAGACGGTAGGTTGTACGTACGCATGGATGTTGTTTATGTTACCTTATTGAATTGAATGGAAGAAAGTAAATGAAATATATTTATATATAAATAAGTCTATTAGTATTATTATGTCATATATTTAATTATTATTTATTATATATACTTTATAATCATTCTTGAATGGTTAACGTGGAGAGTCAATCTCATCACATTGTGGAGACGGTAGGTCGTACGTACACACGAGTGACAATATCATTCACTTAATGGTTAAATGGTATGGAATTGGATGGTATATTAATTATAAAGAATAATTAACATGTTATTTTCATTATTTAAATGCATTTTAATCATAATCATACCCATATAAATTAATTATTGTTGAATAACAAATTACACCACGACATAGAGATGGTAAGACGTACGTACTCACGCATGGTGATATTGTTATTCGGAGGATAGATAAAAGGCGGTATATGGTTATACTATAATTATAATAACATATAATCATTTAGAATATAATCTATTTATTACTTTATTATTGAAACATCATATGAATATGAAGTAGAAGAAGAAAATAATTTTGAAAGTGGTGATAAAAAAATTACCTCTTTTTCGAGTATCTCCTTTTGATTTGCACAAAAGGTATCCTTAGGATGGCTTTCTTCCCAAATTTCTACCTCTAAGATGAAGTGAGGTAATTTGGTAGAGGAAATGGGTAGGGTTTCTCTAAGAAAAATGGCTTTAAAATGTGTGATTGAAAGACAAGGATATGTGCTCTTTTATAAGAGAGGGAAGGGGCACCTTTGGAAATACTCGAACTATTAAATTAATATAAAATAATTTTTAAATTAAAATGCCTCAAAAGTGGATTATTTAGAATATACTATTATTTTGGGACTAAATCCTATCAACTAAAAAAATTTATACATGTTTTGATTTTATTTTAAACCTTATCATTTTGATTTATCCTTATTTAATCTATTTACTTTTAATTTTCGTAATAAAATTCTAAATAATAAATGGTTATAAATATTTACTTATGTGTTGTAAATTTTCCATAATTAGATAATTTTTGAAATTTTCGACCTAATAATTTTTACTTTGTAATTTTTAAATACTTTTTTGATTTTTAAAAAATTTAACAATACGCTATTTTTATAAAATATCAATAGTGTCAATTTTAACACTATTCATTTATTTGATTTTAAATAAAATCCACATAGAAATAAATTTAAAAAAATATTCAATACACTCCTAATATGTCATAGTCACCAATAAAATTTATCTATCACATTAATTAGTTTATATTAAATTTATTTTAATAATTTTAAAACCACTTATTTGATATTTCTATTAAAAAATAATTTCTAAATCACTATTGTGATATCATTAATGGTAGTTATTTAATCTATAAAAATTAAAAATAAATTCAAAAGATATATATAATTTCATTATATTTCAGGAGACTATTTATGTTCTAATTTTATCAAATTTTTCATTACATTAAAATTATTATACTTATAAGATATATGAGAGTGACATGTTGTCACTTTCATTTTTTTTTAATAATAATTACATATTTTTCACAGAAAAAAGTCCATTAAATGAATCAAGTCTGACCCTTAGGTGATATGATTCAACTTTTATTCATAAAATAGGATTTTATAAGTTATTAGGGTAATTTATTATTCTTATCATATTGTTTGTTTCCCAAATTTACCCGATTTACATTTAATTGTGGAAAATAAAAATTACCAGAGTTACTATTCATAATGTACAAAATATAAAAGTAGCCTATTAACATAATTTTGACCCATTGATTCCAAATTTGAAATCCATTTTTCAGAATAAAAAACAGAAAAGTGTCAGTAATTAATTTAAAATTAATTCCCATTGTTAAAACCATAAAGCAGGGTTTTAAGAAATAAAAACTATTAAAAGATTGACATGTGTTCATGTCCAATTTCAATGTAAAATTACTTCTAATAACCAAAATTGGATTAAATGATAAAAAAATAATCCAATTACACATTAAAACCAATTAAATAGATAATCTAACTATATAAATAAATTAGATGAAAAGGCAGTTTTGAATTAAAATGCAATATTTTTCACTATTAATTAAAATATGAATTTTATTAGATTAATACAAAAAATTAAACCAATTTAAATTTTGATGTCCTAATTCCAAATAATAAGTTTATTTTGTCAAATATAATATATAAATGTGTTAAAAATTAGATTTAAAATTAGTGCACTATCTAAAGGTGGGAAAAATATATTTTATTAAAAACACTTCTTTTATCTGAAAAATTGAATTTTTTATTATATCATATTCTATAAAATACATAAGATGAATTTTAATGTTATATAAAATTCAAATTTTGGTTAATACTATTCATAACTGCTAGTTTGTATCCCATTAAATAAAAATATTTTAATAATATATCATTGTTTAGTGAAGATCATTATTGCATACAATGCAAGCTATTGAGGAAAGTCTCTCTTGCATGTAACGCAAGCCAAGTTAGTGTTGTGTTTAGTCCATGCTTCCTTTGGTGTTGTGTATAACATAATCCAAACATATTTATTTTATAAATTGAACAAAATTTATAATCAGTGTTACATGAAATAAATTCTATCAAAAGAAATTGAAATTGTGTGTAACACAAGCCAAGAAAAGTGTTTTGTATAACATAAGGTAATATTGGTGTAGCTTACAACACAAGACATCAAATATATTAAAAATAATTTATCTCATAAAATCTTGGGGTGTTACACTTGTCTCTTCTCAAGAATTAGAAGACAGTTCATCCCTCTTGGAATGATCCTCTGACCTTTATTATGGTTCATAGACAGATGGTTAGATGATGTGACTATCCTAACTATGAAAGGAGAAAGGATATAGGCACATAAAATCCCTTTATTATTATCCCATCACCCGAGCCTCACCCACTTGTAGAAGAAGAATATTATTTGGTTTTTTAGATATTTCTCTTCATCTAATTTCTCACACTCAGAATGAATAATTTGGGATTAGAGGACATATATGATCATTACATTCACACGATCAGATGCATGTCTTGGTAGAGAACAATTTTTCACATCTTACTCTCACCATCCCTTCAGAGGGCCTCCATAGGCATTAGTCCTCAAATACATGTATCCAACCTAAATGGAATAATCTAAGGTGTAAGACCCATCCAAACCTCTAAATATCCATGAGTCACGACATTCCTCATGACTCCACTTTAAATGGACACCTATTCAGTATAATCCCCAACCAAGTAATCACTATCTCAAAGGGCCTTAAACCCTGTGAGACAAAAATTCAAAGGGCCTCCATAGGTGTGGATCCTCACAACTAAACTAAATGGTCTTTGTTTCATTATCAAATTGGATATGAAAGAATTCTCCATAAGTTCTAGACCCATCACCTCAAAATCAACACTAATTATCTCTAGGACACATCCCCAATTGGTTTATATCCAATATAGAATCTCAAATCCCTTCCAAGTTCCCAATTCTTCTTTAGAATAAGTCTCATTGTTTCCTCTGGAATTGGGTATGGCCTCATTGATTTAAGGTTCAAACATTCCAAGTAGATTCTAACGGGTTTGTTCATAGAACCGGAAAAATCTAATGATTCCATATCCATTTGGACCTACATTACAAATTTAGGTGATCATTAGTTTTGAACTGATGAGGCTTAAGAATTTGCATTGGTTGAGAGGATGGGAGGTCGGACTCATCACACCTTTTTGAGTGGAATTATTGTTTACTCTGTGACTCTCTTTATAGATTTAAGTTATGTTCGTGAATCCTTATTAAATTACCAAGTATGAAAATGAGCTTTCCTTTAAATATGACAATCAATGATTAATATGTAGGAGATTTAGAGATTCTTTTATATGTATTCGAGGTTATTAATCGATACAGAATCATCTGTATTTGTTTAGAGATTCTTATTCAATGGTATCCTTCGACAAATTATATAGAAATCTCTTGGTCATTATGATAACCGAACTGGTTTAAAGCCACTCAGCGGGGCACTTGAAGTTTATTGTCATTCATAAGGACATAGATTATTTCAGAGTTGGGATCGTACCTGCAGAAGGGCTACCTAAGTATCCTTTATTTTAGAAAAGGAATCAGAGCCCACATAGTTTGTGTAAAGAAGTATGAGGTTTATGTATGATTGATGGCTCAAAGAAATATTTCATAATTACTTTTACACTCTAAGCTCATGTGAGTCATGCTCGGTGTGAGAAACAAGAGGTATTGGTAAAACCAGACAATTGTGCCATGAAAGATGAAATTATAAGAAATGATGTGGGACTTATGTATGTATGACTGCCCAGATAGATGAAGATTAGGATTTACTTCAGGGAAGAAACCCGAGAACAAGGTCCATAAAGGTATAAGTGCTTTATGGAGATTTGGATACTTTACCGAGGACTTAATCCTGAGAAGGATACCCAAATTAGAGGGGTCTTATGATTTGGGTTTTATTTCGGAGAAGGAAGTCCAAATTAAAATTAAATTAATACTGGTTAAGAGAAATTATGACTGGGGATTATTCCTGAGAAGGAGACCCAGGTTAAGGGATTTGAGAACTGGGGCTTACTCCTAAGGAAGAGGCCCAAGTTAAAGGGAATTATGACTGGGGCTTACTCCTAAGGAGGAGGCCCAGGTTAAAGGGAATTATGACTGGGGCTTATTCCTGAGAAGGAGGCCCAGGTTAAGGGATTTGAGAACTGGGGCTTCTTCCTGATAAGGAGGCCCATATTTGGGAACATGAAGACTGGGGCTTACTCCTGAAAAGCAGGACCAGGTTAGGGGACTTTTGGATTACTCCTGAAAAGGAGGCCCAGTTTAAGATAACTTGGACTGGGGATTACTCCTAAAAAGGAGGCCCAGGTTAAGGATCCTCTCATATTAAAGGATGAGGTTGAAATTAATAAAATATCTAACCTTAGTGACATAAAGATATGTAAATCACTAGGTTTTAGGAGATATTCCATAGAATTCCTTTCAGATAAGGAGGACAACAAGGGAACCATGCCAAAAATGGATTTGAAAAGGGTTTTGAAGGATGAATATTGAATAGGATAGGTGGATAGGTAGGAGGGGAACCCATAAAGAAGTAGGCGAGCAGGTCCTGCGTGGGCATGCAGGTCCGGCGTGGGCACGTAGGTCCTGGTCACACAGGTATACCTACGCGACACATAGGTACCTACGCGACGGTCAACCCATAGGATAATACATGGGAGAGGCTTGGCTCAATCCCTTAGTATTATCCTTAGGGGCTTCCAAAAGAGGGGCACGCAGGTTATGGTGAAGGGATAAGGCAGCGCACAGGTGTGTCTACTTCCCTTAAGGGTTTAAACACCTAGGCGTGCATGTGTTGATGAATTTAAATAGTTAGGCCTTGTTTTCCTTGTTTAGATATTCCATTCTAGGTAATAAATTACCTTAAAAGTGTTTGGAACACTTCTAGAAGAGACTAGGGCGCCGGGAGATCGAATATGAATTTTGGAATTTTTCCGTCCTCCAAATGGGGGGGGGCCACAATGGGTATTTATAGGATGCTGAAGGCCATAGGAGAAAATAAAATATGACGCGCAAGTCACCTGAGCGCCCAAAATGTGGCGCGCAGGTATACCTACTCGACCATGATAAAACATGTGCGGCCCATGTTCAAAGAAATCCTTGTTCATGCCTTTGTCGATTTTTGATGTTTCGTCAAGAGATGGATCACTTTGGACTATGGTATTTCACCTTTTGTCATTAGACTCTGTGATGGAAAGGATCGTCAAAAAAAGTCCACCCTCAGAGTTGGATCTGAAAGAAGAAGGATGTGACTCTGAGGAAAAAAGAGAAAACCAAGGAACTACGGCGCGCAAGTGTGGAGCGCGCAGGTGTTGAGCGCATTGGCTTTAAGCGTGCAGGGTTGCGGCCTAGCCTATATATATGCGGCCATTCTCGTGAAAAGCACCCGGATTTCAAACTTTCGAGCTCTCACCGTGCAAGTTGCCTTCGTCGCGCAAGTTACTTGTTTTCTGCTATTTCATTATGTCGTGCTTCTATAGAGGTACTTGGACTTGCGCAGTGATACCTGCGTGCTCAAAACATGTGTGACATAGCTATACTTGCGCGCTGAAATTGGACTTGCGTGTCTTAATGCCTTAGCCATTTTTTCACTTTTCTTCACAAATTTTTATGAAAAATCAACTCACTTAAGAGTTAATTATTTGACCTTTGTGCAAATTAAATGGATCCTAGAAGAATCGGAACTGCTGATGAATTTTCCATCAAGCGAATTGATGATATGATGAACATCATAGGCCATTATTACTATGATATCTGCAACAACACTCTTCCATATTTGGCCAAGTGCTTGAAGAATTATCATCGTAATTTTCCACAGAGCATCTAGTTGCCTCTGTATGGGCATGGTCATTTGCAAGATTTCAAAATTCTAGAGGCAAAGAACTATCTCCCAATTTCTTGGTTTTAGAATTACACCAATTTTTCTTCAGCAAATATCTCAAGTGGAGGAGTATTTGTAAATACTAGAACAGTGGAGAAAGATTGTATGATGCATCATATCCCTTGTGCGCCAGATCTGAAACCTCACAATCCTGAACTGCATCCACATTGTTATCCTTCAGTCTTTCGAAATTCTCAGATGGATCAGTCCAAAGGCTGGAAGAAGAGTTGGGAATTTCATCCTGGAGGAGGTGTGAAGCCAACTTGGATGTGGGTATACTGGGTGTGACAAACCTGTGCAGAGTTTGTTGAGGATTTAAAAAGAGCTGTGATATATGATGCCTTCTAGGCTGGGCAGACATATGTCTATAGGAATGATGAGTTTGTGCCAGATATAATCAGTCGCTGGATCCCAGGAACCAATTCTTTCCATATAAATCATGGAGAAGTAAGCATCAGTCTATGGTATGTCTACAAGATCTCGGGGGATCCAATTCTGGGTGACATGTATGATGAATTAATCCCTCCCAAGGTGACTTGGAATGATTCGAAGAAGACTCCGATGGTGGCTCGGGAATTATTGAAAATTTTCCAGAAGCTCAAGAGTTCAAAGACCTCCAAAACATATTCTAGAAGGGATATTCATCCAGATGAGTGGATGGATATGTTTCTTATCAAGAAGTAGGAGAAGGAACCAAAGGATAAGGGTCCCACCTGTACTCATCCTATTACCTGCCCCAGAATAGAGAAGAGGGTGATCTTGGAACATTTTGTCCGACCTTGGAAGCAGGAGAATTTGAGAAGTGGGGATATGAAGTAAATAATATAATCTTAAAAAAGACCCATTTGGCGGGCTTCTTAGCCTTGTGTCTCAGTGTTTATCTTCTACCAGTCAGGGATTCGAGGGGAGGTGTCAGGCCAGGGACCTTCGTTGTGGCATCCAAGTTGGCTGAGAAGAAAATGGTTGGGTTGGCCACCCCCATTTTGGTGAAGATTCACAAGATCTTACTCCATGTTTTTATGGGTAAGTCTCCTTTGAGAATATTGGGACCATTCCAAGTTTTTTGGGGATAGATCTCCACTCACTTTAGGACATATATTGTATAGAATGGAGTACAGGTTCCTGGAAGTTACTTCAGGCCATTAGTGCAAGAATTTTCTGGAATTGCTCCATTAGCTCTCAACCTCTATGATATGAAGGTGAGGCTGAGCATGTACAAGGAATTCAATTTCTTTCCTTATGTAAACCCACCAATCGGGAAGTTTTTTGTTGATGGAACCACCGGTTTGGAATTAAGGTCGTACATGCTGGCTTCCAGAGATGGTGTGCTGGCCACCAAGATTGACGGAGAGATTATATGTGAGGCCTATGCTCCATATAGATTTTCACGCCAATTCAAGTGTCTGCAGCAAACTGATGTATCTCCTCCTGTGCATGTCAGGTCAGAGCATCATCTGATGGTTGCCCGACAAGTATGGTTACTGACATCTATAGAGAGGACCGGGGTAGTATTTGATCTACCTGTTGATAAAGCGGCAAGTAACTTGACTACATGGTATGCCGAGAACATGATAGTATCATACCCTGGAGGGGTACTGAATAGTCTGGTTTATCAGGTGGAGAAAAAGAAAATAATTGTAGAGAAAGAAACCCTTCATCAAGAAGGTGACACTTCCCCAACTGGAGAAGATTCAATAGGTTCCTCGCCTAGGGATAACTCGTCGGAGTCCCAAGATGGGGATGATGAGGCACAACATGAGGCAAATAGGCCTCGTTCCAAATATAATCCCCATGTAAAAATCAAGAGACCAACTCCATCGACACCTAGTGAGTTACTTCATTGGGGAAATTTAATCACCATTACTTTATAGAGAAACAAGTATTATTTTATTATCCTTTATCTGTAGTTTCAGGAGTTGGGAAGAAGCTGAAGTCTAAAATTGTTGGACCCTCCTCACAGCCTTCTGGTACACATTTTTAATATCTATGACCAGATGTTGTACAGACATGGTGAAGTTTATATTGCGGTGCTGAAATTGCCTGGATGGATCTGTGTGAGGGGCTACAAATCCCTGGAATAGGGAATCTTCAAGATTCTACAGATATCTGTTACAAGGATAACCCCGATGAAGTACGGGTTTACATCAGAGAGCTGGATATGCTCATATATTCCATTGATGATTCCATTCCTATCACCAAGCGGGTGAAGGAAATGACAGATCGTGGCACCACTGAGGGTGGTTCCAGAGATGAGGAGTGGCATGATTATGTGGATCTTGAAGATGTAAGTTTCTTTCCTTATTTGCTTTGAAACTTGATTCCAATTAAATATTTGTTACTAAAAGAAATTACTTTATTCATCCTACAGCTTGCAAAGAAAGGAACTGTTGAGGTTTCTTCACCATTGTATAACCCTGGTGGTACTGCCATCGGGGCTAATGAATCTCCTCATAAGCAGGGTGAAATATCTCTAGGCCAGTAAGCCATGGATGAAGAATTAGACATTTCTTTTCATTCTCCAATTCTTGTACATGTAGATGATGATGCCATCACTCCCAAAAAGCCAAATAAGAAAAAGCTTCAAAGGGGGAATTCCACAGCTAAACGCTTCATCAGCAGTGGTAAGTCCTTCGGATAATCATGAGACTTTACCCATGAAAAGATTACTCATACTTTTTGGGATTGTAGGGGATTCTTAAATTTCCCCTCTAAGGGAGAGGACTGACCCTCCTTTGAGGATGACGGAGGGTGATGGTGAATGATCACAAGTTTAGGCTGACTTGACTGCTCCTGGAGAAGAACCAGCGTCTATTCCCAGTATCCCTCCTGCTGCTGTTGCAAGGACAGAAGACCCTTCTTTTGGTAAGTTAACAGTGATTCATAAAATGTTGAATGAAACATCAACTGACTTCCATTCTGTGATACTTTTGGTTCAACCCCTGCACTAGAGCTTTTGGCGGCCATTGCAACTGATGCCGCGATTTTAACTGAAGAATCTATACAGGGTTAGAGGCTACAAGATGTTGGTCACAAAGTGGATACATCGAATGTTCTCACTGGTGAGACTAACCAGGAATCTAAGATATCATTAGATTAAATGATGAAACTTGGCACATATTTTGAATATATTTTAGACCAGGTTAAATTATCATGTAATTTAGAGGATTTTGGACGTGAGTGTTATCCTTCATCCTGTTAAAATAACTTCTTATAACATCTCTGACCATGATTGGTTCAAATGTGTTGTTCCATATGAGCAAGCTACTGAACTGCCAATGCCTAAAGGGTGTACAGACAACCCTACTATTGCAGAGACATTAGCTCAAGTGGAGCTGAACCTGGAAGAGCTTCTTTAAACTCATCTTGAAAATCCTGTTGAAGCTAGGAAAGTCGAGGAGGATCCTTCTCAAGTTGTTGATCTACCGTTGGGTAAGGGATAACAATATTTTCGACTGTACTAAATTTTAAAAATGGCCAATCAACATTTGTTATCCTTTGAAACTAACCAAAGATTTCAATTGATTGTGTAGGTCCATCAATTTCACTGGATAGATCTAGAGGTGAAGCTTCAGCCTCCGCCCCAACGGGAATAGAAAGTGAAGTAGCATGGGTCAGGAGGGAAGGAGAAGAACAGGGCACTTCCCTAAGTGCATTAATCCTGTATTATATTCCCCCCTGTGACAGTGATGTTGAATCAGACCTGGAGATACAAAAGGCGCTCCAATTTTCACGACGCAAGGCATGACAGAACATATAGAAGATCATATCCGAAGATCCTTTAGAAGAGCTGTCATCGAAGATTCCCCGACTGTCATCCCTGTTCGTCAAGTTGGGACTTAGGGGTTTTAGATATCAAAAGATCCATGCCGTGGTAAAACAAGTCATCTTAAGAAGGGATCAGGAGCAGAAGTACCATCAGGATTTGACCAGAGTAAGGCTCTCATCCAATATCGGTGGATTTGAGGCTATGGTATCCCGAGCTGAGGATGATCATGCTGCCAATTTGAAGGAGCTGAAGCATAAGATCATGGAGAAAGTTGTCCAGTAGATGCACCTTCAGCAACAGTTAGATGTTGTTACGGGGGAACTTGACCAACTGAACAATTCACTAGAAGTAGTTCAAACAAATGGTATGAAATCCATTGCTGAAGCCAAGAAAGCACTCCATCGAGATGAAAAGGGTGAATTTTTTCGAGTTCATGAGCTTTAAGTGGCTACTGATGAAGCTCAGGATGCTGTAAATCAAATGAAGATTTATGTTGACAGCCTTTTGTAATTCTTGGAAAAGAGAAGAGATTCCAGTCTGTGGATGTCCTTCTAACTTTTTTGCATCAAGTGAAAAACACTTTCATCCTCAATCATATGTGCATGCTTTCTTTTTCTACTTGCTTTAAATTTTTACCTAAGCTAATGGGCCTAGTAAGCATAGTTTGATTTTTTATAGGATTATTATAAATAACCATACAAACTTTGAATCTTTTCATTGCTCAATATTACCTAAAATATTAAATAATGTATGTTTAGTGAGCTAGGACTTGACTTTTGTTCAGAGTTCCCTTGTCTTTTGTTAGCAGTTTAAAGTCATGAACGTCGGATATAAAAAGGCTAATGCTTAAGGTCGAAATAACTTTGATCGAATGGATTAAAATTGAATCAATTCCTTGATAATTTATCCGAAAACATATTACCATGTTCAAGTATGGGGGGGAAATGTAAACGATGACTTAAGAAATTTTGGATCTGAGGAATGATATGAAAAATGCCTAAAAGGTGTTAGAAGAAGTAGTTCCCAAGAATTAAGTTACCACTAGTTAACAAAGTCGTTAAGGGGTTGAATTATGCAGGGCCGCCTAAGGGCATCAGCTACATAGTCAAATAATAACATCTTTTGGTTGACAGGTCCGTTATGTAGACTACTTATGTAAGGCCAACTAAGGGCACGTGCTGCATAGTCAGGAAAAAGAACTCTAAGAAATTTACTTTTCTACTGCTAAAAATCCAGTGGGAGTTTATGGAGATTCAAATTTTACAAAGCATAGAGTTTGATGTATGGAGAGAGGTACTTGAATATGGAGAAGATATTTCCAAACAAGATTGTCTAAGAACTAGATGAATGTCACTCCTACGAAGGTCTTACCCAAACATAGGGATGGGAAATATAAACCATAGACTTGAATAATTTCAAATCATGAAAAATAGTATGGGACAAATATGTTAAGGAAGGCCATTTTTTGTGGATCCCTACATATTATCATTAAGACAAATAAGAAAAAAAGAGGTTTTCCTCCCAAGAATGAAGTTAGCATTATTTGAAAAACCTGTTAGGGGGTTGAATTATATAGGGCCACCTAAGGGTATTGGCTGCATAGTCAAATAATAGTATCTTTTGGCTGACAAGTCTGTTATGTAGACTATTTATGCAAGGCCACCTAAGGACATGTGCTACATAGTCAGGGAAAAGAACTCTTAGGTATCAGACATTTTGTTACCAGAAGTCAAGAAAAAGGGTTATGGAGATCTGAAAATATTTAAGGTTAGGAGTATGACACATAAAAAATGGGAATTTGTTCAATGCATGTTGAGATACACAGACCAATGCTAACCATAATCATGTTGTGGCTGGGTCCTGAATTGAGATGTTGGACTTCACTACGTATCCCATAAGGATGAAAATCAAGACATACGTAGTTATTGAATTGCAGTTTAACGTCTTGTGGGATGAAAGTATGGGAGATCTTAGTTTAGGGTCATAGAGCTCAGTCCATTGAAAGGAGTACAGAGTGTGTGTTTTCATAAGGGGAATTTTCAGTCAGGGAACTGAAAGTGGAATTTGGGGTTAGGCCCAAAGACTTGGGGATGGATTTGAGGGATACTCGAATGTTCCTACATATCCCATAAGGATGGGAATCAAGCCGCACATAGTTCTTGAAATACCCTCTGTACAGATTTAGTTCGTACAAGTGAAGGGTGAAAAGGGGAATTTAGTGCAATGATGGTTTGAGCCATGATTAAAGGTTCAGGCATTTCCATGTATGCACAAAGTCTTTGGAATTTGACATGATTTGAGATCAATGTAAATAATGATTCCCTCTCAGGTGAGGGTATCAAATAATGTTGTAGTTTATTATTATATAGGACAAAAGTGCGAATAGTTTAAGGTCATATGCATGGACCGTGGTGAACCAATGTAAAGATATTGATTCTAGGGGTCACTTCACGAATAAGCATAGTATGAGATGGAGGTGAACCGATGTGAAGAGATTGGTTTTGGGCTTGAACCTCAGTAGGTTGCCTTTGTACCCAGCCTAGAAGGCAAGGATCAAAGTCTGCGTAGTTCGATTAAAGAATGAATTGGTGATCAAGTTTTTCTTGAGGAAAATGACCTAAAAATGATGTTGGGACATACACATGGTTAGTGTCCCAGAGAAGTTTTTATGGTTGAATTTTACTCTAAGCTCACATGATTCATACTCGGTGTGAGAAACAAGAGGTAGTAACAACCTTAACGATGCACAGTTTAATGTCATGTAGGACATATGAAGGGACTATGCAGTTTAAAGTCTTGCAGTGAGGACTATTGGTGTTGCACAGTTTAGTGTCATGTAATAGGGACAAAATATAGTTTAACATCCTGTAGGACATATTAAGGGACTTTTGTACAGTTTAGCATCATGTATCTAGGACGATGGGGACAATATAGTTTAACGTTATGTTGGACGAAAGGGGGACTGTGCAGTTTAATGTCATGTAGTAAGGACAAAATGGGACACCGTTTAACATCATGTTGGACGTATCAGGGATTTTTTACACAGTTTAACGTCATGTTGGACAATGGTGCGAATAGTTTAAGGTCATATGCATGGACCGAGGATGGTGAATTTTAATGTCTTGCGGTAAGGACAACACATTTTTACGTCATGTTAGACATATGGTGCGAATAGTTTAAGGTCATATGCATGGACCGAGGATGGTGCAGTTTAATGTCTTGTAGCAAGGACAACACAATTTAACGTTGTGTTGGAAGTATGGTGCGAATAGTTTAAGGTCATATGCATGGACCGAGGATGGTGAAATTTAATGTCTTGCAGTAAGGACAACACAGTTTAATGTTGTGTTGGATGTATGATGAGAATAGTTTAAGGTCATATGCATGGACCGAGGATGGTGCAGTTTAATGTCTTGCAGCAAGGACAACACAGTTTAACGTCGTGTTGGACGTATGGTGTGAATAGTTTGTGGTCATATTCATGGACTGAGGATGATTTATTTTGTGTTTATACAAAATACTTTTTTAGAAATCTGGCATTGGTTGGAGTCGTGATGAGTTCTCCATCCATTGAGATTAATTAACAAGCTCCATTGGAGTAGACCTTATGTATTGAATAAGGTCCTTCCCATTTTGGTTCAAGCATGGGAGGTTTCTTTCCTGGTATCATTAGAGTTCTGAGAACCAATATAAATTCTCCCTGAACAAATGAACGAAGATGAACTTTTTTGTTGAAATCGCGTGCTATTCGATTCTGATAGACTTCCAAGTGATGCAGGGTGCACAATCATTTCTCGTCTAATCATTCCAATTCATCCAATCACTTTTGAGATTGCTCATCTGTAGATGACTGATCACAAATGGATACTCTAAGTGAAGTTAATTGAACTTAAATGGGAAATGCTTCTTCTGTTCCATATACCAATGAATATGGAGTTTACCGCGTTGTAGTGCGGGTGGTGATCCGATAAGACCATAAAGCATTAAAGAGTTTATCAGGCCATGATTTCTTATCTTTATCCACTATCTTTAGCAGTATGTTTGAAAGATTCTTGTTGAAGGCTTCTATTTGGCCATTGGCTACTACATGATACCGAGTGGAATGGTTGGATTTGATGTTGTATTCTTGATACAACTTCCTCACCTCGGATGAACAGAAGTTGGTGCAATTGTCCGTCAATATGGTATGAGGGACACCATATCTGGTAATGATGTTAGACTTGATGAAGCTAACAATGCTTTTAGAACTGACTTCTTTGAGAGGTATTGCCTCTGCCCATTTGGAAAAGAAGTCAGTAGCAGTAAGAATGTACTTAAACTGCTTGGTTGTAGCTGAAGGGTAAGGTCCCACCACATCCATTCCACATGTGGAAAATGGCAATGAGTATTTAGTTATATGAAGCAAATCTGGAGGTTGATGAATGATGTTGTCATGTACTTGGCATTAATGACACTTCTTTGTGAAATCAACACAATCTTGTATCATTGAAGGCCAAAAGTATCCAAGCCTTCAAATTTGATCAGATCCTCTATGTCCAGACTAGTGGGCACCTCAGACTCGTACATGCACTTCCTTCATGACATCCATTGTCTCTTCACCATCGATGCATCTGAAGATAATTCCATCAAAACCTCTTTTGTAGAGAATTTTCACTAGGTGACCAGGCTATAATAAAGAGTAAAATTTACCACATGTCTCCAAACTTGTTCTTTTCCGGCTCTATCAGGTGGAAGTGTTCCATTTTGAAGGTATTCCCTGATAAGTGTCATCCATCCTATAGTATGACCATATGGTTCAGGAATAGGACTAAAGTAATTGATTTCTGCTGTTCAGATTTGAACATAAGGTGAAATTGTACAACGATGGGCAATACTGATGATTATCTCATCTCGATTTGGATCTGCCAGAGCTATGGCTATATTAGCCAGTGCATTAGCTTGGGCATTTTGTGATCACGGTACATAAGAAAATGTCAGTTCCGAAGGAAATTCCTCCATTAACTCTCTTACGTAATCATACAAAAAGATTAGTTCTTTTTTTCTGATTGCATAATACTCATTGACTTGTTTTATTACCAGGTCTGAATCACTTTTCACCTTTAAGTGATTCCCTTGTGCTTGAAGCGCCAACTCCAATCTTGCGATAAGAGCTTGGTATTCTGGTTCATTGTTTGTCCCGCCTCCCAATAATGAGAAGGAATAGGGTAGCACTGCCTTTTCTGGATAAATGAGCACAATTACTAACCAAACTTTGTTGAATTTAGGATCTTCCATTTTCTTCCCTGTTGGACTTCTGGAAGCTCCATCAAAATACATTTCCCATGTTTGAAGTCTATCTTGAATAGAGAATACTTCTTCACCGGGAAGTTCAATATCTGAATATGTATCTTTTACTAAAGGATGTTTAGCAAGGAAATCAGCCATAGATTGGACCTTTATTGCCTTTTGAGACACATACTGAATATCAAATTGCAGAAAAATAACTGCCCACCTTGCCAGACGTCCTGTAAGTATTGGACGACTAAGAATTAATTTGAGCGAGTTATTGTGAGATACCAATTGGACCTCGTGATGTTGCAGGTAGTGTCTCAACTTCTGAACTTCAAAGATCAATGCTAGGTAGCACTTCTCAATATTTGAATATCGGGTTTCTACTTCAAGAATAGTCCGACTGAGATAGTAGAGGTTGTTTTCATTCCCAGCATCATTCTTCTGGGTAAGGAAGGCACCCAATGATCGCTCTAAAGCTATCACATAAAGAATCAATGGTCTTCCTTCAACAGGTGTCATTAATACTGGTGGACTCAAGAGATATTTCTTGAGAATATCGAATGTTTCTTGACATTCTTCAGTCCACTGGTAACTGACTCCCTTCATCAACTTGGTGAAGGGTAAACTTTTTCCTGCCAAATTGGCGATGAAATGCCGAATATAGGCTAAGTTTCCTTGAAGTCCTCTCAATTATTTCAAATTTCAAGGAGGTGACATACCAAGGATTGACTTTGTCTTCTCATGATCAAATTCAATACCATGATGGCGTACCATAAAGCTGAGAAATTTTCCTGAGGTTACCCCAAAAGCACATTTTAAGGGGTTCATCTTAAAATTGTGTTGCCTAAGTTTGTGGAATATGACTTCCAAATCGGCCAAGTGAATAGAACGTTTCCTAGATTTAACCACAAAATAGTCCACATTACATTCAACAAAATTTCCTAAAAAGGGTTTGAAGATACGATGCATGGCACGCTGATATGTTGCGCCTGCATTCTTAAGGCCAAAGGGCATTAACCAATAGCAAAACACACCCTTAGGGGCTATGAAGGCTATAGATTCTTCATCTTCTGGAGCCATTCATATTTGATTATACCCGTAATATCCATCCATGAAGGAAAGTGCTTCATAGCCAGTTGTTGAATCAATTAAGAGTTCTGTGATCGGAATTGGAAAATCATCCTTGGGACAATATCCATTAAGATCTCTGAAATCAATGCAAACTCTAATTTGTCTGTTATTATTTTTCACAGGGACAATATTAGCTAACCACTTGGGATATTGAACTTCTCTGACGAAGTTATCTTTGATAAGATTATCCACTTCATCTTCAATTTTGGAAGCATAAGTTGGGTGTATTCTTCTCACGGCTTGCTTGAATCCTCGATGTTATTTAAGAAAACCCAAAGGATGAGTAGCAACATCAGGATCAAGCCCTAGAATCTCTGTATAGTTCAAAGTAAATATATCTCAATTTTGCTTTAAAAATAAAATATACATCTCTTTCTCTTAAAGAGTCATGTCCACACTAATTAAAGTGGGGTGTGGATCTTATTTTGTACCCAGATTTATTTCTCTGAGTTCATCCACAGTAGTAGAGATACCCTCTTCAAAATCTGGAGGAGCATCTCTGAGATCTTCCTCTTCTTCTTCAACATGTGTTATTTCTTCTGTTTCTACTTTCATAGTAGATGAAGAAGAAGAATTTATAGAATAAAGAAAGATGTTAAAATTGGAACATCTTGAAGAAGAGGCTTCCATTTCTGAACCTATTGATGATGAAAGGTCTTCCTTGGGTAATAAAGAAGAGGTGATGGATTGAGAATCGACATCATCATTCACTTCTGACACTGCTATAACTTCTTCAAGCCTGGTTGGCGAAGTATAGACTTACTGGATTTCAGCGGATGAAATGAAGACATCTCCATTTGAGCTTTAATCATTGATTGGTGAATCACCACTTTCTCTCATGCTATCTGGCTTGATTTCCATAATTGACATTATGGAAGTTTCCATAAGAGTATTTGGATTTGGGTATATCGTGTCAATTTGGTTGACAGGAAACACATAATCTTTACTCACATGTGTGAATGGATTTACTGGAATCTTTTCCAAACCAAATGGAGCATTAACCTTGGTAACCTCCTTTGTTGTGGATTTCTCCTTACCCTTCATGTGATAGAATTCCTCCTCAATGTATTGAGATTCACTTGTTTTGAAGGGGGCCTTATCACCATACAATTTCCCAATTTGACCATCGAAACAATATTTGAGGCATTGATGGTATGATGAAGGGATAACCGCATGTTGACATAGCCAAGGTCTTCCAAGAAAAACATTTAAGGCTATATCATGATCAACAACCATGAAATCTGAATTGGATACAAGGTCTCCAAACTGAGTTCTGAGTGTAATCTCTCTCAGTGGTTCTTGTTCATTTTTATCATATCCTTGTAAAATCAAAGTAGAAAGAGATAAATCAGATTTTGTGAGGCCTAATCGACGAAGGGTATGAATGGGGATGAGGTTGACTCCTGAACCATTATCAATGAAAGCTCTTCGGATGTCTACACCATTGACCTTTCCAGATAAGTACAAAGGTCTGATATGTCCATGCACAACATCATCTTCATCTTCATCTATGAAAGATATCACCACATGGAATTCTGCAGGACAATTCTCAACATGGTAGACTTGAACCAAAAAAATTTCAGTTACAAATTCTCGAGGACTTGAAAAAGCCTCAATGAGTGCCTTTAGAAGATTTTTTGATAGATTCAAGGAATCTAGAATTGTTAACTTGGCCGGTACATGGGCCAAATCCTTCAAAACATCATATTTTTGATCCAAAGGTTTGTGTTTCCCAACAGGAACATGTGGTTTCGTAGGTGCCTTAGAAGTTGATTCTTTCGATGTGAATGCTTCCTGTATCAGGGTAGGATTTGAAAATACTCCCAGCTTTGGAAGATTAGACTGATTAGGTCTATTTACTTGCTGAGAGGAAGAATATGGAACCTCCAACCGATCTTCTAGAATAATTGTGCCAGGACTGAATCTGCTATTGTTGGAAGAACTTTCTTGTTCTTGTTGATCTATCTAAAGGGTTCTGCCATGAGTTTCTGTTTCATATACAGTTATGGAAGGGGTAGAATTGGAATAGTGGCTTCTGGTATATCCACGTATTCCTCAATATCCCAGACCTCTGGAACTCCCTCTATTTCCTTTGTTTGATACAGGGAACTCAGGCTCATGAGGATCGAAACTGTGACTGGCATAAGGATCTGTTAAATGAATCATATTAACAGAACCAAAGATCAACTCTTCGTCTGATGAAGACTCTACCTGATTAGCCAGTTTAGGTTATTCCATTTGGTGGGGTGGTGCCCGTGGCTTTGAAGTAGATGGCATAAAATCCTCCAGAGTCAAAGACAACTTTGGCTTTGAAACGATTTCATATTCATCTGATTTTTCCTCTTTCTTTGAATTATGTCATTTCTTTGAGGATTTTCCCTCTAATTAAGAGGGTTTTGTTGTGGCATTCATAGAAGAAGACACAATTAGTTTCTTAAATTGCATTTGAAAAATGGCATGAGTTCGGTTGATCATTTTTCTGACCATCCACTCATCATATTTTTGCGCATTTTTTGTTTTTGACTTCTTTCCACTCGCCTTCTTCCTCTGGATTTGTAGCAGTAACACATGCTACCTGAGCTGAAGAACCTTTCAGTTTGACTTGTCCCGGGTCCACTATTTTTTTCATGAGGTCCTTGAAGACAAAACACTTCTGAATGGGGTGCCCCAACATCTAATGAAAAAGGAAATAATTGGGATGGTCTTCATCTCCTTCCTTGTTCGGCCTTTTGGGCCTTGGAAATTGAACCAAATTATTTTTCAGAGTCAAAATGAAGTAACCAGGAACTTTTTCATTTGGGAAAGAATAAATTTTGCTCTTAAAATACTCAAATTTTTTCCATCTTTTATCTCTTTGATCATCTTGACGAAAAAGACTATGTTGTTGATGCTCAAGAGGTGGATCCCTTCGAGAAGATGAAGGTTTTGAAGTGAAATCAGGTATAGGTGCTTGTTTAAGCATAACTGTAGAAGTTTCTGCTTTACCCATTCTTCTTCCTGGAGCTGATGGAATTACACGAGTTTTATCCTTAGTCTTCATAAGAGAGTCTTCAATCTGATGAGTGATCGAAGTAAGGTCTCGAAACCCTCCTATGTATTTCACAGGGTTCAACTGCGTGTGTAATTCATCACGCATATTTGCGACACAGATTGGAAACAATTCCTCTTGAGGGAGTTCTAAGCTTAGGGAATATGTTAATCCCTTCCAATGAGCAATGAAATCTCAAACCCTTTCATTCTCCCTTTGCTTGCAATTTTTAAGGTCAAAAACTATTGTCTTTGGCAAAGTTGAGTTGAATTGAAGAAGGAATCGCTGACGGAGATCCTCCCACATGGTAATTGACCGGGATAGAAAGCTTTTATACCAGGAAAAAGCAGGTCCTTGTAATGACTATACAAAACACATGAGCTTAACTGCTTCCTGTTGTTGAGGGTTTCCCATCATAGGATCACAACGAGAAACAAAATGTGTTAAGTGTTGCTCTGGGTCTCCCGAACCATTAAATATTGGGAATGTGGTACTTGCAAAATTTGATGGGGGAGGAATTGCATCAACCCATTTGGGGTAAGCTCTCTTTTATGGTTGAATTTGAGCACGTTTTCCCACCATAGATTCCAACCGAGCTATTAATGACTCAATAGTAGTCATTAACTATTAAGAAACATCCGGTTGATCTTGGACCTGAGCAGGTGCAATAACTAGAGCTTGGACAGATGTAGTGGCTGGTACTACAATTGATGGTAGCATTGTCGATTGTTGTTGCACATGACCTGTAGGATTATACCTGTGAGGGTTTACTGATAAAGGAGGATATTCTTGATCCATATCAGTAGCTACAATAAATTCCCTTGGTTGGCTGACTCCAGAATGCTTAGTAGGAAGACTACCTTGAAGTATTTCTATATTCAACCTCTTCAACTCCTTCATTTCTTCCTCCTGTTGTGGAAATATTTTCTCTAATAAGAGCGATTGACCTTCTCCAGAGGAAGGGTATGTAACCTGATTCTTTCCTTTCCCCTTATTGGACACATTTTGGAGAGGGGGAAGTGGGTTACTTGAATGATTACCTAGATTCTGGGTAAGCCTTTGATTTCATGTACACACACCTTCTTCATTTTTGTCTGTGCGTACAACTTCTTGAGCAGGAACCTCTTCATCTAATCCCTCTGAGTGAGCCTCATGTTCTGGAGGATCAGTAGAAACGGTATTGATGACATTAATTGATGCATAACGCATTGCATCCCTTCTATCAACATTTCTGCGATATTGTCTTCTTCCATGTCTTTGATGAGACATTGCCTTTTGTTGATTTGATCCCTCAGGAACTTCTTGAAAAACAGTTATTTGGAGGGAATATCCTAATAATTTGGATATTCGTTCCTCTTGTGGCTTCTTCCCTAATAGAGAGAAGACTAAATTTCTCTGAGGAAGAGATTGAGGATTTGAAAAAGTCCCCAGTCCTGTGGACTGGGGCTGTTCCTACTATTTATGCTCAAATCCTCGAATCCTATCTATTGATTCTGAGGGTTTGGTTAAAAGATTCCCCAGTCTGGAAAGTTGGGGTAGCTCTTGAGCTTCTACATCTGAGACTTTCTTGAAAGCTCTCCTAATCTTGTGGACTTTAGTCTGGAAATTGGCTGGATGCATCAACCTACATCAACTTTAATCACCCGGCTCAAAAGACCATTGGATGATTTGTGACACTTATGTCACTTGGTGATGTGCACACTCCAAACGAGAAGCCTATTTGATATTCTCATTTTCCTGATGCATGAGTAATTCAACAAATTTTTCTCTATATGCCTGATTTTGAGAAGAACTAGTTGAGGCATGTTCTTGAGAGAGCCTTTGATTACAAACAAAGCCAATTGGTTGTGGCCAGCCATGGGCAATAACATTGCATGAGACCATTTTCGGCGGGCTTTGTTGGCTGGAGAGTACAATGAAATGTAGTGCTCCATGAACACCCCATCCCCTGATATGAATACCAGATGTAGAATTGGAAATTAACTGGCGCAATATTCTTAGTGCGCCAAGGCATGAACGCTGAAGGGCTCTCTGCTGCTTTTCAGCCTTCAGATATCGAGAAATGAGAGAGATGTTGTAGCACCCCAAACATTTTATGGTTTGTTTCTCTTAAATAAATTGTATTTATTAGGTAGCCTATATTTCCCGAATCACTAAGCCCCTATGGAAAAAAAACATGGTTACATATAGAAGATAGTCATAACTTAGCCACTAAACTTAAATTTACCATCTCTGTGATTTGAAATTTGAAAATCTGAGATACATGGTTGTGTTCAGGGTGATATTTAGAGTCTGATAGAATTAACTTAATTTTTGGTGAATAGTAACCTACCCTTATTAATAGTAACCTACCCTTAGGAATAGTAACTTACCCTTATGAATAGTAATATGACTCTTATGAATTTTATCAACACGCTTTAACATATAAATGAATTTAGACACCCTAAAGATGAAGATGAATATTCTAAGTGTTTATATATTTCAATTAAATAATGATTTAATTAAATATTTAATTAATCATAATTAGAAAATTATTTTTGGAGAATTGACTTCATTTTTGGATTCTACACTTCAAAATATGGTTAGGGTGAATTTTTGGGATTTTTCTAAAATATTTGAATTTTTATGAATAGTAAAATCCAATAATTCACAATAAACGCTAAATAATGTATTAATTGAGTCATCGATGATGATCTGCTGATGTAAGCCTAATTGATTCAGATTCACATGAATATATTACTATTCTTGGTCATTGAATACTCACTATTGGTTGTCTTGAGAGGAAATAATAAATTAATGATTACAATATTAAGAAATCCCATCTCTCCTCCACTATAAAAACCCTCTCTCACCCCCTCTTCCATTCACTCCTCTCAAGCCTTGTGACTTCTCCAAATTCTGGCCAAATACCCTCCCAACCTCCTCTCCCACGTCCACCAATATTTGGTATCATTAAAAGACCAAAACCACTCCCTTAAGGAGGTTCTCAAGGAAGTTTGGTTCAAGAGGTAAATTCCTCTTTTCAAATCTTTGTCTTTCCTTTCAAGTTCTTTGGTTTTCTTTTTCAACTACCTCTCCTTATCCAAATTTTTTTATGACACCAATACCTTATATTTACTTTAATTTTTTCATGATAGTGGAATAATTTATCATCATCCCCCCCTTTTTACATTCTTTAATACTATTAGCAAGAACACCATCCGAGATGTGTCAATTTTACACATTCAAGGACGATGGACTATAGATTTCTATTATCATTCTAAATTCTGGTCATGAAACCATTATTGTTATGGTTGAACCAGATTATTATATATAATATAACTTATTTAAGATTCTGTAATCCATTTTCTCAAATGTTATTAGGTTATAAAGAAAAATGACTTCATTGTAATCAAAACCTACAAATTAACCGAAATAATTATCATTAAAGTTATACATAATAATTAATCCTCGTTCCATGTAACCGGGTTATATAAATAACCCATAACACCAATTTATGTTCATAAATAATATATAATTTCAATTCTTGAGTTTTACATTCATTCCACATACTTAAAAACAAGTTAACCGAAGATGAAATTAAAGAAAATGAACACTCTGAAGTGATGGAATTCAATACAATAACTAATAAATGAAGACATAAATGAACTAACCATAATTATTATAAACTAAATAAATGTATAATAGGTTCTGAAATAATTTATTAATATGTATAATTTCATATTCTAGGATCTTAAGTTCGAGAGAAGAATATGTTTGGAGTTAAGGTTAGGGGTTTCTCATCTCACTTTCATTTCTGTGGGATTTTCATTGTTCACCACTTATTTCTTGGATGTGGTATATGTGTACTCCAATTTGATATATAATAACATTATTCTCTTTATATTCATGTTATTCAATGATTCATTTTAGGGTTATTAAGTTCTGGTCATATGATTCGACCGATCACATTATTGTAAGGGTTTCTTCATCTCACTTCCATTTTTGTGAGATATTCCGTAATCACTACTATTACTTTGTATGGTGTATGTATACTACCCATTATTGTATAATATAATGAATATATATATTTTCATTATATTCAATTTATCATTTGACGATCATTAATTTTGGGGCATACGATTCAATTGTTTACAAAGTTGTTAGGGTTTCTTCATCTCACTTCCATTTTCGTGAGATTTTCTATATTCACCAGTAATACTTTTGTATGGTGTATGTATACTGACCATTGATGTCACATATCATGGATATCTTTATCTTCATGGTATTAAATTTATCATTTTTATGTTATTAATTTTGGGGCATACGAATCATTTGATTTCAAAGTGTAAGGGTTTTTCCACCCAAACTTCCATTTTCATTCGGGATAGTTTCATTGTCTAATCACCTCAATGAAATTATTATGTATTGTTATGTACTCATCATATATTCTATGTGAGTATCATATATATGTGTACAAACCAGAACCCTTCCTTATTTTAGGGATAGTTACACATTTTTAAAGGAACTCTCAATGTTGTTTCCAAAATACAAGACTGATCCAAGGTAATTTCTTAAATTCTTTCCTATTTTCACTACTGGAAATCTAACCTTTACCAACGGTTTGAAACCTTTGGTATAGGCCTCCAAACCGTTGGTATAGCCTATACCAACGTTTTGGAGAACCGTAGCCAAGTAAGCCATTGGGATAGGTCTATACCAACGGTAATGGAACCGTTGGTATATAAATTCCAAAAATAAAACATCCACTGGGATTTGATCCCAGGACCCCTCGTTTATAATTGAATGACTCAACCACTAACCTACCATGACTTTGATCATAATTACATAAATATATATATTTATTCTCATAAATATTTTAAATTTTGATTTATATAATGTTCTCGGTACGAAGGTCTGATAAAAAATGAAAGTACCTATACCAACGGTTGTTAAAACCGTGGGTATAAGTCTATACCAACGGTTTTAACAACCGTTGGTATAGGTCTTTGGATTTTTCCCAACGGTTTGGCCAAACCGTTGGGAAAAGTGGCATATTTGGGGACCTTTCCCAACGGTTTGGACAAACCGTTGGGATAGGTCCACCTTTCCCAGCGGTTTGGCCAAACCGTTGGGAAAAGTGGTATATTTGGGGACCTATCCCAATGGTTTGGCCAAACCATTGGGATAGGTCCACCTTTCCCAACGGTTTGTCCAAACCATTGGGAAAAGTGCCCAATTTGAGGGCCTTTCCCAACGGTTTGGCCAAACCGTTGGGAAAAGTGGCCAATTTGGGGGCCTTTCCCAACGGTTTGGCCAAACCGTTGGGAAAGGTGACCTATACCAAAGGTTTTTTCAAACCGTTGGTATAGAAGCGTTGGGAAAGATCTAACTGTACCATTTTATGCACATGATCACTATGATCTTTCATTTTCTTCAAAGAATCTAAATCTAAAATCTTCCTAAAAGCTGCCAGATCTTCTCTAACAACATCTCTTAAGGTATCTAATTCATGACCAGTGATCTTGGTCACCTTGGCATTGCCAGCCTGAGCAATAACCTGAGTAATCTCAGCTTTTAACTTCCTCAAATCTGCTTTCTTCAAATGTTCTATCAGATTTCTTAAAACTTCCATCATACCAGAGATGGTTGTTCTGAAAACTCCTGACATAGAAACAAGATTGATGCCTAACTCGGTAAGTGTTTGATTCAAAGAGGTAATATGTCTGCCAATTGATTCATTTTAATTGCACAGGTCTGGTTTGATAAGGCTTGCCACTCTTTGAGCCAAATCATTCATAGTAGCATCAGATAAATTCAAAAGAGTCGGGGAAGGAATATGAGATAACTCACTTTTCACAGTCTCCATAACATCTTAAATCAATTCAACCATGAAATTATCAAAATCTGACCGAGAAACTACTGGATCAGTTCTACCTTGAGATACTGAAGGATTAGGTCTGACATCTGTTCTTTGAAAAAACTCTGCAACGAATTGAGCCTTAACAAAATCACTTATTCCTACAATATCAACTTCTACACCTTCCTCTTCCTCTGGGTAGTCTAATCCTAGAATAGCAAGACATGTGTTCTCTTCCAATGCCACTTTTCATGAAGGGTATATAGGTTTCACAAACTGAGCTCGTACAGAATTTTCAGGAAGGACTTCTTCATCCTCATCACTCTCCAACTGTTCTGTCCTCTTATCCTCAGGGACATTTTTTGCTCAATTGGTTGGGGTTGAGGATCATCTAGAATCGCATTTTTACCTTCAATAGGTCGATCATCAGCATCATCATCATCAGCATCATCATCATTACTTTCACTGTCACCGCTACCACCATCACCATCAGCAACACCCTTATCACCATCACCACCTTCATCATCATCATCATCATTAACTGATCTCTCACTAGAACTGTCTGTACTTATGGATTCATACTCCTCATAAGTTGATTCAATAGTCTCTCCTTCTTCTTCTCCATCTAAAAGCGGTACAATTTCTGGTAAATGGAGAGGAGGACTTGCTGAACCAAATTCCATCCTTCTTCTCTTTGGGCTAATAGTATCAGGATCACTCCTTTCATCAGGAAATGATTCAGCCTCTTATTCAGCATTTAGATTCTCATCAGCTTCTTCTTCTTCTTCTGTTCCTTTCTAACTAGATTCACTAGTTTCTTTAGGAACAACCACTTCCTCTTCTTCATACGAATAGATCACTTCCTCACCAGGTTTTAAGCTAGGATATCTTACTTCCCTTGGTCTCCTTGGATGATTAGTAGGATTGAAGGACTCATATAAATTTTCTTCATCAGCAACCCAAGATTTATTCCATGGGTTCCAATTGATTTTCATTCTCTTAAAAATAACTTTGTTGAAACAAAAGCTAGCCGATGAGATACACTCATCTCCATCATCCACACAGCCTAAGAATTTCAGCATGGCAGAAATCTGTTTAGAATAAAACAGAGTAGTATATTTCTTAGAAGGTTTTATCATCTCAACAATATGCTCAGAAAAATATCTACATAGATTAATCTTTTCACCATTCAGAAAAAGAAATAGCAGAAAAACATCTTGATAGTTTACTGTAGCAAAATCACCTTTTCTCGGACATACCTGTTGTTGAATAAATTTGAACAGGATTCGGTTCTCACCATCCAACTCAGCAGTAATTATCCTTCGCGATTCAGACTTCGTAGTCAAAAACTCCAGGGCTAGCTCATAAGAAAATTAATCAGTTGTGGGAGGAATATTACCAGAATAGTCCTCGTATCTTCCATTGTGAGGTACTCCTTGACATTCAGCCCATTGTTTTGATGAAAACGTAATCTTTTTCCTTTTTACAATAGAAGACAATCTCGCAGCCTCTACTCCATCCAAATCTATATCAAGGTTCAAATAGAACTCATGCACCAGCTTTGGGTAAAAGACTCTATCATTATTATAGAAACACTCCTTCCATCCTTGAGTTTCCAACACTTTCAAGAGAACGGACTTGCTAGATAAAACCCATTCCGAACAAATTTCCTTTTCAGCTATAACTTCTCGTTTTTCTAGCTCCAGGTTCACAGACCTCAGCGTCGTACTGCTCGACTCACCTCGAGCACACTTGACAGGTGAAGTTCCTTCATATTCCTAGCTCTGTCTCTTTTGCTTGGCCATTTTGAGGTTTTGAGACAATCGAGAGGCTTGGAAAGATTCAAAAGGCTCGGGTTACAGAGAAGAGAGGAGAGAGTTCGGCGGCAAATGGAAGTTCAAAAGTCTTTAGAGAATGTAATAACCACATGTCATTATTTTTATCATTTAGGATTATAAATAATAAAATATCTATTAAGTAAAATAGCGTCGTTTTAAACAGACAAAAATGATTTTGAAAAAATGTACGACCCAATCGGTAGCACTAATTGACAAGACAAATCGGTTTGACAGATCAGTTTCACAGATCGTTTTCAGAGATCTATCATACCTAACTCTTGTTTAATAGAGTTTAACCATTGACAATTTAAGGGCTTGGTGAAAATATCAGCTAATTGATGTTCAGTACATATAAACTCAAGAGTAATATCACTTTTTTGGTAGTGATCTCTCAAAAAGTGATGTCTGACATCAATGTGTTTGGTTCTAGAGTGAGACATAGGGTTCTTTGAAATGTTAATTGCAATAGTGTTATCACAGTTAATTGAAATATGATTAAAATCATATCCATAGTCAAAAAGAGTGTGTTTCATCCATAGAATTTGTGTACAACAACTACCAGCAACAATGTATTCTGCTTCAGCAGTAGATAATGCAACAGAGTTCTGTTTCTTACTACACCAAGATACTAAGGATTTTCCCAATAAATGACATGTTCTAGATGTGATCTTCCTATCTAACTTACAACCAGAAAAGTCTGTATCTGAATAACCGATTAGCTCAAAATATTGTCTTTTTGGATAAAACAAGCCTAAGTTTACAGTATGTTTAAGATACTTAAAAATTCGTTTAACAGCAAGTAAATGAGATTATTTCGGGTTAGCTTGAAATCTTTCACACATACACACACTAAACATAATATCTGGTCGACTAGAAGTAAGGTAAAGTAAGCTTCCAATAATACCTCTGTAATTGGTTTGATCCACTGGCTTCTCGGTTTCATCTGCATCCAATTTACAGACTGAAATCATAGGAGTATCACTTTCCTTAATACTATCCAAACCAAAAAGTTTTAGACGATCCTTTGTGTATTTACTTTGATTCAAAATAATACCATTTTCATTTTGAAAAACTTGAAAACCAATAAAATATTTAAGTTCTCCCATTAAACTCATTTCAAACTCATTTTTCATACTCTTTGAAAATTCAGTACATAAAGAAAGTTTAGAAGATCCAAAAATAATATCATCAACATAGATTTGTACTGCTAAGACATCTTTAGAAATTATTTTAATAAAAAGAGTTGGATCAGCAATCCCATTAGTAAAATCTTTTGAAATAAGAAAATTACTAAGTCTATCATACCAAGCTCTTGGAGCCTGTTTTAAGCCATATAAATCTTTAGAACGTTTAAAAACTTGATTTGGAAAATGAGGATTAATAAATCTAGGTGGTTTTTCAACAAAAACATATTCAACAATAAAACCATTTAGAAAATCACTTTTGAAATCCATTTGATATAACTTGAAATTTAGATGAGCAGCATATCCAAGTAAGATCCTAATGGCTTCTAATACGGCTACAGGTGCAAAGGTTTCCTCATAGTCTATACCTTTTTCTTGACTATATCCTTGTGAAACTATCCTAGCTTTGTTTCTAACTATGTTTCCAGACTCATCAACATTGTTTCTAAAAACCCATTTTGTGCCTATTGTTAAAGTGTCCTTAGGTCTGTTAACTAATTCCCAGACATTGTTTCTTTCAAATTGATTTAACTCTTCTTGCATAGCCATTACCCAAAATTCATCATTGATAGTATCATTGACATTTTTAGGTTCTAGATGTGAAAGAAAGTCTTGATGTTCAACCTGGTTTCGTAGAGAAGCTCTAGTCTGTGTCCCTCTATCAAGATTACCTACAACAGCGTCCAAAGGATGATTATTTAGAATCCTTGTTGGTCTAGTAAAGGTAAGACTAGAAATTTCAGGTTCATATATAGGTTCGGGTTCAACGGAAGCAGATTCTGGAATTTGTCCAGAACTGGATGTTTTTATAGAAGGTTCTTTAGATTTGTCATTAAGGTCCAGAATAGATAAACCTTCTTCAAGATTTTCAAGAGAGGTTTTAAGCTCATGTGGATCAGTTTCATCAAACTTGATGTGAACAGATTCTTCCACACATTTGGTTCTCTTATTAAAGACTCTATAGTCTTTTCTAGTTAAATAATAACCAAGAAATATTCCCTCGTCACTTTTAGAATCAAACTTGTCCAGATTATCCTTTGTATTAAGAATAAAAACTTTATAGCCAAAGAATCTAAAGTAACTAACTTTGGGTTTTCTATTATTCCAAAAATCATATGGGGTCTTCTTAATAACTGGTCTAATTAAGACTCTATTAATGATATAACAAGATGTATTTACAACTTCAGCCCAAAAGTAAATAGGCAGGTTATATTCATTAAGCATGGTTCTAGCTATTTCTTGAAGGGTTCTATTTCTTCTTTCTACTACACCATTCTTTTGAGGTGTTCTAGGAGCAGAAAAGTTGTGAATATAGCCATTGTGTGAGAAATAATATTCAAAGTCTTGATTTTCAAACTCATGGCCATGATCACTTCTTAGAGTTTTAATCTTAAGTCCACTAAGATTTTCTACAGATTTAGAGTATCTAACAAAGTTAGAACAAGATTCACTTTTTTGAGCTAAGAAGTATACCCAAGTATATCTAGAAAAGTCATCTACTAGAACATACACATAGTGATTCCCATTTAAACTAGAAACTCTTGATGGTCCAAACAAGTCCATGTGAACCAACTCGAGAGGTTGAGAAGTTGAGACTTCTTTCTTTGATTTAAAAGAAACTTTATGTTGCTTTCCCTTTTGACAGGGATTACAAACTTTGTCAATTGGGAATTCAAGTTTAGGTAGGTCTCTAACCAAGTTCTTCCTAGTTAGTTTTCTATGTGAATGGATGTTGCAGTGTCCTAATATTTTTTGCCAAAGCCAAGACTCTTTATGAAAAGCATTTAAAAAAGTAACATTTTTCTTAGCTAAAGAATTTAAATCAACTGCATAAACATTTTCATTTCTTAATGAAGAAAAGACTAAAGCATTTTTATAATTAAAAACATTACAAAAATCATTTTCAAATTTGACATTAAAACCATCCTAACACAATTGAGAAATACTTAACAGATTACATTTCAGTCCATCCACAAATAAAACATTGGAAATTAAAATTGAATCAGTGTTACCGATTTGGCCTAGGCCGATGATTTTTCCTTTAGAATTATCACCAAAGGTGACATGGCCTCCATCAATCTTGATTAAACTTTTGAAACATGAATAATCTCCAGACATATGTCTTGAACATCCACTGTCCATGTACCATACCTTCTTGTGAGAACTCTTCAAACAGGTTTCCTCGGATGTGTTGGTCATGAAACACATGTTCGCATGATTCTTCTCAGAATCAGACATTTCAGATTCACTTATACTATCTTTAGATGCACTCCAGGTATCATTCATAGCTTTCTTGTACTTACTATATTTTTAATCATATTTCTTCTTGAATTTTAACTTTGGGCAGTCTGCTTTAATGTGTCCTTTTCTTTTGCACTCGTAGTAAACAACTTCATCACTTCTATCTGGATTTTTCTAATCCTTCTTCTAATGTCCCTTATTGTCATACTTTCCTTTGTAATTTTATTTTCTGAAAAATTTCTTCTTCCTATAGAATTTCTTAAACCTTATGGCTATCTGAGACATTTCAGCATCACTATCAGAGTCTGAACTTTCACTTTTTGGACTGTCAGTTTGTATTTGAGCTTTTTCTTTGACCTTGATCTTTGAAGCAGTAGTCTTGAAAGCCACTGATTTCCTTTATGGTTCATCATCTTCCTCTTTATTTACCTTGAGTTCTTCCTGATACATTATTAGTTTTCCAATAAGATCTTTTATAGGAAGAGCTCCAATGTCACATGATTCTATGATTGAAATAGATGTGCATCTCCATCGGTCTGGTAGACATCTCAAGATTCTCATGATTTGTTCATTTGCCGGAACAGCTTTACCAAGTGAATTCATTGTTTTGAATATCTCATTGAACCTGAGATACATATCAGAAATGGGTTCATCAGTTTTCATTTTAAAATTATCATATTTAATAGTGTAAGTATTCAATCGAATTTCTTTAACATTATTTGTTATTTCATGAGAAACACCTAAAGTATCCCAAATTTCATAAGCATTTTTTCAATCAGATATTCTGTTAAATTCCTCATCTCCTAAAGCACAGTACAGGGCATTCATATCTTTACAATTATTATTGTAAGCAGTCTTTTTAGTTTTATCCCAAGTTGTTCTTTTAGTTTCTGGAATTTTATATTGAGACTCTATAGCAGTCCAAATATCAAAACCCATACTCTCTAAATGTATTTTCATTTTCAGTTTCCACTGAGCATAGTTTGAACCATTAAAGAAGGTGGCCTGTTAGTAGTAGCACCCTCTAGTATATTATCTATAACTAGATTTTAGAAAATAAATTTAAAGAGATAAAGATTTAGAACTAATAGAAATTTAAGATCTTTAAATATGCAACTAAAATCACAGTTGAAACAAAAACAGAGTATTTCAAAAATCCTTTAACAAAAACAACACCTTTGATACCAAATGTTGGTCGGAGTGGATACTCAAGAGGGGGGTGAATTGAGTTCCAATTAAAATTTTTGTTAAAACTATTTCTCTTAAAATCCCCCAATTTAAAAACAAAGTTAAACTGTAGTGAATTTATACAGAGTGTAAATGTTCAATCAGTTTCTCAAAGATTTATTATGTCTGAGTTAACTTAATCTGAAGATTAAATTAACTTTTGAAATGGACTTACTAATTTACAATAAGTATAAACACTTTCTAATTTAAATATCAAAGTAGATTTAAAATAGTTTTGTATTTCAAAGTAATAACAGTGGAATAAATATATATTTTACTTATAGACTTAAATTAAAATTCACAGTAGAGTTAACCAAGAGGTTCAGTCTCAAGCTGAGAATTAGTCCTCTCAACAATTTATATAAATTTATCCACACCCTGGATCGGGGTTAATAACAGTGAATGATTGTCCATCCCACACAGGGACCACTACCACAGTTCGTTGTGGGAAACAAAAATAATGACCAGAACACAGAAGGAGCTCTTCCACAGTTGTCGTGGGTAAAAAAGAGTAAACAGTTTTGGTTTGAGGATTTTGATATCCTCCAATTTAGCATAGGAGTCAATGTGTCAGTATGATGAACAGAGTACACACACTGCTCAAAAATGTAAGTAAAATAATCACTAAGAGAGAATGTATCAGAGTTTAGAATTCTCTAGTGATTAGTAGTGCAGCTATGGACTCATTGGATTTAGCAGAGATGCTTCTGATTCCTTCTGTGGTTTTGCTGTTAAAAAAAGAGTATCATGATTTAGCTTGATGTTCTTCACAAGAAAGTGTGTTCTCTGATTTCCAGTGTTCTTTGTATGTTCTTCAGTAGTGATGGATTGCGTGCATAAGAGATTTCTTTAGATCTTACAAAAATTCCCCTTTTTCCACTTCACCGTGTGTTCTTCAGTCTCGTATGTATGTTCTAGGAAGAATTCTTTCTCTATTCCTTTTCATGCATCCCTCCTTTCTTGCAGCTTGTTCTTCCTTCTTTTATACCACGAGCTCCAGCAATGGGAATGATTAAATTTACATAGATATGAGGTACGGTCTCCTGACATTCCAACAACTAACATTAAATATCAGTAATTACATTAAAAACATCAATTATGGTCGTTAGAATTAAATACGAATTTATATAGGTTCAAACGGTTTTCATGACTATCGGTGAGTCATGAGATAAGTGAGACATTTTGAATCTGCATCAGTTTCAGTTGGATCAGCATCAGTGTCTCAACATCATTGGCGTCTTTACATCGGTGTCTTAGCATTGGTGTCTTAGCATCGGTGTCTTAGCATCGGTGTCTTAGAATCAGTAGCTTAGTATCGGTACCTTAGTACCGGTGTCTTAGCATTGGTGTCTTAGCATCGGTAGCTTAGTATTGGTAGCTTAGTATTGGTGTCTTAACATCGGTGTCTTATCATCGGTAGATTAGCATCAGTATCACTTTGGACCTTTGATAGTTATCGGTGTGACCATTCATCATCGGTGCGACCTTTCATCATCGGTGTGACCGTTCATCATCGGTGTGACCGTTCATCATCGGTGCGACCGTTCATCATCGGTGCGCCAGGAAAATGACTATCGGTGAGTCAAGACATATAATTCTTACAAAGTGTCTGTTCAATCCAGAATAATTCCAGGTCAACCATAACTATACATTTATCATATATAAACAATTGTATATATGATTTAAACACATTTAGAACAAGTTAAACAAGAGACTAAAAGAAAATAAATAAAACTAAGATATGTGATTGTTAAAATAACCATTCCATAGAGAGTTCAACAATTATAATTTTAAATCCTTTAACAATACTTAAGTAATAATAACTGATAAAAGTAATATTTATCAGTGCTAAAAAAGTGATGATAAAGATGCATTTTATTAGTGATTATTACTTAAGAGAGGATAAAACGTATCTTTATTTGCACTTTTTTGGAAGTTCTGATAAAAGTACCATGATATATTTGAAAAACCATAATAATTCATGAACCCAATGCGATACCTAAAGTTTTCCACATAATCCACCCTCTGTTGGTACTCCTCCTCAGTGAATTGAAGCTCAAATCAAGACTCAAACAAATCCAAGGATCAAATCCAAGGCTCAAACTATTCGTCGAATGAATCCATGGATTGAACATAAGTCTTTCTCTACATTCTCTCAAATTTAAGTCTTTATCTACATTCTCTTGGGGAACTTGGGGTGTAAAACATCAATGGTTCTAATTGTGGTGGAGTATTTTTTTTCAACTATGGATGTGGTGAGTTATCCAATTTATAGATTTTTCCGTGGAGATCATCTATTTTGATGCTTGAAACTTTTAGAGTGTGAAACATGTCTATTGTAAGCCTTCCAACTTCTCTCCCAGGCCATACAAGAATCTCATTCCTTATCCATTACAACTTTTGATTAATTTTGGGGATTTGTGAGCTACTCTTTTATTTATGTAAAAGTTTTGATGAATCATGCTTTATTTTTTTGTATAAATAGCGTAATTAACCATATGGTAGAATTCCTATCCCATTTTACATCGTCAATATAATTCTGTATATATCAATTTCCATGATGGTGTTTGGGTAGCCTATGAGACTACTTCCTATAATATTAAACTGACTAGTTATTTTCCTATTTGTTTAGTAGAGACTTTAGAAGGGGGTGATGTTTTATAGATCTATTAATTTTGTGATTCCATTTATATTTTTGAGTTAAGTGAGGGTATTCCACCTAGAAAATGTGACCTCATAGGAGTCATTCCATCTTGGTATAGTCTAGTGTGTACGGGATAGATATTGCAAGGGTTGTTGTGTTTTTCTCCCTTATTTATGTTATATATTGTTTTTGTGTATTATTTCTTCATTCCAACTTCATTATGGACCTCCCTAGAATCTCAATGATGGGCCAATGTGTATTAGATAACCTCCTTAGAATATCAAGGATCGGTGTGGTGATATGACATCCTAAGATTCTTGAGATGTTTTCAAATATTTGATATACCATTAATATTAATTGTAATAATTCCTTAGGTTGTTACACCACCTATTCCAAAAAAATTATTGGAGGTTACAAAATTCTATTTATTAGAAATTATTTTTAGGTATTCATCATATTAGGTCTATATGTATCTGTTACACCCCTATGAATATATGATTACCATATATGTATATGAAATAACTCTTTATTTATTAAATTTTTTATCAATACATTTATATATCTTATAGTTGATTGAATGAGAGTATATTATTCTTGTTTATCATATTTTGGTTTCTTATTACTCCCCAATTTTCTATATTATATTTTAATTTGTTAAGGGTATTTAAGAAAGACATGATGTGTGTCAAACAATATTTTTTTTGCAAGTTGTTTCTTGAGACTCACCCCATCTCTTTTATAGACAACTGTCATTCTCGCCAATTTCACCTCCAGAATAGTTATTAAATTTTGTTGCTTGATACTCATCCCCTATCTCTTTTAGGTTTCTTATACTACTTTGAGTATTAGTCATCCCATAGATGACTAACTCTTAGATTATTTCATGAAACATAATTGCTTGTCTATAAGAGATGGAGGATGTGTTTCAAACAAAAAAATGCAATGACAAATGTTCGGAAGATGAGCTGATGAGAATGATAGTTATCTATAACTTTCACCTTTGAATTAATTCATTGGATAACACCTACCATAGTGGATTAATTATTATTTTTTAAATTCAATTACCCATTTTCTTCAAATCATTCTAAAATTATTTGAAACAATCAAATGTTGGGTTTCCTTTATTATAATTATTTATAACTTTCACCTTCAATAACGAATATTTTATGTGTATTTATTTTTTATTTATAAATAATTAATATTTTATAAATCCAATAGGATTAATATTAATTGAAAATGGATGATTTCTATTCTTTTGACAAAAGAGTATGAAGATGGAGTTAAATAGTTCACCAAGTTTGAAAAAGAGTATGCATAGGACCCTTCTCAAAACCTTTGTCCATGTTTACGTTGTTGTTATTCAAGGACAATTAGTCTAAAAGAGTTGGAAGAATATTTTATTTTTCATGTAATATAATACAGCTATAAATTTTGGACTAAAGATGGGGAAAAACTGAACGTGCACACCGATTGGGATGATATTATGGTTTATGAATCATTTGATATGAATACCAGTGTAAATGGTGATGGAGATCGCATAGATGAAATAAAAATGACAAATGAATATGACCTTGTTGATTTTACAAAGTTGTTTGAGAAGTTAAATAATTATTCCAAGATACCATTGTATACTAGTTTTACTAAATACATAACATTTTTAGTTATATTGAAGTTGTATAATTTGAAAGCTGGTATTGGATGGAGTGACACCAGCTTTACAGAACTAATTGGTATCCTAAATGATATGATACCAAAAGAAAATTAATTACCATGTCAAACATATGACACTAAATGAATGATATGTTTAATGGGCATGATATCTAAAAAATACATGCCTATCTAAATGATTTCTTATTTTTTTACAAGGACCATGAATCACTGATAAAATTCCATAAGTGTGGTGCAGATCGATACAAGAGAAATGAATCAAACCCTTTGAAATATGTATGGTAACTTATTCTCATTCCATTGTTTAGAAAACTATATGGATGTGAGTAAATTGTGAGACAATTGACAAGGAATATAGATAAAAGAATTAAATATGGGAACCTAGATCATTTAGTAGATTCTCTATAGTGGAAAAAAATTGACTACGAGTATCCTACATTTGTAAATAATCCAAGAAAATTTCATCTTTCTGTATCTATATATGGAATAAAACCTTTTGGTGTAAAGAGTAGTACTCACAATACATAGCTTTTCATTTTGGTAAATTATAACTTGTCACCATGGTTATGCATGAAGCACAAATACATTATGTTGTATATACTTATCTGGACCAAAACAACCTGGTAATGATATTAATGTCTATTTTGATCCATTGATCGAAGATCTAAAATTGATGTGTGATACAGGTGTTATGATGTATAATGATCATAGAAGTGAATAATTCACAATGAGGTCCATATTGTATGGGATGATAAAGGACTTACCTGCTTATAGAAATTTATCAAGCTATAGAATTAAAGGAATGCTGGGGTGTCCCATTTTTGAAAAATGCACATAATCAATTTAGTTGAAACATTCCTCAAATAATGTGTTTTTATTACATCATAAATGTTTACCTCGACCACATAAATACGGATTCTGGATGATAGAATTCGATGGGAATATCAAAAAAGGTAAAACACCATATAAAATAACGGGTGATCAAATGCTTGATTAAGTAAATGATATTGACACTATTTTTGGTAAACCATTTTCAAGAAACCTTATGAAATTAGGTTGGAATAAGAGATAAATTTTCTTTGAATAATAGTATTGGAATTTTTTGTATGTAAGACATTTTCTTGATGTCATCAATATAGAAAAAAAATATTTTACAGTGTTATAGACATGTTACTAAATGTTCTTGGACAAAATAAATATGGAATCAAGGCTAGGTTGGACTTGATTAAAATGAGGGAAAGGGAAGAGTGAGAACAGGTGAAGGGTAAAAGGAGGAATTTTCTTCCTCCAGTATCATACACTCTATCCAGACATGAAAATTAAAATTTTCCCTTTTTCTTTATACTGTAAAAGTCACATATGGGTATTCATCAAATATCAAGAATTTAGTTTTAAAAATTTATTTGAAATTAAAATGAATAAATTTTACAAATTTCATGTTTTGATGAAAGATTTTATGCTTGTTTCTTTCTTTTGCATTCTGCCTCAAAATGTATAGCATACATTAACCAAAAACTATATATTTTTCAAATCCATATGCTGTAAATTTATATACCTGATGAAGTTTCTAGTCATGAATAAAGAATTTGGAGACATATTATGTGTATTATAGATGTTCTCCTCACCATCATTCTTTGATATAATGGTCCACCTGATGGTTCTCTTGGTTAGAGAGATTCAACTATGCAGTCTTGTCCATTATAGATGGATGTACCCCACTAAATGGTATATCAAGATTTTGAAAGGGTATGTCATGAATAAAAGTCATCCAGAAGGTTGTATTGTAGTATGATATATTTATGAAGAAGTAATTGAATTATATAATTATTACCTATCAAATATTAATAGCATCGGTTTTCCAAAATCTTGTGACAATGAACACCTTATGGATGAATGTATTTCTGGAAGAGATGTTGTTAAATTTACCTTAACAGGTTAGGGAAAGTGCACCTTTACATTTTACATAATAGTGAAGATTTGGATCCATACATTAGATCCAAGAAATAAATTATTAGAGATTTGAATCCATCAAGGGATAAAAATGGATATCAAATACACATAATCAATAGTTTATAGGATAGTTCCAAGATAAAATTTATAAGGAGTAATCTAGAAATATTAATTCAATTGATGAATGACTTCAATAGCTAGCCAGGGGACCGAATGAAAATGTTATATCTTACACTAGTTTTGTAATCAATGGATATACATTCTATACAAAAAACCATGATGACTGAAGTATGATACAAAACACTAGTGTTATGCATGTGCATGAAGAAAGACACATATATAGTTTCAAGGATCAAAATCCAATTTATGAAAAATATGTAATATTTTGGAAATATTAAATAGAAATAAAAGTCATATTATACAACATTTCAAGTGTTGATTTTCTATTGCAAATGGGTTGAAAAAATTAGTAGTGAAAGTCTATGAAATGGGCTTCTTGAAGGTGAATTTCGGTGTGGAAGGAGAAAAAGATGAGACATTAATAATGGAATCACAGGTAGTGCAAGTATTTTATGTATCAAATCCAAAAAAAACAAGAATTGGTCAATTGTTCTACTGGAGACTAAAGCAAATGTCAGGTCAGATGAAAATCCAATCAAGGATAACCCTTTCATTAAGAGATCACAATCTGTTCTTGTTGGTATCAATGTAGAAAATTTATTTCAGGTTAAATGGGACCATAAAGAGGTGATTTGGATTCTTGATAGAGGAACCAAATCCCTAAAACCATTAAAAAAGAAAGAGAGTTCAATGAAAAGGTAAAAGTGTTTTCCAATATACTATGTTTTTTCTCATAATATTATATGTTATCTTTTGCATTATCATAATCTAAATTAAACTTTTTCCAATTATGTAGACAATGTCTTCTACACATGATAATGTAACCAATCCCTCTGAAGAACAAACTATAATAAAGGAAAACCTTTGGGAAGATGTAAATATAATGTTATGATATACTTTGTCTCTTTTACTGAAAAATTATATAATGGAATGTTGATTTAATTTTCATTATTCCTTACAGAGTTAATTTATTTTAGAATTTTTTTTCCATATTTTGTGTCTTTGTAGGAAGAGGAATGAAATTGTCTCTTCTCAATCACAGAGGAAATCTTGATATTTTCACAGTAAATTCATTTTCCATAGAATTAATATATTGTTTCATTATTATGTTTAATTTATTTTTTTTAGTATTACTCATATAATAATTTTTCTCTTATATAGGTGAGTTATTTTTCTCGAGTTAGGGTGGTATGTCCATATTTCATTGCTTTCTTCACCAAAACTTACAAAAACTAATTCTCCCTTAGAACCTTTTCACCCCTTAAGTGTTGGTATTTATCACTTTCCTTTAAGTTCCCTACACTTCTCAATCACAAAGGTAATATTTATGTTTTCACAGTGAAATAATTGTCTATATATTTCATGTATCATTTCATATTTATTTTATATTTATTTCTTTTTAGTATTACTCACATAATAACAATTTTCTTATACATGTGGATTCTTTTATTTGAGTTAGGGTGGTATGTCCACCATTCATGTCTTTCTACACCAAAACATCCATAGAATTCTCCACCAAAACCTTTTCACCCATGAAGTGTTGAAATTTATCACTTTCATTCAAGTTCCCTCCACTACTCAATCAAAAAGGTAATCCTGATGTTTGTACAGTAAAATAATTGTACATAAAATTCATGTATTGTTTCATATTTATGTTTATTTATTTATTTTTATAATTAATCATATAATAATTGTTTTCTTATACAGGTGAATTATTTTTTTCGAGTTGGGGTGGTATATTCGAAGCTTCTCATGCTCACGAGAGATTGGACTTCGAGCCTGCAACAGAGATAATGACAATAAGGAACTGCGTCAAGAATCCATAAAACCATCCTCAAAATGTGAATCCCTAATACTAATTTAATTAATTTTTTCATCATTTTATATAATATTTGTAACATAATTTCCTTATCATTTTTGTCTAAAACTTATATAGTTTTTTAAACATATATTTTGGGAAGTCACATTGATTCAATGTTCTAAGCATAAAAACCATTCTCATTGAAATACAAAAGAGTACATGAATCTTGTGTGGTCATTGTGGTGACTTCTTCTCATATAATGGGCACATGAGCTTCCTTTAAAATTTTGTACTTCAACAATGAGAAAGGTTTTTCGACTAAGAATATTGATTAAATATATAGTGTTGACAGTTTTAAAAATAAATGCAATGGAAATCATTGTAACATTGGAAGTTATGATTTTTTAGACTTTCGGATTTTTATGAATTAGCCTCACCTCAAACCAACACATGGTGTGACCGGTAAAACTCAATGTGCATCTTTTTATTTAAAATTCACCTCAATTTTAGTAAAATGGACAACTGAACAACTCAAAATTGAGAAAACACATTTGGATTGTTTTGACACTTCATAAAAATGAATTATAAGTCATTTTTGATGTGTAGGAATAATCTAAATGTCAATATGATACACGATGTGCCCGGTATGACTCAAAGTGTCTATTATCAGTTTAAAATTTATATTTTAGTTCAAAACATGCCTCTCACTAAAAACCAATCAAACAAACTTAGATTTTATTAATAATTTTGTAAAATGATTCATAAGTCATTTGTGACTAGTGGGAACTAGTTTCATATCAAAAAAATACACGATGTGATCGAAATATTTCAAAGTGTGTGTTTCCAATTTAAAATGAAATTTTAGTAAAAAAATAACAGTGACATTATCAAAACCAAGAAAAAAAATTCAGATTATTTTGATACTTTATGAAAATGATCCATAAGTCATTTAAAATGTGTAGCAATTATCCGCATAACACAAATGTCATTGAATCGAGTCAAAGTTTAGTTATTTATAAATTTCTACTAAATACTGTATAAGTAGAAAGTAGGGTCGAACCCACAGGGAAGGAAATTTTGACCCCATTTCTAAATAAAATTCTAAGCACCCTATTGTTGTTAGTAGTATGGGAACTATCTATATTTATTTATATTTTTAAATTTTCTACTTTTTTATATCTCTATTCCAAGAAAATAAAATCCAATCTAAACTATGATTAACTAACAACCTAATAACACTATGACAGTAAATCAAGAACTGGAATAAACGATTCAGGAAATACACTTGATAATTTTTAACATACTGGTTTAGAAAGATAACATCTATATTGCTTTTAATTGAATTACACCTTGAAAAAAGATTGTTGAATCTTCCTTGCTAAGAGGTTCAACACTGAGAAGGTTAATTATTGGATTTCTCCACTCCATAACTAATCTTACGGCTGAAAAATTTGGAAAAATAAGCAATGGAAATTGAATTCACCATAAACATCCTATGATTGAAAAATAAATCTCTGATAAAAGTATTCATTTTCAGTTTCGCCAACTCGACTTGATTTTTTTTTAGAATTTTAAAAATGTGAGGTGTGATCAATTTAAGTATAGTCAGAATCAACCTTTCTGAATGATCCTGACTTTATAAAAGTAAAGCATTGTAAAGATGTTTAAATGATGAAACAGTATTATTTAAAACTCCTGATCTAAGTGATCTATCCTAATAACATGTTCATATTCGAAAAACACATAATTTGATTATAGGAAAAGAAAATTGAATAAAAAACAGAGGAAAGAGAACTCCCTAAATAACAATGTGCTACTTTTCTTCCCCCTGGGATCTTCAGGAAGTGGCTCTCCAAGATCTTCTCCAAATGTTGCTCTAATACAATGTGTGAGAAATGGTGAATTATGTTCTCCAGGTCATAGAATTCTCCAAAAGAATGTCCATCCCCCCCTCAAATGTTTGTTTGCTCTCCATTTTTATCCTACTATCATAAACTGCTTGTCCCCACCACCTTCCACCGACAAAGCCTTGTCCTCTTGTTGCGCACCACACACATGCACTATTTCGTACAACACACGTTGTTTTAGAATAGCCCATGTAACTAACTTCTCGATAGTTGATTGGTGTGAATTTGGACGTGCTTCTGTATCCGCTATGGACGTCTCCCCCCCCCCCATTCTCATTACCCAGAGGGGGGAAATATGGTTCATCTTCTCCAAGGGTGGTATGAGGAACCCCATCAATGGCAGGGTGTGCTTGGCTTCACTCTCCATCCACGGCAGTGGGATGGCTCCACTTGGTGGCGTGGCTTGATTTCATCTGGTGAGGGAGCATAGGTTTCCTTCGACGAGACCTCCGGGCTCGGCATCGGCCTCAACTCATTAGTGCAGCGCTCATCTTCCAGTAGTGTGAAACCCTCAGCTATGGGTTTTTAGAGGAATAGATTTCAGATCTGGTAAGTCAACAGTGGCTCAGGATCTCCTTTGCAGTGGTAGGACCTTTATACGGTGGGTTCCGAGCTTCATATCTAAGTAATTCTTCCTCAAATCAGCACACAGGATGGTCCAAATTGGTGTGGAAAGGGAAGATCTAGTTCTCAATGGTGAAGAACGAAAAGCAGTTACGGTGGGGAAGTGAGGAAATAGTGCCAAAAGAAATAGGGAAGGGAAACAGTGGTTGGCTTGCTGTGGGAGTCAAGGCAGGGAACGATTATTGATTTGTTATGGAACTATGATGGGGGTCTGGCACTATTTCTAAAACAGTAGCTGGAAATGAGAAACGGTCGCACATCAAGTTGGGTTACGGTGTCACCGTAAAGAGTGAAAATGGTGCCACCATTTGCAGATTGATAGTGCGAGAGTTCAAACATCAAATTAATTAAAAATTGATTAAAAACTTGAATAAAGTCAAAAAAATGATCAATTAAAAATAAAATTTAATAATTAATAAAAACAAATAAAAAATTTAGTAACTCATATACTGAAATAAAATTTATGAAACTGAATGAACTTAAATTAAATTATTATTAACTACAAATTATAAAACATAAATTAGAACTAAACTAAAACTTAAATTAAGAAACAAATAAATCATTAACAATTATAATAAAAGTAAAATGGTTTTTAATTCAAAAAATTATATAACGAAATTAAATTATTGAAAATAATTACTTTAGAAAATAAAATAAAAGTAGACAATTAATTATTCTGTTATTCAATAACTAATTAAATTATTTATTAGACTATGGAATAAAATAATACTAAATTAATTATGTAAAAGGATAAAATCACATATATTATTATCAAAATTGATTAATTAATAAATTTAATTCTAAAAAAAATAAAAAAAAGTGCATTTAATTAGTAAAAAGTATAAAAATAATTAGTTAAATAATTAAAAATTAATTAAAAATATGTGGAAAACTCTGTAAAAATAAGGCCACATCAAATTCCTCCACACTTAAGCATTGTTTGTCCTCAAACAATCTCATGCTTTATTATCTTTAAAAACCAGAAATTTTTTTTTATGATTCAGATCAAAATGTAACATGTCTAGCAATTTGAAACAAATGACAGAAACATGTCAATAGGCTTTTGAAAAGAAAATGCTAAAATGAATATTACACTAACAAACTCTCACTAGTAGTCCGAAGAGAAATGAATCATCAACCAATGAAAGTGTCCTTCCTCATGTGTGATACTAGTTAGAAACTCATTTCAATTCAATCCTAAGTTTTAAGCTCAAGAGTGATAAAAAGTTAAAAATATGTGGAATTAAAAACTTAACAGTAAGAACTTTGTACTTTGAACTTCTCCTAGGTTCCAAAAAATAAATAATTTTATTCGAAATCACATTACTGAAACAACCTAAATGAATCCCATATAAACTAATTGACCCCTTCATAATTTGACATTCATTATACCCCTCACCTTAATGAACTCATTTTTGACCTTAGACACTTTATTTTTATTTTTCTCAAGCCATGTATCTTGTGTTAAGCATTGTGCATGTGCAATTATTAAAAGTGTATAGAGGGCTTATAGTAAACAAAAAGGTACCAAGCATCTAGGGTCTCAGAGATCCACCATCAGATATCAAATGCCCAAACTACTCCTATTTTAAAAGATCTATATATCAACCATTTACATTGGCTCATTAAGGTGATTAATTTTAATAAATTAAAGAAAATGTGTGTCCCCAAGGATCAATTCAAACTTCAAGTTTCTAATGTTAAGTTCTCAAATTCACTTACAGGTAACTCATATCACTCTCAAAAGTATTTCCTAAACAAACATTTCATAAAACCACTAAACATTTTCACTCAGCAATCATCCACCCTCAAAAATTCCAATTTCAAAGAAGCTCTTAACTACTAATCACGCATCATCCAAAGGAAAGACCCAATTGGGTATAGTGTAAAGACTAAAAATATGAAAGAATATTGTAATATTTTAACCATTTTTAACAAAAAAATTTAATTTGCAGTGGGAATTGATGGGATTTCAATAAGCACAGTTTATCTCAACCAATAATTAACCCCCTCCCCCACATTTAAAACCCAACTTTGTCCCCAAAGTTGAATTCCAAATATGGAAAAGAAATTTTTTGACAATTATAGTTAAAAAATATTTTCAATTAAGCAGATTTATGACATGTTTTAAGGGTCTCATTGAAGTTCAAAAATATTTTTTTCCACAATAATTAAAGTTTAGTAAATTCACAAGTAAGTACATGGATTATCCTTAAATACGGTAAAAAGGATTTTTAATTCAGTTCAAGAAATATATTTTTAAACACTCTAACACATGTAGTAAAAATTTCCAACTAGGGGAAGTATGCAGAACTTTTAACAGTAGCAGCAGAAATTAAAAAAAAAGTAATAGTTACTGACTCACCGACAATACTAACAATGATGCATCAGTGAGTCAATGACTGACCGATAGCAGTAATTGTGAATTATTAGTGATTTTTTATTAAAATTAATAGGAGCCAAAAAAATAAATACGATAATTAAGACACTTCCTTGAATTAAATTTTTCCATTAATCCTTCATCTTTGGAATTCCACTCCCTTATTGACGCAAAAGCAACATCATTCCTAATTTAGAACAAGAATACCAATAATAAATCAGAAATAAGAATTTCACATAAAATAGAGCATATAATCAAATAATATAAGCATCACTTTATTCAAAGTAAAAAAAATGAAACTAAAAGATGGAAAAAAATTAACCATGGGTTTCCTCCCATGCAGCGATAAGTTTTAAAGTCTTCAGTCAGACTTTATTCAAGAATAGTTCTCAAGCACATTGAAGGAAGTCAAGCCTTTCGATTGTCCCTTAAAATAAATATTCACTATCTACCCATTAACCAGCATGATTTTATTCTCTTTGCCTACTATTTCTATAGCTCAATTATTATGTACTCTCACAATAGTAAAAGGTACAGATCACCTGGACATCTGTTTTCCAGGAAAGAATTTAAGTTTAGAGTTAAAAAGTAGGACCTTCTGTCCAGATTTTAATTCTTTGTTATTTATGATAGAATAATGAAATGTTTTAGTCCTCTCTTTATAAATACTTTAATTATCATAACACTCTCTCCTAATATCATCTAGTTCACTCAGCTCAAGTAATATTCTTTCACCAGCACTCTTAAAATAAAAATTTAGAGCCTTAATTGCCCAATAAGATTTGTGTTTCAACTCCACAGGAAAATGACAACACTTTCCAAAAAAATACCCTAAGGAGACATACCTATTGGGGCCTTGTAAGCAGTTTAATATGCCCATAAAGATTTATCAAATTTAAGATACCAGTCCTTCCTAGGATTTGATACAGTTTTCTAATGTATTTGTTTCATTTCTCTTTGAAATTTCCAATTGTCCATTGGACTGTGGATGATAAGGAGTTCTAGTTTTATAAACACATCCATATTTTTTCATCAAAGCCTTAAATTTTTAGTTCTTAAAGTGTGTTCCAATATTAGTGATAAAGGCTTTGGGAACTCAAAATCTTGAAAATATATTCTTTTTGAAAAAAATAATTATAGAGTTTGTATGATTGTTGGGTAGTGCCACTACCTCAACCCACTTTGACACATAATCTAACGTAACTAGAATGTACTCATTCCCATGATATTATGGAAATGGACGCATAAAATCTAAACTCCAAACATCAATAATTTCTACTTCTAGAATACCTTTTTCATGTAACTCTTTCTTCATACCCACATTGCTTAACCTCTGACACTTTTCACATCTAACTACAAAGATTCTAGCATCCTTAAAAAGAGTGGGCCAATAGAAACCAGATTGTAATACTTTCTGAGATGTCCTTTCACCACCATGGAGACCTCCCAAAGGTGAGATGTGAAAACTCTCTAAGATAGGCATCATTTATTCCTTAGGCACACACCTCCTAAGAATATCATCATCACATCTACTAAACAATAAAGTGTTATCCCAAAGGTTGTACTTAAGTTTAGAAATAAATTTCTTTCTTTGGTTTTGGGACGGATCTTTGGGAAAGAATCCTTCTACTAGGAAATTGGAAAAATATGCATACCATGCAGACTACCAAATAGAAAGAGAAAGTAGTTTTTCGTTAAGGAAGAATTGATCTCCCTTGAATCTTCATAATGGGTGTGAGGAAGACTAGATAGGTGATCAGCAACTAAATTTTCATCTCCCAACTTATCCTTTATTTACAAGTCAAATTATCATAAAAAAATAATCCATCTAATAAGCATGGGTTTAGTTGCTTTCTTAGACAACAAGTATTTCAAAGAAGAATGGTTAGTGAAAATGATGGATTTTGAGCCTAAAAGGTACTGTCTAAACCTCTATAGATAAAAAAATATTTAACAACTCTTTTTTAGTGGTGGTATAATATTTTGGAGCTTCATCTAGCAACCTACTAGCATAATACACCACATGTAACTTTCTATCTCTCCTCTTTCCAAGTACAGCACCTATAGCCACATCATTGGCATCACACATAAGTTGAAAAGGTAGTTTCCAATCAGGTGAATTTATGATGGGTGATGTAGTGGGTTTTTCTTTTAACAGATTAAATGATTTTAAATAGTTTTCATCAAAATTGAAAGGTGAATCCTTGACAAGAAGAGAACACAATTTCTTAGTGATTTTTGAAATGTCTTTTATGAATCTCTCGTAGAAACTGGCATGGTCTAGGAAACTTCTAATACCTTTTACATTTTTAAGAGGTGGGAGTTTTTGAATAACTTCTATCTTAGTAGTATCAACTCTCAGACTTCTCTTTGACACTTTATGACCAAGCACAATACCTTCAGTGACCATGAATTGATACTTTTACCAATTAAGAACAAGATTGGTTGCAATTCATCTTTCCAAAACTAACTCAAGATTTCATAAACATGTATCAAAGGTACTACCCACAATGGATAAATCATCCATGAATACCTTGATGATTCTTTCAATCATATCTGAAAATATAGGTACCATGCACCTTTGAAAGGCCGCTGGAGCTCCACACAACCCAAAGGGCATCTGCCTGTTAGAAAATGCCCCAAAGGGGCATGTGAAATTAGTATTCTTCTAATCTTTGGAGCTACAAGAATCTGGTTGTAACCAGAATATCTATCCAGGAAACAGAAAATTTCATTTCCAGCAAACCTCTCAATCATTTGATCAAGGAAGGTCATTGGAAAATGGTCCTTCCTTGTGGCTGCATTCAGCTTCCTATAATATATACAAACACTCCATTTTGTGGCTTCCCTAACTTGGATTTATTCATTATTTACATTTTTGAAAACAATGAAACCTCACTTCTTAGAGACAACCTGGAGAGGGCTAACCCAAGCACTATCAGAAATGGGATAGATTATTCTAGTGTCTAGAAGCTTAATGAATTTATCTCTTAAAACTTCTTTCCTATTTGGATTTAATATTATTTTACACTCTACCCTAGGCTTATGGTCCGGCTCTATAAGAATATTATGCATCGATAATGTGAGACTAATACACATTATATCAATTATGGTCTTGACTATGGTAGATTTAAACCTTTTTAGAACATTTAGTAATCTCTCCTCCTGAGTTTCATTAAGTTCAGTAAAAATTATGAAAGGAAAAGTGGAATTCTCACCCAAAAGTGAATATTTAAGATGTGCAGGAATTTTTGTTAGTTCAAGAGTGGGTGGTTCTACACTCGAAGGAAGACTCTTAAGCCTAGGATGTTCAAGGTCATCAACATAACTCTTAAAAGGATTTTGAAATGATGAAATATTTTCAATATTATGTTCATATTTAGAATTTATAGTGTTTTTATCTAAAGTGGAAATATCACTGTCTAGATTTTCTATATTAGAGTTTAACAGTTTCATTAAAGTAGAATCATCAAGTTGTCTCAAAATTTCTCCCCCAACATCTTAAAAGTGATCAGTAAAGTTTTTTTTAACATAAACACCCTCAAATTCACTCAAAAATATCTTGTGTTCATAAACAAAGGACTCTCCTATAGTAGAAACTAAACAGTTGTCCGGTTCTGTAAAATTTTCTAGATTCTCTATTTGAGCAGAATTTTCAAGTTGTGATAAAGACGCAATAGAATATTCAATTTCCAAATGAATTTGTTCATTAGAGGATTTTTTTCAGATTCTTCAATGTGTTCAAGTTGATTTTTATATGAACTTTCAGCATCAAGGAACTCTATCTTTGAGTAGTTTTTAGAATATGTTGGTCCCTTTATATTCCTAAAAACATTGAAATCTTCTTGCTGTTCTCCAATTTTGAAAATAAGCCTACCCTTTGACACATCAATAAAAACACCACCTGTGGCCAAGAAGGGATTACCCAGAATGATGGGCACCTCTTTATCACACTCTATATCTAGAACAATAAAGTCATCTAGTAAAAATATCTATCCTACCCACAACTAGAAAATCATTTATCCTCCCCACAGGATGAGTGAAAGATCTATCAGCTTACTGTAGTATGACTGTAGTCAGTTGGAGATCACACAACTTCAACTGTCGAAACAGTGAGTACGGGATCATATTGATACTGGAACCTAAATCACACAAACAATTTAGCTGATCAGAATTTCCTAGGGTACAGAGGATAACAACGCTACTTGGGTATTTCAGTTTGGGTGGGATTTTATTTTGAAGTGAAGCACTACACTCTTTATTGAGGCTTTAAGTAGAAAATTATTCAAGGGTCTTTTGTTTGAAACAATTTTCTTGAGATATATTAAGTAAGATGGAATTTGAATTAAATTCCGAATGAAAGGAATGTTCACTTGCAGTATTGTAAGATGACTAAGGAACAAAAGAAGTTCATCCTTGGTATTGATTTTAAGTTTCATAATCTCAATGAAAGGGATGGGTGGGTGGAAAATTAGAATAATAGGCATCTCCCAAATTTCTTCAGCTTCTTTTTCTTTTCCATTATTCTTAATATTTTTATAAAAATTTCTGCTTGAATTTCATGTGAAAATTTCAGATTCTCTTCATTTTCAAGCCTTCTCTATGAATTTTCAGAATGTGTATAGAGAATATTTTTGTTTCCAGACTGAATAAGTTTCTCATTTTGGGCATTTACAGTGCCTTTTTCAGCAATATTTTGAGTATTAAGCCCACTCCTGGTGACAAAAGCTATGTAATTATCTCTATGGTTGAGTTTAGTTTTTCTTGGAAGTCTACCTTTTTTCCTAGAAGAAAAATCATTAGCAACTTGGCCTAGTTGTGTTTCCATGTTTTGCATTCTCGCATTATTTTTCATTTTATCTGACTCATATTGATTTTGATGTTTGGTTAGCTGATTCATGTATCTTTACTCTTGAGAACTAATTTTTTTTTCAAGATTAAATCAAGATTAGAAGACATTTGGTTATCATTGTTTCCTTATGAATTTAAAGACTCACCCATTTGTTGATTTTGAAACTTCTATCTTGGTTAGTTTGAGAAATTAGGGGCAGTGTATTGCTTAATTTTATCTTGATCCTTCCAGGATAAGTTTGGATGGTTCTTATAGCCTTGGTTATAACTTTTTGAAAAAGGATCATATTTGGGAGGTATTCTAGGACCATAGTTGAAAAAATTTGAGTTTTCTTGTTGTTGGGATGGCATGTCAAAGTTGGGACAAAAGTTCTCATTATGCATAAACATTCCACACTAGAAACATTGTTCCCTTAAATATTGATTGGTGTTTTGATAGCCCAATTGATTAACAATTTTTTTTTATTCTAGTTTATTAAAGATTGAATTTACTTACTTATTTCAGCATGTTGAGCTTTAGTTTCATTCATTAAACTAGTGTTAACATTAGAATTTTTGTAAACTCTTTTTCTTCTTGAATTTTTATGTTATTAATTAAGGGAAATATTATTAAAGATTTGTCTCAACTCTTCATCAATATTATCATTGTAATTACCCCCAGCATATTGTTCAACTAAACTTTGTCCAGAGGTGGATATCCCTTTATAGAAGCTATCCATAAGGAGATGAGATTGGAGTTGATGATGGGGACACTGCCTAATCAGTTCCCTAAATCTATCCCATGCTTCATGAAATGATTCTCCATCCTCTTAATAAAAACTAGTTATCTTATTTCTCGGTTCACCTTTAAGTATTTAGGGATAAATTTTCATAATGAATGAATTGTAGACTTGGTCCCAGCTCTCGAAAATGTTCTCATCTAGACTCATAAACTAGTTCCTAGCATTCCCTTTAAGGAAAATGGGAAATAATATTACTCTAAGTTCATTTTATATGAGTCCTAGAAGAGGTAAATTCTGTACAGTATTGAAAAAATCCCTAATGAAGTCTAGAGAGTCCTCATTAGAAATCCCATTAAAGAAAGGAAATAGTGAAATGTGTGACTATTTTAGTTCATAGTTTCGAGCTCTAGAAGATAACCTAATGGAAGAAGGGTTTCTTAAAACATAAAAAAGTTGTAACTCCCTCATCCTAGGCCTCTCATTTTCCTCTAAGAGTTCTGGATGGTTTTGGAATTCATTATGTACAGGAACCCTATTGTTTAAGTTCTTCATTTCAGTTTTCTTTTTATTCCTAAGAGAAGTAAGGTGTTTGTAAAGTTTAGGGTTAAAAGGCTCTATTTTATCTGTTTTAGACCTAGTGTTCATGAAATATGTACTAAAAAATGAAATCTAGAACAAAATATAGTAATAGTAACTAAGTAGTATAAAATATAGTAGCAATTCAGCAGAAAATGAAGAAGAGTTTTTTTACAGTTTTTCAATTTTTCAATTTTTTTTAGATTTTTTATGTGATTTGTTTTTAGTTTTTTATAGAAAATGTATGGATCATGAATTCCCCAGAAACGGCTCAAAAAAATTGATATCAATGTCATTAAATTGAGTCAAATTTTAGCTATTTATAAATTCCTACTAATAACTGTATAAGTGGCATGTAGGGTCGAACCCACAGGGAAGGTGATTTTGACCAATTTTCTAAAGAAAACTCTAAACACTTCACTGTTATCAGCAGTGAGGGAACTATCTATATTTATTTATATTTTTAAGTTTTTAAATTTTTTTATATTTCTATTCTAAGAAAACTAAATCCAATCTAATCTATGATGAACTAATAACCTAATAACACTATGAAAATAAATAAAGAAATAGAATAAATGATTCAGGAAATAAACTCGAGAATTTTTAACCTACTGGTTTAAAAATATAACATCTATATTGATTTTAATTTAATTACACATTGAAAATTATTGTTTAATCTCCCTCTCTAAGAGGTTCAACACTCAGAAGGTTAATTCTTGGAGTCCTCCACTCTAGAACTAATCATACTACTACAAAGGTTGGAAAAATAAGTAATGGAAATTGAATTCACCGTAAACTTCCTATGCTTGACAAATAAAGCTCTAATAAAATTATTCAATTTCAATTACTCCAACAAGACTTTATTTTTTTTAGAATTTTAAAAATTTGAGGTGTAATCAATTTAAGTATAGTTTGAATCAACCTCACTGAATGATCCTAACTTTATAAAAGTAAAGCAGTGTAAATATTTTTAAATGATGAACCAGTATGATTTAAAACTCCCGAGATAAGTGATATATCATAATAATATGTTCATATTCAAAAAATACATCATTTGAATAAAATAAAAGAGAATTGAATAAGAAAAATAGGAAAGGGAACTCCCCAAAGAACAAATTGATGCTCTGCTGGTAATTGAATCTCTAAGAAGTGACTCTCCAAGATCTTCTCCAAATTATTATCTACATGAATGTGCGAGAAATGGTGAATCATGTTCTCAAAGTCACAGAATGCTCCAAAAAAATGTCCATCTCCCCCCCCCCTCAAATTTTTTTCTACTCTGCTTTTTGTATACTTATGTCATAAACTACTTGTCACCACCGCCTTCCACTGAAAAAGTCTGGTCCTCTTGTTGTGCACCATACACTTGAACTATTTCGTACAACACATGTCATTTTATAATAGACCATGTAACTAACTTATTTATGGTTTATTGGTTTCAATATAGACGTGATTCCATATCCACTATGGACTTACCCCCCCAATCTCAGTGCACAGAGGGGGGAAAGTTAGTTCTTCTTCTACAGGGGTGGTCTGGTGGACTCCATCAACGGTGTGGTCTTCTGGGCCAAACTCTCCATATGTGGCAGTAGGATGGCTCTACTTGGTGGGGTGGATTGATTTCATCTGGGGACGGAGTAGAGGTTTCTCTCTGTGGCACCTCCCGGCTGGGCATCGGCCACAGCTCACTGGTACGATGCTCAACTTCTAGCGATGTGAAACCCTCATTCATGGATTTTAATAGGAAGAGATTTGAAATATGGTAAGTGAAAAGTGGCTCGAGATCTCCTTTGCAGCAGCAGGCCCATAACGTGGCAGGTTCCGAGCTTCAGATCCAGGAGATTCTTCCTCAAATCAGTGCGCAGTGTGGTCCAAATCGGCATGGAAAGGGAAGATCTGGTTAGAAGTGGTAAAGAATGGAAAGCATTTGCGGTGTGGTAGTGAGGAAACAGTGCCAAAATAAATGGGGAAGGGAAGCAGTGGTTGTATTGTTGTGGGAGGTAAGGCAGGGAACGGTGCTTGATTTGTTGTGGCACCATAATGGGGGTCTGGCACCATTTCTAAAATGGTACCTAGAAATGAGAAACGGTCGCTCAAAAAGTTGGGTTACGGTGGCACCATAAAGAGTGAAAACAGTGCCACCGTGTGAAGATTGAAAGTGCCAAACTGCAAACATAAAATTAATTAAAAATATATTAGAAACTTGAATAAATTCAAAACAAAATGATTGATCAAAAATAAAAATTAAGAATTAATAAAAACAAATTAAAAAATAAGTAACTCGTATACTAAAATAAAATTTAAGAAACTGAAAGAACTTAAATTAATTTATTATTAACTTAAAATTATCAAACATAAACTAGAACTAAAATAAAACTTAAATTAAGAAAAAAAATACATTATTAACAATTAAAATAAATGGAAAATGAATTTTAATTCAAACAATTATATGAAAAATTAAATTATTGAAAATAATTACTTTAGAAAATAAAATAAACGTAAAGATTTAATTATTATATTATTAAATAACTAAGTAAATTATTTATTATACAAAGGAATATAATAAAACTAAATTAATTATTTAAAAGGATAAAATTACATATATTATTATTAAAATTTATTAATTAACAAATTTAATTCTAAATAAAATTAAAAAAATGCATTTATTTAGTAAAAAGTATAAAAATAATTAGTTAAATCATTAAAAATTAATTAAAAAGATGTGGAAAACTATGTAAAAATAAGGTCACATCACCGCACCTCAATTCGACGCATGATGTAACTAGTATGACTCAATGTGTATCTTTTTATTTAAAATAGATATCAATTTTTGTAAATTGGACAACTGACCATCTCAAAACTGAGAAAACACTTTTGGATCTTTAAATACTTTACAAAAAAGGAACCATAAGACATTTGTGACATGTAAGAATCCGTCGAACCTCAATCTGATACCAAATGTGCCTGGTATAACTCAAATTTTCTGTTATCAGTTTAAAATTTACATTTTAGTTCAAAAGTATCAATCACTAAAAACCAATTAAATGCACTCAGATTTTCTTGATAATTTAGGAAAACGATTTATAAGCCATTTTTGCCTATAGGAATTATTGTCACATCAAACCAATACATGATGCGATAAAAATGAGTCAAAGTCTGTGTTTCTAGTTTAAAATGACATTTTAGTAAAAAATACAAGTGACATACTCAAAATCGAGAAAACACATTCATATTGTTTTAATACTTTATTAAAATGATATATAAGTCCTTTTAGGCATGACGAAATCAGACTCACCTAAATCCAATGCACAGTGTGACTGGTATGACTTAATATGAATCTTTTTATTAAAATTGACATCAATTTTAGTAAAATGGACAACACGAATACTCAAAATGGAGAAAACAAAATCATATTTTTTTGATACTTTATTAAAAGGATCCATAATTAAATTTTGATGTGTATGAATCGGTCGCACCTTTATTTGATACACGATGTTCCCGGTATGAATCAAAGTGTCTATAATTAGTTTAAAATTGATATTTTTGTTCAAAAAGATTCAGTCATTGAAAACTAATCAAACACACTCATATTTTCTTGATAATTTATTAAAATGATTCGTATGTTATTTTGGTTTGTTTGAATTAGTTTTATATAAAAATGATATACGATGTGATCGAAATGTGTAAAAGTGTGTGTTTAGTGTTTAAAATGACATTTTAGTAAAAAAATACAAGTGACATACTCAAAACCAAGAAAATTTATTAATATTGTTTTCATAATTTGTAAAAATAATACATAAGTCATTCTAGATGTGTAGGAATCATCCTAACCTCAATACAATACACGATGTGACTTTTATGACTCAACGTGCATCTTTTTATTTAAAATTGACATCACTTTTTAAAAAAATGGAGAACTAACCTACTCAAAACTGAGAAAATGAATTTATATTTTTTTGATACTTTAAGAAAATAATCCATATGTAATTTACCTCAATATGTTTATGATGTTACAAGAAAGGATCCAAGTTTATGTTATCAGTTTAGAATCGGCATTTTAGTTCAAAAAGTGTCACTTACTGAAAACCAATCAAACACACTTGATATTTATCTTCTAATTATTTAATTAATTTTCATTGGGATAATGCTTAAATACAAAAAATAAATGGTGTGACATTGAAGAATCAACCACAAATCAATCTGATACATAGTGTTCCGGGTATGACTTAAAGTTTAGTATAAAATTAACACTTTCTATTAATTTATTTCTTTGTATTATTAAAAACATAATAATTTTTTACTTATATAGGTGAATTTTTTTCTCAAGAAGGGGAAGTTTATTAAAAAAAATAGCATGATTCAAGTTCAAGATCAAAATAAAAAATAATATTGATGTTTTTTAATTTATGTAATAATTTTTATTTATGTAATTTTATAAACCAATGTTTGAAATGTCTATAATATAGTGTTTTTTCCTGTATTTTTGTTATAAATTTCATTTCATTTAAATTCTATATTGGTACATGATTTTTCTGATATGGTGGTGTTTCTGGTGCTATGGTGTGATCCTACAAAACATTGCACCGGTGTTTCAGTGTGTTGTTACATCACACTATAGTATGCCACTATATCATCACTTTTGAAAGTGATAATAAATGGTTCCTTTATCAGTGCTTTTGAAAGCACTGATAAATGGAACTTTTATCAGTGCTTTTGAAAGCACTTCTAAATGGTCCTTTATTAACTCTTTTGAAATTGCAGATAAAGGTACCCTTTATCGATGATAAATAAAAACACTGATAAGTGACTGCATTATCAGTTCGTTTTTTAGCACTAATAAAGGACCCCTTTATCATTGCATTTTAGCGATGATAAAAGACAAGGGCCTTTAATCTTGCTTGGGTTGTCTATGCTTTTTTATCACTGATAAAGGACATTTTTAGTTCTATTAAAGGCCTATTTTGTAGTATTGTATCAAACCTAAGTTTCGGTAGATCCTTAATAATTCTTTTCCTAGTCAACTTATCTAAAGTTATAAGGTTACAATATCTTAACCTTATTTTCTATACCCAAGATTGATCTTTCATTGGAAAAATAAAAGGTAGATCATGGATCCTAAGGTATTCTAAGTTTTCTGTGTAAACATTATTATGTAAATTGGTAAAAATCATCTTTTAAACTTTGTATAGTACATTTATCAATCAAAAGTTCTCAAGATAACCCTCATCACAGAATTCATCTATGCTTGTAAGGTTGTGTTTAATTCCTACAAAAAATAAAATATTTAAAATTATATATTTTCCAAGAAGTATAATATTACCTATACTGATAATATCGCTTTGAGTATTATCTCTAAAAGTTACTTTTCCACCATTCATCTTGATTATATTATTGAATAAATCTTTGTTTTTATTCATGTTCCAAGAACATCCAATATCTATATACCAAATATTTTTTTGTACTTTCTCTATTTTCTTGAAAACAAAAGGGTTAGTTTTTCGGAACCCAAACATTCTTGGGTCTGGTAATATCATAAAATAATATTTTAGGTAACCACATTTTTCTAACATTATTATTTAAGGAAAATGTTATTTGTTTTGAAAATTAATATTTGTGAAACCAAGATATTTTACTTTATTTAAAGAAAAAAATTTCTTCCAGTGGCCACCACTTTGGAAAATAGTGCAAAAAGGTTTACATTTAGGAACAAAGTAATTGTTACTAAAAATATATTTTTTATTAATAAAACCCATTCCAATATTATCACTATAAGGTCAAATTTTCTAATAATTTTTATAAAAGTTTTCCTTACCAATGATAAACTTGGATAAAATATTTTTTAAGATATAAATCTCATACTTTAGTTTTACAACTATATTCTTATCCTCATTGGTAATAGTATTAGAATCGAGTTTTTCAAAATTATTTTGTGAAGTATTTTTCTCATAAATAAAATTTTCAAAGTTCTTTTGAAATAGCATATTTTTCAAAATTAGTTCTATTAAGATCTTTATAAATATCTGATATTTAATTTGTTAAAGAGTTTATCTTTAATATGTCTTAGAAATATTTTCTTTAGAATTATCAATTTTTTAAAAACTTTACCATTTTCATTTCATAAAAAAAATTCAAACCTAGAAACTTCATCATAACTAGGTAGAGTATTATCTTTACAATCTAAGGAAGATTATCCATCAAAATATGTAGAACTTTTCTCATTCTCACATTTAGAATAATTATCACTTAAGGATAAATCAGTAAAAGATTCATTAGTGTATACCTTTTCCATCAAACATTGATTTACTATAGGCACTTTTTTAAAAATTCCAATATTCCTCTATCTGGAACTTTCATTATTAAAATAATTTTCATAAGAATCTCCACCACTGGCACTCAATGTGTAAGAATATTTAAAACTTTTATTTACTTTTTTACTTATAATACTTATTATAATTTCTTTATAAATTTATTTCCTTTCTATATTTCTTTTTCATCTTTGGACAATCAGGTCGAATATTTCCTACCTTCTTACATTCATAACAAGTAACCTTAAAATCATTTTTTTCACTTTTATCCTTATAACTCTTTTTATATATGTATTGGATGTATCTCTTTAAAAATATTTTTTTCATCCTTCTAGCCATATTTGATTATTCATTCTCATAAGGTTGTGCTGAACTTGAATTAGATTCAATAATAACTTTCTTATTTCTTCAAGACTTCACTACTTTCTATACTAATTGTGCTTTAGTAGGTACAGTAAATGTTGTAACAAAATAAACTCCACCATTTTTCTTTTTATCTTTTTTCGTATCTCTATTTAATATTACCTCAAATTGTATGAGATTTCCAATAAGATAATCTAAAGTAATATTAGTTATCTTCCCCCTATTATCAATAATAGTTCTTTTGGATTCCCACTAATTGGTCATTATGTCTATAATCATTTCAACCAAAAATGTTATCATAAATATATTTCTCTCCAAGAGACTATAAAATATTTATAATATTCATAAACCTTTGGTGAATCTTGGAAAATATCTCAACAAACATAAAATCAAAGGCTTGATATTCAGCACGAATCATAACACTTCTTATTTTAATAACATTGGAAGTACAAAAATGTGTGACTTATAACTTTTTCCAGATATTGTTAGTGTCTTCAAAAGATAAAATTTGATTGTATATACTTCAAGTCGTGGAACATAAAATTGTATTCCTTACTCTATAATTGAGTTGATATTCCAACTTATCTTGATTTTTAAAGGTTGTAAAATCCTTATCAAGAATATTTTAATTACTAGTAAACATGAAAAAATTACCAACTCCAATATTGATCACAAAAGTTTTCATTAGATCTCTCCAATATTCATAATCATCACTATAAAAGATAGGTGGTCTTCTTGGATTCATATTTTTAATTTTTCAAATATTTAACCCTTCCATCTTAAGAAAACAATAGAAACTCTTTTCTATAATATCATGTTAGTGTAACAAAGTTTATAAACAAGTAATTTATAAAAATACTTAATGAAATTGAAATAAGTAAAATAAAGTAAAAAAATAGAAAGTATATAAAAAGTAGAAACCTACTCTAATACCAATTTTTGGATCAAAATAGTAACTAAGATGGTTACTATTAAAAGAGGGGTGAATTGTAGTTTAAAAAATTAAACTAAAAAAATACACTATACCACTTTAAGAAAAAATATTGGACTCACTAATCATCCAATGATCAGAGTGTGAGAATCAAAATCATATATTGTCTACTTATATCAGAGTATGTTATAAACATTATCACAGATAAAACAACAAAACAAATGATAAGAAATATTTGTAAAATAAACTTTTATCATAATATAAAAAACAGAAAATACTTATAAAAACAATAAATATTATATCTAGTAAAAGTAATAATTACTAAAAAGATATATTAAAATAATTCACTCTTTTAAGCTTAAGAGTAAAGGTATCCAAAAACCTTGACTAAAGGTATCCACAGTTTTATACTAACTATAAATTCTATCATTCATTACTAGGATATCCCTCAATATAATGATTGTAACAGCTCTGTCTTTCTGTCCTCAGAAATCCTTGATCCGATGGATCGAAATTACCATCTCATTATCCCTAGAATACATTGATTGTAACAATAATCAGATGCATAATACAAAAGAAAATGTTTTAAAGGAAATAACCCAGAGAATGATTCCTCATAATGAAACCTTGATAAAGTATTACAAAGACTAATAATGATTATTTCGTACTAAAAAATATTTAGAATACTTGATTGGTGAAATTTATCAGCTCCCAACTCTTTGAATGGCCTATTATTTATAGGAAAAACTACAATAGTTTTATTTATAACCTTGTTGCAATGGCCTAAAATAGGTTTCTCTAGAAATATCATCTATAATTTAACGCCTTTAGTCATTTTATTTTAGCACTATTACAATTCTAAAAGTATTCCTTATAACATAAATAAACACTATATATTCCTATAATAAACTTTGGATATTTTTATAGACTTCTTTATCATTGTTAAATATGATAAACCTTATAAGGATTAGTCTGATGTATTGATACTAGTATCTTTATGATGGTCATGAATTTTGTCAGTACAACAGACAAGTCAAAAATTTAACCACTAGTTAGAATAGAGGTCGGTCTGATGAATCAGACTCATACTTAATCTGATGGATCGTTTTGAATAATGATAAGTTCATATTCATAATATATTGGAATTAATTCTATGTTAGGTAGAAAGTAATGTTTTCTAAAAAATTACTAAAATAATTGGGATATAAAAAATTAGTAAACATGGTATTAAGAAAGTTTTTGTGATTTTAAAAAATAAATAAATGGAAAAGTAAGAAGTATGACTTCTGACTGAAAACTAAGTGGGGAAAAATTCATGTGTTTAATAAGATACTTAGGATTCCTATTTGAGGTCTGAACCCAATGTAATTTCACCTTTACTAATTGCATAAACTATATGGGTTTTGATTCCTATTTTCATAGGATACATAGGACACTTCTTTGAGGTTCAATCCCAACTCCAAAACACTAACCACCCCTTGGATAGAAATAAACTCCAGAGATCCCAACTAGTTGGATTTAAACCAAAAAATCATAAAATTAATAATATTATTATAAGAAACCTCAATAGGTTTACATAAAATACATGGTCTTGATCAGATTATTGAAATAGAGGTAACCAATACCGAATTGGGATTTGGGAAGGATTCATGAATACGTCTTAAATCTATAATAGAGTCCCGAAGTAGGAAATAATTTCCCCAAAAAGGATGTGATTAAATTTTCCTCCCATACTATCAAAAAATTATTTTTCTAATATGTCACTGGAAAAGTCCTAGTGACTGTCTGCCTTTGGAAAGCAAGTCATCATTAACTCCAAAATGAGTAGATACATGAAATCCATCAGAGTTTCCATTTGGAAAAAATGATAAAACCAATTTGAATCCTTTAATAGTTTCAAACCTATCACATGTGAAAAAGTACCATGCTTACATCCATTAAACATGAAGATGATCAATCGACCATGCACTATTATATATAATGTTGCAGTGATGAGTGTTTTGTTTGTGTTTCCATTCTAGGGACATTAAAGATTTAAAAAAAACAAATGGCATCCCCAAAAGCACCAATGGATTAAAAAATCATTTCATTGGCTGGTAATACCCACAGGGAATCTCAATCTAATGCACAAAACTATCATACATGCCAAACAAATGCAACAACAGTAATGACGACTATGGACACATGCCCTTAACATACACTATCATCAACACAGATCCTCCAATGTAAGGTAGTGAATTACCTAGTGTGGTGGTATCATTGAAATGGATCTATCGCAAAATTGGAAACATCCCATGAATGTCTCCAAAGGATTAATCCCCTTATTCCATATTATCAACAATGGGATGAAAAGAATCAAGTGGCGCATGTCTCCATAACCAATAGTTTTGGTATCCTATCCCTGGAGTGTATCAATCCATCCCTTACCTGTGTTAGGAATGTTGAGTATAATATCAAATGCAATATAGAGACCACCCTAGAGCTTCCAGGAGAGCCCCTATCCATTATGTTCATCATCACCAATGTGAAAGAACAATTCTATAAGAAACTATAAAGGAAGTTATTCCTTCCCTATCTATCTAGATTTAGGTATCCAGAAGGAGAGCTTGCTAGAGGTAGAGAGCCACTGAAACCATAGAGCAGCTCCATGTCCTTATTACATCCAAGACCTCAAAGACCCATCGGCACATCCTAATAGTGTCTTGGGTCCAATTCTAGTTTATTTCTATCCAGAAGATTCAAATATATAAATAGATGGCCTTGGTGAGTGAGAAATCACAAGGAAAACACCATGCCACAAGATTGGGGGAATTTAAATAATTTTTTACCTTACAATCACCTCCAGTTTCATCAAGTGAGTAGGAATTAAATATGATTCCAAATTATCCTCTGAGGGAATCCATACTTCGTGATGCATGTTTTACAATAGTAAATTTCATCACTAATGGACTAACTAATGATTAAAACCATGAGAATGTTGAAAAGGAAATCGGTTTGGAAATTTTTATTACCCACCCATCACCTAACCATGGTGAAGCTATCTCAACATAAGATAATATTGATCATCTTTAAGATTTAATAGTATACATTTATAATGTTAATGTTGATTTTATTAGGGGAAGAAAATCCTCTGAGTACAGTCATCTAATTGAAGATGTTACACCTCCTTTAATTGAACCTATTTAACATGGGAAGGCTTATAAACCCATTATGGAAGAATAAAATCACCCAATTGAAAATATATTACATCAATCTACCCATTATACTAATATTTTTATTGATTTCAAAGTATTCCCAACACTAGGAAGACATCATCTACCAGTTCAATAAAATATTCTAAGGTTAAAACATACCTTGGTATTCCAGAAAGTATTGGACTCCTTTAATGCCTATACTAATTCAATCAAAGGTTGACGTGTATTAGTAAAACCATAGAGAAATCCATATCTTGGGTGGGTGGATTGAACTCCTCCCACTCCCAAATTTGGGAACCCAAAATTCTCTACATTTGATGTAATGGGTGATCCATAATAGCATCTCACCCATTTCTCTTCCTAGTGTGGTTCAACGTTGGAAACCCCTTAACAAAAAGAGGATACCAATCTTCGATGCTCTGTATAAACCTTGGGAGACCATAGTTTTTCATGGTATAATTACCTTATAACTAGGTATATCTCAAGATGGAAATATCCCCATTGGAAATTTCTCTCCCAATTCATCTATATACTAAGGAAAATGAAAATAATTTACCATTCAAAATTCGAGAAATTGTAAAATGAGAGACTCATCGATTTTATTGCAAGATGGAAGGGCCTGACATATTCCATGAAAATTAAAAAAAAACCTTAGGAAAGGGTACTAGATATCTATGTGATAAACCTTCAGGTTGATTTTTCAATTATGCTTATTACTTTGATGTACCATGGTGGGTTTTGAGTGTTTGTGACCATAACATGGTATATAGATGATTATACCCATAGAACCAAGGAAATATATTATCAAGAAACACCATCATAGATATGAAATCCAAGGAATGATGAATAATCTTCTGTTACCATTAAGATAAAAGGAATGAGGAGATACGGCCTTGAAAGTAAGAATTATAAAATTCATTCCATCTATAAGGATTAGATTCTCAAAAACTTTATCTTTGTTTTGTAAAACAACATGATCATGCTTCTATAAATCAAAATATAGATGAAGGAGGGTATTATGACCATCTAAACTACTACCATTACCATCATATATTTAGTCATTGGATCTAGGAATGATTCGTTTTCAATGATCTACAAAAAAAATATGATCTATGACGGTTAAATTCCATTGGAAAAATCCAAGGAACATGTGGCATAAGTTTTATCAATCCTCTAAAATAATGAAGATGAATGTTCATGGGAACCATCCCACCAAATGAGAAAATTTTAATTGTCCCACAAAATGAGTTAATGGGAACCATCCCATGAAATGAGTGAACAAGTGTTTTCCCTAAAAATGGGACATCCAAATGAAGTGGATCATCATTTCAACTACATCTCCATAAACATGGTATCAACCAGGTCTAAATACTTTCCACTTGGTTCTGATGAGAATAATCTTAATGAGTTTTATGCATTACTGCAATCCTCTAAGCCCTAACATGTTTTCTCATCTTATACTCCAACAATTGGTGAAGAAGGGCTCAGTGATAACCCATCGACTTCTACACAAGGCAATACCAACCCTATTCAAGCATCAGAGTGTTAGTTTGATAGAGCATATTCCCAATTTCATAATCATATCTAGTCTCAAGGATCCACATTGATACTCGCATCATCATCCACTCATCCAACCACTAAAAAAGTAAAGGGTGTTGACAACACTTCTACATTTCAGGCCCTTGAGGATGATAGGGTCATATTTTTTTATGAATAGATCGATTAGTTCAAGCATTAAAATGGGGATCTCTATGAATTAATTGTGAATATTCTTCATGGATGTTATCCCAATGTAATACTGACATCCTCTTGCTTAGTCCCTTATTGCATTAAAGTACCACATCCCATATCCTCCAATGGACAAAAGGCCTTCATTTTTATATTGATTTTTGATAATCTACATTTTAAGGGGTAAGGTTGAACCCTTACAAGTCCCATAGGAATAAGTATTACATGGAATGTAGGCCTTAGAGGAATTCATTGCTCATAGGCTTCAAACATTACATACAACCCAGACTAACTAGTTGAAACTTCTCCTCCCCAGCATCTTCATCGTGAAATCAGCTCTCCACCTTCGCATGATTATTTGGCTAGGCTTTCTCATGCATGCACAAGCTTTTCCTGATGGCAGGTGCCATACCCTCTCATTCTTTCAATCTATTTAGCTTCTTCTATGGTGAAAGCTCATTTCCCATCCTCCTTCTGGAGCTTGTTCTTTATAGGTTTTCTAGTTTTCATCTGCACTTGAGGTGGCCCGAAGGCCTTAAGGTGGCCCAAAGTCCTTACTTACCCAAAGGCCTGGGTGGCCCGAAGGCCTTAAAAGACTCGGGGGCCAAATCGGTGGCCCAAAATTCCAAACAGGGGAATAGTCCCAGCTGATACAGTGCCAAATAGTACCTACTACATTTCCCACTACAGTACTGTTACATTACTATTACAGTACTACTACAGTACCCCCATGGAAATTATGCCTCTACCTGGATTTGATCCCGGGTCACCCGGATTCCCTTAAGAAGTCCCCACCAACAGAGCTAAGGCTCATGTGCTTACCTCATCCCATAGTATTAGGGGTATTTTAAAAAAATCACCCCTAACCTGGTGAATCTTGGAACACATTTCACCTCACCCCATCCCATAAGTCTAGGGAAATTGTCGTATTTTAATGTCCCCATCCCACTAGGTTGGGGGGATTTATATATTTTTCACCTTGTTATCAGGTGAATTATGGACATTGATTGACCTAAGTTGTTACCACAAAGATTCCAAGAGATTCAGAGTTTCCCAATATTTTGGAGGCATTATTAACATCTAGACCCTCCAATACATTATCTTCTACCACCAATTTGATCAAGATCATAGAAATCTATCCCAGATCCCAAATTCAACCACATGACCATATCAATAGGGGCTTATTAAATGGAATGGGGATTTAGAGTTTTCATATATCACTTGACAATAGACAAAAGAAAGTAAATTCCTTATAACCTAAGGAAGTCCTTAAGTATTCTTCTTATTCCATGGAAAAGGATTAGATCAATCTCCCATGGATTAAGTGACCAGAAGAAAAATATTTTAGAGAATATCCAAAATACTACCTCTACCATCTATTGTTAGGAAATATAAAAGAGAGGTGATTTTTCTTCAAGGATTGGATTCAGATCTAGATTTATGAGGGGTTACTGGGGACAATGACACCCAAGTTTCTACTATAGCCACATAGATATCCTGAGCAGAACATGAAAAGTGTATCAAATCTTCATATTCATCTATACCTCAATGATAGAAAGAAAAAGGAATATTCCTTTAAGCATGATTATATTACCACATAACTCATATACTCATTAGATCATAACCTTATTAAGCTTCTAAGTATCTAAAGACCTTCAAAGGTAATCATGAAATATTATCCTAATTATTGTCCCTACCATTGAATTTTTTGACATATAATTGAAGAAAGATTCTTCTTTAAATATTGGATTCAAAATATTGTAGATTAAGGCCTAATAAAATTATAGAATCATGATACTCATACTACAAGCATGTGATTTATTCTCACACTACTATAATATCACCATTCCTGATGATTTATGACAATGTTCCTAGTTGTATGATGCTAAAAATTAAGACACCAAGGTCCTAGTTGTATGACCTTAAAATGCATGACCAAAGGTCCTTGTCACATGAACTTAAAAAGAATTACAAAAATCATTTTCATATGATGTTAAACTAAAGGAAAACATCCTAACCATAAGATGTTAAATTTCTTGTTCCACGTCCCTATCACATGAAACTATGTGACTCTTTGGCCATCACCTGAGGGGACCAACCTCAAATGTAATTATAATGACCCATACTTTACATACATTGTTATTACTTCAAAATTGAAGCATACTTATTACAACATATAAAAAAACCATGAAAGGACCATATAGGTATAGTGTCTTTAGAAACTGGGAACATAAACAACTGCTTCATAAAGCATCTACATTGTCTCCTATTTATTTCATCATATCTATAGTCCCTTTTGACATATCTTACTTAATAACCTTCTTCCTGACCTGGGGAAAGAAAACATACAAAAGGGTGAGCTCAAATGCTCAGTAAGGGTAAACAAAAGAAATATCAAACATATCATATTTATAAGAACATACCAATTTGAAAATCTTATCCTACAAAAGAGATCATAACATGGGATAAATCATAGAAGTGAAATGTAATCCCAATAATCATAACTTAAAACATGAATCTTTGTGGAATACACACATAATCATAGATAATCATTTCTTATTAGTCAAGACTCATTTCCCAGACTATCTTAGTGTACAAAGTCCATTTCTGAACCGAGTTCACTCCTCGTTTCAGTCCTGTTTCACTGAACCGGTTTAACCTGTCGTTCCAGCCATGTCTATCTCATGAGATATAAAATCTTTACCCAATTAATTGGAGGGAGATATAGGTCCCACACATCTCATAATGATACCATTCATATGTGTGCCACAAAATCATAAATCATACATCATTGCATAACCCATGTAATAAAAATGGGATTCTTAAACAACATGACATCATAAAACAATTCATATAAGATAAAGGAATTCATAAAAATAATTCCATCACAACATAATCAAATCAATGTAACAATAGGGATAGAAACATAACCCTATATTATCTTAGATGGAAAATAATTTTGATAAAACACTTGAACTCCATTCTTGAGGAAAATATCCTTTCTACTTCAAAAACATTTTACTTTATTAACATGTCATACAATTTTAAACAAAAAGAATTTGATTAAAAATAAACTTGAAAACTTGTAAAGGAAGCTTTTTGGAAATAATGTTTTAAAAATCCATTCATGCCGTATAAGTTAAAAAAACATTCTTCTCGTACTTTTGTCGGAAGAGTCAAAAAGTACCTCGTACGAAAAACGACAAAAGATTCCTTTCATATCTTTTACTAAAAACTCACCGAAGGGTAAAATTGGATTTAAAAAATTGTAGATGGATGGAAATAACATTAAATATTGAGGAAACATGGATGTGGATGATAAAATACACCCCAGTAAATTTCAAAGTATAAACAATCTCGGATAAAAATGAGATTGTGATATTTCCCTTACCTTAGGTCTGATTTGCTTCGTAAGTGTCTGAACCTCCTGTATAATGATTTAAATAATGTTATTGACTTATTCAAGAATCATACTTATTTTTATGATATCATATATGGTCATATTCTTAGCTTCTTATTAGTAATATTTCATTACTACTTGTTATTCGGGTGTTTATTACTTTTTGTTCTTATGCGCGTTTTGTCGAATAAATTCTTATTTTTCTTTTTAGTTTATAGATACCTCATTTACAGAATAGTATTAGTGTAATATATATCATATTCATTCACACAATTCATTTATATAATCATTATGCAATGAAGATCATGTATAACGAATCGCATCACATCGTGGAGACGGTATTCCATACGTACGCACGAGCGATGATATCGTTACAATGATCGTGGAATTGTATTGGAGTGTATGTATAATATTTCAGAATCAATATCACTTTACAATAATCATATATAGTCATTATTTACACCATTATACCCATCCAATAAAAGTGGTGGTGGAAAATAGATTACACCACGGCGTGGAGACGGTATTCCGTACGTACGCACGCGTGGTGATTTTGTTTTCCGTAGGATGGATAGATGGTGAAATAGGGTTGTTTCACACTTAATAACATATAATTATATTATTGATACTGATTTTATTACTTCATATTGAAACAACTAAAGAAGAAGAAGTGGAAGAAGAAATAAAGATGAAAGAATCGGTAACGGGCATTACCTCTTCTTTGAAGCGCCTCTTTGAGACCTCCTCTTAGGGAACTAAAATTGGTCTTTGAAGAAGACCATGACCTCTAGGATGTTTCTAGGGAAGTGTAGAGGAGATATTGGCAGGGTTTGGACGAGCTTGAAGGCTCAAAGTGGTGTGAGGAAGAGAGGGAGGTGGTGCCCTTTTATAAGGGAGGAGAGGGGCACCTTTGGAATAACTAAAAATATTATTTTATTATAAAGTCAAATTCGGTTTTTAATAGCTCCAAATTGATATATTTCAAAGATAAGGTGGGTATAGGTATAAATAATCTCATCCAATATAATTTAGACAAGTTTAGTTTCATATTTTAACCTATCATTTAGATTTAACATTAAGTTAAATAATTTTACTTTTACCGTGTCTTCTTGTGTTCTTACACTATAAGGTTAATAAACTTACTATAACAAGACAAACGAACCCAAAGTTGTTTATTATCAATATATATAACCTTATATAAGTAATTTGGCCGAACCTTAGATTTTTAGGAATAAAATAACAATTAATAATATAATATTTCTTTTAAGAACTATTTTATGTCAATTTTGACACTATTTAGTAATTGATTTTTGTGAAAATCATAACAGAATTATTAGTTCGAAAAAAGTTAATTAAATCAATAATAACATGTCATGGTAATCTATAAAATTAGTGTAATTCATAAAAAGTCTCAAATTACATTTATTTGGGTATTTATAACATCAATTATGTCAATATTTCATTAATAAGATAATTACTGCATCATCATTGTGTCATAAATATATTAAATTATTTAATGTCTAAAAATTAAAAATAAAATACCATTATGTAGGAAATGTTTTTATCTTTCTAATGAATATTTATAGTCGAATTTATATTATGTATAACCCCATATTAAAAATGATTTACTTATTAAACTTTGATTTTATCTATTTTAACCCTTCTTTAAATAAATTAATAATAAATGTCCTAATCTAATCCAAGTGAGCCTAAATGGTCATATTTTATTCATAAGGTTTTTTTTGGTCGAATTATACTTATCCAATAGAATTAGGACATGTTTTAGGGTAATAATAATATCATTCTTACCCTTAACTACCCTATTTACTTTTAACCGTGGTAAAAAAAGTAAAAAGTTATTATTCACCAAAAAAATATTTTCATCTCATTGAACCACATTTTACTTACTGATATCAACCGTGTCTCTCGGATTTTTTAAATTCCACTCACAGAAGCGGTAAAATTAAGATTTATGAAAAATTCAGTTTTTTTAACTACCACTTAGTGGTTTCACTATTCATCAAAAATTGAAAGTTTTCAGAAAAATATCAAAAATTAGGCCTAAGCTATACTTGATATTATGAATTCAAAAATTATGCTTATTTTACTAAATTAAAAACATATCAGTTACATTAACTAATTTAAAAATTAATTCTCGTCGTTAAGACAAATAGCGTGTTTTTAAGAGATAATAACTATCAAAAGATTGACACTTGTTTATGTCTGGTTTAAATGTGAAATTACATTCAATGAACAACATTGTATTAAATTGTAAAAATATATCCTAAATATACTTTAAAACCACTCAAATTAATAATTTATCACTATTAATTATTTCAATTAAAAAGTTGTTTTTAATTAAAATTTAATAATTTTAACTATTCATGAGAATATGAAAGTTATCCGAAAAGTACCAAAATTTCACCCTAAGCTAATTTCGATATTCCGAATCCAAAAATGTAGTCCATTTTAAAAAATAAAATTTACAAAATTTCAAAAAGTGGTTATTACTATTCATAACTGCTTGTTTTAATAATATTTTAATCGCATATCGTTGTTTAGTGAAACTCAGTATTGCGTACGACGCAAGCTATCGAGGAAGGCCGAGGTTGCGTGTAAAGCAAGCCAAGCTAGTATTGTGTGTAGTGAAATATTCCTTTGATGATTTATATAACATAAAAACAAAATATTTCTCATAAAAGACTCGGGTGTTACAGTCATTCTCCAACCACTACAATTTTTAGTATTACTTATAACATTATTCCATATTTCATGGGATATTTAGTGATTCCAAGACACTCTACCACAGTAAAATCCAAAAGTCCTTCCCCATGGTTGAGACTAAACTCATTAGCATTAATATCCCGAGGACTCTATTCATATCAGGTCCATTATTACAAGCATTTAAAGTCATCTCACCCCCACCATTGGTCAAATATATGAGACCATAAACTATAGAAACCATTCATCCTCATAATATGATGCCAAAATGTATGTCAAATTTCCTTACCATAAGTTGTAAAACTACAATTTTATCTATTTTTCCTCATCCCATGATGTCAAATTTCACAGTATTTGGTTCATCTCGCATGATCATAAATTTCCTGAAGAGATCCCTTAAAAAAATGAACTTAATCAATAACCAAGATGTACCCATTACATATTGGGTTTTAGATTTATCTATTGTGAGGTTTAAATGAACCTTCTTTTTAATCAGGTTTCATTCATACTACCTAAATAGAATATTTATCAAGTGGTTCTATATCCATGTAATTATCCAAAACCTTTTTAGCACCCATTCATCCACCCAAACTACTTCTTAACTTTGGACGTCTGAAATCAAAAATTTCATCCAGTCATTTAATCCTCTTGGTTTATTCTTTCATAGAAATTTTAGTAATATGGATTTATTTATCCAAAGGGACCCCTCTAGGAAATGATAGTGAATATCATAGTTTCTCACTGAGCTTGTGAAATAACCTCCAGGTTAAATTTTTGTCCTAGAGGAAAGGTTCCCCAAAACCCCATGAATTATCCTTCAATTGAGCATGAAACTAGTTTTATGCCACTACTAATGGTCATTCTACTCTTGTTAGTCTCTAGTTTCTAATTCATATATATAAAGACATCATTTAAATTATCCATTTTCATATGTTCAAAGGGATGAAGAATTTTTCTATGTTTTATTCCACCATACTCAGTAGCTTCTATTAAAGAGCCACCAATTGTCCCACTCTTCATGACCTTAAACTACATAGCATGGTCCAATCTATGAGACCAACCTTCATTACATACAAGTTATATCTAAATAAGATCCCCTAACATATGTTAATTTATCCATATTCATATGAAAGAATGATAATGTCCCCTATATACAAAAAACAAAAAAATAAAAGGTATTTCTAAAGTTTCTCTGCATAATCTTTACATCGATTCACCTTGTCCCGGTTACACAATATCAAACTGTGCAACCATTCACCCTCACCAAATGACATTAAACTGAATGTTCGTCATCCTCACTGTATGATATTAAACATCATATTCATCATCACCACCATATGATGTTAAACTACATGTTTTTTCATCCACAGTATATGGTGTAAAACTGTGTGTTCATCATCCTTACTATATGATATTAAATTGTGCTTTCATCATCCTTATAGTATGATGTTAAATTGCACGTTTATCATCCTTTCTATATAACTTTAAAATGTGTGTTCAACATCCTCAACATATGAAATTGAACTAAATGTTCTTCATCCTCACCATATGATGTTAAATTTCATGTTCATCATCCTTACCATATCACGTTAAACTACAAGTTCATCATCTTCACCGTATAATTTTAAACTATATGTCCATAATCCTCACGGTATAATGTTAACATGATTGTTCATCATCCTCACCATATTTCATTAAACTACATGTTAATCATCCTCACTGTATTGTGTTAAACTACATGTTCATCATCCTCATTGTATGACCTTAAACTATGTGTTCAACATCCTCACCATATGATATTAAACTGCATGTTCATCGTCCTCACTGTATGATGTTAAAATGATTGTTCATCATCCTCACTATATTATGTTAAACAACATGTTCATCATCCTCACCATATGAAATTAAATTTCATGTCCAACATCCTCATTGTATGATGATAAACTGTGTGTTCATCATCCTCACTGTATAATGTTAAACTATGTGTTCATCATCCTCATTGTATAATGTTAAATTTCATGTTCATCATCCTAACCATATGACATTAAAATTCATGTTCATAATCCTCACCATATGACATTAAACTGTGTGTTTATCATCCTCACCATATGATGTTAAACTATGCATTCATCATCCTCACCATATAACGTTAAAATGAATGTTCATAATCCTAACTGTACAACATTAAACTATATATTCCTCATCCTTCAATGTATGATGATAAAATGTGTGTCCAACATCCTCATCATAAAATTTCAAACGTCATGGTAAACTTCCTTATCATATGATGTGAAATTTTGTGTTGTGGTGGACCTTGCATAAGAGGAACTCCACTCTGGGTCTCAGTCTCCTACAACAACACTTTTTAAAACTATGTGTGACTTAATTCCTATTAACAAGATAGAGAGTGATTTCCAAACCACCTATATTAGTCCAAATCATGAACTTATTCCTCATTGATGAGGTTTCTTATGTTGGCATTGGATCCACCTAGGTCCCTCTATTCATATCGGGTTTGTTTCTCTATGTCCAGCAATACCATATCTTTGTGGCCCAAGTTGTATGACCTTATCAAAAACCCACGGTCATAGATGCATTACACTTAATTATAGAACCCCTAATAGTACTAGATGGAAAACCTTAAAGTAAAAACCACTGGTAAAATCTATGTGGCCTTAAACTATAACAATTATGCATCCCTATGCCATGACCTTAAACTATGTGGATAACATCTAGCTCACATGATCTTAAACTATATGAAATTATTCCTATCTGCAAGAGATCAAATTGTAGATAAATTAGTTCATTCCTTGTGACCCATTACCAACATGATAGCAAGATCCATGAAAAGGTACCTAGTATATGATCCCTATATTTAAAATCAATAGTAGGTTTGAATAATCTATTTATAAAGAAATAAGAGTCTTATATCTTGGGTAATATATATAGAGCTTCACTTTGTTCCAATACTATTCCAGGTTGAAATATAACAATCCATCTCCCATGTGTAAGATATTGATCTATATTGGGGTTCCATTTATTTATTTGAGGATTCAATGGTTATGGTTGTACAAGTGGATCATGATGTTATGGTCTACTTATGCTTCACCCATAATTTCCCCCATATCCTTTCATATGAGTTAAATCATTGTCAGTAATATTTTAATAGAACTACATGTGGCATGATTCTAATACTGTGGGATATGTAGTGATGCCCAAATCTTCTATTTTAGGCCCATCTCAAAAATTTCAACACTTTCAAATATGTCCCTCCATGAGATCCAAATCCTTTTAGAGATTTATTCTTTCATTAAAATGAAATGTCCCCACATTATACCTATAATGTACTCTCATGTGGTTAAAATGATTTTCTAAGATTTCTCTTATTTCTCATGTCGATCATGACTTGTGTTAGCTTAATTATTCTAGATAGTTGCTCTGACAATTGTGATTAAGATGCGTGTTTTATTAAAAATATAAAAAACATAGTCTTGGTTTCATGATTTTAAATTTCTTAGTGAAATTATATGTAATTATATTATAAACTATATATTACCCATGTTAATACCATGTCACATTAAACTAAATAGTCTCTATCCCTTCCACATGACATTAAAATATGAGGTAAAATTCTATCATGTATGACTATAAACTGCTCAGGGTGGGCCATTTCCTCTAACCCCTTTCTTCCCTACATGATATCTTGATATGTGTATAATTCATTGGAACAAAAACCATTTGTGCCTCAGAGTATTATTAACCCACCTCCAATATATGATCCAGATCTATTCAATATATTTTGATGCATTTTCTTTCTTTTATAGCCCCATACTCAAAATAAAATTCCAATTTCCCTACATATGATTCAAATCTGTTTGGGAGACCATTCATTTCAAGAACAACATGTGGATTGATTATTATTATATTGATATATATAGTGATTCAAGGATTTCCTATTTCAATCCCAGCTATAAAATTCTGGTCGAAGTTGTGTGATATTAAGAACCAGAAACATTTGGTCTAATTTGTGTGACCATAAACATCAACAACAATTAGTCGAAGCTGTATGACCTTAAATTTTATATCTTGATGGTCCTATTTACAAGACCTTAAACTAAATATCAAAATAATCTAAGGTTTTATCCCTTTTCCATGAGATTGTGTTCAATATATGGTTATATAACCTTTAGTCCCTTCTTGAATATTCTTATTCTATGTGAATCCACTTCATATATCTAATGACCGAATCAAAAAATTCCTTGATTTTTCCTCTTAGAATCCCTCAACCATGAGTTGATTAATCCTCTTAGTTTACCCTTTCATGAAAATTTTGGTTATAGGGGTTGATTGATCCAAAGGGACCCTGCTAGGAAATGATGGTGAATTTCACAGTTTTCTCTTGATCCTATGAAGTAACCCATAGTGTAAATTTTGGTCTTGGAGGAAAAACCACTTGAACCCCATGCATCATTAATTAACTGATTGTGACATTGTTTTCCCACCATTATTAAGGGTTATTCTAGTCCTAGTACTGTCCATTTCTAACTATTTCAAATATCCAATGCTTATGATTTACACACTTCAAAACCCAACTATTTGAGAAGATTCAAGTTCCCTCAATGTTACGCATTTGTGAATCTTTCCCAATTTCAAAGAAATATTTTGAAATTATATTCTTATGCCCATTTATATATGGTTATGTTTCTCCTTCATAGATCCCAAAGTATAAATTTGAAATTATCCTTTAGACACACAATCAGTGTGGCTCCAAGTTTCATGACCTTAAACTGAATTTGTACCTTTTCAATGAGATATTCCATATTATAATCAGGACCATCTCTTTACATTAGGGTTTATCCTTTACCATACAATCTAGACTACCTCGATTCATGGTAAATACTATTCCGACTAAAACATCCTCTGCATTGGTCCAGCTTGCAAGACCTTAAAATGCTAATGGAAGGTGGCATATTACTCACTAGGTTAAAAAATCAAAAAGAGCACCCTATGAAAAAGTAAAGTCTCTACTCTATAGGTATGAACTTTGAATACCCTAGTAAAAATATGGTCATTTGAATCAAAAGAAAAAGGAATAAAATTTATCATGTTGAAAAACCACAAAGGGTAACCTGAGTAAAATCTAAGTCCATGCCAGTGAATCCTCTCCCTCAATGAATTAGAAAAAATTATGGTTAAAATTAAAAGGTACAATACTCACAAGGACTACCATTCGACCCAAGAAAAAAAAATGTGTTTTTTTCATTGGGTCTATCAACCTATGAAAATGTTAGAGAACATGTCTATTGCACAATACCCATTTTGAGGATACCTAGTTCCCTCATGACTTTAGACTGTACAAAATATGGTCTATCCTGCATGACAGAAAACTAATTAGAGTGGTCTTCCCATTATGTCTTGAAATTTTAGTATGATATTTATATTCATGCAATATTCCCAGGGGTACAATGGTATTTACCCATGATTCTGTGGTAAAGTGATGATATCCACTAACCTACATATGAGCTAGATATACATTGGATATTTCGTCATAGAGTTATTCATAAATGAACTTATATTGAAAATATCATCCCTCAATGTATTATATTGATATACATAGGATTTATTTAGAATAACTACATGTTACTTGATTCCTACTCTCATGGGATACATAGTGACATTCATATCTACTATCCAGGATTCAGCCACAAATAAAAATTAATTACACTCTCTTTTTTCATACTTGAATATAGAGATTTCCTAATTTTAGATATATAATATTTGAGTTGATATTAATCCTCTAAGAAACTTGCATGCCACAAGTTAATATTTCTTCTTGGAAGGTCAAATTCCATGAGTAAATGCTTTTATCTTTGTTACATCAAAAAGACTTAAGTTGAGATCCACTATTTAGTAAGCATCCACTCACTTGTGAGATAGATCCAAATCCCACTAGATGATTTGGGAATGCATAAAACTTCCCTAAATTTACCTTAGAATTAGATTATTTTCATTCCAAATGAACCTAATTCCAAGGAAAAAATTTTGGCATTGAAAAAAATTCATGTTGTGCGCATTTTAACATGACCCATGATATTATCCTCACTTAGAAAATAAATGTAAAGTTTGATTAGGTTTATTCCCCATGTAAATAAAATATGTATATTGGATTTTCATGTGTCCCAAGACTGTTCACACCCCAAGGGAGTAGGTTGTGGATTTCCCAAATTATTAATAAAAATCTATTGATGAATTAAAATGAATTTTTAGGGTCTTTCAAGAACTTATTGGAATCATAAAATATACAAGGAAATATTATTCTTCACAGTATTCAATTTTATAGGTTGCAGATCCCAAAGAGACTTATGGATCAAAATTTATGGTCATTAGAAGTTCAACTTACTCAGCTTGTGTGAACAACTAGCATGAAGCACTAGCACAGACAATAAGCATAGGGCACATGCATAGAGCACCTTTATGGAGGAACTCTATAGAATATCTTTTCAGATTCTCTCTTATTCCTAGGGCCCCATATTTTCCTATAAATATACCCCTTGGGCTCCTCATTTGGAGAGGTTAGAAGATGGAGAGTCAACTCGAAGCTCTACTCGCCCAAGTCTCTTACCCAAGTCCTCAACACCATAAAGTAGCTTATTATGAATTAAAATTAGAGTAAATCAATAAAAATTAATGTTAATTGAGTTCTATAAGTTCTAGTATATAAATGACCTCTGTGAAGAACCACTTATAGTTGGTGGAGAGCACTTGCATAGAGCACCTGCATGGAGGACCCGTGTGGAGGACATGTGTGGAGGACCTGCGTGGAGATCCTATATAGAGAACCTAGATAAAGATTTTTCAAGTAGGACAAATGTATATCGCCTATGCGGAGCACCTACGTAGAGAAACTGCATAGAGTACCTTCTCATCGCACATGTGTAAAGCACCTGCATAGAGGACCTATGTGAAGCACCTATATGGAGAACCTATGTAGAGGACCTATGATATCCCTATAACACATACTAATCACCTTTTCTATCCTTACAACTTAGGTTAATCACCTACTCTATCCCTCTAACTTGGGATAATAACCTTTGTTAGTCCTCACTTGGGTTAAGCACCTACGCTATCCCTCACTTGGGATAAGTAAAAATTCACCCATTCCTCATACTTGGGCATCAAATCATGCCATATAAACTTAGATTGTAGATAATCCTCTAAGTATAGGCATCAAAACATGTGTAATACCTAATCATAAAAATATCCCTTCCCCATTATGTCATCAAAATAAGGGTGGGGGAATTTAATCAAAAACAGGGGCATCCTCCTGGGTGTAAAACCCGACCAAAAATTTAAACATCTAGAAGTTGAGCTACTTATCACGGTTCAAAAAATATGGGAATCCCTCTAGGTGTAATACAAAACTAAAATTTAAAATATCTAGGAGTTTGGATGCTTATCATGGTCCCAAAAACATGAGAATCTTCCTAGGTTTAAGCCCCAACCCAACCATCAAATCTCTATGAGTCTAGATACTCTTAATTATTCCAAAAACATGGGAATCCTCTTAGGTATAAGTTGCATCCAAAATTTCAAATATTCATGAGTTGAGATACTTATAATGGTTCCAGAAACATAGACATCCTCTTAGGTGTAAGCCCCATCTAAACATTAAAATCTCCATGAGTCGAGATACTCCTCATGCTTCTAGAAACATGGAAATCCTCCTAGGTTTAAGCCCCAAAAAACCTTTAAATATCCATGCGTCGAGATACTCTTCATGATTTTAGAAACATGGGAATACTTCTAGGTGTAAGATCCAACCAAACCTTCAAATCACATGGTACGCTCTCATGTAATGTGACTTATCTTCTATTATCTCTTGTTTCTCAAACCGAGCATGACCCATGTTGGATTATAAATCTATGTTGACCATCCAATCAACATAATGAATGTACCTTCATCATGGGCCAACCTTATTGAGTTTTAATCCCCAAACATTCAATTGAACTATGTGGACTATGATTCCTATCTTTAGCAGGATACGTAGGATGCCTCTTTGAGGTTCATACCCAATTTCATTTCTCATTTAGACATTTCATTAAACTATGTGGGTTTTGATTCTTTTTTTATAGGATACATAGGATGCCTCTTGGAGGTTCAACCCCAACTCCAAAACATCACTTTCCCCATTGTACGGTAATAAAATATAAATATCCCAACTATCAAGCTTTAAACCAAAGCATTACAAAATTAATAAGATAATGATGGAAAACCTATAGAGTTTTTTGTTAGACACATAGTCTCAATAAGATCATTAGAAGAAGGGTAAAAATCCTACACTAGGATTTGTGAAGGATTCTGGAGTAAAAATTAAATCTATAAGAGAGTCCTGAAGTAGGAAATAATCCCCCCAAAAAGGGTGTAATGTGCCTAACCTCCCATCATCTTAACCAACAAAATTTCTAAGATGTCACTAGAAAAGTCCTAGTGATAACCTACCTTTGGAAAATAAGTTCTCATTAACTTTAAAATGAGTGTGGGCATAAAATTTTTTGGAGTTTCCATCCGAAATAGTGACCATGAGGGTTATTCCATTTATAACTGTAAAGGTTACTTCATGTGTAAGAGTGGTATGAAAATTATTCCTCAATTTACCTACATAATTATTTATTATTTCTATAGTTTTTAGGGAAATATAATGATTTCTCAAGGTAATATAAGGAGTTTATGTTTGAAGAAAAGTATTTTTTATTTCTTATGGATTAAAATTATAACATTGTGTAAAAAATTTCATGATGAGTTTTATTTTTACATTAAGATTTGTTATGAAATGTTTTATGAAATTTTTTGGGAAGATAATTTTATTTATTGGGTAAGAAAATGTTTATTTTGATCCCAAAGTTTATTTTCAAAAAAGAAAACATTTATCAGTATCTATGGATTAGTAGTTTTCATTCTTTATTTTTATGTCCCTTACTAATATTTTTGTGCTAATATAAAATTTTAAAAAAAATACAAAGGGTTTTAAGGATTATTTGGGATAAAAATGAGGCTGAGATGAAAATTTTGAAGATATGTCATGAAAATAAAACTTATTATATCTTATAAGTTTTTTTTTTGGAAAAAATGGATACTAAGTAGAAGTTTCCACTTTATGATGTAATTTTAATTTAATTAAGGGTGATTAAATAATTCTTTAAAACTCTAAATCTAATAGACCTTAAAAATTTTAATAAAATGAATTATTCTCTAAATATACTAGAATATGTATTTTTTAAGGTCGGGTCCTTATAGTTGGTATCAAATGGAGTTTTTGAATAATTATAGAGATTAAGATAATGAAATTAAATACCCTTAAGAGATTTTAATTTATTGTTATCATGTTATATAATTTGAAGATTTCAATGCTTATTTTTATAAAGTATATCTATTCAGAATAGTTTTCTATAGCGGAAATAGGGAAATGGAAGTGGGAATGTGTAAAGAGGACAATATCCTTCCAAATCAACAACCTGGAATGGTTGTAATTGGAATAGAGTATTTTTCACTATGATGACTCCGTTGATGTAGGATATAAATTGATTTGGTACCCATTCCAGAGAGTAGAAATATCTACCCCTTAGGATCATGTTCATAGTGAAAAAATTTATAAGACAATACCCTCCTACATTTAGTGTATCTTCTAAACTAGTGGTAGCTGAATGATGGATTAAATACATAGAAAATATATTTGATGTCATGGGTTATTTGGATCCTCAAAAGGTGACTCTTTTTATTAACCATTTTTAAGGTGAATCTAAAAAATGGTGGTCAATGGTTAAGAATATCAAGGATAGATAATATATTGAGGCCTTGGAATGGGATTAATTTAAAAATATTTTCTTTGTGAAATATTTTCCTAATGTATTTAGACTTATAATGGAAAAACATTAGATGGAATTAAAATATAAGGATAAAAATTCATTTGAAACAAATAAAGAAAAATTCTCCCATTTGTAAATGTACACACCAAATTTTATTCATGATATTTATAGTAAAATTAATCAGTTCTAATTTGGATTAAATACAAGATATCAATGGGAATTTTATTCCTATAAATTTAATAGTTATGAGAAATTTTTTTGATCTGATAAGAAGAATGAAATATAGTTATTAAATGATTAGGTTTTATACAAAAAAATCAAAAAAAAATTGTTCTAGGTGGAAGTAAATGGGAAATAATCCATGGAAAAAATCTAAAAGTAAGAAAGCCAAGTTTCCATTTTGTGATAGGTGTGGTAAAAAGCACTAAGTGGAATGCTTTCTGAATTATTGGAATGGTTTTTAGCATCATAATTCGTGGAATATGATTCATGATTGTAAAAAAAAATTGGTAGTTGTGAGGGAAATTTTTATAAACAGGAAGTAAAGTGTTTTAAATGTAGTGAGATGGGTCATTATGTGTATGAGTAACATAAGAAGATAACGAATGCTAAGAAGTATCTAGACTATAAGTAGAAGGGTGTGGTGAAATCTATTGCAACTAATTTAGTAGATTTTAGGCTATTAAATGAATAAATAATAGGTAAATTACTTATTCATTCATATTATGATAATTTTTTATTTGATTTTGGGTCTACAGATTCATTCATTTCTAAGAACTTTTCTGGAAAATTAAAATTTTCACCTCAAGAAATGAATTCAGAACTTATTGTAAACATATATGGGGAAAGTATTAATAAAAATAAATTATTAGATCCTTCTTGTTGTTTTTTGTGGAAATAATTTACCTATAAACCTTGATTTATTTCCCCTAGTAGAGTTCAACGTTATTCGAAGTATAGATCGGAACTCTTTTTACCATGCTAAGTGAAATTGTAGAGATAAATAAGTTGTTTTTTAGAAAGAGTTTTAGTTTTTATTAAAGTATTAATTCATACATTTGATAACATATCAAGAAGCTAAGAAACTATTAAAAGATAGAAATTAAAGTTATCATGAAAATATTATTGATAACAATGGAATTCAATAGATCAATGTTGTTATGGTAGTGAAAGAATACATAAATGTTTTTTCTAATGATTTTTCTATTGTTATACCTTATGAAGAGGTTAAATTTACTATTAAATTTATGTTTTATGCTAATCCAATTTCAAAAACCCCCTTATTGAATGGCTCAAGTTGAAATTCTAAAATTGAAAAATCAGTTGTAGGATTTGAATAAAAAAGGTTTAATTCATCCTAAAACTTCACCGTGGAGTGATCCTATTTTGTTTGTTAAAAACAAATATGGTTCCATGAGGCTTTTCATTGATTATAGATATTTGATTAACATTACTATTAAGAATAAGTATTTGACGCCTTATATCAATGATTTATTTAATCATCTTGAAGGATATCAATATTTTTCAAAGGATTAACTAAGGTTTAGGTACCATCATCAAAAGTTAAAGGAGTATACAATTTTGGAAATAGAATTTTAGGATAGATATCAGAGTTATGATTTTATGGTTATTCTCTTTAGGTTGAAAATTTCTCTAGTTGTATTTATGTATCTTATGAATAGATTCTTCCAAGAATATTTGGATAATTTTTTTGTTATTTTATTGATGAGATCGTGATTTATTTAAAAATTAATAAAGATCATGAAAATATGTAAGGATTGTTCAAGAAATCCTGAAAGAAAAAAAATTAAATGGACAATTTAGAATAATGTTTGGTTACAAAATATTTCATTCCATGGGAACATCGTAAATAAAGATAGAGTAATAGTTGATCCCACTTAAACTAAAATTGTTATTGAATTTACAAGACCTATAAATATTATGTAGATTCATAATTTTCTTGTATTATCAAGCTATTACTAGTGGTTTGTTGAAAACTTCTCTCAGTTATGTATACCAGCAACAAAGTTAACTCAAAAAGGAGTTAAATTAGTCTAAAAAAGAATATGATAACTATTTCTAAGAACTGATAAGAATATTGGTGAATGATATAGTTTTTTATTTTTCCTACAAACAAGTTAAATTTTTCACTTATATTGATGCTTCATTAAAATCACTTGGTTTTGTGTTGATGTAGGATAATCTAGTAATTTTTTATGTTTCACTTCAATAAAAACCATATGAGAAAAATTAAATTTCACATAAACTTGAACAAACAACTGTAGTATTTTCTTTTAAAATTTAGACACATCATTTATATGGTTCCAAGTGTGAAATATATACTATTTATAAAAATTTTAAGTACATATTCAATTAGAAATATTTGAACATGATACAAATGAGACAGCTAGATTTGATAAATGATTATAACTGTATAATTAACTACCAATTAGATAAAACATAAAAATTAGCTGATGGATTGAGTCGTAAAAATAATACTACACTATCCACGCTATGTTTGGAATATGAACCTTTGGTTAGTTATTTTTTAATTTTATCCTATAAATTATACATGCAAGAAATTCCATTGTTTTGTTTCAGGTGTTAGTACAACCATATCTATCAGATATAATTAAGCAGTCTTTAAAGGAGGATCATGTTTTATAGGAAAAGGTATAATCTATTAATAAGAGTAGGTTTCTAGAGTTTAATATTGATAAAGGAGGTGTTATAATATTAAGAAAATGATTATGTGTTCCATGTGATTCCAATATAAAGAGATAATTGTTGAGGGAAGATCATAGTTCCCCATTTTCCATTCACCATAGTAGAACTAAGATGTATAGAGACCTTCAAGAGTATTACAGGTGGGATGGAATGAAAAGAGATATTACTAACATTACCATTAGATGTCTGACTTGTCAAGAGGTTAAAACCAAATGAAAATTATTTAAGGGGATGGTTAAAACTTTTCTGATGCCAAAGTAGAAATGGGAAAATATTTCCATGGATTTCATGGTGGGATTTTCAATGACAACTCAAGGTAATAATAAAATTCGGGTCATTGTCGATTGATTAATTAAATATGTGAATTTATTTCCCATTTTAGATACAATTTATTTAGATCGAGTTTCTTGATTTTATCTGAAGGAGATATTCATGTTACATCAATTTCCTCTCTCTATTGAATCTGACCATGATTTTGGATTCACTTAAAATTTTCGGAAAGGACATTAGAATTAATTGGGCACTGAATTAAATTTCAATACATCCTTTTATCCTTAATATGGTTGACATTCCAAGAAAATTATTCATACCTTATAATACATGATTTATTCTTATTAAATTCATTACCATGGAATTTGGGATCTATATGTTTCATTATTATAGTTTTATATAATAAAATTTTTCATTTCAATATACAGATAGCACCTTTTGAGGAATTATATGGGAAGAAATATCAGAATCTAATTTTTTGTATGAAGTAGAAAAAATAATTTTTTGCGTCCATTATTTCTAGAGGAAATGGTGGAGAAGTTGAATATGATTCATCAATATATGAGGACATCTTATAGAAGGTATAAAATTTATGTGGATAACCAAAGTAAAAAATCATTCTTTTGAGGTTAGTGATAATGTTTTTCTTAAATTATATCCATAGAAAAGTGTTTATCATTTGGGTAAAAGTTGGAAGCGAAGTTAACGGTTCATTAGAGCATTTGAAATTATGGAGAATGTTGAATTACTTTCCTAATTAGTGTTATTTCCTCTAATTTTATCCTAATCACACAATGTATTTTACATTTTGAGGTTAAGAAAATATGTGTATAATTCATCTCATGTTTTGAGCACTGAGGTAGTTTAGTTAGAAGATAACCTTTCTTATGAGGAATAACCAATATATATTCTTATCCATAGAGAGAAAGTGTTTTGGAATAAGTTGATTCACCATGTTAAGGTTTTGTGGAAAAACTATATGGTTAAAGAAGAAACATGGGAATCTAAAAATTATATGAGGGGAAAATATCTCATATACTTTAAGTGATGAATAAAATTGTAAGGAAATAATTTTAAAAAGGGGAAATAATTTAAAATACTAGGTAATTATTTAATAAATAATTTTAATATTTATTAGTATTCATGAAATATATAGTTATATTCATTCTAAAAACATAAATTATTTTTTAAATCAAAAGGGAAATACTTTTATTAAACTCTTTTTGTATAAAGTTTTATTTAAAAGTTTAATTTTAAAATTATAGAATTTAAATTTTCAAAAAGTAAATTTTATTTTATAATTTATCATATCAAAATCATCCTAAGATGAATTTTTTATAATTTTCTAAACGTTTGATTTTTCAATAAATAGTGAAAAATATTTATTTTTTTTAATTTCATTTTCTTTTGAAGTACTTATAATATAAAATTATAGATTGTAAAAGTTTTAAAATTTCATTAGTTCATATTGACTAAAAATAATCCAATTACAGTCTTTTTAACAATTTTTTTACTTGAATTTAGTATAAAATCATTTTTGTACTTAAAATGCATTTTTCTGAAAAATAGTTTTTCATTGAATTTCGAGGGTTTAATTTTAAATTAAATTCTACAGATTTTGTGTTTTTAATCTGGAAAAATGAATTCAATATTTTTATTCATGAGGTATAATTTTTTTAAACATTCCCCTTTTATTTTTGTCGTTGTGAATAGTAATCATAGTAAATTTTGTTACCACGGTAAAGGTAAAATGGGTTAATTAAGGGTAAACATAATGTTAGAATAACTAGAAATTAGTCTTAAGACTTGAATTAATTTAATTATATGAGATTATTCTTTTCAAAATCATCCAAAATTTTAATATATGAGATTTTCTTCCATATTTTCATTATTTAGACCTTTATAATTTTCTATGTAAATAAAAGTCAAAAAAATCATCCTCTATGTTTTATTATCTTTAATATTTTTATATAGGGGTAAAAATAAGGTATTTCATTTACCAATATTGATTTTAAATATAAATTATTTTTATTTATCATGTTAATTTGTATCTAATTTTTAGTGCTGAAATAATTACCTTAAATTTGTACACAACATCGATACACTATTTATTCAATAAATAGAAAAATAAAATAAATGATTTTTAAAATTTTAAAAGTAATATGATTTGAATAGAATTTTTTGTTCCATGATTTTTTATATAAAAATTACATATTATATAAGTTTTAATTTCTTATATTCTAATTACATTATTTTCATGTATATTCAAAATTCAAATTAAATGAATAGTTCCAAATTTGACATAAATATTATTTTATAATAAATAATATTTTATTAAATGATTCAAAACTCCAAAAAAATCAAATATTCAGGAAAGTGATTGAGATATGGTTTAAAATATAAACCATGTCCCATTAATAGTCCAATTTTTCTTTTAAACTAACTTTATTAACCCCTAAAATGTACATTATTTAATACCGCACTAATTGTTAAAAAAGTTTAAAATGGTTTAAAATAAAAAAGGGTGAAAACATCACCTAAACTTGTCCAATTTTTTTAAATTATATTATTTAGAATTACCCTCATCTTAGATTAAAATATTATTAATTTTTATCCTTTTTAATATGAAAATTAATTTATATTAATTTAATATTTAAAGAAATTTCAATGGTGCCTCTCCCTAATCTTATAAAACGACACCTAATATTCTCTTTTAATTATATTTAAAGAAATATTTTTTCAGTAAATACCTACTCAAATACCTTTCTAATACCTATTCCATTATCCTATATTCCTTTTTCTATCATACAACTAACCTAATAAAGCTTTTGGTGTAAACCATAATAGGTTTTCCAAGGAAGAAGTATATTTCATAACAAAACATTTTCATTTTGTTTCTTTTTCTAACATATTAAAATATTATTCAACCATTATGAAATAATAAAACTAATATATTATATATATTTATATTTTATTATGTAAATCGAATAACTTATATCCATCTCTTCTTCTATCAATTGGGAAACAAAACCATCATTCGTGTGTACGGCAGATTACCACCATGCGAACAGATGTAATTCACTTTCCATTGCCTACTCCTACAGATGATTTTAATGGTGTATTTAATATGTAAATATATATATATATATATTATTCAATAAATATTTATCATTTTTAAAGTATAATATATCATTTAATTTCTTACCTTTCTATTCACAGAAAAATGATAACGTTGTTTGTGCGTGCATGTGGACTACCACATCCACGAAGCGATGTGATTTATTTTTCATCACCACATAACATGGATGATATATATAATTATATTTCAATACATAATATGGAATTTATGATATAATTATAATTATATAAATATAATCTAATTCTTACCTTCTTTTTATAATGATTTTTAAAAAAATGGAAATGTTACTCATCCGTACGTACGGCCTACCATTTCCATGATTTTAACGTAGTTCATTTTTCATAACCATCCTTCATGGTTGGTTTTAAAAGTATATTTAATGTACAAAAATTATAATTATGTTATTATTATCATTCTGGATATGATGTAATAATAACCTATTATACCATAGTAAACATATGGAAGTTAGTTTGGCTATATGAGTTGAATATCATCAAAACCTCTGAAGTGAACCTAATTCATTATGTAATTATATATAACATGGTATTAACTAAATAAAATGAATAATTAACATAAAAAATGTTCTTAATAAAGTAAAAAAGGTAATATAAGATTTTTATTTTTTCATATGAAGAACTTACGTGACAATTTGGACTTGTGGTAAGGGGCTTTAATTTTAAAAAAAACCTCTTTTAATGTTTCCCTTCCAACTCTTTTTCTTCCAAGTATATATTTTAAAAATTATTTTATGGATTTATTTATATGTGAATACATGAATTATAAAGGAAATTTTTTTCTCTTTTTACTTTGTGTCAAATTCTTTCAAAAGGAATCCTCTTACATATTTTACACGGAATGTTATGACTTTATTTTTGGAAGGGAAAAAGTATGGTTCTATTTTAACATCTACAAAAACAAAAACAAAATTAAAAATTCCATAAAATTTATTTGATATTTGTGTTAATTTATAATATTACAAGTTTTCGTCAAATATAACCCCTCACTAATTATCTTTAGTTTATTTTCAAAAAAAGTGATCTTAAAATGGAATGAATATTTAAATATCCAAAAATGTTTTCGTATGGGTGAAAATAATATTCTAAAAGTTACATGATTTTATGTGTCATGATTATGTTATGGTTCTTTGTAACAATTTATAATGATATTTTGTTTCTTTATAAACCAAGTATTGGTGGGTCTTTGATATCCCTCCAATTTATTGGGGAATATTTATGTTTGAAAGTTGACCATGAGAGTTATTCCATGTGTAACCATGAAGATTATTCCAAGTGTAATTGTTATTTTTATTCCATGTGTAATACTGAGGGTTATTCCATTTGTAAACATAAATGTTACTCCATATGTAATTTTTATAATAAAATTATACATCAAGTTACATACATGATTATTTATGCCTTCAATGGTTTGTATAAAAATATTATGATTTCATAAGGTAAGCTAAGAAATTTATGTTTAAAGAAAAGTATTTTCTATATATTATGGGTGAAAAGTGTAATTTTGTGAAAACAAAATCATGAATTTTTTATGATTGAAAAGAAACCTTTATGTTTTTTATTTTTACCTAAAAATTTCTTAAGATTTTTTTTATGAAAATCACTGGACAGAGAAGTTAATTTTTTGGGTAAGAAGTAGTTTATTTTGAGCCAAAATTTTATTTTGAAAAAATAAAAATTTTATTATTATCCATGGGATAATGGTTTTCATTTTTTCTTTTTATTTCCCATACTGTAATTTTTCTAATCATCAAAATTAAAAAATATATAAAAGGGTTTTAATAATGATTAGCGATAAATATGAGGTCAAGATGAAAATTTTGAGGATAGTCATGAAAAGAAAACTAGGTATATGTTAAGAGTTTTTTTATGGAAAAATAGATACTAAGTGGAAGATTCTACTTGGTGATTTAATGATTATTTATATAAGGGTGATTACCTAATTCTCTAAAACTATAAACATAAAAGATATTTTGGAATTTAAGAAAATAAATTAGGATTTAAAGATACTAGAATATGTTTCGTTTAAGGTCATGTCCTTATTTTCTCTATCATTTTAATAAATGAATGTAAAAAAAATTTATGTATCAACATATTATAAGAATAGAATGAATATTATAAGTAAAAAAATAATAATTTTTATTAACCAAAAGTAAATTATATATATTATGTTAACTAATACAGCTGAAGAAAATTAAATATATAAAAATAATTAAAATAAAAATATCCAAGTAAAAAAATAGTGTGACTACATGTGAAAGTTTCAAAAAATACGATGTCAATCTTATTTTCCAAATAATGTGTAACTAAAACTGATAAATGTAAAAAAAATTCAAAAATGGAAGAAATTTTCAGTATGTATAGATTTAAATATTCAAGTTAAAAAAAAGTGTTTTTAAAAATGTAAATTTAACAGAATAAAATAATTATTTTAGGTTTTTTCAACCATAAAATGTTAAAATAAAACTAATGAATATAAAATTTAACAAAAAAATAATGTAAATGATAAAAATCTATAGATTTAAAAATATAAGTTAATAAACAGTGTCTTTAATGTGTGTTTTTCTAAAAAATAAAATAAAATTTTACTAGAATAATTAAGAGTAATCAAGTATTTTCTCATATTCCTTCGTCTTGATCATTTCATATAGAATTAACTATTTCTATATCATAATAATTGTTATCATCAGTTAGTCAACTAATTAATGAATAAAATAAACATAATTCCATAACATCATCAACATCAACATCACCCAAATTATTTTTTCCCTTGAAAAATGATAAATCCGCGATCATTTGACGATTTAATGAAAAATATACCTTCTTTGTATACATATCCATTATAAATTTTTTTCACTTTACATATAAATATTTTCAAAATGATGAGTGTAAATCCATAATCATAATTTTTCATATAATTTTTACTATCATCCTAGTTACACATAAACACTAGTAATTTAAATTTAGTATAATCAATCGCTCATATTTCTTCAACAAATCCAAAATATGATGTTGATATAGAAATTGGGTTTTTATATTTGTCACTAAAAAATTATATTTCCTCAATGATAAACATTACTCACTATTTTGAATGGTACTCTTTTAATCTTGAGTTTTTGTGTAAAATTTGTAACCATTAACATTAAAACCAGACCATGTGACCACATTAACACTTGGTCCCCCTAATGACCATTTTAATTTTTCTGATGTAGATAAATTAGTGTAGAGTTTTTATTTAAACCATGAAACAAATGCATTTTTGTGTTTATTCATCAACCACTTTTCATTTCTTTTTGGACATCTTACCTACAATCCAACAATATGTGATTATATATATGGTTGAACCTCACTTATGTTGTTTAAAATGTATAAATGTGCCTACATCACTTCATCATGGGGAATTGAATTTACCATTAAGAACATATCCCAATACTATAAACTATCAAATATTGAGATATAGAGAGGCCAACATGCACCATTTCACATAAATAATCAGTTGAAAACTCAATTTTATATTCCTATATAAATTTTTGAACAATAGAGGCCTCTGGTCAATGCATGTTTTTAATATATTCCTTCAAAATTTTCATATATATTTAAAAATTATACATCCAATGTAAATATGCAGGCCCACGTATTCTTATATTTCAAATAAAATGTATCATCAAATGAACCCTCATATCAAAAAAGATGGTGAAAAATACATTTCTAGTTGACAATGTAAGTGGAAAGATTAATTCTCCAAAAACATCTAACAAATTTGGATCTATAAGTTTTCTATAAATGAAATTGAAAAGATAACACAACCTAATGATAGATTTCCTGACATGTGTCTGCAATATTCCACTCATTTCAATCAGTAGAAATTGTTTCATCAATACATGATAGTAATGTTATTTCAAACCTCTTAATAGTAAATCCTTTAATGACACAAAATTTTCACATTTGAAGAAAAATCACAAGGTACTTTAATACCATGAAGACATTGAAAAAAAAATTATCTTTACACTCTTTTGTAATGTGTAAAAATATGGTGGTAAATATATTCTCTTTACTTTCATATTGGGAGATAACTCTAAACATATTTCCAAGGATATTAAGTCCCATATATCATGAAATATGTATTTTATATTTCCTTTTATATCTAACAATATTCTAATAAAACTCTCACATATGTTTTTCTCAATAGGGATGAAATCAATGTTATTTTTTACCTCCAAAAATATATAATAAGGTATCTTAAATTAGATGGATTGTTTCTTCCATTTATTTATTTAACAACCAGAACTTTATTTTTTCCAAATCAATCATCAAAGTTTTTCACCTTATCATAACATTATTTATCTAAAATTAGTTGCAGAGAAAATTCATACTCTTATAAATCATTTAATTAATTTTTAAATTTTCAATAATGATATTCCACTTACTAAAATCTTAGGTATCTCATGTACACTATTTTTCTTCCTTTCTTCAATTGATGATATAAAGTTCTTTCATTGTAAATTGTACAATATTTAGGTCCCTTAACACTGTATCTAGATAAGTTTACATGTGTAGGAAAATAATTTAAATTTAAATTTATCATTTATCATAAAATAAAATACTATTTCATATATTTATCAAAAACTGTAACACCTATCTTCCAAAAATTTGAAATAATCAATCAATAGTGATATATAGACATTAATATCATTTTCAAACTATTTTTTTCTATAAATAATCAATCTCATCAAAATATATTTTCCATGTGTAAATATATATGGGAAAATTTATAAACAACCAACATAATGGTTCATAAACTATGTTGGCCACTAAGGCTCTATATGGATACATTTCATATATGCATAGTCTTAATTTGAGATTTCTAACTTCATTTCCAAAATCATGAAAAATTTATCAAATCTCTTCCATTGTGGTGAATCAACATATTGACATAGGTTTCTATAAAATTTCCATCTATGTGTATGTCATCTTATCATCTTTTAATCGTTTGAATTTGTAAATGGACACTTCAAACGAGGAATTATTAGAAGATACCATATTTATTTAGTGGGAGTTTTGGTTTTTGTTCTTGAGAATCAATCACATTTTGATTAGTCATTTATTTTATAGCATGATGTCCCATATTTAGGACATTATGATAAGATTTCATTTTCCGTTCAATACATCACACAATAATTGTGGAAAGTATGTATATTTTTATACCCCAATCTCTTTGGGCATAATTGTGTTTACCTTATAATTGGAATTTAGAAGCCTATTTTCTTTTAGTAACATATATTTTAAAATTTTAAGAAATTCAATGAAACTTTTATTACCCCATCCCTTTCTTTCTTTAAAGTTAACTAATCTCAGCATTATTGATAACACTATAAATTTATTTTAACCTAGAAAGGTTTTTTTCTCATCGTATCCATACAATAATTCAATACATATTGTTTTTTAAATGGTTTCAACACCTACATCATGAATTAATTCTTTATGAAGATCCTTTGTCTCACGTTAATCATCTTCATCGTCATTAGATATTAGATTATTTTTTATTTCACCATACTAAAACTAGTGTGTATAATTACGATTAAAATCAAATAAAATCATATGGTTATTGATTTATCAATACATTAATTTTATCATATTCAAACTCATCACGCCTGGACAGAAAATAAAATCTTTGTTTTCGAGATTTCATTCAACAAATTATAAAAAACTATCAACCCCTTTTTCATATTCACAACTATTTATACATATATTTATCAAATTACAATCCATTAATTACAAAAAGTCTCAATATAGTAAATGAATATATTAAAACGTTTCAAATTTTCAAAATATATATAAAAATATATAAATTTAAAACATATATGAATATAAATATATAAACATGCATAAATTTCTAACATAAATTTTATAATAGGAAAGAATTTTATAACTGAAGAAAATTTCTAACCAAAAAATAAGTTATAACCAAAAGAAATTATAACAACAACAAAAAATTATAACTAAAAAATTAAAAAGAATCAATTTTAAGCACTAACAAATTATAATGAAAAAAATTATAAATATAAACAATTATAAATAAAAAATCTACCACAATAACAAAAAATTTATAATCAAAAAGAAATTATACTCTCAAACTAATTATAACTATAAAAATGTATAATATAAAAATATTTATATAAAAATCAATAAATCAATGAGTAAAAATTATAACTAGTTAATATTCAATAATTACTTTAAAAATGAAAAATAAAATTTTGACTTAAAAATATTAGAGATTCAAGATAAAAATATGAAACAAATATATCTAAAGTAATGATTGATGGACTTTAGTTTGAAAGTAATGAAATATTGTGAATCAAAGTAGATATTAAAATTTGAAAATGGGGAAAATCAAATAAGATAAATGGAATGCATCTTCAATGGCAGAATATAGCCAAGGACAATGGAAAAAAATGAAAAAGAGAAGATACAATGAAAAAAAAGTAAAAAATCGTTTGAATGAAGAATTTTAATGCATAATTGAGTGTGGTTTCGAGTCATGAGTCGCACGTATTGAGGTTTCTAAAAAAATTGTTCTGAAAAAATGAGGAGAAGTTGTGTCTATTTTATTTTTGTTCAAAAGATTTATTTTAACAACGGTTATTCAATAAATGAAAATAAAAGATAATTTAAAACACTTTCATCATTGGTTATCACATAACTAATGTTAAAAGTCATTTTATTGTATTTTAATATAGTTTATATGAAAACCAGCCTAAAAATTCTAATAAAAAATATTATTTTTCTACATGTTCTTGTGTCTTGATGTTTTGAATTTTCTATTGTAAAGACCTTTCATAAAAGGATAAGCACTTAAATATGGTAATTAAATGGTAGTGTGGTAGAGAGGAATTAATATGAAATCATGTTTTAATGTGTAATAATGTGGTAATATTTAATGCTAAATATTATTTGGTGTGTTATTGTAAATATTATTGTTATGGTTATGTTTTTAGGATTATTGTGGCATTGTTCATAAGGTTTGTGCAGTGGGTGTTATGAAAGTTTAAATGGGTGGTATAGTGGGATATGGATGAGGTTATGGATTGTGTAGTGAGTTTGTGGAAACCATTCCATAGTTTTCAAGAGGAAGTGAGTGGGTTTTTGTGGGAGATGACTTGGTTGGCTTATGTGGGATCATTTTTTAATTATATGATGGAAAAAAATATAGTTGGAAATTATGAACTTGAAAATGGGTTGGATATAATTGATTAACCATATAGTTAAAAGTGAAACATTGATTCCTGAAATGAATGGTAAATGGCTGGAAATAATGTGGGTGATGGTTTTACATTAAATTTGATTAATAATCAATGTAAGTAGTGTAATATGGTTGGTATAAGTGAATCTAGAAATGAGATGAATGAGGTTTGTTAAAGGGAAATTATACATGTTTGGTGTGTCCACTTGCAGGGGATGTGGGTCTTGTTGTGGTGCTATAGTTGGCAGTAGTGTTGGTGTGAGGTGATGGTAGTGTGGTGATGTTTGTGGGTTGTAGTAGTGATATTTGGTGCGGAACTTTTAGTCTAGGATTCCGCATGAAATATATATATATATATATATTCAATATGCACCCCACCCATGTCAAATCCCATTACCAATGACCAATATACATTGTATTATTGGTGTTTTCCCCAAACATTCTGGTTGGTTAGTGAATATATAGTTTACCAATCCTTCTTTCCCACTCCCCCATCCAGGTGTAGCATGTGCTGTCATAATTTGAGGTGACTGTGATTATACTACTGTAGTATATGTTATATTGGTAGGTCTTATAGAGTATTCATGAGAGTATGGGTAGATGATATACTAGAAGACCCTATAGGTTATAGATGATAGGTACATGATGTACTAATACACCTTGTGGGGTATTGATGAAATGATATTATATGGTTGGGTTCATGCATGGTAGGATGAGGGAATAAATTTTATGTCCTTCATGTTCATGATACCCCACTATACTAGAAATGATATGTGTGTATGAGATGTGGTATGTGGAAGTGGATATGGGAAGAGGATGATATAGATGTGGCATGAGGTATAGATTGTGATATGAGACATGATGTGTTATGAAATGACTATATAAGGGATTAGTAGCATAATAAATATGATGTTGGGGAATGAGAGAGAAAAACTAGCAGGGAGGTGGTTACATGGAACCTTATTATTATATTCCTTAATATTATTTTACTATACATGGATATGATATTTTGTGAGTTAGCCTTAATGAGGCTATGTGGTATTAGACCAAGTAGGTTCTTATTGGTTTTTTTATTTGTTCACTAATTCATTAGTATTATCTTTCAACATTTTCACAAGAGATATTGGGTTTACTACTACTCGTTTTTCATGTTATTCTCACCCCAAAATATACATAATTTCTTTTCTGGTTTCTAAGTAGATTTCAGTGACTAGTCTGGACAATACTATCTTGGATCATAGGTTTAGATATGGAATTTCTCCCTTAGGACCATTTTGGTATTTTGTAAATTAGATACTTGCATTTTTATGACATATTCATACACTTTGGGACTATTTTGGGTCATGTATTATTTATATTATGGTGTTGATCAATGGTTTTATTAGGTATTCCTCAGTTAATATAAAAGTAATACCTCCAATTTTGATGTTTTATACCCTTAGGGCTAGTCTCCAACCTGAAACCTATTGGATGTGGGCCTCAGGGTCACTCTTGTATTACCTACATGGCTAGGAGGGGTTCTACATGGGGGAAGTTCATGATAGATTGGTATCAAATCTTTTAGTTAAGATTTTGGATGGCGACTTTAGTTAAGAACTTTTTAGGATTGTATGGGTTGGTAGGTAAATGATTATAGTTGATCTTGGTGAATGACATAGGCTATGGAGACAACCTAAGATATGAGATTTTAGCCCCCCGCCCCCACCCCCACCCCCATGATCTGATGTAAGGACTCTGATTTTACTAAATGACCAAGTGAAGTGGTTTTTCTTATTGGGTATATGCCTAGGAGGGGTTCCAATAAAATGATTGTTCTAATATGTATTAAATAGGGTGATTATAAGTAAATTAAATGAATTTTATTAAATAATTTACAAGTTTTTGGAATTAGTATTTTTGTCCTTTCTTGAATAGATATTTGTTATTCCTTTTTTATGTGTAGTTTAGTTTGGTGAGGTTCAACAGGCTGACCCAATTGATCATAAGAGGGTTAACCTTGGTAAGTAGGATGATCTTTTTTAGAAAGATGTTGTGTGAGTTCCAGCAATAGGGTATAGCTAATTATGAGTGTAGAATCTCTAATCCAGATATAGAGTACTGGTTAGAAGACCTTGAGATCACATTCAGTCTGATATGAAATGAATCTGAGTATCTGGTTCCACTGGCCATTAGTCAAATTTAGGGAGAATCATGGAAAGGGTGGATCTTGTATATTTGGTAGTAGAAATAGGTGGATATTTGTTTGGATTATTTTCTGTGGAAGTTTCATGTAGAGATTCTATCTTGGATGATGAGTGCAGTAAAGTGGAAGAAGCTTCTCTCTCTAGTATAGGATCCTGAGTGTATCAGAGCTCTAGATCAAGTTTAAGGACCTTATTTGTTTTACCCTTAATTTATTCTCATATTTTGATTCTAGAGATCCACATTTAGAGGATGTGTTGTGTCTAATGATTTGATATGTAGTCAGACCATTTATATTTCTTAAGTATTTAGAGGTGTAAAATAAGGTCAATGTGATTGATAGGATTCATTCTCAACCAAGGTCATATCAAGAGGAAAGTGATCAAGGATCCTTGAGAAGTAGGTCTATTGGTGGTGGATCAAAGGTTTTGGGGTAGTTGAGGTTTAAATTAGATGATAGTTGGCTTCATTAGTTTTATACCTTCCATTTTCTAAGGCTAGTAATTTTTTTCACCTACTAGGAGCTCTGGGCTATTTCTCTTCAATTGTGGGAGATTTGGTCATTGAAATTTTAAGTGCCTAATTAACCTTGATGATTAGTGTGGTGTGGGGGTTCAATTTTAGTTTCATACCCAGTAACATCAGTTTCCTAAGAGGTTGTATCATCAGCAATTTCAGCAGGCTTAGGTTTCATAGAGGGGAGACAGAGCAAGTAGGAGATAGCCTAATGATGTATCTCACCCTTAGGGACATAGGTAAAAATCATAGTCATGGAGGTGGTCATCGACAAAAAGGTGGGGAGGAGGATGTGGAAATATTCATGTTATGGAGGTTTCAACTATAGTGGGACAAAAGATCATATAAGGTACATTTTTCTTTCTTCCCCATCTATAATTTATTTTATTCTAGAGAATTTGACTCCTATGTTTCAAGAACCTTGGTCTGAGACTTATAAAACTAGGTGGAGAGGATTCCAATACCCATAGTTTTAACCAAGACAAGTGGAGATCAAACTAGTTTTTTTATTTGTTTTAGGGTTTTTAGCTAGTGATGGGGTGGAATAAGTAATCTAGGGATTTCTTTCTACTTCAAATACAAACATATGATATCATCATTGGAATCAACTTATTATATTCTATATATTCCATTATTTATTTATTCTAGAGGAAAGTTTTATTTTGTGATGATGAGGTCCATCTTGCAGTGTTTGTTTACAAGTTGGTGAATCTGATGGGTCATAAAAGTTTGGAGTAATTATTCTCTTAGTTAGAAAATTTATCACTGTATTTAGTGGAGGAATAGATGGTAGTGTTCTCTTGAGTAATAGAGGAGTTCCCTGGTATTTTTCCCAATGAGATTTTGGATTTACCCCCTCAACGTGATATCTATTTTGGGATACAGTTGTATCCTAGTGCCTCTATGATTTTCATTTATCTTTATCGAATATCATATTATGAGATATGGGAGCTAATGATTTAGTTTAATGGTTAGATGTAGAGGGTATTTATGTAGTCTAGTGTGTCACCATGGGGTGATTCAATGTTGTTCTCCAAGAAGAAGGATAGTGTTTTTTTATTTTTTATAGACTATTGATGGTTAAATCAGGTGAAATTCAAGTATTATTACCCTATTCTAAGTATTTATGATATGTTTGACCAGTTTAAGGGAGATATCTAGCTTTAAAATATGGATATTCGGGTTGTATATCACCAAATGTGGATGAAGGGGTGAGATATGATGAAGACTACTTTTTGGTATCGATATGGGCACTTGAAGTTCATGATCATGTTGTTTGGTGTTATGAATTCTATGAAAATGTTCATAAAACATATTAAATCCATATTCTATAAGTTCTTAGATCAGTTTTTGGTCATTCTAATTGATGATATAGTCATATACTTGAGGTGAGAGGAGGATGATGATGAGTACCATAGGGATATTTTACAACTCTTATAACACCACCAGATTTATGGGAAGATATCTAAGTGTATGATTTAGATGCATGAGGTGAACTTCCTAGGACATATGGGGTCTCATTTGGGAGTGGTAGTGGATATGTTGAAGATTGAGGTCATTGTTTCTTGGGCACTACCCAGGAATATTGTACAGGTCCATTGTTTCATCGGTCTTGCAGACTATGATCATAGGTTCATATCTAACCTATTTTATGTTACAAAACTCTTGACATCCTTGACCAAGAAGGAATATTCCTTCTGATAGAATGATCTATGTCAGTCACCTTTTGAATACATAAAGAGTTGGTTGATCATTGCTCCCATTTCTTGGTTTCCCTAAGAGGGATTGATGTTTATGATATTATGTGATGCTTCCTATACTATTATATGTTGAATCTTGATAAAATTGATAGAAGTGATACCATATGTTTCTTAGAAGTTAAATTCACATTTTCATAAATATGAAACCCATAATATTTAGTTGGTTTAATTAGTTTTTACTCTAATAGTTTGGTGACATTATCTCATTAGTGAGAGCTATGTGGTCTTTATAAATCATGATAGCATGATATATGTTTTCTCTTTGTGGAATTTGAATATATGGAAGTATAGGTTGATGGAGTTTCTCTAGGACTATGAATTTTTTATATCTTACACCCTGGGGAAGGGAAATTTAGTTATAGATTCACTAAGGAGTAATTCACAAGGATATCTTTTATGAAAATATGGAGATTCTTATAGGGTGATGGCGGCTCTTGAAATGATCAATCTTGATACTTAGGTAGCTTGTGGTGGAGGTTTCCTATTCTAAGTGACAGTGTAATTGTCCTTAATTGAGATATTAAAGGAGTATTGGTTGGGAGACTCTATGGAAGAGGTGATGTGGGACCATGTCCTTTATTATGAGGATGATGATTCAGATTGGTGGTCATAGGATGGTCGGCAGCTGATAATTTTTTCAAGGGAGGTTTTTTTCATGTCAGTGATGTGTGAGTAGGATATTTTTTATTTTAATATCTCAGTAGTGATGTTATATCACTGTGTGTCCAAAATGAATCATGAGTTGAGGGGTTAGCTTTGGTGGATCAAGATGAATATACCGGTAGCATAGTTTATATCATAGTGCATGGTCTATTAGTTAATGAAGACAGAGAATCATGTTCTTGGTGTATTTTTGTGGCCATTGAATATTCCCAAGTGTAAATGGATGGACATATCAATGGATTTACTTACCTTTTTACCATGATCCTAGGGAGGATGTGATTATATATTTTTGATCATGGATCAATTGATGAATTTATCCCACTTCTTAACATCAAGGATTCGAGTGTTGTGGAGATATTGGTGAAGAGGAATGTAGATGATGTGGTGTAGCTTCATGGGGTACCAAGGACTATCATTTTTTATCGGGGTCCTAATTATACCGTGTAAGTCTATAGATTTTTTCATCATGATTTGGAATCTAAGTTACTCCTTAACACTGTTTATCATCCTCAGATGGATGGGAAGATAGATCAGACTATCCAGATATTGGAGGATGTGTTATGTGTTAAAGTTCATGATTTCAATGGATCTTGGATGAGGTATTTTCCCTTCAAAGACTTCACTTATAACAATAACTTCCACTCTTCCATTGACATGCACTCATCTGAGTAATTATATGGTTGGTCTCATTAGTCTTCATTATGCATGACTATGGTTAGGGAGTTATTAGTCCTTTGATTAGATTTGGTGTAGATAATAAGAAATAATATCTATATTGTTTGTGGGTGGATGAAGGTAGTGTAGGAAAATCATAAGTCATGTGAAAATCGGTAGAGGTGAACTCTATAGTTTGAGGTTGATGACCATGTTTTCTTGGGGGTTTCCCCAAGTCATGTGTTGTGGAGGTTTGGTTGGTGGTGTAATATTTATTCCAATTTTATCAATTATTTTGAGGTGTTTAGTACATTAAAGGTGGAATGTAGGTTCACATTTTCTCCATGGTTGGAAAGGACTCGTGAAATTGTTCATGTGTCATAGCTATAGAAGTATCTTCATGAAAATTCTCATGTTATAAATGGGGAGGGTTAGATATCAAGGATAATGCAATGTTCATAGATCTATAGGTTGAGATCTAGGATTACGGGTAGAAATTGTTCTGTGGGATTTTTATATGGATACATGAAGGTATGGAGGAGAGTACATGGGAATGTGAGTCATAGATGAACCCTTAGTATCCTGATCTATTTTGATTTTATTTTATCTTGTTTTTTAGATATTTGATTTTGAATTCAATTGAATGGAGTGGTTTTATTTAACTATTTGATGAGTTGGTTATCCTAGTGTTATATTCTTTTGTGGTGGCCTCATCTAGTTTGAGAGGTATCTACCAAAGATTTTTTGGTTAGTGGCATATGTGGTCTTTCTTCTGGGATTGATTCTAATTATCATAGATAATAATATTTTGAAATGTATCTAATTTAATGGTATGATCCTACCTAACCCCTTACTTTTTGTTTTTTCTGTGTTAGAGATTCCAGGAGGAGCATCAAGGAGGTAGTGGTTGTGTTCAAGATGAAATTTCTATTAGGGGTGGTTCTATGGAATGGAGGTGTGCCATACACCATCAGAGGCCAGTATAAAGGCCTAGATATATAATGGTGTTAGTGATTATAGAATATCAGGTGGGAGGTTGGATTTTTTGTCTCATCCATTTGTGGAACCTTTGTGGTACAGAACCTTGAGCTATGTATTGGATGATCAAAGTGAGGTTTTAGTGAAGTGAAAGAACCCCAATTGTGGTATAGTCCTTGGTGTTGTTCCATGGATCCTAGATGGTCTGTTTATGTGGACTTTTTAATTTAGAGGTAGTTCTGATGTGGTGCTCGAGGTTGCGTTGTGAAGCTTGAGGGGTTAGGCTTGTGTATCATCCTTAAGAAGGGTTTTTATGACATGTGACTGGGTAGTATTGTGGTTTACCCCATATTTATAGGATGAATGGGAAATATAGTGGGTATTTCACAATGGATTATAAAGGGATGTTAGGCTGGGATCCCTTTTGATGTAGTTATATTTACTGCATCATAATTTTGCTAAAAATCTTAGGGCAGTGGTGTGGTTATGGATGTGTGTCATGGTATTATGTTTTAACCAATCTGTATATATTATATCTCACCGTCAAAATCCTTTTATTTTTTACAATCTTCTTTGAACCCTAGGACACTTTAGGGTCCCTTTTATAGTTATTTGAGTCCCTTTTTATTGGCTTCAACCCTCACACATAGATATTTATTCATGGGTGATCTGAGGTGAGTACCCCATATTTACCTTCTTGGATTCTCCCCATTCTTATCATGGGTATACTAAATAGTGGTTCCAATTAGATTTGGTGTATTTTAGGGTTAAAATTTTTATGAGGGAATATTTGGGTATATGTTTATTGAGGATTTCATTGTACTGTTGTGGCTTTCATCACCACTTTCATGCCATGTCTTGCGCAGTCAATTACAAATATTCCGTTTAGGTAGGGGTTCGAGAACTATACCTTGTTTTTTATAAATTATGAGATTATAAAGATTTTTTTTATTCTTTCGGTGAGTACTATAGATTTACCTAATAAATATAATGAATCAATCATAAATTCAATTAAGGGGAATGGTTTTAATTTCATGTGTTTACAAACTTTTATGATATTTCTCATGAGATTTATGTTTTATTGCTACTATCAGTGAAAATAATTATTTTTGTTGAACCTTTTGTGTTGATTTTGTGGATTTTATATTATAATTACCTTTTATAAAAGGATAATCACTTAAATAATGTAATGAACTAGTTGTGTGGGAGAGAGGAATTTATATGAAATAATGTGGTAGTACTTAATGATACAAAATTTATTGTGCATTGTGTTAAAACTTTTTGTAATGGATATTTTTGTTTGATTTCTATGGGTTTTTTCAAGTGGTTTGTGTATTAGGTGCTTTGAAAAATTCCTTGGGTGTCATAGTATGATATAGTTGAGGATGTGGATTTTTCAATGGGGTTGTGACTTCCTTTCCATGGTTAGAAAGAGTGAGTGGATGGGTTGTTGTAGTTGATAACTTGGTTGGATAATATGGTATCATTTGGTAATTTCCTAGTGGTATAAAATATAGTAGTTATGATGAAATTAAAAATGGGTTGTCTAGATTTGGATTATCTCATGGATAAAAGTGAAACATTAATGCTTGAAATAAATGGTTAATGGATGGAAATAATGTTGGTGAGGATTAATATTATTTTTTATTAAATATGATTAATAAGAAATGTAAAGAATGTAATATAGTTGGTAATGGTGAATTTTTAAATAATATAAATTAAGTGTCAAGATTGAAAATTATACATTTTTGATGTGGTTGCATGCATGGGATGTGGGTCTGATTGTGGAGTTATAGTTGGCAGTAGTGGCGACGTGTGGTGGTGGTAGTGTGGCGATGTTTTTGGATTGTAGTAGTGTTGTTTTGTGTGGACCCTTTAGGTTGGACTTATGTGTGTAATATATATATATATATATATATATATATATAATGAATTTTTCTTTTTATTTCAATACACACCCCACTCGAGTTAGATCCCCTTACTAATGCTCAACATTTTTTGGGTTCCAAGTGTTTTCCCCAAACATACTGGTTGGTGATGGAATGAATGGATTACTAATCCATCTTCACCACTCTTTCACCCTAGTATGTTAAGGGACGTGATGGTATGAGATTGGTATGATTATACTATTATCATATATGGTGTACATAAAGACCCTAATGGGAATGGAAGAGGAGGTACATGGTGTACAAGCTAATCCTATGGGGTATTTATGAGATGGTATTATATGGTGGGCATCTTACATGATAGGAGGAGAACAAGATGTTTATGTCCTTAATGTTCATGATACCCTACTATATTTTATATGAAAAATTTAAATTATATGTGGTATGTATAAATTGATATGGGATGAGGAAAATATGGTTGGTTGAAATGTGGAAGGGATTGGGTACACAGGACATTTAATGTAGGCGCATGAGAGTGAAAACCCAATAGGAAAGTGTCTTTAGGGTAAGTTGTTTTTATATTCTTCAATATTATTTTTTTGTGTTTGGATGTGATATTTGGGGATTGGGAATTTGTGAGGTTGTGTGGTAGTTGACCTAGTAGGTGCTTCTTAGTCCTACTGTTTATTCACTGATGTATTAGTATTCCCTTTCAAAATTTCCACAAGAGGTCTTGGGTAAGATCCTATAGTGTATTTGTATTTTTTCCAACCCTATAAATATAAATCTTCTATTAAAGTCTTCATATCAAGTTGGGTGACTGATATGGAAAGTTTTATCTTGGATCTTGGGTATTGCTATGGAGTTTTTACCTTACGACTATTTTGGTATTTTTTTTATTTAAAAACTTGTATTTGTATGACTTATTCAAGAATTTTGGGATTATTGTGGATCTTGTAATATTTATATTATGGTTTTTATTGATGGTTCTTTTATGTATTCCCAATTTATATGAGATAAATTCCTCCAATTTTTATATTTTATACCTTTGGTGTAAGTCACCTACTTGGGTCCTATTGGAGGCAGACATCGTGGGGCACTCTCATTTTCACTATAGGCCTTGTATAGGTACCCAGTGGGGGTGGGTCATGATAGTTGGTGTAATAAATGTGTCAAAGTATGAATTTTCTCTTAATAGGTATCTTTTCAACCTCAAGTATGGGAATTCAATATGAAAGATAGACCCCAGGTATAAAAAAGATGTAGTCTTTATAACTTCATTTGGTATATATAGTAGGTCATTCTGTATACAAAACTCCTTTTGTATCTCGTTAGAAAAATTTATATTTTTATATTAAATCCAAACCATGATAACATAGTGTCACACCCCAACATTGTATTTCTTTATTATTTTATTTATTTTCTTTTGTTAGACTTCTTGAGTATTTAGAGTTTCATGTTTAAATTTTATATTTTTGGTAGTTTTTTCCTCTGTCAACGGTGAGTGTTAATGGTTTAGGGGAAACTATGTGGATACCCTTATGTAGGGACCTCTTCCAGTTCATTTTTTTCTTTCATATTTTACTCCAAAAAGGTATCACAAATTTGAGTCTAAACCATGTGAAACATTGAGGAAATCGGGTGAAATCTTGGTGTGTAGGGGTAATAGCACACAACATGCACACAATCAGTGGGAATCATGCGATAAGAATCAGAAGGTTTCTTTAGTTTTAGATGATCCATTTAACATGGTTATCATAGGATTTTCCAAATCGTGCAGTATGACCAAAATTTAAAAATTTTGAAATTAATTATATACCCCTCCCTGATTTTAACACATAAACCCCCATATTCTCCCTACTAAACTAACTTGTCCTAAAGCATTCCTACAATGATTCTACACAATACTTAGTGGATTTGGTGGTATTTATTCAAGATTTTGGCCAATATTTATCAATTTAATCACATAAATTCACTATCTTATCTTTATTTCCTTCTTCTTTATCTTTATTCTTACCCTAGAGGGGTCTTAGTGAATAAGTTTTTTATATTTATCAAAATTTCATGGGGTTTTTGTTTGTTTTAGGGTTTCTCTTGGTCCCATTGGGTTCCCCAAGACCTCTTGAGGTGGTTTCATGTCATGAATCATTAAAGAGATTATTCTGAGGTAGGTTTCCCCTTGTATTGGCATTTTAATTTAAGAACAACTATTTCTTTCTTATTTAACTCCATGTTTTGGATATAAAATAATAGTATTGAATGTGTTTAAGGATTAATTGAAAGGAAAATAAATTTTGACTTGATTTTTATTTCAATTTAAATTATTTCTCAATTAGGAAATAGGTAAATAAATTTTAATAAACCATGCACGCCATGTGTTTGAGAAATTTCTTGAATAGAATTTATAATTGAAATATAAGATTTTAAATGGTGTTATAATTTTCTTATGAATTTTTAAAATATATTTCAATTCATAAAGGTTTTCTAAGTAAATAATAAATTGGTTTTATAACTTTATTTTTAAAGATTAATTACAAGTATTGTTTATAACTATGAAAGTGTACTTTTGAGGAAAAATCCAATTAAATATTCTCAAATCCCGGTTTGATTTGAAATGTATTAGGATGTCCCTAATATAGGACACATTTACTATAGTGATGGTTTTAAAAGTAATGGTCCATTCCTAAGAGGAGTACTCAAGGTTGAAGCTAAGTGTTTACTCATGTTTTATGTGGAGACACATTTATTTATTTCCATATCATTGTTTGATACTATTATTACCTCACCCCCATTTTACATACATCATGGTAACCTAGAGTATCGTTTAGAACTTCTGAGAATTCATGTTCTACTAGTTTAAGATCATGCTCTAACTAGTGTCTCCTAGTATGGTGTTCACCCTACTTTTGGATTTTTCCCCTCAGTTAGTCCTATAGGGAAACATAAAGTTTTAGGGTGGTATATTTAATTAGGAATGGAAAGTGGATAGGTTATGTTTTAGTATGTTTTAGACTTTCCACACAAGTCCTAGGTACTCCAATAATAATTTGTATTTGGATATATTATGTTGGTTACTTGTCCCTATTTTGGTATAGATATATTATGTGTTGCTTTCTTGTTACCCTTATCCCGTTACTTTTGTTATTGTTATTGGTGTTTTGATTTTTTCTATTGTTATTATGGTTAATTATTTTCATCATTGTACTCATTTATTTAAAAAAATACTTTTGATTTAGTGTTTTAGGAAAAAATGATTTGAAACTACCTCATTACCTTTTTATATAGAACTCATTTCAATGAAGACTTTTTCAAAATACTATTTCCTCTATTTTATCTTATGTACTATCTCTTATATAATGTTTTAACTCTCATACTTAAAATGGAACTATTTAAAAAATAAGGGAAAAATATTATTATTAAATATTTAGTGTATAAATGAAAACCTATTTTTATAAACATTATTTCAAAAGAGAAAGAAATTGATATTCTATTTAAAGGTAATATATGGTGACATGGTTTATTTTTGTCATGCCTACTGATATTTATGCTTACAAGTACCTACATCATTTAAATTTCAAGTTCTACTTCCTATTTCTAGTTGATCATGAAGAGGTTATGGTTTTGAGTTTTTATGGTGAATTATAGGTTCACAAGGAGATCAGATTGAGTATCATTTTAGTTTATTTTATTTTAGATTATTATTTTGATATATTGGAATGGTCTCTGCACTCCTTTTTTTATGCTTTTTTTTAGTTTCATGTTTTATTTTGTGTTGTCTGTCATGTTTATTTAATTATTATACTATGTTTGGATTTCCTTAATTTATAAAACTATTTATTTGATTTGGCGAAGGTGTTTGATGTATAAATAGGTCATGCTATAATTTTTAGAGAAATTCCATTATTTCTTAATTCATGTTTACTCAGTGAAATCATTAACATGAGTTCTCATATGATTATTGGTTTCTTGTATCTAGCCAATGGGGATCAAGAATACCCCTTAGTATATCACAGTCCAGCTCGGGTACCTAGTTCAGGGGTGGTCTGGAGTTGATTCGTGGAAAAATGGTATTAGATCATAAGTTCTTAAGAGTTACTAGGTTCTAAAATTCCTATAACCCAAGATTTTATTATATAATGTTTTACCTTAAAATAAGCATTGTGTCGATAGCTTGTTTCCCATGAAATGTCAAAATGAAATGATTCACAGTATATTAGATAAATATTATTAATATAATTCAAGAGTAATAAATCCACTTGTAAATTAAAGCATTGTAATAAATTAGAAATTCATACAAAATAGAATAATATTACTTAAAGTTTTAAAAAGGGAATTTTTAAATAAAACTAGTTTTCCTTATATATATAATTTTCATTTAAAAGCTAAGTATATAAATTTTAGCATTTAAATTTTGAAAAAAATAACTTCATTTTTTTATTCCTAAAATAAAAATTGACTTATTATGAATTTTTAGTATTTTTTTGATATAATTGTCTTTTAGATGAATAGTTAAAAATATTGTATTTTAAAAAATGATTCATTTTATTACATTATTATTTTAGCAGCAATACTTAAATTTTTTTAATTAATTAAATATTAATTTAAGGAAAAAATATTCATTTTAAATATATTTTTAAAAACTTATAAGGCTTTTGTTTAACCATATAAAATAAAAGTAATATTTTAATTCTAATAAAAAATATTTTTAATATTATTTTAATTATTTATTTTAATGGTAAAATTAGGATTTGAATTTATTTTAAATCTATGTTATTTTTTTATAAATCTATTTATTTCATCAAAATTTATGATTTCGATAACTATGAATTATGCATAAGTTTCAATATTGAAAACATACTTTTTCTTAAAAACTATTTTTATGTTGTATATGTGTTTATTTTAAAATTAATATTGCACACTGTTAGATATTTTATTTGATAAAATGAATTTAATATTTGAAATAAAAAGGTTAAAATTAGATAAAAATGATAATTTTAATTTTTTCATTAAAATTAATCACTAAGGTTGAAATTTAATTACCCCTATAAAAGTAAAAATGGTTAAAATTGATTTACTAAGAGTAAATAACCCAAAAATTGATTCAAAATGGATGGTTGAGGTGTGGACCAACCAAACCCCACCACCCCTTCCTATTTTGTAACTTTTTTATCCTTTTACTGTTTAATAGTAACTTTAAATAGTTGAAAATGTAATGTGTGCTTCCAAAATTATCCTTCTCTTCACTTATAAGATGGGATCCTTCCACCACTTCATGTTACATGTTTCCCTCCAAATTTATTTCTAAAACTCTACCATTTTTCCTCCAATAATTATAACCTGCTTAATTAAACCTTTGGTAAACATTAGTTAGCTTAAGTCCTCCAAATCCAAGGATATTTCTAAGAAACAATTTAATCTATAGACGTAAATATTTCCTCATTCTTAATCATTTATTTTTAATATTACTCTTCAAAAAAATTTATAACCACCTTAATATAATTAAATAATTATAATTAATGTACTGAGATGTTATTATATTAAAGTAAACACCCTTATTTATTCATTTCCATCCACAAATAAAAACAAAGGAACATCGATAGTGTGTACAAGCGGACTACCGACTCCATGAATCGATGTCTTCTATTTTTGATAACCACCAATAATGACTATTTATAATTATTTAATTAGTTAATAAATATGTTATATAAAATATATTTATGTTTCTAAAATGAAAAATTAATATTTACATCTAATCCCTCTAATTCAGTGAAAAATAAAAACATTGTCATGTGTATGTGCGGACTACCACCCCCATGAACAACATATCTTATTTTTATTAACCACATAACATGTATGGTCATTAAATTGTAATTAATGAACTAATATGATATTTATAAAATTATTAATGTTTTGAAAAAAAATTATTGCCTAACTTTTTCTCGTTCTATTAAAAAAATGAAAACATCATATGTGTGTAGTACGGACTACCACCTCCATGAAACTGATGTATGTCTTTTTTTAATCTTGTCTTTTATTATTTGTCAAAATATTTTAAAATATAATTCAACACATTATTAAAATATAAATAATTTCATTATACTTTTTAAATAATTATATTATAACTAAATCACTCCATAATCATACGTATTCGTTAATTATAGCATGTTCATGTTCTAATCAGTTTAACCGCCTACATGAATGGTGCTATAAATTTCTATCATGGGTGACTATGGAAACGTATTTAATAGTAATATTGGATTAAAATAACTAAAAAATATTTTTTTAGGTTTTGGAAATATAATATTGGACATTTTATAATTTTATATTTAAAATATCCTATCAGAGTAAATTTAACCACCAAAAATGAAGATTTAAAGTTACCTTTCATACTTGGAGAACGTTTTAAAAAACTTTTGAAATATATGAATTCTTTAATAATATAATAATAAATTACATATAACTTTATAAATATAGATATTATGTTGTAATTTTACATCACCTTTGGCCACTTTTAATATATAGAGCGGGTTACAGAAAAATTGACCGAACAACTTCGAGTAACTGACATAAGAAAAAACTATATAATAAATAAATAACATATGATAATAGATAAAACATATAATATTAAATAGAAATTAAAAAAATTATCAATAAACATGCTAACAAACTTAATTTTATTATCTGGGGATTTAAGTGCATGTGCAGATCGAATAGGGAGCAAGGTAAAGGGTTCTTGTCTCAAATTTAATTTCTTTGAGACTATTTTTTATTATAAATCATGACATATTTAATATAGTGGGATTAATACCTAATGAATTTATTTTAAAATTTTCATATAATTAATAGTATTTGAGTATCAATATCATGTTATTTATTTAAATGGACTTTAATTCAAAGGATACGATGTTTGTAAGGGTTTTGCTAACACAATTTTCATTTATTGAGTTACAAGCTTTCCTATTTAACTCTATTAATCCAATTATGATTTATTATACCTAATTAATAACTTATAATTTATTTAATCCTTATTTTATATAGTTCTACAATTTTTTATTATGACCAATTTTTAAATGACACTTACCTCAAAGATTATGCTTCTTATAAGGGTTTTTTTATCTAAATTCCAAATTCTTGGGGTATTCTTCTTATTATGCACCAATTGGATTTTATATAGAATATTTATTTGCCAGTTATTAAATTATATAGTTAATTATATTTTATTCATGATATTTTATGTTTAATTTCAAACTATTTTTCCATTAAGGGTTTTGATTTAAAAGTTACTCAGACCATAAGGGTTTAATTTCCAATCATATTTTTTAATCAAGATTGCTTTTAAAAAATAATCCAAATGGGTAATTTGTATTATTTCTAAAACCCCTAAAAATTTTATATGTTTACTCAAGGGATTTTACATTTCAACTCAAAATTTCAACTCCCCTTGACTTATATTTTACCTCAAGTGTTTCTTGTGTGTGAAACCGACCTCATCTCCTCTTTTTGGTATAGAGCTTCACTTTTCCCAAGTCTATATCCATAATATTGTTTTGAAAATATCCTTATATATGCCTAAAAAATTGGTTAATTTCACTTTATACTATTATACCTTCTTTAAAAAGTTTTAAAGAAACTTTTAACATTTTCCGTGTTGGTTGTTTTCATCAAAGTGTAAAAAGAATATTTTTTTAAGGTTTTCAGTGGGAACACATATTTACACCATCTTTATTATTTTATATAAAACATAATTTCAAATATTTAATGGATTTATAAAATAAAATATTATTCTCCTTGATTTAGAAAATATTTATATCAAAATAAATTTTTTCAAAAAGTTTATATATGTTTTTAATTTCCAAATCAATTTTTCTAAATGATCCTAGAAAAATATTTTCATCTAAATACAAAAACTTGGAAATTCATTACAATTGATCAAATATATTCTCTAAATATTACCATATATATTATTTATATATATTTATTGTGTTCAGTCCTTATTTTATAGAGGATTTCTCAATCACATTATTTGTCTTACAAAATCATCTTCAGTGTATAACTTTGATTTTTCTTATAATGTTTTCCTTTATGAACACTCAATATTTTCAACCTCTAATTAAAAGGTGTTCAACTATATTTCATGGATCGATTGATTTAAATAAATTATTGAATTAACCATATACCCTTTATCTATACGTTGAAAATACTATATGCTTTATTATATTGATTGAATGGTATTTACACTGAAAGTTAATTGATGTCATCGGATACCTGTTTATTTTCCATGGGTTTGTTATGTTATGATTATTGAAGGAATTATGATTGATTTATTAATATGATTGTATTTGAAAAGTATATAAAATCCATTTTTTTAAATGTGTTCTTTATGTTATAAAAAACTAATAATTAACATTTTAAATATTTATGAAACCCATTTTATTTCCATGGGTTCTTTATGATGTGACAAGTGAATGATTTTTAGGTGTAACTCATATATATATATATGATGATGGGTGGGGTCCTATATCACCCTTCAATTCATTAGTTAAAATTTTATATCTCATGATATAAGTATTCATGAGTACATTTTAGTTTCTCATTAGCATGGACATTGATGGTGTGGATCATCAAAATAATGTTTCACTATACTGATGTTAGTGATGGAAATTTTGTGTTTGTCACTATACTAATGTTAGTGACATATTTTGTGTTTATCATTAAAACAGTTAGGTTTTGGTTTTAAAAAAATAAATTATTTATCAAAAAATAAGTAAATGAAAATTTTGTGTCTAGGTGTTAATAAAATTGTTTTGATAATATGGTTTTATTAAAATAGATTTGTGGGGTGTTTTTAAAATTTTAAAATTCAGTTTTTGTTGTTTTAAATGCTATTTTAAAGGGGGTTTTATCTTTAAAATTTGTTTCAATGATCAAAGTTGGGTTTTGGAAAGAAAATTTGTGAGTCCCTTTGGGTGAGATAAAATTATTTCCATATTTAAAAGCTTATGGGATGAAAATTTTTCATTTGAAATTATTTAGGTTTTGGGTGGGCGGAATTATTTAACATTGTATAATATATTTTTTGTCTTTTGCAGATATTTTAGTATTTTATTTTGAGAATTGTTGTTTTATGTTGGGTTTTACTTTTGGATGGATATGGATTGAATTGTTATGATTCTTGATTTAGTATTTTATTTTATTATTATTTATAGTACACCCCCAGACAGAATTTATGTATTTCTAAAGGTAATTTTTGGGGGTAATATTCTAGTTAAACCTTTAGTTGATCAATCTAGAGATCTTCATATAGATTTATAGAAGTTGAATTCTCATTTATTTTATTTTCACTCAGATCCTTATTAGGAATAAGGATGGTTTCAGGGAATCAAAAGTATATTTGGTCTCCTCGATATTCTTGGGTATCTCAAGATCAATTTTTCTATATTTATACTGGGAGGTCTGAGATTGAAGTGGTGGAAGTCCATTATTTGGGTTGAACCACAATAGAACCACTATTGGGAAGGTTTTAAGTCTTTGTATATCCAATAGTATTCCTATGAGGATATAAAATTGGAAAGGTAAATAGAGTTATATATCCTTCAATAGGGTGATTCACTAGTATTTTTAAAGAGGCATCTCTCTCAATATTAATTTATGGGCTTTACATTCTATCCTAACCTAATATATAGAAGTAGTAAGGCATGTAGTTAGGGTTGAAGTGGTTTTGGTAAGAGTTATTGAGGTTAATTTTAATTCATATTTTTTCAAGAGAAGTGAATAGAGATCTAGTAATTTAAAGGGGAAGTGGTTTAAGGTTGAGTAGATAAGTTGTTATATTAAGAGTCTTTCTATTATCATAGTAGATTTTTTGGGGTGTAGGATACTAGTTTACCATTAGTGTGGAAATTTGGTTCATCAAAATCCATCATGTCATAATGCTCCGAAGACTTAATATGGTTGTGTATGTTTTGGGAATCTATAAAATACTTCTAAAGGATCCATAGGTAAAAGGATTGGATCCAAATCCACCCCTTCGAAGGATTACTCAATCCAACCTATTGGACTTGATTTTGATTAGGTGGTTATTTGAGGTGTCCTTTGTTTTCTCTCTCACACTCTTTCCATTTATGTGTTGTATTTATGGTCTTTGTTTATGTAAATTAATAAACCATGATATGATGTGTATTTATTATGGATATTATAAATTATGAGTGGGTTTTTTATGTTTTTTCATGTCATTAATAGTATCCTTTGACCAGTGGAGTTTCTTAGGATTTCTCATTTTGTTTGATATTTTTCCTTTTGTTTGATCGTTCACCTTTGTTTGGTTCTTAAAAGGATGACTGCCTTAGTAGAATTTTAATGTGGTGGGGAGACTATCATGGTGACCCTTTTATACTGAGAAATTTTTTTCAAATGATTCTTCCATGAGGAGAATTATTGGATGTTCATCCTCTAGTATTCTTAGCAGTTTGGGATAGAGTCCTTCAGAATTCCTTGGGTGATGGCGTTGAAATATTTTAGAAAAATCAATGGTTATAGTCATGAAAAAAATTTATGATTTATGGTGATGTTTCTTGGGATTATTTAGAAGATAAATTGATTTTGGTAAATTTATGTGATTAATTTTGGATAAGATTGTAAGTTTTTTCTTGTTGGTAATGATGGTGTTCTCTAGTTTTAAGAATCGAGTCATGTTGAGGAGTTGAATATTGTTTTTTATTTTGATCAATTGAATATTATAAAGATTTATAGGGGAAGAAATAATTATTTTGGGGAGTATTGTGACACACTGACCTTGTATTTACTTGTTATTTTATTTATATACATTTTTTTCTTGTCCTTTAGTTTAAGAGTTGTGTGATTAAATTTTAAGTTTTGGGAAGTTTTTTCATCAATCGCATGATTAGTGTGCACAATTTAGGGGAGAATATGTGGCAACCCATACATAGTGACATCTTATAGTTTATTTTTTTCTAGTAAGGTTTAGTCATATGGATAGAAAATAGAAGATTCCAAACCATGTGAAACTCATAGGAAACCATCCGAGCTCTTGTTGTGTTGGGGTACTCATGCATGATTTTTGCACAGCTAGTATAACTATGTAAAAACTATGAAAGTGTATATATAGTTTTATTGGAACAAATTATAATTTTTGTCTCATGATTTTACAAACTGTTTGGACAAACTGTGCAGGTTCCCAACTAAGTCCAGTGAAGGGTGCATGGTTGGTGCACATTTTGGAAAACAATGTATTTAAACTATATAGCCTACCCAAGATTTAAAAATGTTTAAATTTATGATCTATACATCCTCAATTTTAACTCTTAACCCATTATATTCATAACAAATAAATTATCATTACCCAAAATCCATCTATCCTTTGATTTTATACCCACCTTGGTCAGTTTGGTGGGATTTATTCAAGCTTTTGGCCTTGATTTCTTAAGTTAATCTCACCTTTAACCTCTATTCTCGGTATTTCCTTATTATTTCTGTTTTTTATTTATTTGGAGAGGTTTTAGAAAACTAAGATTCTGTATTTATTAAAATTTAATAGGGGTTTTATTTTTATAGGGTTTCTCTTGGTCTCATTGGGTTTATCTTATGCTTTTGAGGTAGTTTCATTTTATGATCTCTTAAAAAATGAATTTGAGTTAGGTTTCCCCTTGTATTCAAATTTGAATTTAAGAACCATTATTTACTATTTAACTCCATGATTTGGAAATAAAATAATTTTATTAAATCTATTTAAGGATATTTGAAAATAAATTCAAGTTTGACTTGTTTTTCATTTCAATCAGAGGATTTCTCAATTTCAAAACATGTTAAAAATTAGTTTTAATAAATAATGCACACTATGTGTTTGATAAATTGAATGAATTAAATTTATAATTTGAATATAATATTTTAAATGGTGTTATAGTTTTCTAATGGATTTATAAATTCCCTTTGTATTTTTAAATGTGTTCTTAGTTCTTAAGAAATAGGTTTATAACTTTATTTTTAAAGGTTCATTATAAGGCCTAGTTAGCACTTTGAAAAAGGAATTTTGATGAAAACATCCATAGAATATGCCCATATCCCATTTTTTTGGAAATTGATGGGATTTCCCTGATATAGGACACATTTATTTTTGTGATGGTTTTAAAAGTAAGGTTTAACTCCTAAGAGGGGTTTATAGGAGGTAAATATTATTTTCTACTCATTTTTAATGTGATAATAAACATATTTATTTTCATCTAATTGTTTGATATTGTAATTTGATCACCCCTATTTTATATACATCATGGTAACCAATAGTATCTTTTGGAACTTTTGATAACCCATGCTACACTAGTGTAGGATCATGCTCTTACTATTGTCCCTGGGTATGATGTTTACCCTACTTTGGGTTTTTTCTCTTAATTTAAGACAGTGTGGAAATATCAAGTATAAGGGAAGTAGAATTAATCAAGTATACTGAGTAGATGGATCATGTTTTAGTATGTTATATACTTTTCCCTCAACTCGTAGGTACTCCCATGATCATTCTTATTTCACTATATTATGTTGGCTACTTCTCATTGTTTCTATACTAATAGACTATGTGTTTCTTTCCCATTTAAATTATCTCATTTTTTTAATTATTATTATCATTATCATTATTATTGTGTTTAATTATTTCCATTATTTTAATCCTTTGTTTTAAATTAAAGACTTCTAATTTAGGCGTTTTTTAGAAAAAGGATTTGAAACTCCTTCACTTCCTTTTTAAATGAAACCCTTTTCAATGGAAGATTTTCTAAAACACCACTTTCCCCCATTTTGTCTTAAGAAATGTCTATTATATAATTTTTTAACTCTCATATTTAAAATATAACTATTTAAACAATGAAGAAGGGAAAATTATTAATGGATCTTTAAAACATAAAGTATAAATAAAAACCTGTATTTGTAAACTATATTTCAAACCAGTAATAAATGGATCTTTTATTTATAGGTAATACATGGAGGTGTATTTTTTTCTCTGGAATTCTAATTGAGATTTGTGATCATTCCCATATTTATTATTTCAATTTTAGGTTCCAAGTTCTGATTATCGTTTCTTATGGAGCAGTTATGGTTTTAATGTTGGATAGTGACTCATGGAGTTACATGGAGATCAGGTTGGGTATCATTTTAGTTTCTTTTATTTTATCTTGTGATGTAAATGCATCTTCCTGGTCACCCCCCATCCTTCTAGTACTTAATGATTCTATTTTAGTTATGTGTTTTACTTTAACATCTCCATCTTTTTTATTTAATATTTATGCCCCATTTGGATTTCATTCATCTATAAATTTGTTTATTTGATTTGATGTGGGAATCAAATGTATGGATTGATCATATTGTAATTTTAGAAGAAATTAAACTTCTTATTAATTCATGATTACTGAGTGAAATCATTCCCATGAGTTATTATTTGATTCTATGGTGCTTATTGTTGGACCAGGGGGAACAATAATTCCCCTTGGGTATATCGTGTGCCACCTCAGGTTCCTAGTTTAGGGGTGGGCCAGATTTTGATCATGAAATATTTATATTTTATCATAACCTATAATACTATATATTGACCATTAATTAGGGAAAATTGAAAATCATACTTTAAGAGGATAATTATGTTTTCACTTCATGTAATATATTCATCAAGTATGAAAAAAAATGATAAATTAGTGACTACATTTTATATAACATGATACATTTTCTATTCGTAAACTCCTTCAAGAATACTAACAAAACTATGAATAAGCACCTGTCTTATCATATCCCATATGATAAACTACTATAGAGGCCTTACATTTTCTACATTTTTAGGGTTTTTTTAAACTCATCACATCACTATGTAATTCCGTACACATATTTATAAGTACATATAATAAAATTCTCCACCCAACAATTTCAAATGAAAATATCTACGATGAAATATTGTTTGAATAATAGTGAGATCAAGATTCATAATCCCCATGTTCAACTCCTTGAACATAATATTATAACTTATTTACATCACAACATCCAATGTTACAGTGTTAATATCTTATGTTGACCACCTAAAACCCATTTTAAGATCACCATCATCATTTTTTGAACATTTCCATCTTTAAATATTATTTTAGCTCATTTATTAATAAAAAAGTAACTCTTTCCATTAAAATAATTTTTACCAATATACCCTAAACTCTTTTATGATATTAACTCACTTTAACTTTGAATTATACTAGTATAATAATGTTTTATTACATTTTTAACTTATCTAAATCCAAACATACTTCCACTAGCCTATAAAAAATTATATTCTCTAAAATATATTTTTTAGAAAAAAACTTCTCTATATTAAGGAAAAAAAATTATTTACTTTGTGGGAATATCTAATAAATAAACAATTAACAACCATATATTATATGGTATTATATTTTTTTGTAAAGCTATTCTGAAAACAATATGTCATTATTTAAAATATTCAACCATTTGGTGGTGAAAATTATTTCTCTCATAATTTGACAAATATCTTGGATGAACTTTTTTACCCTAATAAAACATTTTTATTCTTATCTTATATTCAAATAATTTTATTGAATTGGATAAAATCATCAACCATGTGTAAAATATTTATATCCTTTATTTATAATAATGATTTATTTATAATCTATATATTCTCATAAAAGATAAATAAAATGATATATAGTACACGCCCTTTAATATTTGAGCATTTATTTTATCCATTTCATTTTCCTCCTTAATGTATCATCCCTTTGATTAATCATCTTAATGCAAACTTCAAGCTATATCCATGAACACTTCTTTAGTTTTAAATCTATATACATATTCTCAAAAAAAATATAGTTAGTCTTCTACGAATTTAAAAATATAAGAACTGAATTATATGACATTAATACTTGATTTGGACTCATTTTAAAGTTTTTTTAAACACATCAGGTATTATTGGAAATTTATCTTTGAGTGACCGGGGTCTCCAAAATGGAAGCACCGACCCTTCTTCCTAAATCCACTCTTAGGTTTCAATGATCTAGGTTGATTATTGACCAATGAATTTTCTATTTTTAGTTTATACTTTCACCCTTGTGTACTGTCATCAGAAAAATAGATCATATATATACCATGTAATGCTTAATTATCCTCAATATATTGAAGAGATTGGGTAAAACTATATTAAACTTATTCATATTTTAGTTTATAATAAACTATTAGAACCTTTTTTATAATGATTACATAATTAAGTTTAAATAATTATCAAGCCTTAAATGAGACCTCATCCTCTCTAAGCCATTGGAATACCCAATTATATTGAGTACATTAGTGGATATTAAAGTAATTTCATCCATATTGTATTGAAATAATTCTTTTAAACCCTGATGTGAATCATTATATGCTTCTCTTAAGAATTTGGATTCAATTTTCCAATAAACTACTCATGAATAGATTTTTCAAATACATAAAAAGTTTATTCATTCTTGAGAAACATTTTCAAATTCTAATACCAGACAATAAAATCTATTCCACTGAGCCTCTCTTTTCAAGTACTGATCTCAAATTTATATTTAATGGTAATGATTCAATTTTTATCTATAATAGATGTTTGATCATATGAGTATCATTTTTTTAAATCATTTAATAAGAAAATTTATTAAATATACTCTAATGAAAATTATGACCCCTTTTGAATTACATCATATCCATTAGTGAGATGATATCTATAATTCACTAATATTTGAGACTGACATAGTTTTACACTAAAAAATTAGCTGTTTAGGTAGTCCATCATATCAATAATATCATATATGACTTTTATATGGTTGAGTAGATAGTACTTTTAAAAAATCTATCATATAGATTATCTCAACTATATTCCTCTATTATTCTATATTATAAGGTTTTCTAGCTAATTATAACACTAAAATCACAATAAATATGGGTGTTTAATCCTATTAGGATCACCTATAATTTGTTTTCTACAAACAAGAAAAAACATGAGAGCCTAGATTTAGCATGAACCTACCTGGTTAAATGATTGAGGTATTCAAAAAATGTTCACTTTAAAATGAATCTAACACTTATTATTTTAAGGGTTTTTAAAATTAAACCATATTATCTCATGTTTTACCTTTATGTATACATGATTCTAATGACTTGGTTTTGGTGTCTTATACCTTCAACCAAATTAATATGTTCGAAATATATTAATTTATAACATCTTTACACAAATCCTGATTTATGATATTTGCCAAAATATAAGATCTAGTTATACTCACACATATCCAAATGCATCTCATTCATAAGTTATATAAAAGTATTTCATATAAAGTTTTATGGTCATATGAAACCAAAATCCATACAATATAAAACATGGTGCACCACATAGCCAATACCCACTTTTATAGATAGATTCTAAGCCTCCTGACCAGTGATAAGTCTTACCCAAAGTATTATTATCCATGGATAAATATTTAGGAGAAACATTATCTAAAATTAAATCATAACACCTAATGTCTATAAATTATAACTAAAATTTACCTTCACGTTCATAACCCATAATCAATTCATAGTCACAGTTTAATGTTACAAAATCATATATAATACCTATAATATAAATCCTTATATTCGTGGTATTAAGTTTTATAAGAAGTATTTTAAAACATTAAACTATATCCTTTATTAATTAATAATATAACACTTATAACGATGAATAATAAAGCATGAAATAAACTAAATAAATCAATAATCCATTAATTTAGACATGAAAATATTTCAAAATAAATCAACTACAAACACTTTATAATTAATCATGCTCTTATAGAAATTCTATAAATAAATGAACAAGAATGTTTCACATTTATTTCAATATAAACCCTTTCATATTCATATTTTACAAGGAATTTAATTAAAATTACTTTATATTTCATAAATATGTGATATTTTATGAAAACTCTTATTATCATATAAATTTTTCATATTTTATGTAAACACTTTACACAAAATAAATATAAAATATTTCATTTTATTTAAACCATTTATTGAATCCACAAAAACACTTTTTGGAATAGTTTAAATAAATTAAAAACTAAGGCCTTTAATATGAACTCTTCATATTTCAATATAAACATTTCTATATTTAACATTATTTTACAATTTATAAACACTATAAATTCACTTTGTATAATCCAGTTTAAAGCATTACCATATCTTCAAAAAAAATTATGCTTTAAAGACCACCTCTTATATAGAGGTAATTTAATTATGTAATTATAATACAAAGTTTATAAATAGAATACACGGCATGGTAATTAAAATTTTATGATAAAGTTTGTTTTAGAATACCAACTGCAACACTAATCTCAAAAACATTGATTGAAAAATTCATCAATCTGATGTAGATGATATTTATTCTTTATCGTGTTTTTTTAAGATCATGTTATTCAATGTATAGATGGATTGACCTATATTTCTTCTCAAAAAATATTATTGATGCACCCCATAGTGAAACACTTGTTCATATAATCCCTCTGTCTAGATTCACTTATAGTTTCCACTTAATTAATTTAATTCTATTAGGTTAATTATATAAGTAGTCTTGGATATATATATTTTTTCATGTATAAGTTCTATAGATAACTCTAACACACAACCAGGTGGAAGGCCAGACAAATATTTTAGAAATATATCAATATATTAACTCATAATAGGCATATATTCAAGGTTGGTCTTCTCCTTTGACTCAACCATTTGTGATAAGTATGACTCTTCATTAGGATGGAAGACTCATACTTTTTAAGGAGTTTCTAAAGGAAAGTAATAACATTAATTGAATTTGTACATAAGTATGGGATATATTAGGATATAGAATGATATTACCTATATATACTATTGATATTAGATCTATATAGGAGATTCAGTCCATGCCAAGTGTAGTATTGTATTATATGAAAGAAAAACCCACTAGATTTTCTAGAATATTCTTCCCAAAAAAATTAAAGGGGGAGGATTTATATACTAGAGATACAGTAATCAAACCACTAAATGTTTTCATAAATAATTTAACCTCTAAATATTGTGTTGGTTCTATAATATCTATGTAAAACATTCATGATATAAAATAATGAATTTAATCCAAGTCAAATAAAACATTTCTTTTTCATCAGTGAATAATGAGTTTCATGGTCACCACTTCATTTTTTTTATCCACCTAAGTGGTGGTGGTGATTTAATATCTTCATTAATCATTTTTATTTATTGGTTGTGGACATAAATTATTATAAAAGTCCCTTATTTCAGTGCACTGACTCATATAGTGACCATGTTCTTTATAGTTAAATCTTAGGGCCATGGGTAGTGCATTGGGTGGAACCTTCCTTTTCCATTATATTAAGTGGTCTCTTCACATCTCTTCAAAAAAAATTGATGTTGATTTCGTATTCTTATTCACTTGATATATTTGTCAATTCCCTTTATATAGTTTTATGGATGTTTTTTCCTATATTTTTAGAATGTGGTTAATTGGATACTCTTTCCATATAGACCCTTATTATTTAACTCTCTAAAATGAAACTATATTATTATTTTATTATATCTAAGTACTCAATACCATTTATATTAACCAATATCCCTTTATAATTTGATGGGAAATTGAATTATTTCCTTATATCTATAAAATTTATAAATTGCAAAAAAAAATCAAATACTTGGTTTTAAACTATTAAATAAATGATTTTTCTTGGAGGGACAATGATAAATCCAAGGAATACCTTAAAATACATGTGTAATTTGTTTCATAGGACCTAATAGACCTATAGTACCTTTTATTGAGATTATAGAATTATATATCTATTTTAAGCTGAAAAGTGAGATGAATATATTTTTTGAAAAATATTTAATTGAATTCCACATATTTTATAGATTTAATTTTATCATTAGAGTGGGGTAAATATCTTTCTTGGTAATATTGATCAATTTCACTACCATTAATGAATCATAAGATTCATTAAAGGATGGAGATTGTTTCTAAAAAATGACTAAATGGATAGTTATTCCTTCTATTAACAAGTTGGACACTCCTCATGATCCAAGTTATTGTTCATAGCTTGATTCAATTAAGTATACCTCTCCATAAAGTGTTTAAATTTAACTACCATCATGTTTGGAAACTCATTAGGAAAATCATTTAATTTACCTTCACATTTACTATTTATTCAATTCCTTATATTTATATCCATTAACTATAACCATAATAATTTAGTGACGAAAATAATATCATTCAACAAAATATAATTAAATAAACATATGTAAAATTTTCTAATATACTCTAAATTATGGAACATTCAGTTCATCCTAGGTTTTTAAACTTATTACCACATATACTCTATATCACAATCCCTAAAAATAACTACACATTTATTTGATACCAAATATTATGCCACATAAATCACATACATAGTTTTTAAATCATTTTCTCATAAATATATATATAACAACTTCATTAAAATTCACAACTAGAGCCAAAAAAATAGTTTCTTTGGAAAATATCTATAAATTACTATTGTTTACAAAAAAATAACATAAAAACTCATTTATACCACCACCATAATCCATATATGAACCAATATTATTCATCTTACTTCATAGGAAATCCTCAAGACATACATAAATGATAGTAATGGTGAGATAACAACTCAATAAGTGGAAAACATAATAGATATTAAAAGGAGATACATGAGATATCACTTAGTACATTATAAAGGAATGAACATATGATAAACATGAACATGGAATAATAATCATAAAACTTATCATAATATTTATTTAGGACATAATAATGTGGCACGTACATAATAATAGGGCATCAGAAGTATAAGTTAATACTCTTTACCAAGACATTATAACTTAGTGGACTAACCTCCCTACCCATGTCTCATACATAGCATATCATAAGATATAAGAATAAACCAATTCATTGGAGGGATATATAATTTATATCCTATACATCACAATATTATATGCCTATAAATATTAATTCTACATGGAAATGAAATAATAAAAAAATATTATACATAAATCAGAATGTATAACATAATTAACCACTGAAAATAAAACAAGTTACATAAAACAATTGTTACGCATCAAATAATATTCAATAAAATATTGAGATAAGATGGTATAAGTAATGTAAATACCTTAATATACATGTAAATTTACTAATATATTGATAATGGGTGGTGTATATAAGATAAGTAATATAAAGAAGAATAATCTTAAATAGGAAGAGAATAAATTGTTTTAAATCAAATCAAAATTTTCTTATTGTTTTTATAATGTTTGAAATAACCATATTCCATGAAAGGATAAATAAATAACATATAAATATAGAATAAATTTGAATATTATATTTCATAGGAAATAGTAAAAAACTTACAAATGAAGTTAAAATGTTTTTGAGAGAGAGAGAGAGGGAGACAGATAGATAGAATACTAAAGAGAACATCATAAAGTTATAAAAGATGAAAGTTCCCTTACAAAGTGTGTTACCAATAAAAGAGAGAGAATATTGAAAGGGAATGCAAATAAAAACAAAAATAAGAATAAAATTATAATAATAAACATAGAAATGTTAGAATACACATGACATAAAACAATATTGATAGAGAGGATACAGTTGAATTCAATGAAGAGAAGATCGAGGAAGATTCACTTAACCTTAACTTTTATATTCACCATAATGCACTCTAAATAAATTTTTAAAAAAGTAATGTTTATTAATTATTTATTTTTTAACCTTATGTGTATTTTTTCATTTATTATTGGTCATTAATATTCAAAAAATAATTATTTATTAGTAACTGATAGTTTATATGAGTCACTATAACTTAGTCATTCTAACTTTTCAATTACCACATTAGGTATAATATTTATTTCCATTGTTAATAGATAATGAGTTATTTATCTCTATAATTTCCAAGGTAATGGGTAAATAATGGTTCCAAGAGTTTATAAGTTATAAAGTAAAGGGGAATATTTTTAATTATCTAGATTGATGGTTTACAGTTCTTTTATTCAAGATTGTTTTTTCAATCATGATGATTTGTTTTAAATAATTATTTACATTGTAATTTTATCAATATAGAACCCTGAATATAACATAAAATTTCCATTATTTATATATTTAATCATTAATTAAGTTTCATTAATTATTTAGGGTGATAAAATTAATTATAGGGGATCATTTCCCATGTAAGTGGTTAAAAACCCAAACATGGATATGTTAAAGAGAAATAATTTATAAGAAGTAACAATCATTTGATTATTATATCCATATTATAGAAGAATTATTATATTTATATTATGTTAATACAATTATTTTCTATAATAAGAAGGTCTAATATTATAAAATTGAATGAAATATTCTAAGGTAGAGTCATTACCACTATGTTAGGCATCTGCCTCGCGACCTTCTTTATTAAAGAATTTGAGACTCCTTGTAACCAGAATCTCACAAATGTGTAAGAGGGAATGAAGATAGAGTATTAGGGAATATTTTAGGTTAATGTTTTAATTTTGTAAGTAGTTTTAAATGGGTGGGGGAAGGGTCCTATTATATATGAAAATGGGTGGTATTTTTGAAAATAATCACTACTTAATGGTTAAGAAATATAAATTTTCATGGAAAGTGACATAAAAATAGAAAAAATAGAAATTGGGTTGTGTATTCATTTATTTTAAATGATATATATTTATTTTTATTAATTTATACATCATTTTTACAATATATCAAATTTTACCATATTTACTATTTACATACATGTTTCATTATTCACCCCAGTAATTTATTTTAAAAAATAATAATTTTTACCTCAATAAATATTTTCAATGTTCAAATTACAAATATGGAGTCTATTTTATTAAAATAAATATAAAACTATAATAAATTTTTCTATCAAATACAATTACATAATTTCTTAAAAAACGTGTTTTTTAAACCAATATTTATTTACCAAAAAACGAATTTATTATTATTTCCATTATTATCTTGATATTAATTAATTATTTTAAAAAATATTATTTATTTATCTTATTTCATATATTTTTAATATATACATAAAAATACACCTAATTTTTTTATTTTCTTAACAAACCACTTTTAAAGGGTAGAGTGAAATCCCAAAAAAAACTAATATCTATTTCCAATATACCCACAGAACAATCCATCTAAAATATGAATGAAAAATAAAACCAAATTCCAATTTAAAAATACATCTTCATGAGGCAATCATCAGACGATAATAAGTGGGTAATTTAATCAAGAATCACACCTCGAGCTCTGTACCATCTTAGGACACCATGAGCTGATGTGATCTTGAGATATTTTGGAAAATGAGGAACACCAAAATTGTATGTTGCATGTTTCTAACTTCCTCTTCAATATCATCAAAAACGGAACCACTATATCTATCTATAACTAAAACTTTTTAGAAATTTCAAAATATCAAACTTTCCTAAGAAATAATAGAGAAGAACATTACTAAACCACAGAAATGAATAGAAATAATCAAAACACCCCACACATATCCTATGTTAGTAAACCCATCTAGGAACCAAATCCATAATCCTCAAGAATTGAACCATCCACAAAGAAAAACACCATCACAACACCACACCGTTATCCTAAGAGAAATAACTTTAACATATAATAAAACACCAAACTAGTAAACAAATACACTCCTACACCATTGACAGGACCAGTGAATCGGAATCCAGATGAAGTTGATGCCATTTTCAAGACTATACCAAAGCATTTCATAACCCTTCAAAATGTTTCAATCACATTATATGTGTCACTTTTTATAGATACATCCTTACTTGAACCTATAGAGTAGCTATGCTTAGAGTAGATTAAAACTATAAAAATAAAGAATAATGCCATAAGATGAAGGATATAGTGTAGAGAAGCTTTGTGAGCTTGGAAAACCCGAAGCGATGGAAGTATGACACATAAACCAACAACAATAGAGGAACAATGAAACCCAAGGGAAGAAATTAATCCAACCTCAGGTCATGCCTCTTGGGACACCAGTGCTAGATCATCCAAAATATCCCAAATCACCCCCCAAACAACCAGTTCACCAGACCAAGATGGGGTTGACATGACGAATCAGACAGTAAAGGCTTTAATAAATATCCATGTATATACCATGAAATACAACCATAGAATAATATATTGAACCACTTTATTATCCCAATCCATCATAATAACTATCATGTTAAACGAAGTATGTGTTCTAAAACAATGGTCATGATAAAAAGAGTATAGGAAGTGAGTGAAGGTGGATACTATGAAGAATAATACCCTAAAGGATAAAACCAGAATAGAAAGTAATATAGTACTGGGGTGGGAGAAAAAAAGGAAACAGTGTAATAAGTAGGTCCATTGGAGGGAAGAATAAATAAGATAAGGAGTAAAATGGTGGACAACGCTAGAGAGGAAATACAATAGTATCCTCATCCAATCCACTATCGAGGATAATTCCTCGCTTGATAGAGGAAAATATATCAAAAATTTGGTATATATATTTTTTGTATTTTGGAATAATATACACAGGAGGGTGTCTAGTAATAAATTGAGTATAAATTTATTGATAACTGGACTCGAACTTGGTACCTTAGTTAGTGAAAGGAAATATGTTACCACTAGACCGAATGAAAATATAATAGTCACTTTACCCTATTACAATCCTATATATTTCTTTATATTATTCTCTCAAAATCATTTCCTTATTTTTTCCACAAAATGTCTATTATATTACTAACATTTTTCATTCTTTGTACTTTTATTCCAACAATCATGATATTTTTTGGGGACTATAAACAACTATATTTTTACCATGTATCCATTATCTTTATTTGTATTTATTTTACATTACTATTTTTTGTAGGTATGGTGGATATATACCTTTGAATTTTATTATTCTTATAGTGAAAAAACACAGTACGCATATAACCCATAAAATGTAAGCCTTCTACTAGGGATTCCCAAAAACCTAGGTTTTTTCTTTTTTATCTTCTTTTTCTTATATCTCGGTTGTATAGTGGGTATTCTTTTGGATTGGTGATGAATTTTTTTCATGATTATTTTAATTTTTTTATAGTGTTGATTGTTTATCTACAAATGGAGGCATTCAGGATGAACATTAATTTTTAGTTGTTGGTTGTTGGGTTGTTTTGTCTATCACTGGTGGAAGATCAGGGGCTTGATATTAAATTATTATTGTTTGGAAATGGGATGGCGGAGTGGAATTAATTTTGGGCCTTGGGTCTTTTGGGTATGTATTTGTTTTAGATGTCGTATCAGTTGATTTAGGATTTTTTATTGTAGTTTTTTTTCTAAGTGTTTTTATAGTTTTAAATGTGGTTTTTATAGTTTTTATGGTTTTTATGTGGTTTTCATGATCACTTCTTATAGAACCTATTTTTAGAACTTTGTTGATTACTATGTTAAGGAAGAATTTTGGGATAAGTTCTTTATTTTTTTAGTTTTCTTCCTTGATTGTGTTACTAATTGGGAGGTAATTGGGAGAATAGGGTTGTTTGGAGGTTCCCATTATACAAATGGATTTTTCATTCAAGATAAATTCATGTTACAGTTGTGTCTTGGTGGATTGTTAAGTTTTTTATTGTATTATAGTAGAAAATATTCTAGTGAAAGGACTTGTTGTTTGATGTGAATTTTTCTAATTATCAATTTTGAGAAGAATAGATTATAGAGTTTGAGGTTCATCTCCAATTATGTTAGGTTTAGAATTATACTTTTTCATTTAAGAATCCTTTGGAAACTGTCTAGGGAGTTCTGTTTCCTTCCATGGCACTTTTTTATGATGGATTAAGTTATTTTTTCTATTTTTTGATGCATTATTTTTTATTTTATTTTTGTATATATGCCATCAATAAATATATAAATAAATAAATAACAATTCAAATATAAAAAATTATTTATGAATATATATGCCCAGATATTGAAATTTCCATCAACATATATTTACAAATTTAATAACTCAAATATATATACATATATAAATAAAAAATAACGTATATATATATATATATAAATAATTGTTATAAATATCAAATGTTATAGTATGTGAATATATATATATAAATATATATATATTATGTGAATATATGTTTATTATATAAAAAATGTTATGTTAACATACACACACATATAAATAAAAACTCAACTTTTTTTAAAAAAAATGTTATGCAATATGTGTGTGTGTCTTTTATTATACTAAAGTTGGATTTCTTTCAATACAGGTGTTTATACCTCCATCTTCATTTTCCCTCTAAAAATTTTCACCCCACCCTATATGTGTGATACGTTCTTTCAGCCTTCTGATTCTCCCTCCCACCCTACTTTATCCTCCTCACCTCATCAACTCTTTGTCTCTCCTCCACTTTTCCTCGACCTCTCGATTGCTTACTTATACTCTCCATTTCATCATGGTCTCCAACTCCCCATATCTCCCCACCTCTCCCATACTTCCCACCTCCTCCTCCTCCTTCCCATATACTACTCTATTTTCTCCCATGACACTTAGAATTATTTCCAATTACGAACCCTAAATCCTTGATTTATACCCTAGATCCACCCTTCCAAACACATCATCCCACTTCAGATTTTCCCTTTTCTTTAATAATCCACATGATGCCTCACTATCCTTAAAATTATCCTAAATTATTTACCCCCATCCCCTTATTCATTCATTCCATGGATCAATATATCAAAGTTTTTTAACCCATCCTCTCATCACTACTCAAAATTCATTCTTTATTATCCTGTGGCATTCATCCCACCACACTTAACCCTATGTGTTCAATTTCTATCATCACCTTCCTTTTGGTATAACTTCTTACCTTAGTGTTCCTTCTCCTTATATCATTATTTATAGATTATTCTACTCTTTTTTTATGTCATTTTGATTTTCATTCCTTTCATTAACAATGAAAAAAAATGTTTTCAATTTATGCATAATCCTTACATGAGGCAGTATAAAGTTTATCTTTTTTTCTCACATATTCAAATTTTATTTTTTGGGTTTAACTCTTCAATTTTTTCCCTTAATCCCTAATTTTGATGAATAGGGATCTAAGAATCGAGAATTTTTTCCCTTCTATAGATGTATTTTTGGTTATTAAATTACATCAATCATCCCATCCACATCTTGCATCCTTATCACAGGCAATCTAGATTATATCCTTCATGTTATGTTGATTTTAATTATTTTCATTAACAATGAAAAAAAATTAGTTTTCAAATTATACATAATTCTTATGTAAAATAGTATTAAGTTCATATTTTTTTTAATCTTCAAATTTCTTTTTTTTTATTTTAATCCTCAATATTTTTCCATTTTTCCTATTTTTTATGAATAGGGATCTAAGAATCAAGAACTTTTTTCCCATCCATATAAGAATTTTCTGGTATTAAATGGTATCAATTATTCTATCCACAACCATTATCTATGTCACAGGTAAGTAAAATTAGATCATTTATGGACCCATAGAATTTAATAACTCAATATTGTTCAATAAAACCATTTAATGAATTAAAAAAATCATTACAAAATATATATCTATTTTTAAGAAATTCTATATATTTTTTTATATATGAAAATTCTTATATGTTTATTTTTTTAATGAAATTAAATATTAGTTTACTTTTCACTTATTGAACTACTTGAAACCATTTAATTTTCTACTTCTATGAAAACATGAAATTTGAGAAATATTATGCATATTAATTACATGTGAAGTCATAAAATTATTAACTTACGATCTATATTCATATGAAACATAAAAATTATGTTATAAATTTATCAACACTATTGGATGTTTTCTAATATTCAATGATTTTTTACCTTTATCATGATTTATCAAATTATAATGCTTCTAAATTGTACTTGGATCAATTAAATTCATTCCCTTATTTTTCTATTTACTTTTATATATGTTTATTCTTACTTTTTGATTGTTATGTAAGATATTATTAGAAATTTACATCAATTGTAAGTTATGAAACATCAAGGAAACCACAAATGGTGGATAAAAGTAGTTCTACAATATTAAATGTTATTTCATTTATATATTTCATTAAAATTAGTTCCTGCATAATAAATTTAACTTTTAATAAATATTATTTTTAGTTTTCCGGGTTTGGAGAAACTTTAATTGAGATATCCCACTAGAAAAAATATCCTTCTCCAACCTGACATCCTATGGTACACACATTTACTATAGATTATATTTTTATACTTTTATATTACTTTATTAATTAACCATATCCACATTATGGTCTTAATTAAGCAACCTAATCATATCCCCTTTAGGATTTAACTCACTCATTTTGACTGAAATACTAATATGTGAGTCTATAATACTATACACATTATTCTCTCTATTTATCTTTAGAATCACATATTATCGTGATGTTTTTATTCTAATCACACTATTAACTTCCAAAATAGTTCTTATATCTATTTAAAACTATTTATACATTAAAAAAATATGTATTCAATGTCATTTTATATTTTAATAACTACTCAGGTTTATTAGGTTTAAAACTAAACCAAATTTATTTTGAGGGAGATACAAGTTTAGGATCAATCTCTTCTTTAATATATTATTTTCCTGAAGAAAAAAATATAGACTTGTAGTTTTTCACTTTCTTTTATCACCACATGCTTCTCATTGAAAAACAATATCCCTTATACCATAATAAAATATTTCTATTATATTTTATTTCCATATTTTATTATTCTATATCCTAAACATGAACATTTGTAATTTATGAACATAAAGGGTCTAATAATCACTCATGTCAAGATTCATGTACAAGTTTGAGTCCCCTTATGAAACTTATGTTATAATGTTTCTTTATCCTCATGCACTAGTACTTATTTTTCCTCCCTTAATATGTTTTTTTCATGTATAAGAGAAATAACTTAGAGATCTAAGTCTTAGTATAGACATATCACTACCTTATTCTAGATCCATCTATACATATTTGAAACTATATATAAAACCATTAATGACATCATTTTTCAAAATAGTAATTCCTATGAATTATATGCATCTTACTCAAGCTGAGGATCATAGTGTCCATGGTTTACCCATGGTACATGAATGTGACCAATGATCTAATATTTATTCTAATTTCAAGTTACTCTATCTTTTTTTTATATTTACCTTAATATTTCAATATATTATTATTTTTATACCTCCCTTAATCACTCATATTATTTCCCCTAATCTACTATATGATTTTCCTTAACCATTCTTCTGGTTTATTTTACTGCTTTCAGTGTCACTACTTTGAATATTTTCACCTACTCTGGATCTATTTATGGTATTTTCCTTAAATTTTATTCATTATTACTATAGATAAAAAAATTATATTCTAGCATAAAATTATATTTAAATAAAACATTATATTTTAGTTTATATTAAATTTTTATTTCACTATGATCTACTGAAATTGTAATTTCGTTACAGTTTATATTAAATATTATTATATACAACTATTTTTTTATGTTCCTTGTTACTAATGTAAATTTTTTTTGGTTTTAGTTTGTGGGGGGGTTTATACAATTTTCTATTTCAAGTAATATCAATTTATCTATAATCATTTAATTATTATATTTGTTGTTATCAAATTGGCTAGTAAATTTTAATTGAATTTAGCGGGGGTTGAAAGTTGCAGAACCCCCCATTTTAAGTTGTATTTTACACTTTAAAACAAAACTCTTTTATGATATTTTTTTCATTTCAATATTTAATTAATATTTATTTATAATTAACTACCCAGTTCACATTCTCCTGTTTCTTGAATGAGATTTGGTTTCAAGCTTGGTTGTTTAATTTTTTCTCCATATTGGATGAACCCTGATTCTATTTGATAATCCTTCATCTTCCAACATCATCGACATTGAAAAGCCTCGTATTTCATAATATAGATTTCAAGTTGTATATAAGTTTATTTTTTGAAAAGAAAAACTTACAATGTTAAAGAGATTTGGACTTTTTTATGTTATGATAACATAGATTCCTATGAAAAATTAATTCATTTAATAAATTGATGTCCCACACCTATCTCAAAATTTATAAAAAAAAGTATCCATTCAGTATTGGTATCATGTAAAACATGTATAAAACACATCATATTTCTATATATGATTCATTTTCCCCTCATTTATAGAAATTTTTTAAGTGTTATCAAAGAGACTTAAACTTTTTTACTATTTTTGTTAATGTAGGTTAATTTTGACATTAATTGGGAAAAAAATCCTCTATAGGTCCTCTTAAAATATCATTTTATTTTATCTATAAATGTATGAGTGTTTCCCACCTTATATATAAAGACGATATTTCAGACCCTGAATTTTTAGTGATTCCATTTTAAATCTGTGATTTTGTTTATAAACTAGTTAAATAGTTTATAAAAAAACACCATTGTATTAAATTATTTATTCATGAAACTATTTATTCTTGAAATTACTATATATGCCATTATGTTTTATTAAATATTTCATAGTCACATTTTATAAACTATTTCAAGTATTATATGTGCTTCTTTTAGATATTTCTATTAATATTTTAAATTTCCCAAGAATTGATACACTAAAAAGAAGGGGGAATGAATTAGTAGTGCTTTTATTTTTAAGAATTATTTGAATTAGAAATAAACATATGCTACTAGTTATGAAATGATTACCTCAATTATTTTACTCTTCCTTTCCTATATGTAATGAACAAGAAAAAATACATGGTGTTAGAAATTTTTACAAGGTTCGGACCCTGTGTGGGTTCTTACTCCTTACTGTGTTCGAAACTCATCGAGACACAAATTCTACACTAAATTCTAATTATCAAATACAATTTTATAGGAAAGGAATCATTTTGTATCCTAGTTCATTAGTATACCATTTATATTTTACATAGAAATACACTGTTTATGCTTATCATCCCTCTAGTTACAATAAATCACAAAAAATGAGAAAGATCAATTAAAGTTATGGGGTTGTTCACTAACTGGTTTATATCTTCTCTACAAGCCTTTATAATATTTAGGACAGTATGCTCACTTATTTCATGTTAGAACCTGATTCTTTCCTTGAGGTATGGATCCTTCCTTTTCAATTTTTACTTAATGATATGGAGGAAAAAGAAACATACACAGCGTTTATTTTCATGTACACAACATGTAAGGAGGGTTACACACCATATGATCCCAGTACACAATCATGTAATGGTCTGGACAAGAATTGTATAGACATGATGTGTGTTTTAAATTAAATAATGTGTACTTTTCTAAAAAAAATTAAATCAGGTAGTAAACTCGTGTTTTGTCGAATGGACATAGGGCTTGTCCTGTTCGTCGAACAACCACATTGAGAGGACATTTTGCCTCCTGATTGTCCATTTGAACTCTATTTCGATCGTCGTAAGATGCGTTGGAACCCGATGGGTAATCTCTCGATTCCCCTTGATCCATTCTTTGTGATTTAGCCTCTCAATTAAGTTATCAAAGGTAGATTTTTTTGGCTCATTTTGTATATCTAATCCATTCTAGGTCGAATCAAAGCCAGACACTGGATTAGGTGAGTCATACGAGTATGAGGTAGGTGGTCTTGTCATTTTCGTGAATTGTCATGATGTTTATATATGTCAGAGTTTCATGTACCCACTTTTAGGGTGTCTCTTGTTTAAATAATGAACCTTTTTATTGCCTCTAGATTATTAGGTAATTTATTATATGATTTGAAAGCATGTTTAGGTTTGTAAACCTTTATTTAGGGCCACCCCATGGATTTGATTCCCTTGGATGGCCCTTTGGTCAAGAATGCCTATGAGGCTTGACTTTAGTTCTCATTCATGGATTGTTAAAAATGCATTGCTCATTATATGAATTTCCCAGATGAGATAATTGTTATGTTAAGCATTATAAATGTTTAAATTGCACAATAGGATGATTATATGTTTTTCCCACATGAGTTATCTTTTTTTGTCCATGTAATAGTTTAATTTACATGTGTTGGTTATTATGTAAACTATTCCCATGTGATTTGATCATGTTAAAGTAATGTGATATTTTAATTGACATGTGTTGATTTTGAGACGGAATGTTTAATTGAATTAAATAATAAAAAGAGGTAATTACAAATGGGTGAGCCACAGTCTCGGTTAAAAGACAACGTCGAGCTCATGTGACTAATTTCACCTTGTATACCTTGGGTGAACCATTATCTTGGTTAAAAGATAATGGACGGGATCAAGAGGTTAATTACATAAAGACCGTGAGTGAGCCACATATAGGTTGGTTGGGCTCATTGAGTCTTATTTTAAAATGTTGAGTGAACCTAAGATCCATTGAGGGATACCTAGGTCAGGCTCTATTGGAAAATTATTAAATGGCTATTATGTCACGAGTTGAAGGTTACCTTAATACGGGTGGTCGTCAGTCCTAGGCCAGACCTTGATACTTTTTATATAATTCAAGGAACTTGAATAATTAAATGGATGACTATGATGTGTCTTCCAAGACAAAGCACAATCTTGGATTCGGTCTTCACTTATACTTGTTTACATTGTTTCTGAGACATATGTTGTTATCTCTTTTGAGTGCCCATAGTTTATTTGATTTCACTATTTTAAACTTCCTATTATATATATTCATTGATAGATTTCCACATACCTTGGGTGGTTACCTATTGTAATTTAGTCTCACACCCTATTTGGGTCATGCTTTTGGGCCTAAAGAGATTATATGATTATAGGTGTTGATCAGGGAAAGTGCCCTGTTATAGGTACTTGATGTGATCCTTATGAGTAGGAGAGTATGGGACTAAGCCAAGGCTTGTGATACCTTCAAGTATCTTTTTTTTCCTTTTTTATTTTGAGACACATTTGGTGTATTACTGCAGTGTACTTGTTTTGGATGCTTTCTTAGAACATATAACATACTGCATCATCTTTTGTATGGAATGATGCTTGGTCATTTATCTTATCAGTCTTCCACTATTTATTTCATTTTTATGTTTTTTACTACTAATACTATTGTATTATTATATTTATATTATGTTGCACTATTTCAATGAGGGCATAGTTTCCCCACTTTCACACATTAGGCCCTCGCTGCTAATCATCAGCCTCTAGTGTTTAAGGAAATTCGCTTACGGCCATGTGGTCAACCGAGTACGAGGCACCAGTTGAGTGGCATCCGGATCCAGGACGTTATAAAGTGGTATCAGAGGATTTATTTTTTTGTTTTATTTATTGTTTGGCGATGATGCACATAGATAGAAATGAAAGGGATTTGGTACTAAGTTTTTCTGAGGAGTAGCTACCTCGTGTGCAAGGTAAAGCAAAATTACCTCGAATGAAATTGTAAATTTTGGATTTTGAGATATTATAGTTGATTCGATTTCACCATTGGGTAACACACTTGTTTTATACTATTATTATTAATATTATTTTGGTTCTATATTGTTTCAACATGATGAGATGAGGGTATTCCATCTCATGCATCATATAGGCACTTATTAAAAAGCATATGCCATGTATTCTTGACATACCATTTAGGATCATTACTAATTGCATGATGTTGTGATAGATTTCATACGATATATGCATGTTGTTGTGATAGGTACTGTGATAGATATTTTTGCTGTTATGATAGGTGTATTGGTAAGTGTTATGGTTGAATTGGATAGATTCCAAAATTTGGTCCCTAAGGAGTATGGGTCCTCTTGGATAGGAATTTAGCGGATTATGTTTCAGTCATGAGCTAAAGTTATGTTATTATGTGCTATATGTGATTTAAAACTTTAATTTTCAGGGTGTATGGGTCCCACGGGTCATAATTTGGTACAGCATTTTTTTATTTTGAAAAAATAAGAGTTTCGAGGATGTTTCTGAGGCTTACAGTCAAGAAACCCAGACAACATGGCATGTGATGATATGAACACACGCCGTGTGTTATTCTGTTCGGGAAGAGAGAAATTTTCTTAAGTACATGTCATGTACTTATAGTACACTCTTTGTGGTCTTTATCTATGTGTCCATCCATGTGAGAGAGAAAATGGGTTGTTGGTTTTTGGTTAGTGCATGTCGTGTACGGTAGATACACACCGTGTAATTTTAGTTAGGTGGGGCCCGTGTGACTCTGGACATGTGTAAGTACATGGCTAGGAGGGATAAATTTAGAAAATTCCATGTGTCGGGATGACACACTATGTACCTAGGATGTTTACACACCTAGGTTGGAAGGATTACACACCTATGTAAGAGCTTGAGGGTATATGTCGTGTGTGATTTCTACAGATTGTGTACTTCTTTTCTGGTACCCTTTAAGGGTCTCTTCCTATTTTATCCCCCTTTGTCAGTTTTGGGTGTGAGACTAGTCCATTTTGAGTATTTTTCTGCATAGATATCTATGGTGAAACCTCTGGAGAGATCTAAGGACTCCTAATGGGTGTTTTGGAACTTCTTTCTTAATGGATAGGTTTTTCCTCTAGTTGTTGTTTTCAGTCATCACCCGAGAGAGAGATTTGGTGTGAATGATCGGTTGGGTGTTCAGACCAACCTAGTTCAGACTTTCGATCTGAGATGAGCTACGATATGTCTCTCTTGAACTATCCTATTCTAGGGAGTCCCTTCTAGGATCTCTCTTCTGTGTACCATTTTTTAGGATCCCTGTTGTAGGATGCCTCTGTTATTTATATTTTGAGGATCCCATGTAGGATTCCTCCCTTACCTTTTAAGCTAAGGATCCTTTGTAGGATTCCTTAACTCATATTACTTGGAGGATCCTGAGTAGGATACCTCTCATTGTTATGATTTTTATATTTCGTAAGGGGCTATCATGTGGTAGATCTTTCCAACGTTGGTACCGCCTAGGTGTCGTTGGCCCTAGTAGAATGTTTGGGTATTTAAAGAGTACACCCTTGTTCGGAAGGGTGATCATTGTATCTTAACCCTTTATATGATAATGATCATTGGGGAATGCTTAGTTCATAAGGTTAGATAGGCCTCAAGCATGGTTAGCTGCTTAGGAGGTTGTGTGAACCTCTCTTTCTATAAGTGATGGGAGACTTGGTATGTCGTCATCTGTGTAAATTTTTGTGTTGATGATGTGATTTTGGGATAGTTCTTGCGTGAGCCATCTGTTACTATGATGTGTAGGGTGTAAATATAATAAATAGTACCCATAAGGTGTCATTTATTCTTGTAAACTTGATATAGTATATGTTAATAAATGTGGCACCCATCAAGTGTTAAATGTTAAAAACGAGCTATCGATTTCGGTAAAATTGTTTATATTTGAGTTGTTATGTCTGTTCTTGATTTTCTCCAGAATAGAGTGACTTGAACATTTTGTAACTAAGTTCATCACACTGCTCAAGGGGAATTTCTGTGAAATGGGTGTTTTGACACGTCGGTCGGTTTAATTTTGGATTTCATGCCAAGTGATATGATGTGGTGATTGTGGTTGGTGGAAGGACACTCATGCATTTAATTTGGTTCTGAAATCAGGAATTTGAGAGCAGTTGTTATTTATTCTTGATTTTTAAGACACTCCTAGGTGGGGAGCATCACATCAGTTCTGTTTAAATGTGTTATTCTGGGTATAAGGATCAGAATAAAGGACCATTCAGAGATGGTCATTTCTACTTGGATTCTTCAAGGCTTGCGAGTCTTGTTTTGGGTTGATGCTTAATTGGAAGCATGATGTTATTTTATTTTGTATATGTGTGTATCCCTTTTGAGGTACCGATGATCATGGATGGACCTCGGTGGTTAAGAGTAATCTATCACAAAAATGCCTTGGGATAAAGGCATTATGGCCAGTTAAATGACGATTCATTCGTAAGTGAAGTTGAGTTTCTTTTAGGATTTTGGCCAGTAGTGGTTCGATTATGCTTTTTTTATCCTTGAAATCATCTTAGTGTGCTATTTATTAAGATATGAGCATGTCCCCTATCTTGACATTATTCTGGACGCACTAAGAGAGCGTCGGTTATATATATCGATATAGTTGATAGTTGTTGGGCTAGTTTGTGGTCTCCTTCTTTATTGTGTGTTGGATGCATAATTTTAAACGAGGATTGGTTAATATTGAGAGATACTTGGGTTCTATGGTAGGAACACCTTGGATAGACTCGGGGATGCCTACCATTTTCTTCGACGTGACCGCCAGGCAGATGCCGCTATGGGTTTAGTGAGTGTTATTATGTGGACTTTCAGCCTTTTACCAAATTCTCACTCATAACGGGGAGTATGGAACAACTTGGTGAGTTCCATGGACCCCGAGTTGATAAATCTGAGGTTATCTCAGACTTATAGTCAGGCTCAAATGAAATGTTTTAAAAAGAGGTAATTGTTCCAGTGTGAAGGATCTGGAATTAAACTTTTACTCATGTTGTGGCATTACCTTTTAACTGATCAAGGGATGGATTGATATAAAAAGTGTCACTAAGAGACAGGTATGAGATTTAGTAAATGGGATTATTGTGGTCATATGGTTCCTTGAAAGTAGGTTTTGGGTTTTATTTCAATACATCGGCCTCCTAAGTCAGGTGTTTCTAAGATAAGTCTTGTAGTGATGGTTTGACTTGTTATCCTTCTTGTTCCTTGTGTATGGTTCGAATGAACCAGTTTGAACACTCCACCATTCTAAGGTGCGTGTGATGTGGAAGTCTGCAATGCCTTTAGAGGGAATATTGTGTGACCGCTTTTGGTAAATTCAATTGGGGTTAGACCATTCCTTGCTAGGAGGCCACTTTTATGACCTTCTTTATGTTCAGGTTCACCCAGTTAATGGAAAATCATGCTTTTATCATCACTAGAACACTCAAGGGCATGCTTTGTGTAGTTTTCCAATGGAGGAGGTGTCTTGGTAACAATGATTTCTAAGTTTTTATTAATAATCTCATGAAGGTTACACTTTTCCTACCGATCAAGGAAACCTTCAGTTTTGATGATCTTTAGAGCTTGTACATTCATGAGATTGTACTATTACTCAAGGTCCGGTATTCTATCATTTCTAAAAGGGATGCATGATTTACTTCTCATTCTGGAAAGAAATATTGAGGGTGCTATGTATGAAGGTGCTTCTAATCACATATTACCACCCTCAAATAGATGGCCAATCAGAGTGCATGATTCAAGTGCTGGAGGACATGCTTTGGGCATGCATCCTGGATTTCATGGGTTCTTTGGAGAGACACATACCCTGGGTTGATTTTGCCTATAATGATAGATTTTAGGCTACTTTTCATATGGTTCCTTATTATTATTTGTACATTAGACCATGTCGATCACCCCTATGTTGGATAGAGGTAGGATATGAAGCTATGTTGGGTCCTCATCTTGTCCAGGAGACCACTGAGTAGGTTAGGTTGATTTGAAAATAGATGGCTACTGCACAGTCTAGTTAGACATCTTATGTCGGTCACTGCATATGACCAATGGAGTTTGAGTTTAGGGATCGAGTTTTCCAATGTGTTACACCGAGGTTGGGATACAAGAGGATCATGAGATAGGGTAAGCCTTTACCAAGATACGTCAGTCCATTTGAGATTCTTGAAAGGGTCATCCCGGTTGCCTATCAGTTGAATTTTCCTCAGAGGTACTGAGATATGCATGATGTATTCCATGTTTATCAGTTGTGGCGTTAATTTTCAGACTCTTATCTTTCTTTTCAACCCAAGGATTTTGAGTTAAAAGTAGATGCACCATTTTAGTAGCATCCAATTTGAATTGTGGATCATAGCATGAAGGTTCTCCATGGCCAGTTTATTCCTTTAGTAAGGGTGTTATGGTTGGATGACCGAGTTTAGGATGAGACCCGGGAGAGGGAGGCTGATGTATGATCGTGGGGGCTAGATTTTTTCTCTGATTTTTTCTTCACCACCCTCGGAAGGGGAATTTGAGGACGAATTGCTTTAAGGGGGGAAGTTTGTAAGAACTTGGTTCTTTTCTTGAGGTACGGATCCTTCCTTTTCAATTTTTACTTAATGAGATAGAGGAAAAAGAAACTTACATGCCGTGTATTTTCAATTAAATGTTGTGTAACACTCCAAACTTTCACAATTTGTTTCTCTTTGAATAATACAATAGCTTTCATTGTACGCAATTTCGAGTTCTAGCACACCACGACCAATAAAACTAGCCATTTAAAAAGTAGTTATGAATGGTAATACCCACTATTTGAAATTTTATAAATTTTACTTTTCTAAATGGACTTCATTTTTGGATTTGGAATATCAAAATTAGCTTAGGGTGAATTTTTTGTATTTTTCAGAAAAATTTCAATTTTTGATAAATAGTGAAAAACACTGCATTATTGTTTAAAACCAGATTTTTTATTTAAATAATTATTATTTTTATTTAGATATATTTTCAAGTAAAAATATATAAATAATACCTAAATTATTCCAATTTAATTCATTGAAGTCATTTTATAATAAGATTAGATATATAAAATTTTATCGATCTTTTATCGTCTTTTACCCACCTTCTATTCACATTTTCAATTTTGCATAAAACATAATTTTACCAATTCTGTGAATTGAATTTCAAAAATTTGATAGAAAAAACTGTCATCAGTAATTAAAATTTGGTTCAATATGAATAAAATAATTTTTGGTGAACAGTAACTTTTGAATTTTATTTACCACGGTTAAAAGTAAATAGGGTAATTAAAGGTAAAAATAACATTATAATTACCCTAAAAATTTTCCTAATTCTATTGGATAAGTGAATTTCGACCAAAATAATCATTACAACAAAAATATGATCCTTTTTTATCCATTGGGATTATATTAGGACATTTATTATATTTTATTTAAAGTGTTAAAAGTGTTAAATTCAAATTTTATTAATTAAACCATTTTTCATATAGAGTTAGCCATAAGATAAATTCAAATATAAATATTCATTATAAAGATAAAATTATTTCATACGTCATAGTATTTTATTTACAATTTTTAGACATTAAATAATAAATTTTATTTATGATGCAATGATGATGTAGTAATTACCATATTAATGAAATATTAAAATAATTGATATTATAAATATTAAAATAAATGTAAATTGAAACTTTTTAAGCCATAAAATAATTTTATATGGAATATTACATGTTAGGGATGATTCGATGTATTTTTTTCTAATTAATAAAGTTTTTATGACTTTTACAAAAACCAAATCCTAAATAGTTTCGAAATTGACATAAATGAGTTTTTAAAACAAATACTATTTTATTAAATGATTTAATACTCCTAAAAATATAAGATTATGAAAAATGACTTAGATAAGGTTATATATGTCATTAATGAACCTATTTAGTTTCTCTTTTCATTTTATAGTAATTTTATTAACCATGTAATATAAAAATACAAGAAGACGTGGTAAATGTTAAACTATTTAACTAAGAGTTAAATCTAAAAGATAAGGTTAATATGGTGACATAAACTTGTCTAAAACCAATTGGTAGAGAGGATTTATACCCATACCCACCTTATCCTAGAAATAAGTCGATTTTAATATATTAGAAATAGAAACTAATTTTATAATAAAATAATATTTCAAGATCTTCCTAAAGTTCCCCACACCTCTCTTATAAAAGGGTACTTCTCATTCTCTCAAATTCACACCTTCGAAGCCATTTTCCTCGGCCAAAACCTTCCCAAATATCCTCAAAAATACTATAACTTTATCTTAGAGGCATTACTTTGATCATAAAGACAATCTAAGGATCCCTTCTTTTCAAATCAAAAGGAAGCACCTGAAGAAGAGGTAATTATTTCATCACTCTTTCTTTGTTGTTTCCATACCAAAATAATAAATCTGGTTAATTATAGTTACTATGATGTTATTATAAATATGGTACAACCATATTCATTATTTCATCCATCCTATTAAGAAAAAATTCACCATACGTGTGTACGTACTGTTTACCGTCTCCATGTCATGGTGTAGTTTGTTATTCAACACTTCATTATTTGGATGGGTACAATAATGATGTATAATTGATGTAAATAATAAATATAACATGTTAATGATTATTTATATATAATATAACATCTAATTATATAGTATTTCACCATAAATATAATGATATTGTCACTCGTGCGTACGTACGGCTTACCGTCTCCACAACGCGATGAGATTTCATTCCCCATCATAACTATTCAAGAATAATTTTCATTTTATGATTAAAAAAATAATGTTAAAACTTAATAACATTATGGATATGAATTGAATACATCCTATCCATAACAAACATTACTTATGTAACAAAACATATAAAGGAAAATAAATCAGTTAACACCCTAAATAATGATACTACTGAAATATTATTAATAAAGCAATATTAGAGGATTATATTTGATATCATATTTAGGTATATGGTCCTTGTATAATTTAATAACAATGATTTAACCATTATAAAAGAGTTCAAAATACCCTTGACTAAGTAAAAGTACAAGGTAGGGGTTAATTTAATAATCTCTTTATTATCTGAGGTTGTTTATATGTAAGTATCTAATGGGACTTATTTATCATCCACATCCATGTTTCTTAAAAATGTATTTCAAAAAAAATTTACTATTTACTATATTATGGTTTAAAGTCATTTATACCCTTATTTTAATTTTTATAAAAAAAATTGAAAGAAATCTTTTTGTCATTTTCTAAACAAGGTACTTTATGACCCTTTCGACAAATTAAGGAAAGAATGTTTTTTTAAATTATACAGTGGGTGAGGATATTTTCTACCATTATAACACCTTAAAAAATTCCCTTACAAAATTATAATAATATTTTCAAAATAAATGTTTTCTTTTATAATTACTCTACCTTTAAATGATTTCAAAGTAGAAAGAAATATTTCACTCAAATAGTTTTTGGATTGATTTCATCTATGTCCACATCCTTTGTTGGATTTTATGCTAGTTTGAAGTTGATTTATTATGATACAATATTCTATATTGTATTAAATGTTTTGTGATATGTTTGACTATGGATGTGTTATTTTTATATCATTCATGGTTTATGGTTAAAGTATAAACATTTTTTATGCTAGTTTAAATAAGAATGTTTATGTTATGTTTCAACCTTTTCATATGTTGAATGTATTGGACATAGTAAGTGATGGGTAGGCACCACTATAGCCCCTCTATGTATTGATAGGTCTCATGAGACAAACTACTGTCTTGACATAAGGCCTTGACAAAAAAAATTATATGTAGTCTTGGCACAAGGCCTTGACTATACAGTTATGATGTCTGACATTATGCATTTCATCATTATTAAATTAGTTATTGAAATTAAATTTGATTGTTCGACTAGTAGAATATCCATGTGAATAAGTAAATGGAATTATTTGATTTATCTTTTCCATATTATGCTAATGTTTAAGTTTAAAAGTTTTGTGTTTTAGTCTTGTACATTTCCTTAAATTTTATGCTTATTTATGATAGTTCCCGCTATATTGTTATCCTTACTGAGCATATAAGCTCACCCCTTTCTTATCTTTTATTTTTCCTAGGATGTGAATAAGTATATTATGACTGACCTACAGGGATAGGCTAAGGGATATGAGAGTGTTCAATGGAGACACAATCTTGCTTTTTCATTTCATAATGTTCTGTAAAACTTTTGTATATAACTAGTACTTCTAAGGATACTAAAGTGATCGGTCTTTCAGAACTTGATCTCTTGTAATCTTGCAATGTTATGTAATAATGAACCGACTCTAAGTAACTGGGATCGCGGCATTACACGCCGTGTAAGGAGGGTTACATGTCGTATGATCCCAGTACACTACCATGTAATGGTATGGCCAAGACTTGTACAGAAACGACGTGTATTTTCAAGTTCATACCATTTAATTTTCTAAAAAAAATATATAGGGTAGTAGCCTTGTGTTTCATTAAATAGATAGAGGGCTCATCCTATTCGAATAACAGCCATGCCGATAGGTCGTTTTTCCTCCCGATTATCCATTTGAACTATGTTTCGATCGTTGTCAGATGCATTGGAAACCAATTGGTAAGCTCTTGATTTCTCTTGATCTGATCTTTTTGATTTTGTCTCTCGATTGAGTTATCAAAGGTTGAGAATTTTTTCTTATTTTTTAGATCTACTCTATTCTAGGTTGAATCAAATCTCGACACTGGACATGGAGAGTCATACGAGTGTAAAGTAAGAGTTCTTGTGCCTTTTGTGAATTGTCGTGATGTTTATATTTGTCGGAGTGCCACATGCCCACTTTTAGGGTGTCACTTGATTGACTAATGAACCCTATTATTTCCTCTCAATGATTTGGTAATTGATTAGATGATTTGAAAGCATGTTTAGGGTTGTGAACCTTGATTTAGGGCCACCCCATGGGTGTGTTTCCCATGGATGGTCGTTTGGCCGAGAATGCCTATGAGGATTGACTTTATTTCCCATTCATGGGTTGTTAAAAATGTATTTCTCATTATATGAATCTCCCACATGAGATACTTGTTATGTTAAGCCTTGTAAATGTTTAAATTTCACAATAGACTGGTTATATGTTTTTCCAACATGAGTTATCCTTTTTTCTCCATGTAAAAGTTTAATTTACATGTGTTGGTTATTATGTAAATTGTTCACCCATGAGTTGATCATGTTAAATCCATGTAATAGTTTAATTCACATGTGTTAATTTTGATATGGAATGTGTAATTGAATTAAATGATAAAAAGATGTAATTAGCAATGGAAAATCCACAGTCTCAGTTAAAAGACAAGGTTGGACTCATGTGACTAATTTCACCTTATATACCTTGGGTGAACCATCGTCTCAGTTAAAAGATAATGGACTGGATCAAGAGGTTAATAATGTAAAGGCTGTGAGCGAACTAGGGATAGGGTAGTTGGGATCTTTGAGTCTTATTTTAAAATGTTGAGCGAACATAGGATCTATTGATTGATACTCAAGCTGGGCTCTATTGGAAAATGAATAAATGACTATTATGTCACAAGTTAATGGTTACCAAAATATGGGGGGGTCATCGGGCCTAGGCCAGACCACAAGACTTTATATATAATTCAAGGAACTTGATTCATGAAATGGATGACTATGACGCGTCTTCCAAGACAAATCACAAGCTTGGATTCGGTCTTCACTTATACTTGTTTACATTATTCCTGAGACATATTTTGTGCTCACTTTTGAGTACCCATAGTTTACTAGTTTTACTATTGTACAATGCTTGTTATATATATTCACTGATAGATTGGAATAGACCTTGGGTGGTTTCCTACTGGGATCTAGTCTCACACCCTATTTGGGTCATGCATTTAGGCCCAAATAGATTATATAATGGTAGGTGTTGATGAGGGAAAGTGCCATATTATAGGTACTTTATGTACTGCTTAGGAGTAGGAGAGAATGGGACTGATTCAAGGATTGTGATGTTTCCAAGATTATTTTGTTTTCTTTGTGCTTTTGAGACACATTTGGTGTATTACTGTAGTTTACTTGTTTTGGATACTTTCTTAGAACATATAACAGGTTGCATCATATTTTGTATGGAATGATTCTTGGTCATTTATCTTATTAGTCTTATGCTATTTATTTCAGTTGTATGTTGTTTAATACTTTAGTTATTGTATTATTATTCTTCTATTGTGTTACACTTTGCCAATAAGGGAATATTTTCCCCACTATCATGCCTTAGGCCCTCGCTGCTAGTTGGTAGCCTCTGGCCTTTGGGGAAATGTGCTTGTGGCCATGTGGCCAATTTGGTATGGGGTACTAATTGAGTGGAATCCAGATCAGAAATTTTACATTACAACATCTAATATAGATCTGCTTCTCTATTCTCAAGATCAAAACTCATTCACTAAAATATAGATCTCAAACTAATGTAGATAATAAGATCCAAACCTCACACTAGGATTTCTTATTCTCCCCACTATATTTCTCACTTTATACCCCTAGTGATTATATTAAAGCACTTATTTTATTATTCCCACTTTCATGATTTTATCTGCATCGAGATTCTCAAAAGACATTCCATTTAATAGTATTAAATGGATCTTATCAGGATAAATTTCCATGAAAGGAAAACCAAGGAAATTTTAAGGATTTCTGCAAAAATCATAATTATGGAATTCTCATTATTTATTTATTATTTTTTATTTATGATTCCCAATAAAGTAACCCATGTAAATTACCTTTTTACATTTATTTGAATCAGATGACCAAATTTCTCATTCATTATGACATCTAGTGTAGTATATTCTTCTTTCTTTTCAGGATTCAATAGCATAAGAAAATAAAATCATCTTCTTTAGTTGTCACTTCTTTGACTCAACTGGATTAGTTTTAGTCTTCCATTTTCTTTAGTTATATCATGGAAGGATAAATATTCATCATATTTATTTTAAAATCATCTAAATAACTAATATTAGATCACTGGTTTATTAAAAAGTAGTTTAGGATTTTAATAACAACATAACATAATCACAATGACATCTTAAATTTTATATTTGAATATTATTCATGAATAGTCTCATCTATATCTTAGTTAATCTTCTTTCAATTGATCACATAACATATCATGTTCTTTATTATGTGGGTAATGTGGAATATTTATATTACTTGATACATTATTGATTTGTGATATTTTAAACACAAAATAAAACATTTGGCATCGTTAGGTTTAATTTCATCAAAAAATAAATTTCTGGAAACTCGATTTTTCACCCAATAGAAACTCATTGTTTTTCCAAGGGTTGAAATTTAATTTGTGGTATTCAAATATTTAATCTTCGTGAATACTTATGATCAAAATCTAATGTTTGAACAAATACTTTCTTTCAGTACTTCAAATATTTATTCTCAAAGACATTAAGCCTTATAATCAACATCAAAGACTTATACTAAAAGACTTAAATCCTTATGACCAGTACAAAAGAATTATTCTTAGAGACTTGATGCCTTATGACCAAAAATCAAGACTTGTGCTCCAAGTTACTTCCAATTTTTTGTCTCTATACATTAAATATCGGCTTCAAAACTTCTCCAAAATCTTTATAAAGTTCATTAAGATCACTCCAACCATATTTAATCATCTCAAAAAAATTAACAACCCTAAAAACACATTAAAAACTTTTACTAATTCCTAACCAAGGTTAAAAAAATAAAAATTAGTTACCATGTCATTAACAACTCCAAGGGTACTTTAATCTCCCTCTTTTGGATTTGTTTGAAACTCTATTAAACTTTTTTTAAGAAACTCATATTTTTTTTAGAACCCATAAACAACCATGTGAATCATAAAATCACATATTATCTCACATTAAAAGTTTCTTTCACGACAAAATTGTGTTAGGTTATGTTTTTTAGATAATTCCATCCCTAGTGAAAATAAATTGTGGTTGAGTGCCTTATATAAACACCCCATCAGTCCATACATCCATTTCACTCATCCATCACTCATGTTTCACACTAAAAACTTCCAAAACAAATTATCTCCCCATTTAGTAAAGATTTGTGGAAAAATTTCTCCCCCTTTGTCAGCACAATATAAAGCATAGTGTGGGGGTTTTATTCACACTACCTCAGGAAATAGAAGAAGGCTAAACATTAAGTTTCAACCTAAGATATTTAAATCTATCTATTGGAATTTCCTTTATAAAAATGTATGTGATATGATTCTTGATGTAAATATAATCAAGATTTAAATCACCACTTTCCACTCTTTATTTGATAAAATTATACCAAATGTTAATATATTTGGATATTGAATGTTGAAAAGGATTTTTTGAGAGAGATATGGCACTCATATTATCAAAATGAATTTGTAATGTTTTCTCAATAATAAATTTCAAGTTTCAAAAATGTACCTGCATCCACTGCATTTGTGGTAGGCATGTTTATTTGTAATATATTTGGCCTTAGTTATACTCAAATCCACTGACTTCTACTTATTTTATGTCAGAATACATAACTCTCAATAGGAAAGAATTCTCCACCCGAATGTGGACTTCTTATTAGTGAAATCTTCCTCCCAATATAAATCAGTGTACCCATGTATCTTTAGGTTTGATATACTTTTATAAAACAATCATTTATTGATTTTTCAATTGATATATCTCAAAATCCACTTAGTTTGAAATGTATGAGATTTTTTTGGATCACTCTGGAATCTAGAACATAGAGTCACTAAAAATAAAATATATGGACATAATATGATGAGGTGGAGTAGGTTGCCAATGATTATTCTAAAATACTTTTTATTGAAACTCTTTACTGTATCATCTTTAGTTAATTCAGATTCAATAGCAATGTGAATGGAAACCTCCTTTGAATAATTCTTTCCAAAAAAATTTAATAGATCTTTAGCATATTTCTCTTGAGACAAAATATAAAATCAAATATTTGTAAAATTTGTAATCCCAAAAAGTAACTCATCTCTCCCTATAAAGATAACTCAAAATTATACTTCATTTAGTTTGTAACATCTTCACAAACACACTCTTAATCACTTGAAATTATTGTTTCATCTATATATATCATAATAATGAGAGTACCTCTATTATATTTTTTCACATAAATTTGTTTTTAACATTTTCTTTTGAAAAGTTCATATTCTTAAAGCATCCACCTAGTTTGGAATAAAAATAATTTAGATCCTATTTCAATCCACATAATTATTTATTCAACTTCAAAAACATGATCTCATATTTATCAATAATAAACAACTTAGGATACTCAATAAAAACTTCATCTTCATGATCTCTATTAGGGAAAGTAGACTTCACATCCATTTGGTAAAATCTAGATTTTCTATGATTTTTCACTGATAATAACATTTTGATAGATTCCATCATTGAAACTAAATAAAAAAACTTCAAAAATGATTCCATCCATTTGATAGTATCCCTTTCTAACAAATTGGGCTTTATTCCTTAACATCGGTCCAATCATTAATCATGTTTCTAAAGACCCATTGGGTGCCAATAAATTTTTTTCCTATCCTTAGCACAAACATCCAACTTAGTTATTTTAAATTTGATCTAATTCCTCATATATAGAAAAAATAAATTATTTATGTTCCACTAACTCTGAAATGGATTTTGGTTCAATTTTTTAAATGAGGGTAGCTTGGTTATCAATTCACTTCTTCCCTTAGGTTTGGGCTAGTGCTTCCTAATTACCAATTATATTTTCAATATCAACATGTTTTTTCAGACTTATATTCCTCATAATCTGAAAATCAGTATATGTTTTATCTTCATAAATCTAATACAAATTAACTAATTTAAAATTCTACACCTTTTTTGATTGTTCGATAGTCTAACTTTCTGAATTATGCTCACTATTCTCTTTTGAAAATCTATCTAATTTAGAAATTGAACATACCGTATTGGATTAGATTTCAATTATTTTAACATAATATTCAATGAGTTTTTATCCTTTTGTTACTACATTTTTACCCACTTCCATTAGAATGATATCCCATGAAAATTCCTTTATATTCTTCTTTTTCAAATTTTTCCATATTTCTACCTTTGATTTTTATGAAACATTATATTATAAAAACTTTGAACTATTTCATGGTAGTATTTATATGGAATCACATATCATAATATTTTTAATATTCATCTGGTTTCACCAAGCATATATTTAAAATGTTGACAACTATACACATTACTTATCTTCAAAAAACTTTAGAAAGTTTGTTCTTGGATAACATTGTTCTGCCCATTTTGACTAGGTTTCAATTCGTCCAAGTAGCTATTATATTATATTTTAGAGTTTATAAAAAACTGAATTAATATATAATTCTATTATTTTCAAGATAATTATTAAATTTTTTACATGTGAATTACCTATAATTATTTATTCTCAACTTCAAGATGTACACTGAGAGCTCTTTCTCAACCGATCTTTAAAAGATTTTGAACAAGTTAACATATAACTACCCTTCTCTTTATTTCAAATTAATACTTGATTTATTAAATAATATTACACTTAATATAACCTAGAATATTTAGAATTCAAGTGTCTTTGGGAATTAGGTATATTACACCATAACTTAAAATAATGAAAAAATATCTTTATTGAAAACATCCTTAACATGCTCGCACTTAAAACTACATGGGATAACCTGGGGACATACAAAAGAAAGGGGTGAGATATAAATCACAGTAAGGGAATAAACATGTGAAAACATGAATAAGGTAATACATGTTATAAAATATTCATATCAATTGGGAATAAAATGATTGAGGATCATAAACATGAACAATGAGGCATGATATAGCATGATAACATAAAGGTGACATGGAATATATGGAAATAACTTAAAACAATGCATCATAAACATAGGTTAAGGATAACTTCCAAGACATAATTATGAAAAAAGTCCCATAAAGGAATCAGGTATACTCCCTATACAAACATAAAATCTCATGAGACTAAACATTACCCAATGCATTGGAGCACTATATAATTTCAGGTGCACCCGTCACTTTCATTTCATTCTCATGCTTAAGTGTGACACATAGATCATGCAATATGGAATAATTTTTCATCAAATGTTATTACATGATCAAGGAGTGTAGAATAAATACATATAATTCACCAATAAAATAATTATAGGTTCATAAAGTCGAAAACCCTTGATAGTAATTGGGTATGGGTATTCACTATATTTTTTTCCATAGAATACCATGGTGAAATTTCAGCAACAAAACGGAGGAACATAAATTTTCATAGAAGGGATTAATGAGAGTGAATGGGGTATATGATAATTTATACATAATATGGGAATTATTGGTAATGTAGAAAAATATACCATAACATTAGGAATTGAAAATAGAATATCATAAAATGAAGAATATTTTTGAATAAATGGGAGAAAGAGATAATCTCTTACTTGAGTGTGCTATGTGAAATGCTTAGGATGTGATTCTTGAGAAATGGGGGCACCATAGGAGGACTCTAGTGAGGATAGGGAATAATAGGTATGTGATATAAGTATTTTTAGTGAAAATAAATGGGTGATTGGGTGGTTTTAAAAAGTAAATGAGTGGGGAATTTTTTATCATTTCTCAAACATAGGTTTTGGATTCTATAATAAAATGACAAAAACCAAAAAAATTATCATGTATTTTACCATGTTTTCTTCCAAATGGGAGTTTTTTCCATTATTTTATAATTTTAAGGTACTAACTTAATAAAATAATACCCTCTCTTATGTGTAATTGATTTATACTCTTAAATAAATGATTTTAAAACCTTAAAATATATTAATGGTTTTGGAGGATTCATAAAGTCTTTATAAAATTACTCAAATAAACATAAAATCAAATTATTTTAAATTAAAAACATATATTTGTTCATTTATACCCTTTATAGTATTCATTACATCACGTTTGGGTCATTATGATGTCATAATAAACACCATATATTTATACGGTATTTAATTTTTACCCAAAAAATTGATTGTCTTACAAATTTATGAAAAAATAACCATTGGATAATTTCAATATTATGATTCCAAAAATAATATTCATTTTATCAAAATAATTTTTTAAATATGTGTATTTTCACTTTTAAAATCAGAATTGACATTTATTGAGTAATGTTGGGTTTTTTGACAATAACAGTTTTCAACCCCATATAAAAATTACATTTGACTTTATAAAAAATATATGACAATTTATATTTGATAAAAAAATATTTAATAATAATATTTTAATAAAATATTATTTATTTCAAAATATATTAATTCATCAAAATTAATTCCTTGATTTAATTTGAATATTACTCAAAAAAATACTATTTGTGTTTTATTGTATCAAAATAAAAAATCATTTATAAAGTAAAAATAATATGATGAAAATATGTTCATTATTTTATAAAAAATAATATACATACTCATATTTCTAGGTTCTTGATACATATCCCTTTAATACACCATAAAATTCCCTAAGAGTAAGGTGCACAATGGTGATACTTTCATGGGGTGGTTTAGCGTACATGGTTTGTATCGTGATCTCGATGAGCTTGAACTCCTCCTATAAATGGTTTATATGAAGATTAAGTTGTTTGATCTCTGTGTGGTCTTGATCAAGGGAAAATCTAAGTGAAGATATATCCCTTGGAATCTTGATAAATGGGCTTCATAGGGTATGATCCTACTGGTTGAGGCCATCACTTCCTTTGTCTGTGTCAATTCGATTTTTTAAAACCCTAAATTTATACTAAATATGTGATCACTATTAAATAGCTATATTATCAATGGTAATGATTATTAATGATAATTTAAATCTGATGGTATATAATAAAACCAATAAGTGCATGTGTTTTCTATAACTATATTACATAATAATAAATTTAATTAAATCGTAAGGGGAATTTTATTTATAACAGTTCAGGTCGTTACAATCTTCCCCCTTCAGAAATTTCACCATATAAATTTTCTTTTCCCACACTAAAATGGATGAGGATAATTATGTTTCATCACTTCCTCCAGTTCCCACATTACTTCTTGAAACATGTGGTTTCTTCATAGCACCTTTACCAGGTGCGTTGTCTTATTTCATATGATCTAATATTTTTCATCGAATGCTCCTCATATGAGAGATCGTTCTCCAATGGTACAATCTTTGGATTGATTACATGTTAGGGGTCTGGTATATACTTCCATAAGAGGGATACATGTAATACATCATGTACTTATGATAGGTTAAGTGGGAGTTCTAGTAGATATGCCACCTCACTGATACGATCAAGGATCTCAAAGGAGGAGATGTGTCTTGGACTAATATTTCCCTTCTTCTCAAATCTCATGGATTTATTCCATGGAGATATGTAGATGAATACCATGTTTCCAACATCAAACTCTAGGTATTGTCAATTATTTTCAACATAGCTCTTTTTTCGACTTTGAAAATCCTTGATGTGTTACTAAAGGTCTTGACCTTTTCTACCATTTCCTTGACTATTTAAGGACCTAGGAGTTTACCTTCCCCAAATTCATCCCAATATGTAGGTGTTCTACACCTATTCCCATAAAGGGCTTCATAGGGATCCACTTGGAAGATTGAGTGGAAACTATTATCATATGAGAACTTGACCAGAGGAAGATGTCAGTCTCGTACTCTTTTGAAGTCCATTGAGCATGATTTCAACATGCCCTCAAGTGTCTAAATAGTCCACTCATATTAGCCATCAGTTTGAGGGTGATAATCCATCATGGAGTTTAAATAATTATTTATAGAATGTTGGATAATATTATAGAACTTAGAAGTAAATATTGGGTCTCGATCAGATATAATCGACAGTGGTGTTCCATATAGCCTCAACACTTCTCTGATGTATATCCTTGTAAGTTGATCGAGTGAGAAGTCCTCACAAATCACAATGAAGTGTTCAATCAATGTAAGATGATCTACCACAGCCCAGATATAATTATTTCCTCTTGATGTCTTCAAAAGATCAATGAAAAATTCCATGGTGATATTTTCCCATTTCCATCTTGGTATGGGAAATGGTTGCATCATCCCCTTAGATTTTTTATTTCCACCTTTACATTTTGACATACAATACATCTTGATGTATATTATATGATCTTGGTCTTTATATTATCCCACTAAAAGTGATCTCAGAGATCTCAATAAATCTTTTCACTTCTAGGATGGATAAAGAAGATCGAGCTATGTGCATCATCCAATATCTCCTTTAATTCAGGATTAGATGGTACACATAGTCGTGAACCAAATCTCACAAAACCATCATTAACATTTAACTCTGAGGATTTATATTTTCTTATAGTTTCCAATTTCTTATGAATTCACACATAATTTCTTTGACCATCCTTTACCCTTTCCATAAGGGATGGTAGAGCAATAATTTTTGAAAGGATTGATTATGTTCCTTCCTTAATGATTCTCATGTCCATATTTTTCAAATCTAAGACGATCATATCCTTCTCAATTCTCATTAATGATAAAATTGTTGGATCCTTTTTGTTTAGAGAATCTACCATTTTATTTTCTTTCCCAATATGGTATTGAATTGATCAATCATAGTCATTGATCAACTCTAACCACCTTCATTGGTGCACATTTAGCTCTTTCTATTTGAATATATAATTGAGGCTTTTGTGATCCACATATATTTCACACTTATCTCTAAAGAAAAATTATCATCATATTTTCAAATTTAATATCACTGCATCCAACACCATATATTTTATTGGTTAGTTCTATTCATGAAATTTCAAATACCTTGAAACATAGGCTATGAATTTTTCATTCTTTATTAACATGCAACCCAATCCCTTCTTCGATACATCACTCAATACCATGAAAAGTTATTCACTTGTGGGTAATGTGAGAAAAGGTGTAGAGATATTCCTACTTTTCAACTCCTTAAATCTCTCTTCACATTCATCATTCTAAGAAAACTTGATTCCCTTCAGAGTTTTTTTGGTTATATGGTTTTACAATCATGAAAAATTTCTCACAGATCGATGATTTTACCCAGCTAATCCAAGGAAACTATGGATATCTATCACAAATTTTGGCCTTTTACATCCTTCAATTTCTTCTATATTTTAAGGGTCCATGGATATCCCATTTTTTATGATAATATTCCTCGAAAATGAGACTTCCTTCAACCAGAACTGAAATTTTTTGTACTTGTCATAAATCCTCTCCTTTTATATGGTCTTTAGCACAATGCTTAGATGCTCCTCATACTACTTGATTTTAGATTATATTAGAATATCATCTAGAAAGACTTCCAAAAATTTCTTTCGGAAATATATAAAGACTCAATTCATCAAATACATGAATATTTATAGAGAATTAGTGAGTTTGAATGGAATTATTATGAACTAATAGTGCTCGTACCATGTACAAAAAACAATACTGGGGATATCCTCCTTCTTCAACTTAACTTGGTAATATCCTGACCACATATCCAACTTGGAGAAGTATGGTGCTTCACATATGTTAGGACCAATAGGGGCCTATATACCCTAAGAGGGGGGTGAATCAGGGTATGGATATTCTTTTCTAAATTCTTCCTGTCCCATTGGATCTTAACTTCTTTATTACAAGGGTCACTTTTTTTACACTTGTGTGTTTATTATGACCACTTCTTTTATTATTTATTTGATGATGATGCTTTAAATTCAATTCAGGGAAGCAAGCAGGTAGACACAGAGATTTTTACTTGGTTCACCCTCACTGGGCTACGTCCAAAGAGAATAAAATAGAGATGTGCCACTATACCAAATACACTAAAGCTCACTGCCAATAATGTTCGGGCTAGATCATTTTTATGCCCAGGATCACTACCTTTACAATGTTTAGGGTCAGATCACTACTTTCCCAAGGGTCACTCCCTATTTCTCTCTCTATGGCTCACTTCCGGTAGAAAGGATAACCTTATTCCTCTTCCTTTGCTCACTGCACTTAGAAGAGATCCACTCACAGTTTATAGACCTGTAGGTTTCTTCATTTTCATTAATACATGCATACTCCACTATATGTGGATGCTCTATTGAAGTCAAAATTTCATCCACTAGTGAATACCCCTTTTCCCCTGAACACTGGGAAATTCATTTGGAAAAACCTTTACAAATCACCCTACTTCACAAGGCTCCCAATTTCGCGAAGCTCAAAAAAGACTTCATGAGGCACCTTCCATTTTTTGAAGCACTCTCGCAAAGCACTCTCGCACATCACTCTCGCGAAGCTTAAGTCATCGCAGAGCGACTTCCCTCGTGAATCTCACTGAGCCAACACGGAGCTCGCAAATTTCTCGGAGCTAGATTAGCCGTTGTGAAGCTCCTCTTTCGCGAAGTACATTGCCTTTGCGAACCACCTTCACGAGCCGAGAGAAAATAATTTTCTTCTAAAACTCTCTCCTTCTCTCTCTACTTCACTTGAGGGGGTCGAAGTCTATTTATAGGTGACTCCATCAACCCTCGAAATTTCCACACGAAGTCAACACCACATCATCAAAAATCACAAAGCTTCGAAGTTCCCACTGAAATTCTCCCAAAATCGCGAAGCACAACAGCAATTTTCCGATCACAAAGCTCATCGTAATCACGAAGCATCACCGTAAATTCCTTTGTGCCTTTTCCACGAATCTCCACTCACAATTCCCTTCGCTGTGAAGCTCTACTCGCAATGCCTTTTGTTGCCACAATGCTTTTCAATGCTTCTGTTTGCGAAGCTCATCATAATCATGAAGCATCACTGTCAACAATCTTATAGTCTTCAGGAAATCCAATCCATGAAGCCTATCTTCGTGAAATTCATTCCTTTTTCATATTTTGATGAGATCTTCAAGGATATCCACTTTTCATGATGCTCACCAAACTCCAAATTTTGGACCCCAAAAATTTGGCAAACACTGGAAAACGGTGCCACCATGCATCTGTTCTTTTATACCACCTCCAGATCATACATTACTTTGTCATGGTTCTTTTTCAACATTGATTTTCAACAATATCTCTTGAACTCAACAATTAACCATGGAAACTGGCTTTGTCAACAAACATAATCAACCCAAAAATGCTGGAATGTTTCCTTGAGGGATTGTTTCCCAACAACGTAGCTGATCAAGCAAGTCATCAATCCATGCAAGATGATACTTTTTCTTTATCATGATATTTTTGAGCTCACAATAATCAATGAAAAGGCGCATTGACCCATCCTTCTTCTTGATGAAGAGGACCAGTGCACCCCATGGTGAAGAACTTGCTCGTATGAAACCTTTATCCATATTCTCCTATATTTGTTTATTCAAATCATCAATTTCCACAATATCTATTCTATACAGAGTCTTGGATAATGGTAATGCTTTGGGTATAAGAACGATTGAAAATTCAACCTCTCAAATAGGAGGACGACTAGGAAATTCCTCCGCAAACACACTAGTGTATTACCTCACAATTGTCATGTCTTTAAGGATGATATTTTCTTTAGTTTCAATCATTTAAGAAAAATACACTTAAAGATAGGGAAGTAATATCCATGCTTTATATTTTGGTGCTAATGAAGATCCATCCACCTCCTTTCACTTGTATAGAATTGAAGGACGATTTGAAATATGGAGAGTGATTTCCTTATTATAGAAATTTATGTTTGATCTATATAGTGAAATACAATCCATACCTAGAATTGCATCAAATTCCACCAAATGGAGTATAATAAGTTTTTCTAGGATGTTCAGCCTACAAATTTTGGCATGGAAGGAGTTATATACCTAAGATGAAATAAATTTCCCATTTTTAGTTTTCACTGATAGCTCTAATTCTATATTTTGTGGTGTTGGTTGAATAGTTCCACTAATCCTTCATGATATGAAGGAATGAATAGAACTATAATCAAAAAGTATGTTCACTATTGTTGAATGAATAACTATCATACCTTTCACAACTTCAGTTTTAGGATCCACCTCAATGGTTGTGAGGGAAAAATATTTCCCTTTCTACCTTAGAGGTTATTGGTTGTCTCTAAAAACCCTTGGATTAGTGCATTAGTTTGAAAAATGTCTTGGTTCCTTGTAGTTGAAGCAATGAATAATGTGATGAGGGTTTACCAAATCATTCCTCTCCTCCAACACATTAGTGGGTTTCTTCTATTAGTAATCATTATCTAGTTTTCCTTCCCTCCTACACCTAAATCATTTCCTCATCCCCCTTAAGAAAACTATTTAGGGCTTTTTTACCCACCTTTAACAAGTGGGATGTTGAAATTTCTTGGAATCATTAGATTTCTCCATCAAACTTAAATAATTAAACTCAATTTTCCACTTCTTATTCCTATGATACTCTTAAGATCCTCTTGTCTCCATTTTGACTTTGAGGGAACATCAGACAGTTTTCTCATAGTTATCAAATTCTTAGATCTATAGGTATTTTAGTATACTATATATTATCCCACCAAAGAAGCATTAAACCTTGAATTCAGGAGTAACAACAAGGATAGAAATTTATCATGAAAGTCTTGTGAAGTTTTCCTCATATTCCCTCATAGTTTTGTAAAAAAATTTCAAGAGGGAAAACAAATCCCTTTCAATTTTAAGTCGAAGAGTGTGAGGAAAATATTGATTGAGAAACATTTTCTCGAAATCCTTCCAACCCATCACTTCAATCTCTTCCTCAGGCTTATTATTTTTTATCAATGTCCACCACTAATAAGATTATACCTCTATATAATAAATAGCCAGTATAACCTTCTCTTGCTCAGAACATCAAAGGATGGAGAACAAATTCTCAATGGAGTTGATTCATTGTTCCTTGAGTAAGGGATCATATTATCCATTGAAAGTTGGGGGAATTTATCGCATAAATATCTCAATTGTAGATTTTTATTTCTTAGGTGGATTTGGATAATCCTCCTAATACAGGTTTCTATTCAAAAACTGAGTTAGCTGAGAGAGTATCATCATAAATTTCATAATTCCTGCTCCTATTATGTTGGGAATCTCATTGGGGCAGTCATCACATTATCTATCACATTAACTATTTACCTAATTAATCATATCTTTGTTCATTATCTAGAATAAATGGAAAATTAGGGATAATTATTTTTAAACTATTAAACAATTATAAGGGAAATCTATTACATTAAATGATTAACATATAAATGGAATTTATTTCTTTACTTGTGAATTTCCTCGCTTCAATCTATATTATCCATGATCTATTTCTTAACATAGACTCCTATGGGAATTTTTTCCCTTAATATTGGTTCATAATATGATTATTAATTTACCAAATCATATCCTCCAAGAGTTTCAAACAAGGTGTGTAACAATACCTGTTGTCATGCACCAGTTCCCGGTCGATTCTAGCTCAACGTGGTGTTTATGGGTTTTACACCTATGTACATTTGTGCCAGAGTCACATCTACTTGTAGTATCAAGACAGGGATTTATTTTCTTCATAAAACACTTACTATATACTCACTAAAATTTATATATGTGTTATTATACTTATTTTATCCATAAGGATTTTTCTATAGTTTCCTAATTCTAATCCCAAAAATAACTAAACTTTTCATTTGATACCAACTATAACAACCCTTCTCTTTATTTCAAATTAAAACATGATTTATTACATGATATTGAAGTTAATATAACCTGGAATATCAATAAGTCTAGAGTCTTTTGGAATTAGGTACATTACATAACAACTAAAAATAAGGAAGAGTATCATATTTATTGAAAACTTCCTTAACATACCCGCACTTAAAATTGTATGGGATAACCTAGGGACATACATAAGAAAGGGGTGAGCTATAAATCCTAGTAAGGGAGTAAACATGGAAGAACATGAATTATTTAATACATGTTAGGCAATAGTAATATCAATGGGGAATAAAAGGAGTTAGTATCATAAACATAAACAATGAGGCATGATATAACATCATAACATAAAGGCAACATAGAAAATGTGGCAACAACTTAAAACACTACATCATAAGCATAAGTCAAGGAAAACTTCCAATACATCATGATGGAAAAATTATCATAAATGAATCATTTTTACTCCCTATACCAATATTATTCCTCATGATACTAAACATTATCCAATGCATTGGAGTGCTATATAATTTTGGGCGCACCCATCACTTTCATTTCATTCTCTTGCTTAAGTGTGCCACATATATTATACAACATGGAATCATTTTTCATCACATTTTATTCCATGATCAAGGAGTATGGAATTAATACATGTAATTCCCTAATAAAATAATTATAGGGGCATAAATTTTAACACCATTAATAAGAGCTAGGTATGGGTATTCACTACATTTTTTTCATGGAACCCCACGGTGAAATTTCGGCAGCATAATGGAGGAACATAAACATTAATGGGAGGGATTAATGGGAGTTAAAGGGGTATATAATCATTTATAAATCATATGTGAAATATGGTTCATGTGTAAAAACACACACAAACATTAGCAATTAAAAATAAAATGGCATAAAATGAATAATATTCTTGAATGAAGGGGATAAAGAGATGATCGCTTACTTGAGTGTGTGATGAAAAATGCTCGGTAGGAGATTATTGAGATATTAGGGAACCTTGGGAGGACTCTAGATAGGGTAGGTAATAGTATGGACATGATAAAAGTATTTTGAGTGAACAGAAACGGGATATTGGGTGGATTTATAAAGGAAATGAGTGGGGAATTCTTTATTATTTCTCAAACATAGGTTTTGGACTCTATATAACAAAATAAACAAAACCACAAACCTTCCCATGGTTGTTTCCCATGTATTCTAGAAAATGGGAGTGTTCTTATTTATTTTATAATTAAAATGGATTTAATTAATAAAATAATACCCTTTATTGTGTGGAAGTGAGTCATACTCTTAAAGAAATGAATTTAAAACCTTAAAATATATTAATGGTTATGGAGGATTCATAAAGGCTTTATAAAATTAGTAAAATAAACATAAAATCACATTATTTTAAATGGAAAACATATATTAGGTAATTTATACTCTTTATAGTATTAATTACATCACTTTTGGGTCATTATGATGTTATAATTCACACCATATATTTATACGGTATTTAATTTTTACCTGAAAATTATATTATCTCATTAAAATTATGAAAATGTAACAGTTGGATAATTTCAAAGTTCTGATTCAAAAAATAATATTCATTTTTTGAAAATAATTTTCTAAATTTTTGTATTTTCAATTTTATAATCATAGTTGACATTTATTAATAAATTCTCATTTTTTGACAATAACAGTTTTCAAACCCTTAAAAAAATTACATTTGACTTCATAAAATTTATATGATCATTTATATTTGATAAACATTATTCAATAATAATATTTTATAAAAATATTATTTATTTCAAAAATACATTAATTCATCAGAATAAATTCCTTAATTTAATTTAAATATTACTCAAAAAAATACTATTTGTGTTTTATTATATCAAAATAAAAAATAATTTTTAAAGAAAAAATAATAGGATGAAAATATATTCATTATTCTATAAAAAATAATTTACATACCCATATTTATTTGGTCTTTATATATGTTCCTTTAATACACCATAAAATTCCTTAAGATTAAGGTGTGTAATGGTTAGACTTTCATGGGGTGGTTCGACATACATGGTTTGGGTCATGATCTCAATGAGCTTGATCTAATCCCTTAAACGGTTTTGCTCGTTCTTAATATATTGGATCTCATATTGAGATTGGTTAAGGGAAAATCCTTGTGATTCTATCTCCCATGAAAGCTACTATAAATGGGCATCATAAGGTATGATCCTACTGGTTGAGTTCATCACTTCCTTTTTCTATGTCAATTAGATTTATTAAAACTCTATATTCATACTAATCATGTAATCACTATTCAATTACTATATTATCAAAATAATTGTTCTTAATGATCATTTAAATCCAATGGTATATAATAAAACCAAATAAGTTCATGTGTTTTCTATAACCATATTACATAATAATACATTTAATTGAATCACAAGGGGAATTTTATTTATAACAGTCTAGGTCATTACATAATTGCTCCAGAATTGTTCTTCATAAACATAACTATAGTGATTTGAGTGAAATCATCAATGAATGTGATGAAATACCAACCACCTATGGTAGAATAATTCCACATGGGATCACACAAACTAAATGAATAAGTTTAAGTCATCTTGATGATTGGATCTTTACTCTTCTATGTGTAGATTGTACAATCTTCCCCTTTTGGCATGTTTCAAAAATGGTCGATCTTTCCCTTTTAAGTTGGGGAAGGTATCTTACCATGTTATACTATGTGATTTTACTTATGATCACTTTTCCAAGGTTTCCAAGTCTCATGTTCCATAATTCATTTTCTTGTTTGGCACTCAAGTAAAATGAGTCAATTAGATCACCAATTTAGTACATGTTGCAACTTTTTTTTGATCCTCTTGTGTTAATACATCCATATTTAGGTTCTTTTTTTCAAATGAGTTTTTCTTGAATAGATATTTATTTCCCTTATCACACAGTTGGATTACATTCAAGATATTTTACTTAATCTCTTCCATATAAAGAATATCCTTCGAATTGAGCATATTTTCTTCAACCTTAGAAAAACCAATGTTGTTAATTCTTAGATAATTGTCACTACCAAAGTTCATTATGCCCCATCATATTTTTTAATATTTTTAAGGAGTTTTGTATCGCCTGATATGCTTGAAGTACAACCACTATCTAATATCTGTGGATTTCTGCTCTTGATATACATTAAAACAACCTTAGTAAAAAAATATTTATTCTTGATATTCCTTTAATTTTATTTTCCCCTTATCATTATAATGAAGTTTACTATAATGACCTTGAATCTAGTAACTCATATATAGTGTTTATTTTATTACATTTATATTAGATGTAAGATATCACACCGTGTAGGATTGACCAGTTTAGAAGTACTGGAAAACTAGATACATACATAATTCCTATATTATATCGTAAAAATAAAAACATAGCATAAGAAACATTCTTTCATCCTTTAAATAATTAAAAATATAATTCTATATATCCTGGGGAATGGAAAAAAACAAACAGAGATCTTAGATTCATAGTAAGGGTTATATACAATGGAAGTTTTCATGAGTAAATAAGTCATAATCAATATGGCAGAGTGGATAACCAAAATACATTTTATTCAATCAACCGCTTGAGTTTAATGTACATCCATGGATAATATCAATATATAAATCACTTGGATAATGTAAAATTAATTATTAATAAAGGAAATACATAAATTTTAGCATTCATGATATTACTACTAAGGCCTCAGTTTAGATATCATGAATCTTATCATTAAAGCCTCCCCAAATATATTCTTAATAAATGGAAAAGTGTAAACCAAATACCCATATATTATAGAATACCTTCAATTTTCTCTAACGAGACATAAAGATACATTGAGGATCTATCTATAATTATTCCACATGCATCACTTACACATCCTATTAGTTCTACATATATTGAATAAAAAACATAATTCATTCTCAAAATGTCTTATAAATAAATAATAATCTATTTGAATCAAGAATACAAAACATTTTCCCAATCAATGAAATAACTTTTTTAATAAACTTCCTTCAACTTAAGCCCTATATAAAAAGGGGATACAGTTGATACAATATCAAAGTGGTAGAAATAATTCCTTATAAATCCATGATACTTGAAATATGGACATAAAGGAGAAAATAATGTCCAATGAAATGATAGAGAGTGATAGGAAATGTGTTCATGAGAAATTTAATTACCACAATACCATAAATTAGTAAAGGATCAAAGAAGACCATGAATTCATCAAAAAATGAAGGTTTTATAGTACAACCAACCCTTTCAAAAATAAAAAAGAAAACAGAATCAAAATATTAAAAATAACTTTATTATAACTTTGTGTAAGAATGAATTTATAAATCACTTTCAAAATTATTTTCATTCATTTAAGAAAATAATATCCTTTTCTTTTGATAACACTTTAAATAAAAATTCCCATAATATTGAAAAAAATATTTTCTTTAAAAATAACTTCTGAAAATAATAAAGGAATATTCAAATTAAATAGTTGTTATGATGATTGGAAATTATATTCATGTGGTAAATGTTAAAGAAAATATTCCTTTAACACTTCGGGTAAAAAGTAAAAAACGCATCATTAAAAAATTACAAGAATATTCCTTTTAATACTTTGTAAATAAAGTAAAATATGTTTGAAAATTTCTTTAAATAATTAGTAACATCCTGCCCCTTCTCATTGGCTTGAGAGGGTGGAAGGTAATTACATGGCCTTAAGAGACATCCCCAAGGCGCCAAAGGCTGGAAATAAATGAAAAAGTGATTAAATACATGTGAGGGAAGATTTTACCTTTAATAATAAAGAAAATAACCAAAAAATCCATAGACAAACAACCATTATATGATGCATGATAACAATGAAAGAAAATGAAACATTTCATTTATCAAAATCATACTAAAATCAAGTACCACAATGAAATACTACAATATCAAAGTAAACAACAGAAGACAAACTAACAAAACTCCAAGATAACCACAATACTCCAAGATCCACAAGCTCTATGCTCTAACTTCACCAAATAGCCCAAGTATCACGAAGTAGTGCTAAAAATGTGTGATACTTAACCTTTTCCCCTATCTCATTAGAAGACATCTGCAAAATCACCAAAGTTCCAAAGTAGGGGTGAGTAATAAAACTCAGTAGGTTTTCCCAAATTACTTCCCTAATAACTCCAATATGATATAACATGTTATAAACATTTATATAAAACATTTTCTAAAACAATTTATATCAAAATATAAACTAAATCCATTGTAAACAGTTTTCCAAGGAAATCACATAAACAATTATTTAAATCATCTCACATTATACTTTAGCATTATCCCTTACTTTCCACACAACTATACATCCAACCATGCATAAAATCCATGGAACTCCCTATACTTGCAAGTGGTGAGTCATCCTTTGACTAAGACCCCACTTAGTGGGCCACTTTGAGAGGGGTAATTTATGCCCTTATCTATCCCACCCTTTTGATGGGAGTACTTCACACCCTTATCCATCCCAATTAATATGGACACATGCCACAAAACCATGCCAAAATCATTCTAAAACCAAGTGTGTTCAAACCATTTCAATAAAACATCATTCTTTTTATTGAAACCCATTTTTCCATGTAACAAAACTAGTAGTTATTTTAAAATCAACATTTTAAAATCATGTTACCAAAAAACTTTCCAATAACACGCCAATTTCCCTAATTTCAAAAAAATTAACTCAAAAGGGTTTTAAAAATATTTTAATAGTGGATAAATGATCAATTTCAATCAAGGAAAACATTTTGAAACTAAGCCTTCAAGTTCTAAAATAAGGAATCGTGAGTGAAGCCACCTACCTTGAGAGTTTTGGTGGAAATGATAAATGACACGAAAAACATCACAAAACCGGGTTCAGTCTTTATGAACTCACCTTAGATCTCTTCCACAATCAATAAAAAGACCAAATATAAACATATTTGGAATCCATAACCTTAGATCAACCCATAGCGGATGTAGACCTAAGAAATCAAGATAAAGGGTGATGTAGATCTAAGAAAACACCAAGAAAGATTGAGAATGATGACTTACCATGAGAATCAGGCTTCAACGCACCAAGGAAAGGATCTGGATTTATTCATATTCTCTTGGGAGAGGTCCTAAGACCATCGAGAGACCAAAATCCTGAGTTAGGTCCATTTTGGTGCAAAAACGGGGCACATAGAGGTAAAAATGAGTCAGATCCACAATTTAAAGATCTAACTTTGACTCGATCATAGTTTAGTCACATGGTTAGATAAACCATTTTCTAATAGTTCTCCTCTTTATACCTTAAGGGATACCTTGCACAGTTTCCCTGCACGGTCTCCAAACCATACTCTAACTATGCCGAATCCACTACCTCAAAATGACCAAAGACATTTTTCAAAGTGCATGGTTTCTTTATAGTAGACGCATGGTTTAGGAAAAACATGCACCTCCCTTTCTCCAAACCTCTTTCCCATGTCTCGCTATTCATGGTTTTCTGTAAGTGTTTCATGGTTTTCCCAAACCATGCACCAACTGTTCCCTATAGAAAATCCCCAAAAATTCTCTAAAGTTCCTCTAAAATCTCCCAAACATCACCCATATACTTTATATACATAAAAATCATAATTGAAGGTTAAAAAATAGAAATATGGGTGCTATATTATCCCCACCAATTGCATTTCCATCCTTGGAAAGTATAAAACCATCAATTTATTGAAATAGTTTTAGAAATTGCTCCTGCGTCTCCTTTTCATGTTCCCAAGTCTCTTCCTGAATTTGACCATATTGCAACTAAAACCACACTAGACCGATGTTTTTTAATACAAGGCTTTCTATTGCCTATCCAGAATCTAAATTGGGATATGTACCAATGAATCATTAGTCTCTAGTTCAATGTGATCCCATCTGATCACATAGTCAGGATCAGGTTGATGCTTTTTCAACTGAGATACGTGGAACACATTGTGCACCATACTAAACCATGGTGGTAATGACAACTAATATGACACCTCTTCTACCCATTCCAGTATCTCAAAAGGTTTTATGTATATAGGAGATAACTTGTCATTCTTCCCAAAACATTGATGTCCAAGCCTTGGAGAAACCCGTAAGAACACATGATCACTCACTACAAATGACAATGTCCATCAACGATGATCTACATATGATTTCTGAAAACTTTGAGTTGTCTCCATCCATTTTCTAATAAAATAAATCTTCTATATTGTTTATTAGACAAGGCTTGTCCCAACTAGTGAAGTCTCACCTATTTCCACAAAAAAAGTGGAGAACGAAAAGGACTCCCATACAATGCCTCAAACGGAGCCATATGTATCGAGGTCTGGTATTTTTTGTTATATGAGAACTCTAACAAAAACACATGATCTTCCCAAGAGACATAAAAATCCATTACACAAGCTCAAAACATGTCCTCTAATGTTTGTATCATTCTTTCAGATTGTTCTTCCATCAGAGGATGATACACCATGCTTATAGTCAACTGAGTCCCAAGGTATTTCTATAAGGATTTCAAAAACATGAGGTGAACCTCATATCTCTATCTTACACCATTGAAACTGGTATGAAATGCCTCTTTAACACTTATCGGATATAGATTTTGGACAAATCCTCCACCATATAAGTTTCATGAATATGGATGAAATTGGACGACTTGGTAAGTTGATCCACAATTACCCATATGGAATCATGCTTCCAAACTATTCTTAGGAGGCCTGTAACAAAATCCATGACTATATTCTCCCATTTCCACACTAGGATAGGTAAAGATTGTAACATACCTACTGGTCTCTAATGTTCTACCTTAACTTACTGATAAGTTAAGCATCTGAAAACAAACTCAACCGCCTTCCTTTTCATACTGATCCACCAAAATTGAATCTTCAATTCCTTATAGATATTTTTTTTCATGATGGATATCCTGTCTCTAATAGTGGTAATCATGAAGAATTTTCTTCTGAGAAGTCATAGGTACAACCATCTGATCTCGAAACCACAAAACTAAACTCTCATTCAGCCTCTATCCCTCAATGGTATCTGTACCGTTGAGTTTTTACCTCATAGAAACACATACTACATCGAATTTCTATGCCTCTTTTACCATATTTACCAAATCAGAAACCAATATAACTAAAAAGAAAACCACAAAATCACCTCATTCTTCACATTCTGCATGCATGTTAGCTAAGACTGACATCAGCTTCCACTCATCTGAAGCTTATTTTTCCAATTGAGCGTACTACTTTCTGCTTAATGCATTGGCCACCAAATTTCCTTTACCCTATGTAAACATCAAGTAAAAGTATAAAATTTGGAAATAATACATCTATATTATTTTCCCCGGATTAAAATCCCTTTGTAATAAAATATGCTTCAAGATCTTATGATCTGTGAGCATAATAAATTTCTCACCAAAGAGATAATAACACTAAGTTTTTTAGGCATGGATGACTAAATCTATCTCCAAATCATTCGTTGGGAAGTTCTTTTCATTCAATATTAACTACCTTGAGCCATATGCAACAACATGATCTCCTTGCATGAGAACACACCCCAACCTAGATCTTGAAGCAACGCAATACACCACGTACCCTTGTCATGATTCTGGAAAAATCATGATTGGTGCAATTTTAAGGTGAACCTTCATCTCTTGAAAAGATTTCTAGCATTCCCCACTCAATTGGAATGGAACATTATTATTTTTAAAAGCTGTAATTGGAATGGATGGCCATGAAAAGTCACGCAAAAATCAATGGTAATAACCAACTATGCCAAGAAAACTATATATATCAAAGATGTTATTTGGTGGTTGCTAAGAGATAACAGCTTCTATCTTTTCTGGATCCACTAAAACACCTCTTTCAGAAATTACATCGCTAATAAATCATACTTATTCTATCCAAAAATCACACTTTTATAATTTGGAATACAAATGGTGTTCTCTCAAAATCTCGAACACTATCTTCAAGTGTTTCTCATGATCATCCCTTATCCTTTAATACACCAATATGTCATCCACAAACACCAAAACAAAAGAATATAGATTTCATTGAAATATATTATTCATCAATTCCATAAAGACCTCTAGTTTATTTGAAGACCAAAAGGCATTACCACGTTTTCTTAATGGCTATATCTACTTCTGAAAGTTATCTTCAGAATATCTTATGAACTCACAATTGGTAATATCCTCATCACAAGTCATTATTTGAGAACCATTGGTCTCCACTAAATTTATCGAATAGATCATCAATGTGTGGAATTGGATACTTGTTATTTTTTGTAACTTGGTTAATATTATGATAATCCACATACAGCTATAAAGTTCTATCTTTTTTCTTCATAAACAAAACTGGGGCTGCCCATGGAGACGTACTCGGCCGAATGAAACCCTTGCTTTCTAAATCTTCTTACTACACTTTCATATCCATTAATTTTGTTGGTTTCATTCAATAAGATGAAATTGAGATATGAAAAGTCACCAGAATGAGATCAATCATAAACTCCAATTCTCTCACGGGTGGAAACCCTGAGAATTCTTTGGGAAAGATCCAAAAACAGATCAATAACGACAAGAAAATAACTTCTCCCAACCTCATCCATTAATTCCAAGGACCAATCCACCAACTAGTAAGATATCATTCCCATAGTTGGTTCCAAAAATCATGTTTCACTAATATTTATATCCCTTTCTCCTCTAAAGAGATGTTTTGTTCCATCTTCAGTCATGAAATTAACTGTTATTTTATATCAGTCGATGTGGGCCTTGAATGTTTTCAACCAATCCAAACTCATGATTACATCATAGACATCCATCTCCAGCACTAAGAAATCCCATTTCATCTCAAATCCATCAACATTTATAGAACATGATCTACATAAGAAGACTTTGCATTCTATTTGACCAAGAGGAGTTTTAAGTTTTATGATGAAGGTCATCATCTCATGTTTTAAACTCATCAAATCTATAGCACGAGAAATGATAAAGGAATGTGATGCACCAGTATCAAATAGAACTTTCGTAAGGGTAGAAATCAAAAGAATCATATCTCTCACCATAGATGGTCTCATCTGATCATCCACAATCACATGTTCATCTCCATATAATTGCTTCATCGCTTCACTTTTCTCTTTGTTGTCCTATTGAGATTTCTATGCCTAATGATTCATGGTATTCCTAGAATAATCATTTAAAGCTCTATTATGGTGATGATATTGGTTTTATTTTCCTCATCCCATTAAATCATATGATGTCTGTGACACCTGAGAAGTGTCCTAAGCACCTGACCTTGGAGCACTGTGACAATAGCGCTGAAGATACCCCATCTGGTTACAGTTTTGGAATGATCTAGGTTGTTTCATACACTCTTACTTTATATGGTCAAGCGAACCACATTAGAAACATACTTATTTTCTCTTCGGTCGTAGAGGAAGGTTCACTGATTCACATGTATTATTTTGATTCACACCCCCACCTTGGAAGTAGGTTTCCCTCTTCTTCTTTCTCCCAACATTAGAGTTCCCAACATCTCCCATGGGTATCAACATACTTCCTCCTCTCATACCTACTAATATGTCTCTTTCATCCACCATTTATTTATCCACCATCTCTGTATAGTATGTAATATAGAGAACAAATATCTTTGAGTGAATCTCCTACCTTAGCTAAGATTCAAAGATGCATGCCTTCAAGGATTCACTAGCAGCAACCTTGGGTGAAAATTGTACTAAATTCGTGAATTTATCTACATACTTGGTGGCAGAGATATACTCCTACTTCAGGTTGAAAAAGTTTTTCATTATCTGAATCTTGAACATGTGAGGACAGAATTGTTTGTTCAAAAATTACTAAAAATTCTCCCAACTAAGGCCTTGATCTGTTTTAGCCTAAACTTATAGATCCCACCACTGGCATGAAATATCCTCGAGCATATACATCACCAGTTTGAGTTTCAACTGCATTGTTGTTATTATGAAATAAAAGATATGATTCATCCTATTTATCCAAACCTCTAACTTTTCTAGTTCAAAATCACCACATAAGATGGGTGGATTCTACTTCTAGAATTGGAATGAATGATCCACTTTCCTTGGCTCATTCCCCAGATTCCCTGTGTCCACAGCTTGAAATTCTTGGACGATACTCTAAAATAGATCTTGGTTCACCTATGGCTCAAGTGGAACCAAATTCTCCGCAGCTTCTTTCAGTTGGTGTCTACGATGCCTAATGGGTGCCATTTTCTAAACAACAACAAACTCTATAAGTCTCACCCTCTATTAACTGAAGTCTTAACAATTTCAAATTCTGTCACATCAACTATCACAACATTTCTTTCTAAAATCAACCTTTTCTACATTCAACCATTTTTGAAAACTTTTACTTGATTTTTGAAAATCAAACCATTTTCAAAATACCTCCATCATTCTATTTTTAAAAATATTTCATTTGAAAACACTTTCATGATATATTTTTTTCAAAAATCATCACTTTTTCACAAAACATAAATCATTTCTCAAATTGATGTATGCACTCTAAGTGGTAATTCATTCCTCTAATTCATGGCATGCTCATCTCATTGGATAAACCAATAACAATGAGATTTCAAAATCCTATAAGTGTCTCTAAAACACTTATATACCCAACACCCTATTAACTTTAAGTCTAGTATAAAAAGTTAATCTACATATTTTTATGATTTGGATTTCAAGTTTTGACAATCCTACTCCTTTCTACTAACCTAGCATAAGGAATGGACACAAATGAATTCAACTCTAAGACCAACATCACTGATGACAACTTGTCCCAAATAGATTTTGGATCAAACAAAACTGATACCATTTGTAACATCCCTCCCATTCTCATTAGCTTGAAAGGGTGTGAGGGTGTTACTTGGCCTTAAGAGATATCACTAAGGTTCCAAAGGCTGGCAATAAATATTGAAGGGCTTCAATACATCTGGGGAATGATTTTCCCTATAAGAATAAAGTAAATAACCAAAAAATCCATATCCAAACAACCACTATATGATGCATGATAACGATGAAATACAAATCAATATTTCATTTATCAAAATCATACTAAAATCAAGTTCCACAATAGTAAACTACACTATCAAAGTAAACAGTGGAAGACAAACTAACAACATTCCAAGATAACCATAAGACTCTAAAATCCACAATCTCCATGCTCCAACTTCACCAAACATCCCAAGTATCATGAAGTAGTGCTAAATATGTGTGATACTTTAACTTTTCCCAAGTCTCGGTAGATGACATCTGCAAAAGAACCAAAGTTACAAATAAGGGGTGAGTACAAAAACTCAATATATTTTCCCCAATTACTTCCCTACTCACTCCACTTGGATAAAACATGTTAGAAACATTTATACAAAAAAATTATATAAAAAAATTCTAAAAAAGTTTATATCAAAATATAAACTAAATCCATTATAAATAGTTTTCCAAGGAAGGAACATAAAAAATTATTCAAATAATCACACATTATACTTTGGAATAACCCCTCATTTACACACAACTATACATCCAACCATGCATGAAATCCATGGAACACTATATTCGCGAGTGGTGAGTCATCCTTGTACTAAGAATTCACTTAGTGGACCACTTTGATGGGGGTAATTTACACCCTTATCTACCCCACCTTTTTTATGGGGGTACATCACTCCCTTATCCATCCTAATGCATATGAACATATGCTACACAACCATGCCAACACCATGCCAAAACCAAGTTTGTTCAAACCACTTCAATCAAACATCATTATTTTTATTGAAACCCATTTTTTCCATGCATTAAAACCATCAATTATTTTAAAATCAATATTTTAAAATCATGTAATCAAAACACTTTCCAATAACACACCAATTTCCCCAATTTCTAAAAACCGTCACTCAAGAGGGTATTAAAAATCATTTCACAGCGTATAAATGATCAATTTTAGTCAAGGAAAACAATTTGAAACTAATCCTTCAAGTTTTAAAATAGAGGATTCTAGAGTAAAGCCACCTACCTTGAGAGTTTTGGTGAAAATGATAAAAGACATGAAAAACATCACAAAATTGGGTTGAATCCTCATGAACCCACCTTAGATCTCTTCCTATATCAACAAAAATATCAAATATAAACATATATAAAATCCATAACCATAAATCTACCCACAGTAGACATTGATCTAAGAAACCGAGAGTAAGGGTGACGTAGATCTAAGGAAACACAAAGAAAAATCGAGAACGATGACTTACCATGAGAATCAAGCTACAATACACCAAGGAAAGGCTCTGGATCAATTCCAATTTTCTTGGGAGAGGTTCTCTAACCTTTGAGAGACCAAAATCCAGATTTAGGGCTATTTTAGGGGAAAACGGGTCACTTAGAGGTAAAAACAAGTTAGATCCATGATTTAAGGACCCAATATTGACAAGAGCACAGTTTAGTTATATGGTAAGATAAATCATGTGATAATAATGCTCCTACATCTTTTTTAATGGAGACCTATTATGGTTTCCTTGCATAGTCTCTAAACTATTCTCCAACCCTGCCAAACCCACTACCTCAAAATGACCAAAGCCATTTTTCAAAGTGAATGGTTTATACATAGTCGACGCATGGTTTATTTAAAAAGTGCACCGACCATGCTCCATCCCTTTTGACCATGTCTCAATGTACATGGTTTCTTGCAAGTGTTTCATGGTTTTCCAAAACCATGTATTAACCGTGCACCTATAGAAAAGCCCCAAAAGTTCTCCAAAAGTTCTCCAAACTCTCTAAAACATCACCCATATACTTTATATACATAAAAATCATAATTAAAGGTTAAATACCAGAAACTGGGGGTGCTACATAATCATTTTATTTTAAAGAAGAATATTTTTTAAACCTTTAAAAGAACCTTGACATGGAAGAAAAAGAGTTGGAAGCAAAACATTAAAATATGAATATCTTAAAAAAAAGTCCCTTTCATGTAACTCACTTGTTGATTCTTGATCCACTAAGAGAAGAAATAGAAAATAAAAATTTAAACCCCAAAAATAACCCTTGTATAAGAAAATATATGGTGTTTAATATTTTAGGATCATATAATTTTCTAAAAGTAAATCCAAATATAAACAATCCCAAAATAAAATGGGATTGGAACATAAATCTCTTACCATGGATATCCAAATAGTCTTACATGTTTTCTCTTCAAGTATTATGAATTTAAATTAAATTATTTATTAATATACTTTTTCATCTATATTTTATTTTTAATGTCCTTTTATAATCAATTGAAATCCAATCATTGAATAGTTCTTTCTTACGTCAAACATTTAAGGTTGTTCAGTTAATTTCTCCAAAATTAATTTTGTATATTGTTCATAGTTTAAGGTGTTATAAAATAGTTCCTTCAACTAAATAATTCTAAAAATTTCATGAATATAATTTTTATTAATTATATAAAATTTTAGAATCATCCATGCGTGGTGTTAAAATAAAAATGAATCAAATTGCTTTATGGTGGTGGTAGTCCACACATACACATGAGCGACGTTATCATTTTCCAAAAAATGGAATATTGAGAAGTTATATTATATATCATACTTAAATAATCATAAATATCATATATATTCATTAATTACAACTTTATAACCATCAAATTAAAGTGGTTGTGAAAAAGAATTTCATTGTTATGTGGTGATGATAAGTCGTACGTACACATGAGCAATGTTTTCATTTTATATGGGATGGAAAGGATACATAAAAAGGATGTACCATAAACATAAAAAATATTAGTATGGTTAATATATTTATTTAATTATATTAGTATTTTTATTGAATATTTGGTGGATATTTAAGAAGAAATGAACTTGAAAAATCTAGGTAAGTGCATATACCTCTTCTTTTGGTAACCACTTTTGGCATACACCTTAATCTTTCTTAAAGTGGTATTTTTATGATAAAAGGAACTATAGAACATGGTAAAGTATTTTTTAAATGTATTTTTTTAAGGATTGGTCAATATAAGTGTCTCAAGTAGTGTGGATAATAGAGGATGGGGGATTCCCTTTTATAAGTGAGGTGGGTGGAAAGCTTGTAAATACAGGAATATTTATTTTATAACATATGTATTACTTAAGTAAAGTGGATAAAAAAATTTATATATTAGAATAGGATAATTATAATTTCAAAATAAAACTAACCAATGATTTTTAATCAAGTTTTTTTTTTGTTATATTTGAGACTTTTCTATTTATTTTAACGCTTTTAACTCATTTTACCTTTTACTAAATTGATAAATATTTATCATGGTTACTATTCATTATGGAAAAAAATTAATTTAAAATCAATAGATAATATTAATTATGATGATTCCAAATATGGAATCTATTTTACAAGATTCAATTTCCATAATTGGTAAAATTACTTTCAATATATGTTTGTAAAACGAAACGAATTTTGTTTTTAGAAAAATGTTTGTTTTAATCATAAAAAATATTTTATAGAAAAATAAATTATAATGTTTATTCGAAGGTAATTAATTATATTATGTTAAATAAAAGGATAATTATTTTTCTTTAAAAATAAACCAAAATTAAAATTAACCTTGTAAATACTTAACTAAGATATAATAACTAAAAATAGTTTTTATTTGAATAAAAACAATACTTAAATTTCCAAAATGTTAAGTATATATTTATAAGTTAAAAATTATTTTTTATTTTAATTTTATAAATTATTAAATATAAATTTGTTCTAAAAAAATTCATAAAATTTTAAATCATTCTTATGTCATTATAATGTCATAAAAGTTACATTAATTGAAAAATCAGTATTTTTCACTATTCACCACAAAAACCAACTATTTCTAAAAAATCTAAAAAATTAAACCTAATATAATTTTGAAGTGATAAATTAAAAAATGAAATTAATTTCATAAAATTAAATTTATAAAATTTTGGTATTTAGGTTTTAATCACATTATTAAATAAATTTATGTTCATTATGATACTATTTATTTAGAAAGAAATGCTTACTTACTATAATTGAAGCCCATGTGTTACATTCTTCTCTACTTTAAACATTTCATCATCAAAATTTTCATAATTTCACCTCATGAACTGATATGGGTAGTTATTCACCATAATTTCTTTAGTTTCCCACATTAGCTTTTCTATTTTATTATTTCTCAAAAGCACCTTCATCAATCAATTAATTTGATTATGAAGCACTTATTATCTAGTGACAAGAACCTAGACTGGAAATTTATATTAATGTAAATAATGTTCAAATTATACTTCCTCATAAATAAGAACATGTGTTGGGTATAGAAAGTACTTCTTCAAAAAATAGATACAGAACACATCATGATCTTTAAATAGGCTCGGTGGAATTTCTTAATAGTAAGCCAAAACTTAAATTCTTTCAAAATTTTCAAAAGATCTGATATACCAAGGACTTAGTTTCCCTTTTTTTGTGATCCTTATGACACCCTTCTATAAATATAACTTCAATAGAACATGATCCCCCACTTGAAATTCAAAATCCTTCATTCAGTTATAGGAATAGATCTTTTGTATACTTTTAGCTACCTTAATATAACTTTGAATAGTTATAATTTTCCTCAGTGTACCCTTAACAAGTTATGGGACCAAAAGCTTAGTTTCACAAACTTCATCCCAAAAAGTTATTGTATGATATATTTTCCCAAACAACTCTTCATATGGTTCCATTTGAATTATTTAATGGAAGCTATTATTATATATGAATTCTACCAAATGTAAATAATGATCCCACATACCTTTAAATCAAAGTGAGAACAACCTTAACATGTATTATAATATATAAATAATTCATTTGGAATATCCATTTATTTGAGGATGATAATTAGCGATCAAATATATCTTGATGTGAAGAGCCTTCTAAATAAATTTCTAGAATTTTGATGTACATCATGGGTCACAATCAGATACAATTGAAGGAGTTGTACCATGAAGTCTCATAACATAATTAATATAGATCCATATGAGGTTCTCAAAAGGTATATTTTCCCTTATAGTGAGGAAATTTGTGTACTTGGTAATTTGATCAACAATAACCCATATGAAATCATTCTTTCTTATATTTTTTTTCAATCCCCTAACAAAGTCCTTAATAATATCATCTCATTTCCATGTAGGAATAGGTAGAGGTTTCATGGATCCTTTAGAATGTTGTCTCTCAACATTTACTTATTTACAAACCAATCATATTAATACATAATTAATAATTTACCATTTCATATTATCCCACAAAAAATGTTACTTCAAATATCGATGCATATTAGTGATACTAAGGTGTGTATAAAAATTTGATCTATATGCTTCCTCTAATAATTATATTTTTATCTCATACATGGATAGAACACATATCCTCTTTCAAAATTTCAATATACCATATTAATAGATGAGGTCTTCCAAATTCCCATCATTCACAGCTTTGATTTTCTTTTGAATATTTTTATCATCAAGATGGGAAATTTTTATTTTCTCTAATAAGGATGGATTAGAAATAATTTATAACAGGTGTGATATTTTCCCTTATATAATTATTTCCATATCCAATTTTACTAAATCCGTGAATATAGGATCTTTGTAAATCCACATTTTATTCATAACTCAATGATATTTTATACTTAACACATCATCCATCTTATTTACCTTCCTAGGGTGGTAGTGTATTAAGAAATAATAATCTTTGAGTAGTTTTATCCATAACCTTTGCCTCATGTTGAGATATTTCTATGAGAAGATGTATTTCAAACTTTATTGATCTGTATATATTTCATATTTTTTACCATAAATGTAATACCTCTATATCTTTAATGTAAATATTACAGATTCCAACACAAGATCATGGGCTGGATAATTTTTTTCATGAATCTTTAACTTCCATGATGCATAGAAAACATATCACGACCCTATACCTTGAAAGGTACCCCTATTAGTTTGACAATAAAGGAATAGAGATGATTTCACCCAAGTCCAACCTTCAGCGGGGCCTGGTTTGGTAACAAGCACTGAGGGTATAAAAATATTACATAAATGAAGGGAATTACCCTATATAATATAGGATCAGGAGATAGAAAAAATAAACAATAGAAAAATCAATGAAATAATATAAAAAGTAAACCAAAAATCATCCCACAATAAATTTATAAAGTAAACAGATATGAAGAGTATCAAAATAAATTACCAAAAGGAAACCCAATGGTAGTAGCACCATAACAGCTCTAATGATCGAGCTAGAAATGTCCAAAATAGTCCACAATGTCCTCATGGAAACCTAAAAATAATATATATACATATGGTGAGCATACAAGTATACTCAGTATGATCATACCCAAATTTCCTTATGCGTTTGTGAAAAGATAATACTAATAAACCAGTGAGAAAACAAAATAACCAACAACACCTAAACAGGTCAACTAACCACTCGTATCCTGACTATGGCATGCTACCAAATAATTCATCCAAGTATAAAAAAATAATAAGAATCATATCGATAAAAGAGAACATCATACTTATTTCCCACTTGTTTCCTTCTCTCACACCCCAATGTCTTATGTCCTAGAACTCCCATCTCTTTCATATAAAAACCTGATTGTAAACATTTGGGATATCACAAATCATCCCAACTCACTCGCAAACACCTGGTCTATCACAACACATATGAACCACAGACACAACTAGGATAGTAGGGTTTTATGAATATGAAGGACATCAATCTCGTTCCCTCCTCCTACCATGCATGACCCAGACTATAATCAATCTCATCATCTCATCAAACATCAACACAATTCACTTTGACTTATAGCCATCACATCACATGCAATCAATGTATTCTAGAATAGAGAGTGGGGAAGAGGGGTAGATGGTTCCAACAAACCATAATTTTAATATATTTATATTAAATCTTAATATATAGATATTCAATACATAACATTACAATACACAAAATAATTTTATTGGTCTAGTGGCTTTGGAAACTTGGATACATAAACAACTTATTCATATGAGGTCAACATAATCTCTCAATATGTTCTTCATAACTAGCACCTGTCTTAGATATATCATTTTTAAATATTTATTTATAACTTTAGGAAATGAAAACATAATAAAGGGTGAGATCATATGCTTAGTACGGATAAAAAATGGAGATATCAATGATCACTTACACATAATATAAGCATAAGGGTATGAGAACATTTTCTTAACATTTGAAAATCATACCCTGCATATCATAGATCATAATCTTGGGTCATGGAATATATATTGGTAGTTCATAATACATAAATCATGAAGGAATCAAAGAACATAAGACATTAGTGCATAATATTGGCATAATACATAGATTTTAAGCATAATCGTAAGCATATAGAATAATTTCCTTAGTAATAAAGGATCACTACCAAGACTATCATAGTGGATTGGGTTCACTCCCCATTTCATTATAGTATTCATGGTTCAATACCAAAACTATCATAGTATATAGATTCTCTTACTAAACTAGGTTCACTCCCCATTCCAATCTAATTAATCTTATGAGATATCCATCTTTACCCGATGCTTTAGAGGGCTATATAATCTTGGGCCCACCCATCACATAATAAAAATTATACATATGTGATACATAAGATCACAAAACATTCATCATATCATAACTCATCAAAAGTAAATGGGTTTAATAAATATTTCATCATAGAATAATAGGTAGAAAAGAAATGAGTTTCATAAACATTTCATCATAGCATAACCAGTGGAAAAAATGGGTTTCATAAATATCTTATCATCATAATCATAAACTATCCTAAGAAATATTAAAAATTTCCCAAATATTAAAGAAAAATATTTCTTTGAAAAGAACATTGGAAAATTGTCAATGAATATTCAAATAATTAATTGGTCATAATGGTAGGAAATTATGTTCATCCTGTATAAGTTAAAAGAAACCATTCCTCTCACACTTTTGTAAAAAGGTCAAAAAGTACCTCATTTAGAAAATGAAAAGAAGATTAATTTTTAAACTATTTTTTCAAAATTAAGTCATGGGTAAAAATGAATTTAAAAAATAATAATATAATATTAAAAATATTCTTGAAACCGTTTTTAGAAAACATGGATATGGAATAAAAAGGTTTTATGAGCAAAGAAAGAAATAGAGTTGGATTTTCGTAAAATAATATTTTATTCTATTGAATACTTAAAGTGAGGAAATTGAAAGTAAAACACATATTATCAATAAATAACGAGATCATAAGAAAATTAATGACTTTTGTTATGGGTAGATGATGAAATTTCATCATCATAAACTTAATCATAAATAATCCTAATAAATAGTGAGATTATAACTTAAAACCCTTAACTCGAGTTTCACTTGATTTGAATGCACTATAACCTCCTGTATAATAAAATTAAATTTATTTTAATTATAAAATATAGTTTTTTATATAATTATAATATCATATATGATCCACTTATATAATTTTGATATCTCTATTTTGTATACATATTTTGATGGGTTTTTACATATGAATTGATTAAATATTAATTTATTTATTATATTATATGTTTCTGATATTAATATTTTTCAAATTATTATGAAGTATTGTCATTTGAAGAAGAAAAAATAAAAACATGGTAATTGAGGAACAAAATGACACTTCGCACCGCTTCCCTTCACTCGCGGTACGACAACAGATTTTGAGAATGATCATAGAGCACTTCTGGAGGCACAGAACTAAACAACTAGGAAAAAACATCGATTCCAGTGCTCATAGAATTTTACACATTGTGTATCATCATTACACGACATGTGGTTTCATTTCACCACGTGATGCAAGTAGTGAAATCAAGCTATTAATCGTCATTACGTGATGTGACTTCCAATTACACGATGTGAGATGGGTCAAAATTCCAAAACACAGCTGAGATTCACACAAGATACATGGATATTCAAAATTCATGGAGAAAATCTTGGATTGGAATTGACAAGTCTATTTCATGCATACATTTTAGAAAGTTTTAATGTCTTAATTTGTGTATTTAAATGAATATTATTTTTAAATGTTGGGAAATTTAACTTGTTTTATATTTTGCGGTAAGATACAATAGATTTGTGAGAAAGTAATGAAAAGGGGTGTACATGTGAGAAAAAGTTTCACTCATGGCATGACACTAGATTTTTGAGGAAGAAAAAAGTTGAAAAACTGGAAAAAACACAGTTACACATCATGTACCACAAGTACACGTCATGACTTCATCAGATAAGAAAGTTGCCGCCAAAACAAGTTATGATGAGTATACACACTGTGAACTACAAGTAAACATAATATACCTTCAGTACACTACCTAATAGCGGTAAAACATCAAATTTATGATCCATATTTGTGTAATATTCTCATGGATATGGAGGTGACGTAGACAAGGTGTACATACCATGTAAGCCAAGTACATGTCATATAGGTGGTCAAATTTCCAAAATCTCAGCAGATATACGTGCACGCGTCATGTGGATTCAAAAAAATAGGATCAACATTACACATAATTTAGTCCAAGTACATGATGTGATGGAGGTTTGTTAGATCTAGTTTGAAGCCTATAAATAGATCCCCTTGCTTCACCTTTGGTGCATTCAAATTCCAATGGAGACCAACACTTGGAACGAAGCTGTTACACCTCCACGAGTTCTTTATCTATTTTCCTTTATGTTTTTATTTTATTTTCTACTTCCCCCATATTCTCTCATCATTAGGATGAGTGGGTAAAACCTCCATCTCTAGGGTGATGTAATCGAATGGGGAAAAGGTATATTGGATTTAATTTTGTTTATTATTCATGAGTTGGTTTGTGCAATTTCTATTTCAAACTTCCAATCCCTTTCTATTTAATTTATCGTGACCATAAATATTCCAATCAAAAAGGAACATTTAAATTAAGAAACTAACTACCCTAAATATGGAGTGACCATTGTCAACTTTAGGGGAAATCAGGTTTAAAAATTGGTATTGGGACAAACTTGATTTGGAAACACCATAAAGTACCGGACCAAGGGAAATAGGGGTTTTCCAGGTTGATGAGAAGATACCATGACCATTGGATATCTCTCATCCTAACTTTGACACCAATAATTAATTAATCAACCTATCAAATCCAATTTTACTTGAACTTTTAAATTTACAAAACCCTAGAATGCATTCTAAATCTAACCACAAAACAATCAATCAAACTGCTTTGTTTTTTTCTTCAAATAAATAAAACAAATCTTATCTTCAATTAGTTCACAAATTTAATAAAATAAATCTTTTGAAATTCTAATCAATATAAAATCATCATCCTTGTGGGTTCAATATCAAACTATCCTAATACTAAATTTTAATTAATCGAGTAGCATAGTTTGGGTTTTATAAATTTGATTTTTCATAGTAACGTAGGGAACTAACAATGTTGTGTGGGGCTATCAAATTGGTATCATTTCCAGGGACGGTAGCCTTTTAGTTTATAGGATTTCAAATTTATTAATTCTTTATTTCAATTTCTCTTTTTACACTGGTTATTTCATACTGTGAATTTCAGGATTCTTGAACCATTAATACAAAAGTACAACACCCGATCAAAGGAAAAATACATCAGTGATTCGTCACACAAGTCATAACTAGGTACAAAACATAAAATCAACACAACCATGGCTGGCGTAGAGAAAAATCAACTCGCTGGAGTAATTCAAGGAGATTAGGGGTTGCGAACATTCACTGACTATGGGCATCCATCAAACATAGGATTGCAACCGAGCATCCTAGCACCCCCCATTACTGCAAACCATTTTGAGATAAATTTAGAAATCATATCAATGATATCAAATAGCATGCAATTCACCGGAATTCCACATGAATATCTGAACAAACATCTGGGAGACTTTCTCAAGCTCTGCGACACTTTCCAATTCCAAAATGTCACAAGCAATGAGGTAAGACTCTATATTTTTAGATTTTCCTTAACTGATCGATCTTAGGACTAGATTAAAATCCTTCCAGACCATTTCATCTCTAACACCCCAAGATTTTATAGTGTGTTATTTCTTCAAAATAATTCAATAACTTTCACTACACGCAACAACAAGTTCAATCGCACCATGACTTACCAAACAAGCTGTTCAAAAGAGGTTATGAATAGTTTTAACTAAATTTTAAACTTTATATAATCCTTATAATTTTAGAATCCATATTATGAGTTTCTTAGATATAATGCAAGAACAAATTCATTTTCAGTATTGCACTTTTATCAACTTTTAATAGTGAACCCTTTTTAAATACAATATATTAAACTTTTTGACTAAATGGGGACATCAAAAATTTAAAATGAAACATCCCAAGCTTCCACGGTACGCTTTCTTTGAATAATACAGTAGCGTGTGTTGTACGCAACCTTGAGTTTTAACACACACCACAACTAATCAAACTAGCCGTTATGAATAGTAATACCTACTTTTTGAAATTATATATATTTTATATTTGAAAATGGACTTCATTTTTGGATTCGGAATATCGAATTTAGCCTGAGGTGAAATTTTGGATAACTTTCATATTTTGATGAATAGTGAAAATTACTAAATTTTAATTAAAAACAACTTTTTTAATCAAAATAATTAATAGTGATAAATTATGAATTTGAGTGGTTTTAAAGTATATTTAGAATATATTTTTACCATTTAATTTAATGTTTATCATTGGACATAATTTTACAATTAAACCGAACATAAACAAGTGTCAATCTTTTGATAGTTATTATCTCTTAAAAACACGCTTTTTGTTTTGACAGCGGGAATTAATTTTAAATTAATTTCTGCCACTTCTGTGTTTTGAATTTAGGAAAATGGATTCCATATTTGGAATCAGGATGTCCAAATTATGTAAATAGGTAACTTTTATTTTTACACATTTTGAATAATTACTGCGGTAAATATTTTATTTACCATGGTTAAAGGGTAAATCCGGTAAATAAGGGTTAAAAAATAATATTATAATAATACAAAATTACCCTAAAACGTGTCCTAAACTTATTGGTGGACACATACCCGACCATGAGCATCCTTGGGTCAATTTGGGGACCCCTTGGAGCCACTTGTATGTGGTAGGGACACATTATATTAATAAAGTTAAAATAAAAATAAAAATGGCATAAGCTTACATCTTTTAGAAGAACAATTTTTACATAGGGTTATACATGTTGGATTCTAGATTATAAATATTCATTAGAAAGATAAAAAGATTTACTACATGATGATAATTTATTTATAATTTTTAGAAATCAAATAAGTTAAATTATCAATGACACAATAATGATGCAATGTTTACCTCATTAATAAATCATTTAAATAAATAAGATTATAATGATTAAAATATTATCTAAAACCTGTCCAATTCTTATTGGTTGATGTTATTTAGAATATGAGTCATCGTATCTTCGACCTCAATGATTTTTGGACCATTATAAACCGAATATAATTATATTATAAAGTAATACTTTCACTCTTTTCTAAAGAGCCCCTCCTCTCCCTTATAAAAGGAGACCACTTCTACTCATTCATCACACCTCTCAAGCCACTTTGCTCGTCCAAACTCTGCCCAACTAAGCTCCCCACATCCCTCTCCTCCTCCTTGAAGCTTATCCTTAGGCAGAAAGCATTTCAAGAAGTCCTTTGGTTCCAACCAAAGTGAGTTACCTAAATTAAAGGTAACGATTTCTCTTAAATTATTTTCATTTATTTTGCTTCTCCAACCCCCAAACTCTTTTTATTTCCTTTCTTTTGTAACAACACCAGTATCATAAATATACTAGGATGTTGTTATAAGAAGGATTCAAACTACACATACACACAACTCCATCTAATGGATGATGAACATAATGTTTCTGTGGATGGCAAACTAACGCCTCATGAAACGATGATTGTTAAAATACATCTTACCGCCTCTCATGGTGGAAATTATGATGGCACTATAATTAAATATGATATTAATGATATATATTTTATATATAAGCTTCTGTAATTCCATTTTATTTCATACCATTATTCTTTTCATGTTGTATATACATACGATAATTTCATTTGAGGAAGTGCGGACTACCGCCCCCTTAAAATGATATGACTCGTTCATACCACACATGGAACGTATAAAGGATGGTGTTAATTAACTTAAGTAACATATATAAAATATTATATTATACTGGAATAGTAATATACCTATGTATCATTTGGATTCGATTCTTTTAAAATAAAAATTAAATGGAAGTAGCGTTCGTGCGTACGTACGGACTACCGTCTCCACGAACACGATGAGATTCATTCTCCATCGTATCCATTCAAGTATAATTATCATTTAATGATTTAAAAATGATGTTTAAGGACTTGATATCATTCTGGATATGAATAAGATACAACAAACATGACTTATGTAACAAAACATATAAAAGAAAATGAGTAAGTTAACACACGAAACGGCGATAATACTAAGATATTATTATCAAATCAATATTAAAAGATCATATATGATATCATATTAATGTATATGATTCTTTTCTAATTTAATAACAATTATTTCACCATTATACAGGAGGTTAACCTACCCCAACCAAAGAAAAGTACAAGGTAATGGTTATTTCACAATCTCTTCATTATCCGAGGTTGTATTATACGTAATAATCTACTGGGATCTCTTTATCATCCACATCCATGTTTCTTCGAAATGTATTTCAAAACATTTTTACTATTTACAAGAATATGGGTTAAAGTCATTTATACCCTTGTTTGACTTTTTATAAGAGGTTTATAAAGGAATCTTTCCGTCGTTTTCAAAACAAGGTCCTTTTTAACCTTTTCGACAGAATTGAGGTAAGAATGTTTTTTTTAACTTAAACGGCGGGTGCGGTTATTTTCCGCCGTTATAAAATCGTCGAAGCTTTCCATACAAGCTTATAAGAATATTTTCAAAGAAAATTTTTTATTTTATATGGAACTTAAATGATTTCAAAATAAAAGGAGATACTTCTTTAAAAAGAATTTTGATTTCATCTATGTCAACATCCTTTGATGGATTTTAAGATTATTTGAAGTTGATTTATTATGATACAAAACTTCTATATTGTATTGAAGGTTTTGTGATATGTTTGACTGTGGATGTGCTATTTTTATACCATTCATAGTTTATGGTGAAATTATTGACATTTCGTATGCTAGTTTTAATACGAATGTTTATGTTATGTTTAAACCTTTTCATATGGGAATGCATTGGACTTAATAAGTGACGGGTGGAGCCCGCTATAGCTCCTCAATGCATCGGTAGGTCTCATGAGACAAACTAGTGTCATGGCACAAGGCCTTGACAAAATCTTATTTGTAGTCTTGGCACGAGGCCTTGGCTATGTGGTTATGATAGTCTGGCATTATGCATTCCAACATTATGAAAGTGGTTATTGATATTGCATGTGATTATTCGATTAGTAGAATATCCATGTGAACAAGTAAATGGCATTATTTCATTTTAATTTTGCCATACTATGTTTAAGTTCAAGTTTAAAAGGCTTTTGTTTTAGTAATTCATTGCCTTAAATGTTTATGCTTATTTTTGAATGTTCCGCTATATTGTTATCCTTACTGGGTATTTGAGCTCACCCGTTTTCTATGTTTTATTTTTCCCAGGAAGTGAAGAAGTAAGTTATGAATGACCTGCAGGGATATTATGTGGGGATATGAGTGTGGATTATGGAGACAATATGTTGTTGTAGTAGTTTTTCGTTTAATGATGTAATGTAAAACTTATGAATATATCTAGTGTTTCCAAGGCAACTAAACCAATCGGTCTTTCGAGATTTGATCTTTCTTGTGATCATGCCAATGTTACGAAGTAATGCACCGACTCTGGGTAGCTGGGGTCGGGGCGTTACAGTTGGTATCAGAGGAAGTTTAGTACAAACCTTGGAAGCTATATTTAGATAAACTCTGATTAGAGCACGTAGACCTAAGATGAACTTTGAGGATTAGTGTAGAAGAACTTCCTAGAATTTTGGTATTGTAGGGATTTTGTGAGTTTTCTGAGCAATACATCCCTGTCTGGATACGAGCAGGTAGAGGCGGCTCTGGCACAGATGTACCTAGGGGTAAAACCCGAAAACACCGCTTTGAGCTAGACTCGAACGGGAACTGGTGCACGACAACGGGCCTTGCTGCACTCTTGGTTACGACACTCCCGGGGGATATGCTTAGGATAACTCTCATTTTCTTTACAAATCATTATGAAGGGTTTATGAGTATATACTTCCTCAAAGAAAACATTTTTTATGATTATGGATTATATCCATAAATAGTTCAATTTATGTTAAGTGTTTTATAAGTATGGGATTATGTATTTTGATTCATAAACTGATCTAGTGTATGCCATTGTTTAGAAATGGCGCCCAGTAGAAGGAATGAGAACTCCAGAAATGCACATGATCCAAAGAGAAGGAAGGATCATATCTTTCATGGTCTTAAGCTAGAATTTATAAGAGAAATAGTCTCCCATGTATTATCATCATATGAAGAAATAATATCATGTGTTGATAAGATAAGTAAAGAGATTACTGAGTCCTATGGCTTTGAAGGGAAGCAAGAGAAGAAAAGGATGGAAGAGAGAAAGATGGATAAAGGGAAGAGGGAAAAGAAGAATTTTCCCATATGGGGTAACTGTGGAAAGAAACACCCTGGAACATGCCTGAAAGGAATGGGAGTTTGTTATAAGTGTGGAGGAAAAGGGCACAAAATACGTGACTGCAAGGGTAAGAAAATGGTTTTAAATGTACAATGCTTCGTTTGCAAGGAGTTTGGACACTACGCGAACCTATGTCCCAGTCATCAGACTATGCCGCAAATGATGTTATTGGATAATAATCAAGTTATGATACTACCACAGATGAAGAGGAATGATTAGAGTTCTTATGTTGATTATGTCAATTGAGTGTTGTATCAACAATGTACTTGTTATAATAATTATGGAGTATATAAGGATTGTACTGCAGTACTATTTCATTAAGGACTTGAGATTGTGTGGAACAAAGAAAAGTGACTCAATAGCAGGATAAATTTTTGGAAAATATATGGTTGAGAGAATGATAAACCATAATATAGTTCTGATACCGAAGTAGTGATTTTGGAATAATACATGATTGTTTTGGATAAATTATATTGGATATTCTTAACTACCTTCGAACTGATTAATGATTTGTATATTCCATCATTTTTGGGGCTTAAAACATTTTTGGATTAATGAAGTATATCCAGCTTTCTATATGGAATAAGGGAGCATGAATGTAATCAATAAGGAATATGGTAATTCAGGATGTTTCGGTGTATTAAAAGAATACATGATGAAGGTATTCATATGCTATTACGGGGTAAAAATGTTCTACATTATGTTTACCTTCCTTATAAATGTTGGACTGTGAGTTTGTACAGAAGTATTTTGGATAGTTCTAGTTTGGATTATTTTGGATTACCATAAAAGGACAACCCGGAGGTCGTGCGGAAACCCGTCGCGTCCGGCAAGGCTGCAAGACTTGAACCCGCAACCGAAGGGCGACAAGGGTGTATCACCTACCACTAGCCCACGAGATGTCCTAGATTAAATAATGTTGTTTTTTTTAAAGATCTGGTAGATGAATTATAAATTCATTTATTTTGGAACCCTGTACGAATAGTATAAATAAAAAAATTACATTCTATTATCTTTTAGAGTGAAAGATGAGTTTGTGGTAGAAATTTATTAATGGATAAAACTCTAATTATAAAGTAAGTATATCTCCTTATGATCTTAGCCAATCTCATAAATATATTCCTCAACATTAATAAAAGGAACTTAGAACAAAAATTTTGTCCTAGATGGTACCTTAAATCATCACTAATTCATGGCTTTGGGATTGTTGGCCTTTTCATAGCCATGTTCTCTACCACTCTCCATCAGATAATTGATGGTTAGATTTCTCTTCCATATCCATATTTTCCTACATGGAACCCTAGTATGTGTTATTTTCGGTAATCTTCATACTTTCCACTCTTTATTTTAAATAGAGGCCTCGTTAATTCATTTTTCGATGTGGGATTTCAACTATGATATTTTGAAACGTCAAAAATGTGTTATCCTAATACCCTATGTTTTGTTGAACCGATGGTACTTCAAATCATCATAGATTGATGAATTTAAGGACCTCAATTATACACTTGTTTGTGATTGATGATCTCAATCACTACCTATAAATATTTACGTTTTTCCTCCAATTATATGTCTCTAATTGCCACCAATTTTCTCCTAATCGAGATCATAATTTGGTGGTGACTCTTTCATTTCTCTTTTCCTCATATTAAGACTAAATTTTAGTAACCTAATTTCCGATGTGGGTTTTACCACAAAGATATTTTATATTTTCAACCTTTTATTTTCGAAGAACAATTTCAAATTGCGAGGACGCAATTTATTGAAGGAGGGGAGAATGTAACACCCCAAGATTTTATAGTGTGTTATTTCTTCAAAATAATTCAATAACTTTCACTACACGCAACAACAAGTTCAATCGCACCATGACTTACCAAACAAGCTGTTCAAAAGAGGTTATGAATAGTGTTAACTAAATTTTAAACTTTATATAATCCTTATAATTTTACAATCCATATTATGAGTTTCTTAGATATAATGCAAGAACAAATTCATTTTCAGTATTGCACTTTTATCAACTTTTAATAGTGAACCCTTTTTAAATACAATATATTAAACTTTTTGACTAAATGGGGACATCAAAAATTTAAAATGAAACATCCCAAGCTTCCACGGTACGCTTTCTTTGAAAAATACAGTAGCGTGTGTTGTACGCAACCTTGAGTTTTAACACACACCACAACTAATCAAACTAGCCGTTATGAATAGTAATACCTACTTTTTGAAATTATATATATTTTATATTTGAAAATGGACTTCATTTTGGATTCGGAATATCGAATTTAGCCTAAGGTGAAATTTTGGATAACTTTCATATTTTGATGAATAGTGAAAATTACTAAATTTTAATTAAAAACAACTTTTTTAATCAAAATAATTAATAGTGATAAATTATGAATTTGAGTGGTTTTAAAGTATATTTAGAATATATTTTTACCATTTAATTTAATTTTTATCATTGGACATAATTTTACAATTAAACCGAACATAAACAAGTGTCAATCTTTTGATAGTTATTATCTCTTAAAAACACGCTTTTTGTTTTGACAGCGGGAATTAATTTTAAATTAATTTCTGCCACTTCTGTGTTTTGAATTTAGGAAAATGGATTCCATATTTGGAATCAGGATTTCCAAATTATGTAAATAGGTAACTTTTATTTTTACACATTTTGAATAATTACTGCGGTAAATATTTTATTTACCATGGTTAAAGGGTAAATCCGGTAAATAAGGGTTAAAAAATAATATTATAATAATACAAAATTACCCTAAAACGTGTCCTAACCTTATTGGTGGACACATACCCGACCATGAGCATCCTTGGGTCAATTTGGGGACCCCTTGGAGCCACTTGTATGTGGTAGGGACACATTATATTAATAAAGTTAAAATAAAAATAAAAATGGCATAAGCTTACATCTTTTAGAAGAACAATTTTTACATAGGGTTATACATGTTGGATTTTCGATTATAAATATTCATTAGAAATCTAAAACGATTTCCTAAATGATGATATTTTATTTATAATTTTTAGACATCAAATAAGTTAAATTATCAATGACACAATAATGATGCAATGTTTACCTCATTAATAAATCATTTAAATAAATAAGATTATAATGATTAAAATATTATCTAAAACCTGTCCAATTCTTATAGGTTGATGTTATTTAGAATATTAGTCATCTTATCTTCGACCTCAATGATTTTTGGACCATTATAAACCGAATATAATTATATTATAAAGTAATACTTTCACTCTTTCCTAAAGAGCCACTCCTCTCCCTTATAAAAGGAGACCACTTCTACTCATTCCTCACACCTCTCAAGCCACTTGGCTCGTCCAAACTCTGCCCAACTAAGCTCCCCACATCCCTCTCCTCCTCCTTGAAGCTTTCCCTTAGGCAGAAAGCATTTCAAGAAGTCCTTTGGTTCCAACCAAAGTGAGTTACCTAAATTAAAGGTAACGATTTCTCTTAAATTATTTTCATTTATTTTGCTTCTCCAACCCCCAAACTCTTTTTATTTCCTTTCTTTTGTAACAACACCAGTATCCTCAATATACTATGATGTTGTTATAAGAAGTATTCAAACTACACATACACACAACTCCATCTAATGGATGATGAACATAATGTTTCTGTGGATGGCAAACTAACGCCTCACGAAACGATGATTGTTCAAATACATCTTACCGCCTCTCATGGTGTCCATTATGATGGAACTGTAATTAAATATGATATTAATGATATATATTTTATATATAAGCTTCTGTAATTCCATTTTATTTCATACCATTATTCGTTTCATGTTGTATATACATACGATAATTTCATTTGAGGAAGTGCGGACTACCGCCCCCTTAAAATGATATGACTCGTTCATACCACACATGGAACGTATAAAGGATGGTGTTAATGAACTTAAGTAACATATATAAAATATTATATTATACTGGAATAGTAATATACCTATGTATCATTTGGATTCGATTCTTTTAAAATAAAAATTAAATGGAAGTAGCGTTCGTGCGTACGTACGGACTACCGTCTCCACGAACGCGATGAGATTCATTCTCCATCGTATCCATTCAAGTATAATTATCATTTAATGATTTAAAAATGATGTTTAAGGACTTGATATCATTCTGGATATGAATAAGATACAACAAACATGACTTATGTAACAAAACATATAAAAGAAAATGAGTATGTTAACACACGAAACGGCGATAATACTAAGATATTATTATCAAATCAATATTAAAAGATCATATATGATATCATATTAATGTATATGATTATTTTATAATTTAATAACAATTATTTCACCATTATACAGGAGGTTAACCTACCCCAACCAAGGAAAAGTACAAGGTAAGGGTTATTTCACAATCTCTTCATTATCCGTGGTTGTATTATACATAATAATCTACTGGGATCTCTTTATCATCCACATCCATGTTTCTTCGAAATGTATTTCAAAACATTTTTACTATTTACAAGAATATGGGTTAAAGTCATTTATACCCTTGTTTGACTTTTTATAAGAGGTTTATAAAGGAATCTTTCCGTCGTTTTCAAAACAAGGTCCTTTTTAACCTTTTCGACAGAATTGAGGTAAGAATGTTTTTTTTAACTTAAACGGCGGGTGCGGTTATTTTCCGCCATTATAAAATCGTCGAAGCTTTCCATACAAGCTTATAAGAATATTTTCAAAGAAAATTTTTTATTTTATATGGATCTTAAATGATTTCAAAATAAAAGGAGATACTTCTTTAAAAAGAATTTTGATTTCATCTATGTCAACATCCTTTGATGGATTTTAAGATTATTTGAAGTTGATTTATTATGATACAAAACTTCTATATTGTATTGAAGGTTTTGTGATATTTTTGACTGTGGATGTGCTATTTTTATACCATTCATAGTTTATGGTGAAATTATTGACATTTCGTATGCTAGTTTTAATACGAATGTTTATGTTATGTTTAAACCTTTTCATATGGGAATGCATTGGACTTAATAAGCGACGGGTGGAGCCCGCTATAGCTCATCGATGCATCGGTAGGTCTCATGAGAAAAACTAGTGTCTTGGCACAAGGCCTTGACAAAATCTTATTTGTAGTCTTGGCACGAGGCCTTGGCTATGTGGTTATGATAGTCTGGCATTATGCATTCCAACATTATGAAAGTGGTTATTGATATTGCATGTGATTATTCGATTAGTAGAATATCCATGTGAACAAGTAAATGGCATTATTTCATTTTACTTTTGCCATACTATGTTTAAGTTCAAGTTTAAAAGGATTTTGTTTTAGTAATTCATTGCCTTAAATGTTTATGCTTATTTTTGAATGTTCCGCTATATTGTTATCCTTACTGGGCATTTGAGATCACCCCTTTTCTATGTTTTATTTTTCCCAGGAAGTGAAGAAGTAAGTTATGAATGACCTGCAGGGATATTATGTGGGGATATGAGTGTGGATTATGGAGACAATATGTTGTTGTAGTAGTTTTTCGTTTAATGATGTAATGTAAAACTTATGAATATATCTAGTGTTTCCAAGGCTACTAAACCAATCGGTCTTTCGAGATTTGATCTTTCTTGTGATCATGCCAATGTTACGAAGTAATGCACCGACTCTGGGTAGCTGGGGTCGGGGCGTTACATCATCACTACATGGGATTAGCTGGATAGGAACTTCCTAAGTCGATTATTTCCACCTTCAAAATCTAGGGACATACAGGTAAACATTCTAAACTTTTTTCAATTTGATGATGAATCTCTATAATCTGCATGGGAACAATACAAGGACCTGAAAATAAAATTCTCCCATCATGGAATATATTTGTGGCTACTAATTAAAACTTTCTATAAGGGGTTGTCACAGGCAAATAGATCAATTATTGATGTTGTGACTAGAGGATCCTTAATGAAAATGTTTCTTGAAGAAAGCAATAACCTACTGGACGAGATGGAGAGCAACAGTTTCCAATGGAAAGGAGTTGGAACGCAACTAAAATACATCCATTCAATTAATAATAATGACTGGATGGTAGCACAACTGGATTCACTGACCAAGAAGATGGACATCATGATGGTCCAGTAACCAAACCCCCAAGGTACGTTTATAGAAGATGCCAACTATGCTTATTTCAATTGGGGAAATTGATTTCAGAGATAGAAACCTCAATTACAACAAGGGAAAGGATTTCAACAAATACCACAAGGGTATTAATAGAAAGCTCCCCAAGGTCCAACACTACAAGCTAGGTCCATTCCTTGGTAGAGACGCTGGCAACATTCATGATTTCTTCTAGGGTTTCACTCAATGAGATAAGAGAAGAAGCATTATAAAAAAAGTTCACATTTTAGAATCTGGAGCATCAAGTTGGCCAAATCACTGAGACACTTAAAGAAATAAAAAGTAGAGAGCTTCCAGGATTCACTGAATAATGCCCAGGTGGAGATTTAAAATTTATAGAGAATAAAAGTGGGAGGAAAACACAAGGAAGTAGAATAGAGTTTTTAGGATGATCACCAGTGGAAGAAAGAGAAGAGTAAGTTGAAGTAGACAAGGAACAATTAGTAGAAGAAAAAGACCACCTCTATAAAAACCAAGGATGCCTTTTTTCAGAGCAGATGGCACAAGTAAAGAAAAATGTGTAGAGATGTAAGTTTTTGGAACACTTTAAAAAATTTCATATTAATATACCTTTTGAAGAGACTCTCACGAACATGCCGACATATGAAAAATTCATGAAAGAGATAGAAACCAACAAAAATAAGCTTGAAGATATTGGAACAATTCTACTCACATGAGAGTGTTCGGCAGTGGTTTCAAATGATCTACCTAATAAGTAAAGAGACCCAATTAGAATTTCAATTCCCATATTTATTAGAGCTAACAAATGTGGGAAAGTTTTGTGTGAATTAGGTGAAAGTTTCAAAATCATGTCGTACACGACATTCAAGAGTTTGGTATTGGAAGGCCTCAAGCCCACAAGAGTTTTAATTCAATTAGTATAATCAATAGTAAAGCATCCATGAGGACTCGTCGAAGATGTACTGATCAAGGTCAATAAGTTCTACTTTCCTGTTGACTTCCTAATACTAGATATGGAAGAGGAAATGAATCCACTAATTATGGGAAGACCATTTTTAGCCACAGGGCATGCACTAATTGATGTTCAGAATGGAGAACTTTGTCTGAGAGTTGGAAGTGATCAATTTAGATTTAACATTCACTAAAAAATGAATAACTATGATGTGAAGGAGTAGGATGAGTTCAGAGTAAGAGAGACTATTGAAGTTGTGGATATTGCTGAGATTGAAGAATTACATGATTTAGATGAAGTTTTGAAAGCGGATTCCCAACTAAAGAAGGAAGAAAATATAAATAACAAGACCACTAACACCAAAAGAAATACCAACTCCACAACATTTGAGAAAGTACAACGGGTATGGATGGTACATGAAATTTCTATTTGTTCATCAGTATTGAGTAAGAAATGATGGGTCGGTCTGATGGTGTCCAAGTAGGTACTTCCATCAGGAATAATTAGATTATTCAGAGAAGAATAATTGGGGACAATATATGTGGATAGAAAACAAATGAGACCATTCATGGACCTCAAAGAGGTACAAAATTTTCAATCATCTGTCACATGAGATGAAAGACGTAAGGTTGAGCCAACGATGTTAAACAAAAGCGCTTCCAGGAGGCAACCTGAGAATATTTGTTTGATTGATTCGAAGAAAGAAAATGAAGTATATTGATTGATTGTTTTGTGATTAGATTTAGAAACCATGCCAGGGTTTTGTATTTTCCAGGTTCAAGTTCAATTGTATTAAATAGGTTGATTAATTAATGATTGGTGTTGGAGTCAGGATAAGGGAGATACAATGGTCATGGTATCTTATCCTCAACACGGAAAACCTGACAGTGGTTGGGGAGAGCCAGTTCGAAGCCTTTAAATATAACCCCTTGCTGCATCTTTGGAGCAATCGAATTCCAATGGAGACCAACACTTGGACCGAAGCTGTTGCACCTCCCTGAGTTCTTTCTCTATTTTCCTTTATGTTTTTATTTTCTTTTCTACTAACCTCTTATTCTTTCATCATCAAGATGAGGGGGTAATCCCTCTAGTGCTAAGGTGATGTAATTAAAGGGGGAAAGGTATGTTGGATTTAATTTTTTTATTATTCATGATTTTTTTGTGAAATTTCTATTTCAAACATCCAATCCCTTTATTTTTATTTTATCGTCACCATCGATGTTCAAATAAAAAAGGAAAATTTGAATTGAGAAACTAACTACCTTAAATACAGAATGACCATTTTCAACTTTAGGGGAAATCAGGTTTAAAAATTGGTATTGGGACAAACTTGATTCGGCAAAACCTGAAACTACTAGACCAAGGGAAATTGGGGATTTTCATGTTGAGGAGAAGATACCATGACCATTGGATCTCCATAGTCCCAAATTCAACACCAATCATTAATTAATCAACCTATTAAATCCAATTTCACTTGAACCTCTAAATTACAAAACCCTGAAATTCTTTCCAGATATTATCATAAAAAAATCAATCAATTTGATTCCTTTTCTTTCTTTGAATCAATCAAACATTGGTAAACCCATCAAGTACTAGGGTGATGTAACCGAAAGGGGAAGGTGAGTTTGATTTTTTTATTTTAAATTATTCATGTATTTGGTTTAGGAAATTTATATATTTTATTCCAATCCCTTTATTTTTCTTTTATCATGACCATCGATATTTTAATGTAAAAGGAACATTTAAATTGCACAATTAGCTACCCAAAAGAAAGCATGACCATTGTCCACATTAGGATAAATTAGGTTTAAATATGGTATCAAGACAAACTTGATTCAGAAAAATCCTAAATTACAGGACAAAGGGAAATATGAAATTTTCATGTCAAGTAGGGGATACCATGATCATTCTATCTTTGTCATATTAACTCTAACACCAACCCTGAATCAACTTATTTTCTTGTATCTAATTTCACCCGAACCTAGAAATTACATTACCTCAAAATGCTTTCCAAATATATTTCCACAACCAATCAATCAATTTTTTTTGTTTTTATATTTCTTTCTCAATCAATAAATTCACTCTCTTACTCACCTCATTATTTAATCAAATCATTTGAAAACCTGATAAAACTAAATCACCATCAATATTGTTTCGACCTCCAACTTTCCAAATACTACATTTTAATTAATCGAGTAGCATAGTTTGGGTTTTATAAATTTTATTTTTCATATAAATGGTTCTATTTTGATACCCCCATAGGGTGTCGTTAGTTCCCTATGGAACTATACAAAAACAAAATTTGTAAAACCCAAATTATGCTGCTCGATTAATTAAAATGTAGTATTAGGTAAGTTCGGAGTCAAACCCATAGAGACGATGAAATTAGTTTTATTATAATTTTAATTTATTTTATTTTATTAATTTGGATAAGGTGGTGAGAAATACTTTTGTAATTGATTTGAATAAACCAAAGTGAAAATGAAATGATTGATTGATTGTATTGTGAACAGATTTGAAAGTGTGTTGAGGAAATTTAATTCCTAGGTTTGGGTGTAATTGGATTTTAGAAAATATATTTCTTAATTCATGATTGGTTTTAGAGTCTATATGATGTAGATTCAATGGTCATGGTATCTTCTAATCAATGCAGTAATACCCTATTTCCCTTAGTCCAGCAATATAGGATTTTGCTGAATCAAGTTTGTATCGATGCTGTATTTAAACCATATTTTCCCTAAAGTTGAAAATGGTCATGCCATATTTAGGGTAGTCAGTTGAAAAATTTAAATATTCCTTTTTTATTAATTTATCGATGACCATGATAAAATAAAGTGAAAAGGATTTCAAATTGATTGACGAAATCACGCAAGCCAAATACATGAATAATAAAAATGATAAAATCCAACGCACATTCCCCCTTTGATTACATCACCCTAATACAAGGAAGAATTACCCCATCATTCTAGAGATGAGAGTTTTAGTGGGAATGAGAAAATAAAACATAAAGAAAAGAAAAGAACTCATAGAGATGCAGCAGCTTTGCTCCAAGCATTGGTCTTCGATGGAATTCAAATCCCACAAAGCACCAGTCAGCACCTCTACTTATAATCTTGAATTGGGTTATGCCCAACCTTCGTTACGACATGTACTTGTGGTACACAATGTGTAATGGAGATCCTATTTTGTGTATCTACATGATGCATCTGCAGATCTTGACTGGGATTTTGGAATGTTGACCAACTACATGATGTGTACTTGGCTTACATGTCATGTATTCCTTTTCTGTGTCACCTCCATGTCTGAGAGAATCTTGCGCAAATCTTTCTCATAAATTTGATATTTTACCACTGTCACTTCATGTAATGAAGGTACACTATGTGTACTTAAAGTTCATAATGTGTTTTCTTTTCATGGCTTGTTCTGGCGGTGGCCTACTTCTCGGATGAAGTCATGATGTGTACTTGTGGTACATGATGTGTAACAGTGGTTTCAAAAATTTCCTGCTTCTTTTTTCCTCAAAAATCCAATGTCGCACCGCTTTGCTTCTCTCACAGCGCGAAGGGTCTTTTTGCTCATATTTACACCTCTTTTCATTCATTTGCCAAAGATTCATCGTATCCTACCGAAAAAACATAAAATCACTCATTTTATTCACACATTGGAAATATTATTCAATTAAATCTATAAATCAATGCATTAAAACATTCAAAAATGTATGAATGAAATCCACTTATCAAATTCCCACACACTTGAATGAAGCCTTTTCCTCAAGGATTGAATCTCAATATAATACAGAGGACTTTCACCTTACCATGATTTAAATTCAATTTCAATAAAATTAATTGATCAAATGGAAAATTAAATGTTTTATTATCAAACTGGAAAAAAATTCAACGCCTCATTTTTCAAAGAAACTAGTCAACCGTGTATTTTACTTTTCCTCTTTTAAAATAACCAAGTCTTTTCATTCATCCATTTTAATTTTTCAATTCATTGTCAGTATTCATGCCACTTGCAATTTACCACACATGAATTTTTCCACTCATTTTAAAGGTACAAATATAAATATAATGATGCACATACCTCAAAAACATGTAACTTATCATAGGATTGAAAAGCATCTAACATCTCTACCTCATAAAGATAGATTCATAACTAATCATGAGGGCTTCACCATTAAGGATCAAATGACTCTGAAGTTTTAGTGTTAGTAGTTAAATGATGTAAAAAAATAAGGATCAAAAAAAGGGTTTAACTCTAAAACATTTTTTATTATATTCAAAAAACAACTCAATAAATTTCTCCCTTTACAAAGATGTCATTTATCCCTTCCCCTTAGAAGCTCCAAGTGGGATCATGTTACATGTAAGTGAAATGATAGAATCAACCTCTCTTTCTCTTTTTTTCTAATTTTTTTTATTTTTTGAAATCTATTATTAGGATAAATCTCACATCCATCACCTAACCACATATGATCCTTTGATGGATTCATCAGTCTATAAAATAGTCATTTTTTATCCTCCCAAAACACAACCCCAATTTTTTTAATTTTCAATTTTTTTTTAAGAATTTTTTTCAAGAGAGGTGAACAAAGTAATATAATGAAAGATTTTATGAACTCTCCCATATCGTAATAGAAAATCCCCCAGCATCAAATCCACAATGAAGTGTATCCCGGTACACCCAATAATGTTCCTCCCCATACTTAATCTTTTAAATATCATGCAAAATATTTAAAGGAATGTAGTAATGGATAAAATTGCCTTGTAACATGGCTCAATTCCTAACAAGGAAATTCATGGCTTCTACGGGCTTAAAAAATGATTAATGCAAGGTGGTTATCCAGATAAGGGCTAACAAAAGAATACATCAATCATTTTAAAAGTTATTATATTCAGTTATTACTTCAATAATATACAAATAAAGTTCTAGAAGAAATCATGATCGAGTTTCTCAAGAAATATACTATATATATAATGAAAAATATTAGCTCAGTGGATGTCTCAAGGATGAGATGAATGGTTGCATCAACCAATCATGCCAATATATATGAATAATTAAATCAATTAATGAAAACATCAAAAATCCAATATATCGCCAATTATCTAAAAAAATTCATCTATAATGATTAACATTCTCCCTAAATCATAATTTTTCAAATCCTAATCCACATGTTTATCTATACTAATTATTTTTTCCATTTTCTCATTCAAATTTTTGGAAAAATAAATTTAACTTAATGGAATGGTAAGTATCCTTGGCAGTTTCATGTCTCCTAGACCATTTTGAGTAATGAATGATTCAAGTTTAGGCATGAAATTGAAAGTTAAATCTCTAAAACTATTAAAATATGGGGAATATAGTAGAAAAAATCTGAATTGAAAAGCTTACTCCCCTTGAAAATGATGCTTTAAACATGTGTTGTACAGGTTCTGGTTGAACCCTTTCACGACGTGTAAGTGCCCTTCATGATATGTAATCTCTCTATAGTTTCTTCTCTTGTTTCTTGATTTTTCATGTCTCTAGCCTTAATGGTCCTATAAAAATAAAATACAAAAGTGAAAGAACCATCCATAATAATGAAATTTGAAAAAAAAAATGGAGTTAGAGCATGTGTGCCTAAAAAACAAAAAATAAAGAAAAAAACAACTCAGGTTTCCTCTCGTAAGTGCTTTTGTTTAACATTGTTGGATTGATCTTACCTCTTTCAGCTCATGTGACAGATGATTGAAATTTTTTTACCTCTTCTAGGTCGATTAATGGTCTCAATTGTGTCTTATCCACATATTTTTTTCCCTATCCTTCTTCTCTAAATAGCTTAATTATTTGAGATGGTGGTACTTGATTGATCTCCATTAGACCGATCCTCCATTTCTTCCACAATACTAATGAACTAAATTAAATTTCATGTACCATATATACCTATTTTCCTTTCTCAAATATAGTGAATCCAGTCACTCCTTTTGGGTCAGCAATCTTGTCCCTCATCTTATCTTTATTATGTGGTTGATCATCTTGTTCTTGAACGACATCATCTATCTCATGTAACTCTTTAAACTTAGTAACATCCTCAACTTTATCTATCTCTCTTTATCTAAACTCATCGTCTTCTTAAATATTGTAGTTCTTCATTTCTTAGTGAATGTTTAATCTCACTTGATTACTTCTGAGTCTAAGATAGAGTTCTCTACTCTGAACATTGATTAGTGCACACCTTGTGGCTAAAAATGGTCTTCCCAAAATGAGTGGATTCTTTTCTTCTTCCATATCTAGCACTAGGAAGTTGACGTGGAAGTAGAACTTGTCTACTTTCATTAATAAAAATTCAATGACTTCTCAAGGATTATTTACTATTGAATATGCTAATTGAACTGAAACTCTTGTGGGATTTAGGCCTTCCTATCCCAAACTCTTGAAAGTCATGTATGACATGATATTGACACTTGCACATAATTCACATAAAGCTTTCCCGCATTTGTTAGCTCCAATAAATATGATAATTGAAAAGCTACTTGGGTCTATTTTCTTCTTAGGTAGGTCATTTGATACCACTGTCGAACACTTCTGTATGAGTGGGATGGTGCCAATCTCTTCTAGCTTCTTCTTATTGCTTACAAACTCTTTAATGAATTTTTCATAAGTTGGAAAGTTTGCAAGAGCCTCTGCAAAAGCTATTTTAATATGAAATTTTTTAAAATGATTGAGAAACTTACCTCTTTGTAAATTGTTCTTTGTTTGTGCCATCTTCTCTGTAAATGGAATCCTTGATTTGTACTAAGGTGGTTCTTCTTCTTCATTTTCATCTACTTGTTACCTTCCAGCTTCCTCGTCTCTTTCTTCCATTGGTGGTCATCCTAAAAACTCTATTCTGATTCCTCGTGTTTTCTTCCCACTTCTAAGCTCTATAGATTTTAAATTTCTATGTGGGAATTATTTAGTGAATACTGGAAGCTCTCCTCTTTTTCTTTCTTTAAGTGTCTCTGCGATTTGGCCAACTTGACGCTCCAGATTCTGAAATGCAACCTTTTGGTAGGTTGTTTCTTCTCTTATTTTCTTGAGTGCAACCCCATAGGCAGTCATGAATTTTTCTAATGTCTCCTATAAGGAATGGACATGGATCTTCAATGTGGGCCCCTATAGTGCTTTCTTTTGGTACCCTTGTGGTCTTTGTTGAAATCCTTTACCTTTTTGTTGTTGTTGTGGTCCCTAGCCCTAAAAGTTATTTCCCAGATTCTAATCAGTGTAGTTGGCATATTCTATATGAATACCTTGGGGGTTTGGTTGCTATCCCATCATGGTTTCCATCTTCTTGGTTAATGACTCAAGTTATTCTATCATACATTCATTGTTGTTTACTACATGGACACCACTCCTTTGTGTCCCTTCTATTTTCCACTGGAAACTATTTCTCGCTATCTCATCTAGTAGGTTGTATCTTACTTCAGGTGATTTCTTCATTAGTGATCCTCCAGCTACAGTATCTAGAATCCACTTGTTTTCCTATGAAAACCCCTTACAGAAAGTTTGGATTAGTATCCAAAGCTCTATTCCATGATGCGGGCATTTCCTTGTCATGTCCTTATAATGTTCCCAGATAGAGTACAATGATTCATCATCAAAATATATTATTATTAAAGTTCGATATCGAACCCATTGGTACGGTGATTTTATCTTGATTAGAATTTCAAAATATTTATTTTATTAAATTTGAGAAATAGGTGAAGATAATATTTGGTTGAATGATTCAAATAATGAAAACAAAGAAGATTGATTGATTGTTTTGTGATCAGATTTGGAAGGCATTCCAGGGTTTTGTAATTTTCAGGTTTAAGTGCAATCGGATTTAATAGGTTGATTAATTAATGATTGGTGTCAGAGGGAGATCCAATGGCCATGGTATCTTCTCCTCAACACAGAAAACCCTTATTTTCCTTGGTTTGGTAGTTTAGGGTGTGGCCGAATCAATTTTTTCCCAATACCAATTTGTAAACTTGATTTCCCATAAATTTAAAAATGATTATATCATCTTTAGGGTAGTTAGTTGCTCAATTTAAATTTTCTCTTTTTATTAAAATATTAATGGTCACGATAAAATAAAAAAAAGGGATTGGAAGTTTGAAATAGAAATTTCACAAACCAAATCATGAATAATAAACAAAATTAAATCCAACATACCTTTCCTCCTTCGATTAAATCACCCTAGAACTGGTGGTATTACCCCCTCATCCTAATGATGAGAGAATAAGAGGGAAGTAGGAAAGAAAATAAAAACATAAAAGAAAATAGAGAAAGAACTCGTGGAGGCATAGCAGCTTCACTCCAAGCATTGGTCTCTGTTGGAATTTGAATGCTTCAAAGGTGTAGCCAGTGGCTCTATTTATAGGCTTCAAACTTGCTCTGCTCGACTTCCATCACATTGTGTACTTTCCCTACATGATGTGTAATGTAGATCCGTTTTTTGTGAATTTGCGTGATGCGAGTGCAGATCTCGGCTGAGATTTTGTAAATTTGACTACCTACATGACATGTACTTGGCCTATAGATTGTGTAAACCTTGTCTCCATCACCTCCATCTTTGCGAGAATCTTGCAGAAATATCGATCATAAATTTGAATTTTGACCATTTTCATATTGTATACTGAAGTAACATGACATGTACATTCTATTCATATCATGTATGCTCTTCATGACTTGTTCTAGCAACGGCATGCATCTCTAATGAAGACACGATGTGTACTTGTGGTACATGATATGTAATAGTGTTTTTTCCAGTTTTTCAACTTCATTCTTCCTCAAAAATCCAATGTCCCGTCGTGAGTGAACCTTTTTCTCATATGTACACCCCTTTTTTATTCCTTTCTCACAAATCTATTGTATCCTACCAAAAAATACAAAACAAGTTAAATTTCCCAACATTTATCAAGAATATTCATTTAAATACACAAATTAATACATTAAAACTTTCTAAAATGTATTCATGAAATACACTTATCAAATTCCCCCACATTTGAATGCAACCTTGTCCTTAATGATGGAATCTCAACATAATATAGAGGACTTTCACCTTACCATGATTTAAATTAAATTTCAATAAAATCAATTGATCAAATGGAAAATTAAATATTCAATCATCACATAGAAAAATTCATTAATGCCTCATTTTTCAATGAATATAAATCAACCATGTATTTTACTTTTTCCCTTTTGAAAAAAACATGTATTTTCAGTCATCCATTCACATTTCTCAATCCAATATTAATATCCATGCCACTTTCAATTTACCTCCCATGAATTTTTCCACTCATTATCTGGGTACAAATGTAAATAGCATGATGCACATACCTCATGAACATGTAAATTTCCACAGGCTTGCAAATTATCTAACATATCCACGAAAAAAAGACATATATCACAATTAATTATGAGGGCTTCACCATTAAGGATAAAATGACTCAGAGGAATCTGGGTAGGTAGGTAAGTGATATAAAAATTAAGGCTCGGAAAAGAGATTTGACTCTAAAGTACTTTTCATGATATTCAAAAATAGATCAATGATTGAATCCCTTCACAGTTGTCATCTCTCTCTTTCCCCTAAAAGCTCAAAGTGGTTTCATGATACATGTAAGTGCAATGAATAAATCATCATCTCTTGCTATTTTTTAATTTTTTTATTTTTTTATTTTTCAAAATCTTTGCTCAGGAAAAATTTCACATCCATCACCTAAACACATATGATCAAAAATTGTTGGTTTAGAAAATGGTGATTTTTTATCATCCCAAAACACAACCTATTTTTTCAATTGTTTTTTGAAGAAAGATAGGTGAACAGAGAATTATAATGAAAGACTTCATGACCTTTCCCAGATCATAATAGAGAACCCCATAGTAGAGTGTCCACAATAAAGTATCCTGATACACCCATAAGAATTACTCCCACGTACATAATCTTTTAAATATCATGCAAAAAAATTAGAGGAAGGTAGGAATGGATAAAATGGGCTTGTAACATGGCTCAATTCCTAACAATGAAATTCATGGATTCTATGGGCATAAAAAGGATTAATAAAAGGTGGTTCTCTAGATAAGGGCTAACAAAAGAATGCCTCAATAATTTTAAAAGTGGTTTTATTCAGTCATATATTCGATAAGATGCGGTGCAAGTTCTATAAGAAAGAATACCTGAGTTTCTCAAGAAATATACTATTGAAAGAATGGAAAATATTTGGCTCAGTGGATGTCTCAGGGATGAGATGAATGGTTGGTTCAATTACTCATGGAAATGCAAACGAATAATTAGTTCAATTACTAAAAACATAAAAAATCCAAAACAAGTGCAATTCTTAGAAAAATTTCATATAAAATAATTAACATGTTACCAAAATAATGATTTGTCAAATCGTAATCCACATTTTTATCTCTAATAATTATTTTCTACATTTTTCACATTCAAATTTATTAGCAAATAAATCTAAAATACATGTCAAGGTAAATATCCTAGGTTGTTTCATGTCTCTTAGATCATTTTGAGTAAAGAATGATTCAAGTGTAGGAATAAAATTGAAAAGTAAACCTCTAAACTATTTAAATGCTGGGAATATAAATTTTTTTGAATTGAAGTTATTACTACCCTTTAAAATTGATTATTTAACTTGGGTTGTGTAGGTATTATCTGCTCGTGATCATGACGTGTACTTGACCATCACAATGTGTATTGTTGCTGCATTATTTTTTTTTTTTTCTTCTTGCTATCAACTTGATTCTTGATGGACCTACAAATCAGTAAAAAATATGTGAAATCACATGCCATTATCAATGAATTTTAAAATATTTGGAGTGAGAACATGCATTCCTCCAATAACAGAAAATAAAGGAAAAACAAAAAACTCAGGTTGCCTCCTAGAACCGCTTTTGTTTCACGTTATTGGATCAACCTTGCCTCTTTCAACTCATGTGATAGATGATTGAAAATTTTGTACCTCTTCGGGGTCTATGAATGGTCTTAGTTGTGTCATTTCCACATATTTTTCCCATGTACTTCTTCTCTAAATAATCTAATTCTTCTTGATGGTAGTACTTTCTTGACCTCCATCGGACCGACCCACAATTTCTTCCTCAATCCTAATGAACTAAATGGAATTTAAAAAACCATCCATACCTATTGTACTTTCTCAAATGTTGTGGAGTCGATATTTCTTTTGGTGTTAGTGGTCTTTTTATTTAGTTTATCTTCCATCATTAGCTAATTATCCTCTTTTACAACGTCATCTAACTCGTGTACTTCTTCAATCTCAGCAATATCCTCAACTTTAGCAGTCTCTCTTTCTCTAAATTCATCCTCCTCTTGCACATCATAGTTCTTCATTACTTGTTGAATGTTATTTCTCACTTGATCACTTCTAACTCTCATACATATTTATCTATTATGAACATTGATTAGTGCACACCCTGTGTCTAAAAATGGTCTTCCCACAATTAGTGTATTCCTTTCCTCTTCCATATCCAACACTAGGAAGTCTACAGGGAAGTAGAACTTGTCAAATTTGATCAGTACATCTTCGATGAGTCCTTATGGATGTTTTACTGTTGATTCTGATAATTGAAGTGAAACTCTTGTGGAATTCAGGCCTTGTGGTCCCAAACTCTTGAATTTCATGTACGCGAGATTCTCATAGACACAGAGGTGACGCGGAAAAGGAATACTTGATGTGTAACCAAGTACACATCATGTAGGTGGTCAAAATTCCAAAATCCCATTTGATATCCACGGATGCGTCATGTAGATACACAAAAATAGGATCTCCATTACACATTGTGTACCACAAGTACATGTCGTAATGGAGGTCGAGTAGAACCAAATTCAAGCCTATAAGTAGAGGTGTTGGCTGGTGTTATGGGGGATTCGAATTCCATTAAAGACCAATGCTTGGAGAAAAGCTACTGTGTCTCCATGAGTTATTTTCTATTATTTATGTTTTATTCTCTCATTCCCTCTAAAACTCTCATCACTAGGATGAGGGGGTAATTCCGCCATGTGTTAGGGTGATGTAACCGAAGGGGGAATTGCGTTGGATTTTGTCATTTTTATTATTCATGTATTTGGTTTTCATGATTTCATCAATCAATTTCAAATCCTTTTCATTTTATTTTATCATGTCCATCGATAAATTGATCAAAAAGGAATATTTAAATCGTGCAACTAACTACCCTAAATATGGCATGACGATTGTCAACTTTAGAGGAAAACTGGTTTAAATATGGCATCGAGAAAAACTTGATTCGGTGAAATCCTATATTATTGGACCAAGGTAAATAGTATATTACTACATTGAGGAGGAGATACCATGACCATTGAATCTACCTTGTCTCGACTCTGACACCAATCATCAATTAAGAAGCATATTTTCTAAAATCCAATTACACCCGAACCTAGGAATTACATTTCCTCATCACGCTTTCAAATCTATTCACAAACCAATCAATCAATTTGTTTCATCTTCACTTTGCTTTATTAAAAATCAATTAAAAAATTATTTTCTCACCTCCTTATCCAAATTAACAAAATTAGATAAATTATAATTCTAATAAAACTAATTTCATCATATATGTGGGTTTTAATCCGAAATTACCTAATACTACATTTTACTTAATCGAGTAGCATAGTTTGGGTTTTACAAATTTTGTTTTTGTATAGTTTTGTATGGAAATAATGACACCCTGGAGGGATATCAAACTGACATGGTTGATATGAAAAATCAAATTTATAAAACCCAAACTATGCTACTCGATTAATTAAAATGTAGTATTTGGAAAGTCAGAGGTCAAAACAATATAGATGGTGATTTAGTTTTATCAGGTTTTCGAAAGATTTGATAAAATAATGAGGTGAGGAAGATAGTGAATTTATTGATTGATAAAGTAATATAAAAACAAAATAGATTGATTTATTGATTGTGAAAATATATTTAGAAATCATTTTGGGGTAATGTAATTTCTAGGTTTGTGTGAAATTGGATGTAAGCAAATAAGTTGATTCGTGGTTGGTGTCAGAGTCAAGATGAGAAAGATACAATGATCATGGTATCCCCTCCTTGACATGAAAATTTCCTATTTCCCTTGGTCTAGTAATTTAGGATTTTTCTGAATCAAGTTTGTCTTGATACCATATTTAAACCTGATTTCTCCTAAAGTCAACAATGGTCATTCGGTCTTTAGGGAAGTCAATTGTGAAATTTAAATGTTCCTTTTACATTAGAATATTGATGGTCATGATAAAAGAAAAATAAAGGGATTGAAAGTAAATATATAAATTATGCAAACCAAATACATGAATAATTTAAAATAAACAAATCCAACTCACCTTCCCCTTTCGGTTACATCACCCTAAAACTTGATGGGTTTACACTTGTTTGATTGATCCGAAGAAAGAAAACGGAGCAGATTGATTGATTGTTTTATGATCAGATTTGGAAAGTGTTTTGAGGTTTCTTAATTTATATGTTCAAGTGAAATTGTATTTAATAGGTTGATTAATTAATGATTGGTGTCGGAGTTGAGACTAGGGAGATCCAATGGTTATGGTATCTTCTCCTCAACATGAGAAACCCCAATTTCCCTTAGTCGGGTGGTTTTGGGTTTTGCCGAATCAAGTTTATCCCGATACCAATTTTTAAACCCGGTTCCCCCTAAAGTTGAAAATGTTCATGCCATATTAAGGGTAGTCAGTTTCTCAATTTAAATGTTCCTTTTTTATTTGAATATCGATGGTCACGATAAAATAAAAATAAAGGGATAAGAAGTTTGAAATAGAAATTTCACAAAAAAACTCATGAATAATAAAAAAAATTAAATCCAACATACCTTTCCCCCTTTAATTACATCACCTTAGCACTGGAGGGATTACCCCCTCATCCTAATGATGAGAGAATAAGAGGGAAGTATAGAAGAAAATAAAAACATAAAGGAAAATAGAGAAAGAACTCATGGAGGTGCAGCAGCTTCGATCCAAGCGTTGGTCTCCATTGAAATTCAATTGCTCCAAAGGTGCAGCTAGGGGATATATTTAAAGGATTTGAACTGCCTCTCCCAAAACGTTGTCAGGCATTCCTCATTGAGGATAATATACCATGAACATTTTATCTCCCTCATCCTGACTCTGACACCAATCATTAATTAATAAACCTATTAAATCCAATTTCACTTGAACCTAGAAATTACAAAACCCTGGAATGCTTTCCAAATCTAATAACAAAATAATCAATCAATATACTTCGTTTTCTTTCTTCGAATCAATCAAAAAAAAATTCTCAGGTTGCCTCCTGGAAATGCTTTTGTTTAACATCATTGTCTCAACCTTACCTCTTTCAGCTCATGTGATGGATGATTGAAAATTTTGTACCTCTTTGAGGTACATGAATGGTATCAGTTGTGTCTTGTCCACATATATTGGCCCCAATCATTCTTCTTTGAATAATCTAATTATTCCTAATGGATGTACCTACTTTACCTCCATCAGACTGACCCATCATTTCTTACTCAATACTGATGAACTAAATGGAAGTTCATGTACCATCTATACTTGTTTTCCTTTCTAAAATGTTGTGGATTCGGTATTTATTTTGGTGTTAGTGGTCTTGTTCTTTAGATTATCTTATTTATTTAGTTAATAATCCTCTTTAAAAACATCATCTAACTCATGTAATTATTCAATATCAGCAATATACTCAACTTTAGCAGTCTCTCTTCCTCTGAACTCATCCTCCTCTTTCACATCATAGTTCTTCATTGCTTAGTGAATTTTCAATCTAACTTGATCACTTCCAACTCTCAGACATAGTTCTCCACTCTGAACATCGATTAGTGCATGCCTTGTGGCTAAAAAAGGTCTTCCCATAATTAGTGTATTCCTTTCCTCTTCCATATCTAGCATTAGGAAGTCAACATGGAAATAGAACTTGTCGACCTTGATTAGAAAATCTTCAATGAGTTCTCATGGATTCTTTAATGTTGAGTCTACTAATTGAAGTGAAACTCTTGTGGGATTCAGGCCTTCTAGTCCCAAACTCTTGAATGTCATGTATTACATGATATTTAAACTTTCACCTAATTCACACAAATATTTACCACAATTTTTAGGTCTAATAAATATGGGAATTGAAATGATACCTGGGACTCTTTGCTTCTTTAGTAGGTCATTTGACACCACTTCTGAACACTCTCATGTGAGTTGAATTGTTCTAATCTCTTCAAGATTATTTTTGTTAGTTTCCATCTCTTTCATGAATTTTTCATATTTTGACATTTTCATGACAGCCTCTTCAAAAGGTATATTAATATGAAATTTTTTATAGTGTTCCAAAAACATACCTCTCTGCACATTGTTCTTCACTTGTTCCATATTCTCTGGAGAAGGCATCCTTGGTTTGTACAGAGGTGGATCTTCTTCTTCTACTAATTTTTCCCTATCAGCTTCATCTTCCTCTTATCTTGCTTCCACTGGTGGTCATCCTGAAAACTCTATTCTCCATCATTGTGATTTCTTCCCACTTCTAAGCTCTATATATTTTAAATCTCTACATGGTCATTATTTAGTGAATCTTAGAAGCTCTCCACTTTTTATTTCTTTATGTGACTTAGTGATTTGGACAACTTAACGCTCCAGATTCTGAAATTTGAACTTTTGGTATGATGCTTCTTCTCTTATCTCCTTGAATTAAACCCCAGAAATAGTCATGAATGTTTCCATTGTCTCTTCCAGTGAATGGACCTGGCCAGTCAGTGTGGGCCCTTTGGGTCCTACTGTTGGTACCCTTGTGGTCTTTGTTGAAATACTTTCCCTTGTTGTTGTTGATTTTTCTAGTCCTGAAATTGATTTCCTTGATTGTAATCAGTGTAGTTGGCATATTCTATATACATACCTTGGGGGTTTGGTTCTCGTCCCATCATGATGTCTATATTCTTGGTTAGTAACTCCATTAGTGCTACCGTCTAGTCATTATTTTTGACTGCATTGATGCATTTTCACTGTGTTCCTTCTCCTTTCCATTGCAAATTTTTGCTCGCCATCTCATTAAATAGGTTATAGCTTGCTTTAGGTGACTTTTTCATTAAGTATAATCTAGCTACAACATCAAGAATTGATCTTTTTTCTATGAAAACCCCTTATAGAAAGTTTCAATTAGTATCCAAAGCTCTATTCCATTATGGGGGCATTTTTTTGTCATGGAATTGTATCGTTCCCATGCAGAGTATAGAGATTCATATTCAAATTGAAAAAATTTAGAATTTTTACCCATATGTCCATAGATTTTTAAGGTAGAAAGAATCGGCTTAGAAAGTTCCTAGACATCTCGTCCCATATAGTTATTTAATGGGATGGAAGGCTTTGAATCTAGTCTTGAGCTCAATCACTTAAGGAAAATCTGAAAGGACAGAGTCTTACCACATCGCTTGAGAAATTTTGGAATTGGAAAGTGTTTAAGAGCATGAGAAAGTCTCTCAAATATTTGTTCGGATCTTTATGTGGAAGTCCAATGAATTTCACACTATTTGATATCATTGAGATGATCATAGGATTTATCTCAAAATTATTTGAAGAAATGGGGGTGCTAGGATGCTCAGCTTTAATCAAGTGTTTTATGGGAGCCCATAATCAGTGAGCTTTTTCAACCCCTGATCTCCTTGAATTCCTCCAATGAGTTGATTTTACTATGCACCATCCATGGTTGTGTTGATTTTATGTTCTGGGCATAGCTCTGACTTGTGTGACAAATTGATGATGTCTTTGTCCATTGATTTAGTTTTGTACTTTTGCATTAATGGTTCAAGAATCCTAAAATTCACAGCACAAAATACCTAGTGTAAAAAGATAAATTCAAATAAAGAATTGATAAATTTGAAATCCTAAAAACTAAAAGTTTTTCATCCCCGTTAATGGCACCAGTTTGATTTCCCCATGGGGCATCGTTCGTTCCCTACGTTACTATGAAAAATCAAATTTATAAAACCCAAACTATGATACTCGATTAATTAAAATGTAATATTAGTCAAGTTCTAGATCGAATCCAAAGGGATGTTGATTTTAGCTTGATTTGAATTTCAAAAGATTTATTTTCTTAAATTTGAGAAAGAGGTAAAGAGAATATTTTTTTGATTGAATCAAAGAAAGAAAATGAATAAGATTTATTGATTTTTTTGTGATCAGATTTGGAAAGCATTCCAGGGTTTTGTAATTTCTAGGTTCAAGTGAAATTGGATTTAATAAGTTGATTAATTAATGATTGGTGTCAGAGTCGGGACAAGGGAGATCCAATGGTCATGGTATCTTCTCCTCAACGCAGTAAACCCTTATTTCCCTTGGTCCTGTAGTTTAGGGTGTTTCCAAATCAAGTTTTTCCCGATACCAATTTTTAAACCTGATTTACCCTAAAGTTGACAATGGTCATGTTGTCTTTAGGGTAGTCAATTGGTCAATTTAAATGTTCCTTTTTGATTCTAATATCTATGGTCACAATAAAAGAAAAATAAAGGGATTGGATGCTTGAAATTTAAATTACACAAACCAAATCATTAATAATAAACAAAATTAAATCCAACATACATTTCCCCCTTCGATTACATCACCCTATAACTAGCAGGATTACCCCCTCATTATAATGATGAGAGAATAAGAGGGAAGTAGAAAAGAAAATAAAAACATAAAGGAAAATAGATAAAGAAATCATGGAGGTGCAGCAGCTTCATTCTAAGAATTGGTCCTCCGTTGGAATTCCAATGCTCCAAAGGTGCAGCCAGGGACTCTATTTATAGGCTTTGAGATGGCTCTTCCAAACCTCCATCACGTTGTGTACTTGGACTACATGACGTGTAATATTGATCCACCTTTTGTGAATCCACGTGACATGTTCATGGATCTCGACTAAGATTTTGGAAATTTGACCACCTACACGATGTGTACTTGGCATACATGTCATCTACACCTTATCTGCATCGCCTATATCTCTGCAAGAATCTTGCAAAAATCATGATCATAAATTTTAATTTTGACTGTTTTCATGTCGTGTACTAAAGGTACACAATGTGTACTTTCAGTTCACAACGTGTATGCTCATCATGACTTGTTCTCGAAGTGGCATGATTCTTCGATGAAGTCACGATGTGTACTTGTGGTACATGATGTGTAACAGTGTTTTTCCAGTTTTTTAACTTCTTTCTTCCTCAAAACTCTGGTGTCACGCCACGAGTGAACCTTTTTATCATATGTACACCCCTTTTCATTCCTTTATCACAAATCTATTTTATCCTACCATAAAATATTAAACAAGTTAAACTGTCTAGAATTTAAAAAGAATATTTATTTAACTACACAAATTTATGCATTAAAATTTTCTAAAATGTATGCATGAAATAGGTTCATCAGGAATTGCACGATGTGAATTCCCATTACACATCATGTAAGGTCCCGATACAGCAAAAAATGTTGATTTACAATGGATCTTCCAATGGTATTTCCTCTCTTTAACCACCCCAGAACGGCTAGTAAATGTGATGTTTGACCAGAGAGAACACTATTGATGACTATGAGGCTTATAAAAGGGGGTTCTAGACAAGTGGAAATCATTTGATTACAATCCACACTAGAGGCATGACCACAAGGAGGCTTCCATAGGGTTCTATCATAGATAGGTTTAGTTTCTATTTTGTTTTCCTTTATTTGATGTAATCATTGAATGTTTTTTATTTTAATTCCAGTCTATCTTTTATTACTTTTTTTCTTTTAAATCCCTCTCATATATTCTCTTCCCTATAGAATATGGTTTAATCATCGTTGGTGATCATCCAATGATGGTTAGAAAAAACCCATAGGGGGAATGGAATCAGTTAAAGGGGGTGCGTACCATCATAGTTTGATTTAACTTTACTTGTAATGATAATTTTTTGCGATAGTATCATGTTGTGCCTAAATTTCCACTTTATTAATAATTGAATCATTGACCACATGTTTTCAATAATTAATGAACCCCAACATGATTGAGATAATTTTTTCATGAACATTGAATTGAATTACTCTTCTCCTTTTGAAAATATGAACTTAATGAACTTTAGATATTTTGATTCATCTAAACAATATGAATTGGGATTATAGGGTAGATTGATAGGGAATGAACATTTATTCTATCGATGAAACTATTTGGTTGTGAAGCTATTTAATATAATTATTTTGTGAGTAAAGTTGATTTAATTTATTTAGAAAAAATGCCATTGGAAACTAGTTTCCCTCTATCCTATTTCTCTATATGAATTCATTTATTTCAATTTAAATCATTAGTTTAATAAAATCAATCAAAAATTAGAGAGACCCAACCTTTATTCGAGAGTTTTCATCGCTGCATTCCCCACTATTTGTGGGTTCAACCTCGCACTATTTCTATAATATGCCTTTGTAGTTAGTACGGTTCGAGATAATATAAATTTCTAAATTGTCTCATGCCTGGAGTAATTAATGACGCCTTTCAGGCGTGTCAAATTTTGGTGTCATTGCTAGGGTGCAACAGATAATTACAGATGACTCAAGATTGATTGTTTAAGTCAAATAATTTTCTAATCCCATTTATGTTTAATAATTTTAGTATAGTTAATTAATTTTGTAGTAATTTTATTTTTATTATAAAATAATATGCACCTGGTAGTTTTTGGTGTTGTGTAGGATAGATTAATTATCATATAAATATGCCAACAAAAGACATTAAATATCTGGAGTATCCAACCGTATGGGAAGCACTGAATTCAGAAGGGTGGACATAACATGATGATGTTTGGAATTATTCATATTCTAATGATTATGATGAATTCCAAAAGTGGAACAACACCTACTATCATCCCAATGAAGTATCTCCTAACAATTAGGGATACCAAGGTAGATCCATGGATGATAAGCACTTAGAAGAATGACTAACCAGATTACTCACCCAATGTATTGAAGTGATGGACAAGAGGATGGAATATAATGAGACTGAAATTAGAGATTAGGGATAATTAACTACTCACCTATCTCAAATCATTTCAAATTTTAATTCTCTTGTTAGATTCTTACCAATTGTTTTTAATTTATATTTAGGTTAATTTTAAGATGATGAATATCAAGGAGTATAGGAAGTCCAAGCAGTTGAAATAAAATAACCTCAAGATAATTACATTCAATAATAACATTCCTTATAATAACCTCAGGAACAAATCCTAGAGACAAACTAGCCACATTTCTCACCAAGTTCATTCTAGTTTTGGATAAGTAGATGGATGATCATGAAGACCAACTCAGTGAACAGGGAGAATTGATTACTCACTTGTCTCAAATTAATTAAATTTTAAACCCCATTTTGAATAATTTACCCTTAAATTAAAATGTAGGGATTTAGTATTATGAAGATTATGATGTGGAAGATCTGATTGAGGGTGTTAAAACTATTGAATAAACAAACATAAAAAAATAAGGATGAGGCTATTAAGGGAGAATTATTGGATAATGATGAAATATTTAAAACAGATAGGCCTCTGGATTTAGAAGAAATATTAGAACCTGAGGCCTCCCTTATATTCATACAAACATACCAAGAATAATGAAGATAATTCCTTTTGTAACTACACGAAGAATAGGAAATAATTTTGATGTCAATTTTTGATTGGTTGTTTGAAGGGGAGGAGGAGGAGGAGGAGGTCAAAGTAAAACAATATATAGAATCATAGGAAGAAGAAGTGGAAAAGGATGATGATCAGGAGGTCAAGGAGGTAAAATCTAGTGAATTTATGATGGAAGAAGAAAAATAAAAGGAAGAGGACAATGAGAAAACATCCATCGACCTCATGTGTATTATTGAGACTGAATATGAATCGGACTCCCTCCTATAATTTTAAGAAGAATAGAAGAACACTGAGGCTCCAACTGAAGAAACCATTATAAAATTTGAACCAGGTGAAGAGAAAGATGAAGTAATGGTGGATCAGGAAAACTACAAAATCTGGTCAGATTTTGATTTCTTATTATTTTCATTACATCTATCCACAAATTTCAGACCACCACTAGCCAATATGAACCAATATAGGAGGAAGAAAAAGACAACCTCAAATGCACAGAAAATAAAAATGTGGTTAAATACAAGATGGTTAATTTTCTACCATGTTTCAATTAGCTAACAAAGGTAAAAGGTTAAGTTGAATGGCCATAAATAAGGGAAGATACTAGGAGGCAACCTGAATGTTAAAAATTGATTTATATATCTTATATTTTTTTTATTGTTTCAATTTAAATAAATCTCCCTGTGTTTGACCCCTGTACCTGCTTGATACAAATATTTTAAAATTATCAATGGACTATACATTCACTGTTTTATTTTATATTTCAGTTCCCTAGAAGTATGGAGCATGAAGCAATTAAAGAAGCTGAAAACATGAACATTGCATTCCATGTAATCAGATTACAACTCATGAGCCTGGCCAGATAGAACTAGTGAAACCTTTTCAATAGCATCAAATAAAATGGGAGTATTTTTATTACTTATTTATACTATTTTTTTAATCCTTAGTTTGTGATTTTCACATGATTAGAATAAAAAATTAATTAATTGAATTGTTGCATGAACTGAATTGAATTAGATTCACCCATAAGAATGATTGAATTTTTGCTTTGGTCTCACTAATGTAGGAGGTTGAGGAGAAATATTTTGACATGTTGAAAATTTTGAAATATGATCCCATAAATGAAAAGAACAAAAATAGAAATTTTAAGTCACTTTATTACTTTAATTGTGAATTTTTTGAAAATTATTACTAATCTGATTTCTTTTCATGATGTTGATTCCTAGAATCATGAATTGAGTAAACTAATTATTGAATTTTATTCCATGAACTGATTGACTTTTATTGTATTCCCATTCCTAAGAGGATTCTGGACCAGTTATTTCCTATTTTTTAAGAAAATTCTTAAGTGAAACTTGGGGCATGTAAACTGACTAGAACTTTCATTGATATCTTATCAAAGCTATGACTGAACAAATTCACTTTTAAAATGATTGAGGAATTTTATTGAATATCCCTTTTATCTTAAGACCCATCTGCACATTGATCCTCCTTTAGACCATAGAATCAACGGATGACCTTGTTAGGATTAATCCATGTTACAAGCCATTGTTTCCTTTCCTTCCCAACTCTTTGTATTTTTCGTGATATTCAATTGAATGAGTGTGGGGGAGGGGTTGTTTATGGTGGATATGGGATGTGATATCTTGAGGGGAGACTATAGGGTGTGTTCATAGGATTATGGGGAAGTTTCATATTTATATTCATTATATTCCATTTTATATACCTCTTATTGTTAACATATATATATGTATAAAAAGAGAAAAAATGGTTGTTTCTCAAGTGGGTCAAAAATCACTATTGACAGACTAATGATCTCAAAATCATATGTGGTTGTATGGTGGATGTGAGACTTATCGTGGGTAGCTTCTAGAAAAAATGAAAAAAATGGGTTTTGAATTGGGAGAATCAAAAATAACTATTTTCTAGACCAATGGTTTTTATTATATGTGGTGAGGTGGTGGATGTGAGGTTTAGTCCAATCGTGACTTTAGAAAAAAAGATAGCAATAAGATATTATTTTCGTTCATTATGATTACATTGTTTGTGAGCCTTAACTCTGAGCTTTGGGTGGTGTGATATGGAATTAAATTTTTGGTGAGGATCATTTTCATTGAGCTTGTATTTTGAATATCATAAATTATATGTTAGATTTTAGCCTCCTCCTTGAGCCTTACTTGATTTTCAAGAATTTTTCCTTCCTACTCTCATCCACAGAGTTCATTTGATCCTTACTTCAAAGATCTCAAGATTAATTGTGATATTTTTCTTTATGGGGTAGATAATGTAGATTCAATGAAATCCTATGGTAAGGATCATGTACTTTATGTATGAGCATAACTTCATTAAATTGTTACCTTGAGTGATGAGTGGAAAAAATTAAATGGTCAGTTAAATCATAAATGGCATGGGTGTTGATGAAAAGTTGAAAAATATGTGTGAAAAGGAAATCATATCTTGAATTGTGGATTTTAAATGAAGCATGATTTTGGGGATTCCTTATTGGGTAGGATTTGTGCTTGAAAAAAACAATAGTTATAACTTTTTTTTATCATAATTTTAAAATTCCCATATTCATGTGTGGATCCTTTATATTTTGATGTTGAGATTTTTCTCGAGGACGAGAAAATATTTGAGTGTGGGGGTATTTGATATCTCTATTTTGTATACATATTTTGATGGGTTTTTAAATATGAATTGATTTTATATTAATTGATTTATTATAGTATATCTGCCTCATATTAATTGTTTTCAAATTATTATGAAGGATTTTCATTTGAATAAGAACAAAGGAAAACATGCCAATTGAGGAAAAAAACAACACTTCGCGTCGCTTCCCTTCATTCATGGCGCAATAACAGATTTTTAGAATGATTATAGAGCACTTTTGGAGTCACAAAACTAAAGAAGCAGGGAAAAACATAAATACTAGTGCTAATCACATTTTACACATCGTGTATCATAATTACATGACATGTATTTTCATCTCACCGCATGATGCAAGCTGTGCAATCAAGCTATGAATCATCATTACACGATGTGACTTATAGTCACATGATGTGAGATGGGTCAAAATTCCAAAAAATCAGTCGATATTCATGCAAGATACATGGAGATTCAAAATCCATGAAAAAAAACTTGGATCGGCATTACACGATGTGAATACCCATTACACATCATGTAAGGCCCCAATATGGAAAAAAAATGCTAATTTCTAGCAGATCTTCTGATGGTAATTTCTCTATTTGACCACCCCATAATGGCTAGTAAATGCGATGTTTGACCCGAGTGAAAACTATTGATTACTTTGAGGCTTATAAAAGGGGGTTCTAGCCAAGAGAAAGGAATTTTATTCCAATCCACGCTAGAGGCTCGACCACTAGAAGGCTGTCGTAGGGATCCATCATAGATGGGTTTTGTTTCTGTTTTGTTTTCCTTTATTTGATATGAATGATTTTTATTTTAATTCCAGTCTTTCATTTATTCCTTTTTCCTTTTTGAACCCTCTCATCTATTATCTTCCCTATGGAATGTGGTTTAATCATTATTGGCGATCACCCAATGATGGTTAGCTAAAACCCATAGGGGGAGAGGAATTAGTAAAAGGTGATGTGTACCATCGTAGTTTTACTTACCTTTGCTTCTAATGATAATTTTATATGATAGTATCATGTTGTTCCAGCATATCTACTTTATTCATTGTTTAATCATTGACCACATGTTTTCAACAATGAACGAACCCCAACATGATTGAGATAATTCATTCATGAACATTGAATTGAATTACTCTTATTATTTTGGTAATATGAACTTAATGAACTTTATATATTTTTATTCATCTGACCAGGATGAATTGGGATTATAGGGTATATTGATATGGAATGAACATTTCTTCTATTGATGAAATTGTTTGGATGCGTAACTATTTAATATAATTATTTTGCGAGTAAAGTTGAATTAATTTATTTAGCAAAACTGCCCCAAGAAACCGGTTCCCCTATCTTATGTTTCTCTATTTTAATTCATTTATTTAAATTTTCATGATTATTTTAATAAAATCAATAAAAATTTAGAGTGACCCAACCTTTAGTCAAGAGTTTTCATCACTACATTACTCCCTCTCTGTCGGTTTGACCCCGCGCTTATGTTATTCTATGCATTTGTAGTGAGTAAGGTTTGGGATAATATAAATTTCTAATTTCAATCATGCCTGGATTAATTAACGAGGCCTTTTTGGCACTTCACATTTCAACACCCATTTATTAATAAATCCTTATTAATATTGACATTCATGGGTGTTAACTGTTTCATTTCTCATGAAAATTTTAATTTGATAGTTCTCATCCTTCTACTTTGTCATGGTACCATCATATAAAAAATTTAATAATTATATAAATATAAAATATATTTATTATATACATATTTATATTTAACCATAAAATTTATATATAAAAAATGAATTACACCATTCATGGAGATAGTAGGTCGTACGTACATATGATCGATGTTTTCACCTTTCGACAGATAGAACGAAAGAAAGGTAAACAATAATTTAACTTTAAAAAATAATTATTAGATCATATATATTAATTAAATATATCTCTATTACCATCCAAGTAAAACGTAAATGAAAAACAAATCACATCACTTCATGGAGGTGGTAGTCCACACGTACGCACGAGAGACATTATCATTTTACAATGGATTGGAAGGTAAGAATGTGGGTGTGATATTATAATTTTATAAGTATAATTATTTCAAAAATATTATATATAAACTTAAAATTCATCATAATATCTATCCATTAAATATTGAGATGGAAAATGAATTGTATTTCTATTTGGAGGTGGTAGTCCACACGTATGCACGAGTGACACTTTCATTTCTCATTTGATGTAATAGAGGGTGGATATTGGTGGTTCCATAATTAAAATAAAGTTTTAGTATATTTAGTATACTTAATTTATCATTTTATGATAAATCCATCATATTTATAGGAGAAAAAATAAGAAGTAAAAAAATAAAGTGATTGGTTAAGGTGATTACCTCTTCTTTGAAAGAAATCATTTAGATCTCCTCTTAAGGACCCCAGGGTTGGTCTTTTTGGGAGACCAATACTTATAAAACATTTATAGGGAATTTTAGAAGATAATTCTTCATATTTTTATCAATATATAAGGATTAAAGTGGTTTAAAGAAGAGAATGGGTAGGTTTCCTTTTATAAGTAGGGGAGAGGACACACTTGGAATTTCTTAAAATATTAAAATATAATAAATTTATTTTCAAGAAAAATGCTTCCAAATGGCTATATATTAAAATTTTGGGTATTATGAGGTATAAATATGGAAATAAAATAGTATTTAGACAAGTTTAAGGGGAAAAATTACCCTTATCTCTTGGTTTACACCCCCCCCCCCTAATAGACCCATTTTAACCTTAACTGTAGTGACAAATTTTTACTAATTTTACAATTAATTATGACCAAAAATGAAAGTGTCCTAATTAAAAAAATTTAAATATTGATTCAAAATATGGAATACATTTTATCAAATTCAGTTCACATAAGTTATAGAATTTAATTCAAAATTAAACCAACAAAATTTGACAAAAAGCGGTTTTCCAAAAAAATGTTTTCTTTAGTATAAAATGTTTTTATACCAAAATACAACATAAAATTAATTATAATAAACTTAATTAGATTTAAAATAGTATAAATGAACTAATTTTACTTTTAAAACCTTTTTAAAATAAAATGGAACTTTATAAATTCTTTAAACGTAAAGGTAGTTAATAAAAATCATTATTTTCCACTATTCATCAAAAAATTAATCTTTTAATAAAATTCATAAAAAATCACTCTAAGTTAATTTTGAAATGTTGATTTCAAAAATGAAGTTTATTTTTTAAAATAAATTTTACAGAAGTGTAAAAAATTAATAATATTATTTTCTCACAAAAAGCAATAAAAATCATTTTTGAGGAAAAATGTACTTTTTTGAAGCTTAAAATATTTAACTAAAATATAAGAACTTATTTATAAATATATTTTCATTATATAAAACCATTATACATGTTTTTAGAATTTAGTTATTCCTTTTCACTTCACTAATTTAACATCTAGCTTATAACGGTATACTATATTATGGTTCATTCAGAGTCAGGGTTGCATATATTGCAAGCTATTGAAGAAATTAAATTTATTTAAAAAGAAATGTATCATAAAATATTAGGGTGTTACACCATTGTTTCATCCTCACCCTCAAGAGTCTTAAAAAAACACCCCCAAAACATTTGGTTGTTGAAACATAGTACTCAAAATGGGTGGGGTACATATAGAAATCACAAGGAAATACAAGATATATATAGTAGCCTCAACACACAAGCCCAACCTAAGGGTTAAAAAGAAGAGTTTAATCTCAACTCACAACATTAACACAAGACTAAAAACTTTAGTCACTTTCGTTTCCACTTATAAATAAAAAACACCACATAAATAGGCCGCACCACAACCACATTCCTTTCTTTTCAAGTTAATCAATTTTCTAGATTTCCCATTATCAACCAATTCATTATTCCAGACCATTCATTTCATATTTATAAATAACCATTTAAAACCACACTACCCATTTAAAAAAAGTGTTCATTAATCATTTCAACCCATTATCCTAACTAGTCTAAGCTATTTCAATTTCATCATTAACAAGTTATTCCATCATTATCTGGAAACTAGCACAACACAACCAAAACATACAAACAACTCAAATTTCCCATGACAACAAGCCCCACATTTCCCCCATTTCACATCACAACCACTTCCAATCACATCCTCCCACACATCATAACCCCACATCAAAAAACTTTTCACATTATCCACATATCATATTCCATATTTAGACAAGGGGATTCTGGTCATAATTACTTTACTTCTTAATGGAATTATCACACAAACCAGAATTTTCCATGGGAAACTAATTCATTATCCATATGTAATTAATATAACATTTTATTCAAGGTGACATCAAAAAATTACACAAATAAGGTTTATAAAAACACATCAACACAAACAAAGTCTCCCAATAGATATGATTTTTAGTAGGAAATAAACATGCATAAACTCAATAATAATATTATAAAAAAAGGTAAAACTTGGGATTTATTTCCCAATTACCCTTCAATTTAAATTAAAAATATTCATTATCTTCATTATTCTAGTGAATAAAATCCTCACAAACTAAAATAAAATCATAACCCCTCCCAAATTATAAAACTAAAAGAGCGATGAAGGATCTCCTACCTCAAATGAAGCTTTCTAAACTGCTATGTAAAGTTAAAACAATAGGAAGGCAATTATTGTGTAAAAATGACTTAAAACACCAGGATAAACCAAGAACACAACAACCCACATCTTTCCCCAGATGAAAAATAGGGAATAAAATAAAGAAATGAAAGAAGAAAACTCACCAAGAAACTCCAAGGATCGATCCCCCAATGTCAGGGTTGAAAGACACTAAAAGGGGGGATAAATATGTCCTTGGGAAGAACTTTTTTTTATAAGAAATGAGAAAAAAGTTGTAATAATGATAGAATTCATGGGGGTTGAATTTTATAGGTAGTTTGGAAAACATGAGACTATGGCAGCCTACCTCACCATGGCACAGCCTGACTCACCACGATGCAATGGTGAGGGACCATGTCATATCCTAGATGGTCAAAGACGCATTTGAGAATCACAGTGAGATCTATGATGAATATTTGAAAAACCAAGGAGAAGACCATGATGTAGTTGAAACCACCATACCGTAGAAGGTAATTTCCAAGAAAGGGCATACGCCACATCCCTGCTCCACGACACAGCTACCCTGAAAAAAATAGAACCACTAAAAATCCTCTAAATTATGGCATGTCTTCATTCTCTGGTTATTCCAAAAATGATAGAGTCAATGAAAATATACCCCTAAACATCTACACTATATCCAATACCTCAATGCCACAGAACATAGAAGGCTATGTTGTAGCCCTCTACCATGGCGTAACCATGACAAAAATTATATAACCTCTAAAAATTTCTACCTTGATCCTCCACACCTCATATGGCCTCTCCATTCTACAGTGACACCCCTTTCAGTTCAGCCCAAGCATCCACACTTTAGAACTCCTCGTGGCTAAAATCCCATATGCATATCCTCTATTTACCCACTAAACTCCTCAGGACTTACCCCAGATACCTCCACCACCAGAAATCCTACAAAGTAACAAGTAAGAAATTTAGGACCACTATATAATATAACTCTCAAAATATTCTCATTCTCAAGAATGAAAACCAACCCCAAAAAAAGGAAAGTGGTAAAGAGGTCCAAACAAAAACCCCATGAGATACCTCTCAAAGATCTCATCACAACTAAATCAATACCCCCATATCACACCAACCTCAAGCCACCTCTCTCACACAAACATCTTCACTACCATTACAACCTCCAAAAATCCCATCCAATGATTTCAATAACTAACACACAGTAAGTCCCCAAGCATATAAATCAAGTAAATCTATTTATCCTAGAAATTTGTTGTCCACTTTGGGTGGCACTTACTCACCCGAATGTTTTTAAAATGTGTCAAAGTATAACGCATCTTTATTAGGAAATGGTTCTACCCTATTTATATGATTGAAGATTTAATCACACCAAATAAACAAGGGGAGATGAAAATCACATAAAACAGAAAGGTTAAAACATATCATCAACAAAGAAAAACAGAACAAGGAAAAACTCAAAACAACTTTGGGTACTAGGAAGACATCTGTTTCTCATGCTCCCAAGTACTCTCTTCCAAGACATCATGTCTCCACAACACATGAACCAAAGGAATTTTCCTTCCACATGAAACATTATCCAAATGATCATGGATCTATACTTGCTATTCCATGAATGCCACATCATCCTTAATATCCAACTCTCCCTAGTCAATTATATGGGATTCAATGTGAAGATATCGATGGAGCTAAGATATATGGAAGATGTTTTGAACCCTTCCTCATTATGGTGGGAGTTCCAACCGATAATCCACATTGCCAATATGCTCTAACACCTAAAAAGGCCCAAGAAACTGGGGTGAGATCTTAATCCCCCTACCAAAACTCTACTACCAATAATGAGGAGAATATTTCAAGAAAATGTGTTCTCCTAACAAAAACTCTAAGAGACTTATTATATTATCCATATAAGACTTATTCCTATTATGCACCACTTTTATCCTCTCATGAACAACATAAAACTTATTTTTCATGCTTTTCACCAAATTAGGATTGAGAAATAAAGACTCCCCAACCTCATCCTGGCACAACAGAGAATAACATGGACACTTGTACAAATCCTTAAATGGGTCCATTACAATGGATGAGTGGTAGTTTTTTTATAATAAAACTCAACCAAAGGAAAGTTCTTTTCCCAAGATCCTTCAATATCTAAGATTCATGAATGCATCCTATCCTCCAGTATCTAGATAGTATGCTCTGTTAGCCTATATTTTTTAGGGTGGAAAGTTGTGTTAGGGAATAACTGAGTGCCCAAATTATGTTGTAATCCTCTATAAACTCTCAAAGTAAAATGGGAATCCTGATCTGATAGAATGGATCTCAATAATTCATCTAGTCTCATAAGCTCATCAATGGATCCCTTTATCAAGATCTACATGGTGCCTAACTCTTAAATCGATAGAAATTGAGCCTACTTCATCAACTGCTCTATGATTACCCAGATAGCATCACATCCTACCTCCACCACCAAATATAAACTTTTATTAAGCCAATTTAAGGAGAAGTGGGAAACCATAGTTCACAAAACATTGATACCACTACATGATGAAAGAACTTACAAATTGATTAAACACAAGACTAAGATTATTAGAATCATACAGTCTATATAATTCCCAGTGCAGAGTACTAACCTGGATGTCTGTATCCTTACTGATAAGCTCTTCAATGTGGGTGGTCGTTCTATCCATTGTCTGAATAAATTCCTCCGAGTTGATTTTTTAGTGGTTGAAACCTAGAGCTAGGATTCGGTCTTGTTTGTCTAACCATGCCTCTTGCTCCTCCTTGGTATTAACTCACAACCTTATTTCATATATTTTGTCAATCTCCTCTTTTGAAGAGTTGACCCAAACAGCTTTTTCAAGCATTTATTCCTTAGAATGGAGGGAATCACATCCTACCTTGTATTGGGTAATATCATGGTGAATTATATTGAGATGTCATCTCAATTCCACTTGGGAATATCCAAGGGATACAACAAACTACCAAGAACATGGTGCTCGGCTTTTACCTACTAGAAAAATAGACACTGATCCATAAATTCTGTCGCCACTCTTTCATCTCAGGCCACACAAATTACATCCTTAGATAATGATACATCTTAAAAACTCTGGGATTCACCACAAAAGGTGAGATGTAAAAATCATGAAGGAATCCCTTATGAATCACCACCGGAATAAACATACTCCCCTGAAACAATATTTGTTTATGACCATCCTCTAACCATACCTACCAAGCATTAATATAGATAACATGGTTGTGCATCGCCTCTACCTCTAAGTCTCCCCACATAGACTCCTACACCCACTACATCAGAGAAGATTGTGTTGTCATCAGAAATAATAAACCTCTTCCATAAACCACCTTTTATCTAGGTTCAAGGATTCTAACTCCTTCACCTCTTTCTAATCATCTTTTTACTCTTGAAAAACATCCCTTTATGAATTATTACTCAACACATCATCCAAGACACTCCATTTTCCTGAGGTGTAATAGATATTGAAGTCATAATCCAAGAGAAACTCCACCCACCTCCACTTCCTCAAATTTAGGTCACACTGAGAAAATATATACCTCAAACTATTATGGTCAGTGAAGATCATAAATCATTCTCCAATGAGGTATTTTCACCAAAGATTCATCATAAACACAACTGTTGTTGGACCTAGATCATGGGTGGCATTTTTATTCTGGTGGGGACATAAATATTGTGACCCATAAGAGATCACTACCTTCTATTTCATTAAGATTCATCCCAATCCCAGATGGGAAGTGTCACAGAACACCTCAAACATCACCCCTCCTCTAAAACATAAATTACTAGGGCACTGATCAACCTCTTCTTCTGGTAGTCAAATTATACCTAAAACTCATCATTATAGATAAATTTATGGTCCTCCCTAGTCAAGACTATAAAAAGGATAGAAATATATGAGAAATTAGACACAAAAATATGGTAATAGCCTATGAGACTGAGGAAACTATGAACCTATGCTATATTCTTGGGTGTTTCCTAAGAAACAAATGACCCGATCTTAAATGGTTCAATAGCCATTGTAACACCCAAACCCAAGAAGTCTGGAGCTGGTGAATTGTTTTAATAAATTGGAATGATTACAAGGAATCAAATACTTAAGGAACAAGTAGTTTAGTAGTTTTGGAAAATTAGATACATACATAGGTTCAACATTACAACTTGAAAAGAAATAAAATATATAAGTTTTATTGGGAACATCCACAACTCTAAGTTTATCCCTGCAAGTCATTCATAATAAGTTTCTTTATGTCCTGAGAAAATGAAATATAAGAAAGGGGTGAGCTTAGATGATCAGTAAGGGTAATCAATATAGAAGAAGATATCATAAACAGAAACATTAGGCATGGTGAATAACTAAAAACGCATACCATTAAAAATAAACTTGAACATAATATTGCAGGAATAAGAGCTAAATAAATAATGCCATAATAAACAAAATCATGGGTATTCTACTAGTCAAATAACCACATGAACTATAAATACTAGTTTCATAATGAAATAATTCATAATGCAGTACATCATAACCATACTATCAACGCCTTGTGCCAAAACCATAAATAACCATTTTCTCAAGGTCACGTTCTATGGCCTAGTTTGTCTCATAAGACCTACTGATGCACCGAGAAGATATAGTGGTCCCCACACAACACTTACTAAGTCCAATTAATTCCTCATATAAATGGGGATCAACATAAACAATATAAAAATTCATATTTAAACTAACATATGAAATGTAAATAACTTTCCCCAATCATTAAACATAAACACTAACCATTCTGAGTAATATGGTGAATGGTTTCAAGATAGAACATCCAGATTCAAAATAATTAGAAACCCTTAAAAACATATTTTTTAGATGATATCATAGTATATAAACCTCTATGAAATACAAGATTCACCAATGGATTTTTACATAAATAAAGATACTTTTAAATGAGACCATTGACAAATTCTTGAGGAAATAATCCTTAAACATTCCAAAGTGTCCCATACCACCTTGAAACATTCAAATAATAATCCCTTAGAATATAATGAGAATAAGGATACTCTTGATATTATATACCAAGTGGAATTACACACACCACATGAAAGGAATAATTGGCGAACAAGGCATATATCTCATAAAAGTTAAAGTGAGGTGAGAAAAATCCATTTTACTTTGGAAAGAAGAGTTCTTTTGGAAAATCATTTTTATTTGTCATAAATAAGGTTTTAAAGATGTATATACAGGAAAATAAAATTAAAGGACATTGATATTGAATTTTATTCATAAATGATGTCTCACTGAATTGGAATCATGTAAAAAGTGTTTTTGAAGAAGCTTTAGGATTAAAACATTTTAGTGTAGTTTAAGGAATTCATTAAAAATATTTTAAAGCACAAAGGAATATTTTCTTTCATAAAATCAGAAATGAACCAAAATAGATTTTTCACTTTAAATTTATTGATTTTATAAAGATAAATATTTCTTAAAACGTATTATAGAGTGAACTTCAAAATAGGTAAGAATCTGACAAGTTCCTTGAATCAAGCTTGTATTTCATGAATAATTTTTGAAAGATCCTTTTAAAACATATAACTAACCATAAATTAAAGTAGGATTATGGTTGGTACACATATAAAAAACATTAAAAAATAATTTATGACAAGTACATAAGAATAAATAATAATATGATTATGGTGAGTAGAGAATAAGAGCAACCCAGATGAAAATGGAGGTTCGGGTAGAAAACCCTTACCACTTTGTAATCAATTGAATCATATGCACCAAAACCAATAATCATCAAATGATACATTTAATAACATTAAAATAAATTGATTCATGATATGATACATCAACGAGAAGTATACATACACCATACATAAGAAATAGTGGTGGAAAAAGAATATCTCACAAAAATGAAAGTGAGATGAGGAAACCCTTACCTTAAGTCTGATGGTGTTCTTCACTTGATCTTAGTGTCTTGGATAACCAAATTAAATTCATTAATTAATATTTAAATTAAATATTATTTATCTAATTGATTTATTATATCCATGTTCATTTCATTCATGGCCTTCCTGATGGGTTTAAGAGGTTCAATTTTATTATTTGGGAGCATTTTCTTCCTTGGTATTCATAACCGGTTTACATATATACATGTAAAGATAAACATTTAATATGAGAATAGTTGTCCATAATATAAGTTTTATTTTATTTTTAAACATCCATAAGATTACATGGTTATAAAATTCATTTTGTTATTAGGAGTGAAGTGGAATCATTATATAAAACTTTAATGATAATTGTTTGGGTTAAGTGGTTGTTCTTGATCACAATGAACTCATATTAATTTATAAATTAATATCATGTGTGAAAAAAGATTAAAGAACATTAAATAAGTTATAATACATATATTATAGTCTTTTTCAACCATAAAAATGGTTTCATTACCATAATTTAAGATGGTAATAGAAATTGAAAACCCATCGTCCTTGAATGTGATAAATTAACACATCTCGGATGGTGTTTTCATTTCTAGTATAAAAGAAGGGGAAAGGAGAGATGATGATGAATTATTCCATTATCACAAAAAAACAGTACATGTAAGGTAATATATTTATCATAACATTTATATTAAAGGAGGTGAGTGAATAAAAATAAAATAAAGTAACTCGAAATAAAAGAAAAGTTGAGAAATCCCTTACGAAAATTCGGCAGCCTAACGACGTCACTTAAAAATTCATAAAATATATTTATGAGATAAAAGGGGTATTTAATAATTATTAAATAATATTTAATATAAGTGGTATATTTAATGACATATAGAAACGTAATAAATTTTAAATTAAAAGATAATAACATAATAAGAGTGCTTGAAAAAGAGAGAGATTTTGAGATGAAAATTATGCAGCATAACGGCTATGCAACATGGTTTCATAAAACATTAAAAAGAGAGTGGATAGAGGTCACACATTCATAAAATACTGATAATATAGTATAGGTATAGAATAAAATATAAATAATAACATGTTATGGAATCTTTAAATACATACCACATAAAAGAGAACTTGAATGGAAAAGAGAAGTTGAGAATTCCATTACCTTGTAGTGTAACTCCTAAAACTTGAAGGTTGGGACCTTGGGAGGTTGAGGAAACCTTGGAAGGACTCATAGGGAGGTAAAACTATCAGATATTTGATTATTATGAGTTTTTAATGAAATAAAACGAAGGAATGGGTTGGTATTTATAGTAAAAGAGATTGAGTTTTTTATTAATTTCAAAGGACACCTCATTAGTGGTTTTTGCAAAACCATGGGCTTGCCCATGGTATTAGACACTTGGGAAAACAAATATATTATTTTAATATAAAAAATTTGACCATCATTTTATATTAATTATTACATCATTATGATGTCATTAAATATACTGAAAACTCAAAACTGTATTTTTACTATTCATGAAAAAATCAATTTTTTTTGAAAAATCCCAAAAATTCACCCCAACCATTTTTTGACGTGTAGAATTAAAAAATGAAATATATTTTTTGAAAATAATATTATAAATATTTTTAATTTAATTTTTAAATAAAATCATAATTTATTCCAAAAAAAATAACTTTAAAACTATAACTCATTTTATAACACCTTGAGAAATTTATCAAGGTCTCATAAAATTATCTTATAACCATAATAAAATAAAGTAACATTTTTTTATTTTATTTTATGAAAATAAATTTTCATTTTAAATTATTAAATTAATCATAAAATTGTAATTAAAATATTTATGACAGAAAAAACAATACTTATACTATGATCATTTTTTCACTTATAAAATGTCTAAATTGTATTTATACATTCATGGGTGAAGTTTCTATTTTTTTGGTCAATTTACTATTCATTACTATTCATAAGGGTATGTTACTATTCATAATGGTATGTTACTATTCATAAGGGTGTGTTACTATACACCAAAAATTAAATTTGTCTTATCAGACTCTAAATATCTTACTAAACGCAACCGTGTATGTCCCTTTTTTGAAATTCAGATCACAGAGGTGGAAACATTATGTTTACTAACAAGGTTATAACAAAGAGGTATTTGGTAGAGACTCAGTGTTTCATGCATTATATATTAAATATATTTGTAAATTATTGGGGTGTTACGGCCACACCCTAATGGGACACCACATGCCCAAGTAAATGCACCACCTAATTCCAAAACTTACACTTGGACAAATTTCCATAGAGATAGTGGCATTGAAGGACCTTCAAGATAGCTCTAATATTATTGGAATGTTCCTCCCATGAATTTGATTGGATTAAGATTTCATATATGATCATGACTATGAGTTGTTCTATGAACTCATGGAACCTTTAGTTTATGATCCCCATGAACACATATGGTTTTTTGATAACACTGAATAGAATGAACACAAACTAAAAGTTCCCATACCTACATAAAAAGGCAGTATTTGGGATATCATCATCCTTTACCCTCAACTGGGGACACCCAAACCATAGATTAATCTTAGGGAACCAACTAGAAACTCTCAACTTGTCAAAAATATCAACAATCCTCAAAATAGGGTAGAGATTATTGATCATCACTAGATTCAGCCTTTGGTAGTCTATACAAAGCCTCGAACTACCATCCTCCTTCTTGGATAATAATAATAGAGCACACCACGATGACATTCTAGGTTAGATGGAACATTTTTTCATTAGATTATTGATATGAATCCTCAAATACCACAACTCATAGGGTGTCATTTGATAAGGATCCATTGAAATCGAATAATCATCGAGCCGAAAATATATCTCAAACTCAATATCACATCAAGGGGGTAGCATCATAACCTCATAAGGAAATACATCCAAAAACACCCTAATAACCCTAGGAGCCTCCACCATCCTAGCATCCATTGATTCTATATACAACTCATTCATCATGGAAAGAAGGGGATCCACACATCCACTATTCAACTGAAAACCACATTCTCTAATGAAAAAAGTATGTTGGCCATCCATGTTTGAAAACACCACCTTCCTATAGAATCAGTCGATAATAGAACATGTGGAATAAAACCAGTAGATATTGAGGATGAAATTGTATGGTTATATCTATAACAAGAGAATATCCCAACATGACTGATGTTAACTCATCATCAGTCTAAACCCCTAGCACACATCAAACAAGATAGTCTGACCTCCAACTGGTGTAGTAAACACCAAGGGAATGGGAATCCTCTCTAAGTCTTGTCCCAGACCATATAATAGAGTGGGTGTAACAAAGGATTGTGAAGATCCTAAATCAAAAAAGTCACAAAAAGGGTATATTAAAAGATTATCATACCTATAATGATCTTTTCCACTCTAATACTGGTACCTCCACTGCCTAAAAGTTTCCACATTTGGTTCCCCTGCCTCACTACTGATGTACACCCCCATGAACATTCTCAAGTAAAGGTCCCTAAAGATGAGGGAAATCCTGTATTCAAACTATGACTCTCCCATATCCTCTCAATAAAGCATAAACTTGCTTCTCTATCTACTAAAACGGGCTCACTTGAAGCTTTTGTTGAGGCAAACGCTGGACTAGAACACCTCCACCATACTAAGCTCAAAGAAACATGGGGTATTGATCCTGATAATGACCATATTATCCATAGGTTAAGTATGTTATCATAAGGCCCTTGGTAAAATAATGGAAACCACTATCCTCATAAGTTCAAAAAGGAATATACTGAGATCAACTCTCGGCTAGTCAAAACCTCAAAATACTTGGCTATTGAGATCTTACACTGAAAACTCTAATCCTTGAGGAACCATGTTGGCTCTCCTATCATGGTAAACCTCCTCATGAGTTCATATGATCGATCACTTATTCCTTCTTTTGTACCTCTAATTATGTTGGCAGCATAATAGGAGTAACTATATACTAGATAGAAGTATAGAGTTCCTCTTGAGGACACTACACATGGGAATCCTCATCAAGAAAAAGATCATAGGTGAAATTCAAAATATCCTTGAACTTGATCCCAAGATCCCACACATACATGCTCCATTTATTAAGAATAAAACGCTCCTGTCTATTCACTACCTTTATGGTCGATGATAGGAACTCCTCTCATAACTCCTTATGAAATTCTAACCACAACATATATGCCTCCTTATGTTCACCAAGATATAGTTTCCACCACTGACGCGTAGCTCCTCATATCTAACTAACATCCAATGGGACCTAGTCCTCTACCCAAGTATGAATTAAGATGAAGGTGATCTAGAGATCTTCAAACTATCACTCTATCACTACATCAAAAATGCTTCCCTCATATTTCACTAAATCCAAACACTATATTTTTAACAACATCTTATCCTACTGATAATCCTCCTCAACTATATCAACCCTCTGGTGATCAACCAAGTTATCCAACTCAACCTCACCAGCCTGAACCACATAGTGACAATGTCCAGGAGCCATAACTGAAAGAGAAACAAGGATATCATAATCCTTATAGTATATAATTTTATCTCTATTCATTAAATTAATTTATTTTAACTTCCCAAAACTAACCAATTTAAATAAGAACATGAGAAATAATAATTCAATTATCTATACTATGTATCTACCCTACAAGCGGTGTTACCTCAATTAGTCATTAGGTAAGCCCAGTTTCCTTACATCGAATCATGGGGGACTAAAATCATTTTTCCTAGCTAGTCTTCCTTGGACAATGTCACACACCAATATCAACTAACATTATTCCCCTACCAACCCATGAAATTCTCATAGTTTGTAACTCCAAAATCCACTCTATCTCTTAACCAAAAACCTTAGATACCACTCTCTCATAACAACTCCCTCCAAAGGTTCCCCTCCTAGGAAAACAGTTAAAGAATATAGATAATTACCTCAAGTACTTCCATCAATAGGAACCGGGTTGGTGACAAGCACTGAGGGTAGAAAAATATAAAATAAATTGAATGCATTACACTCTATAATATAATATCAGGATATAGGATAAATCAACTGCAAGAAACTCCCTAATATAATATAAAAATTAAACCAAAAAACATCCCATAATTCATGTATAAAGTAAACAAATACAAAGTGTCGTCAAATAAAGTACCAAAAGGAAACCCTGAGTAGGAGACATCATAATAGGACTAATGCTCAAGATAGAAATGTTTAAAAGTTTCCACAAAGTACTCCTACAAAACTAAAAAATATTTTATATACATAGGGTCAGCATAAGAGTATACTTAGTAGGATCATACCCATATTTCTTCGTGCACATGTGAAAAGAGCATACTAATGAACTGGTGAGAAAGCAGCAAAACCAACAGCACCTAAACAAGTCAACTAACCAATCCCATCCTTACTATGGCACACTCACCAAATAACACATCCAAGTATAATAATATAATAGGATTGATATTGATAAAATGGTAACTCGTACCACTTTTCTACTAGTTTTCCACTCTCACACCCCAACATCATATATCCAAGAACTCCCATATCTTCTCCATAGAAACATGATCGTAAACACTTGGGCTATCACATCTCACTAACAAACACCTAGGCTATGAGAACACATATCAACCACAACTACAACTAGGATAATATGGTATCATGAACATGAAGGATATCAACCTCATTCCATCCTACCATGCATGACCCCCAGTATAAGCCATATCATCATCTCATCAAACATCACCACTTTTTACTTTTTACTTCTTCCTATCACAAAACATGTGTATAAACATTTTCTGGAATACAGAGTTGAGAATATGGGGTAGCCAACCATTTATCCTTGTCATCAGGATATTTGAAAAAACACACCCAAAATATTTTTTTATCAACACATAGTGTTCGACATGGGTGGGGTGCCTATAGAAATAATAAGAAAATACAAGATGTATATAATATCCTCAACACACAATATTAATATAAGGGTTTACAACAATAGTTTTACCCCAACTCACAACATTACCATAAGCCCCGGAACCTTCATTGCTTCCACTACCACTCCTAAATGTAATACACCACACAGATAGGCCATACCACAACCACGTTCCTTTCTTTTCAAGTTAATCAATTTTCTAGATTTCCCATTAATAAAAAATCCATTATTATAGACCATTCATTTCATATTTATCAAAAAACCATGTAAAACCAAACTTCCTATTTAAAAATAATTGTTCATTAATAATTTTAACCCATTAGACCAACCAACCCATGCCATTTCAATTTCATTATCAACCAGTTATTCCATCACTACCAGGAAACTAGCACAACACAACCACAACCCACAAATAACTCAACTTTCTCATGCCAAATAGACCCACATTTCCATCATTTCACATCACAAAAACTTACCATCACATCCACACCATACATCACAACCACACTTCACATCCCCACATCACAACACTTTTCACATCATCCACACATCATTTTCCATATTAAAATAAGGGTCTTGTCATCACATTCACTTTACTTATCACGGTAATTATCACACAACCATAATTTTCCATGGGTAATAGATTCATTATCCATATGTAAATAATTATCTATTTTATTCAAGGTGATATCAAATAATCACACAAACACGGTTTCTATAAAAACATTAATATAAACATAAAAAAGTCTCTCAACTTCCATGATTTTCAGTAGTGAATCAACATGCATAAACTCAATAACAATTATATAAAAATGGTAAAACATGAGATTTTTTTCCCACTTAATCTTAAATTTCAATTAAATCAATTCATTACCTTCATTGATCTAGTGTGTAACATCCTACAAAAGGAAAAAAAATAATCCATACTGCATGATACAACTAAAATATATATGAAGGATCTCCTGCCTCAAATGAAGCTTTCTGAACCATTTCACAAATTTGAAACAAGAGGAAGACAGTCATTGTGAACCATAAATAAGTAAAACACTGGGATAAAACTAACACACAAAAAAACCAAAATCATTACCTTACCAAAAAAAACACCAAAACCACTGGTTCCTTGATATAAACCTTTCCTTATACAAGGAATAGGGAGGGAAACAAAGAAGGTAAAGAATGAAACTCACTTAGAACCTCCATGGATCGATCCCCTAAGGCTAGGGTTGAAATACACTAAAAGGAGGTTAAAATACCACTTTGTGACTCATTAGTTTTTTTAATAAATGATAGAAAATACAAAATAATTATAGGGTTAAATGGGGGTTTAGAATTTATAGGTAGTCTATAAAACATAAGACCACAACACGAACTACCTCACCATGATGCAGAACTGTTGGAAAAAAACCATGATGAAAGGGGGAGAGTGTAAATACCCAAAGTTTTCAATAGAAATTTCCTTTTTATAATTATGTCATATAATCACATGAAATCACAACATAATGAACTAATAATTACTATGTTACCTTTCAATGTAATTATGACACTTTTGTGTTTTGAATTTTGAAAATTTGACATACACGGTTGCAATCAGTAAGTTATTTGGAGTCTAATGTGACCAACTTATTTTTTTGTGAATAGTAACAAACCCATATAAATATTAATTTTACCCTTATGAATAGTGAAATTAACTAATGAATAGTAACCTTACTTATGATATTATATAAATAATATTCAAGTTAAAGTATGATGTACCCATATTTTGGAATAAGTAAATAAATGTTTTAAAACTGGTTTTCTTAATAAATTATGATTTTAATTAAAAATTAAATTAATCATATTTATAAAATTATTTTTGAAAAATAGATTTCATTTTTGTATTCTACGCATTGAAAATGATTTGGAAGAATTTTAGGTATTTTTCTAAAATACTTGAATTTTTGGTGAATAGTAAAATAAATTAATTTATAATATAAATACATTGTAATTTAAATCCACTATTTCTGACATCATAAGTGATGTTAGCATCCAAATATTGAACTCAAATTCACTTATTACTATTATTGTTCTTGGAATCATCACTATTTATTGTCTTGTGGGAAAATAATAAAGTAATGATTATAATATTATGAAAACCCTCCTCTCCTCCACTATAAATACCATCCCTCCTTACCTCTTATCTTCACTCCTCTAAAGCCTTGTGTCTTTCCTATATTCTAACTAAATATCTCCTTAAGATCCTCCCACATGTACAAAATCCCTTGGTCCCCTCAAAAGACCAAATCCTCTCCCCTTAAGAGGCTCTCAAGGAAGATTGAATCATGAGGTAAATTCTTCTTTTCTTTTCTTTCTTTTTCTTTTAAAGTTCATTTGTTTTCTTTTCTATACTTACCTATCCTCATAAAAATGTTATTAAAACTCCATTACCTTTCATGTAATGTGATTTTTTTATGATAATGTAATGATTTATTATCATCTCTCCTTTACTCTTCTTTTATTTTTGTAGTAAAGACACCATCCGAGATGTGTTAATTTACCACATTCAAGGACAATGAGTTTTCAATTTCCATTACCGTCTTCAATTATGGTCATGAAACCAATTTAATGGTTAAACCAGACCATAATATATGTGTTATTACTCATTTATGTTTCTAGAATTATTTTTTACACATGGTTTTGATTTATAAAACAAAAAATGTTCTTTGTGTCCAAAAACCGCTAATTAACCCAAAAGGTTATCACTAAATTTTTACATAATGATTAATCTTCACTCCAAGTAACCAAATTAAATTTTCATCCATGTAACATTATTTATGTTTAATAAAAAAATATAACTTCAATTATGGATACAAACCTTCATCATACATGTTTATTCGAACATGAACATAAGTAAAATGATCATTAAAACCAAGCAAGCAAGTGGACCCGAACAATTGAATTAAACCACATAACCAATCAAAATGGTTATAAATGAAATTAAAAAGGATATAATAAATATTTTAAATATATAATAGTTTATTTAATTATTAATTAATGAACCTAATTTTATTATTCAGATCATTAAGTTCAAGCAAATATCACAATCTGATTTAAGGTAATAGATCCTCTCCATTTCACTTTTATTCAAGATTGTCCTCAATGTTATTACCTTTTATGTGAAATTAATAGTGATGTGGTATTATTATTCACCTCACCCATACTATCCCCATGATTTATAAAATATGATAAATCCCTTTATCTATCATTAATCCCTCTTAAGTACACTTGATACCATGTCGATATTCTCTAAGGGATTCCACCCGAACCGACTTTATTCCTTCAGGTTTCTCTATCTTTATTTTTACCCAAATGAAGTTGCCTTTTATTTTTATGTAAAACTTATAAATAATGTTTATATTTTACAAACTCATTTTTCAAGGTCCATCCCTCATTATCCTTCAGGGATATACATGTTTTTAAGTGATTCCCTCCTCAATACTACCCAATAAACAAACCTGTTTTGAGGGAACTTTCCAAATTCTTACCCAAGTGCACTCTATATTATGTTTTAAGCCACCATTGTCTTTATAAAATAATTCTTTTATTGTGAAAACCTTCCTGGTTCACTTCTATATGTTTATTAAGTTTTTTTCCCTTTTCTATTTTAAAGGCTATATATTATTTTCCTTAAAACCGCTCAAAAATGTTTTTATGCTAAAATTTATTGGATAATTTTATTACATACTTGACCTAACTTACCATGATACATGCCTATTTTCCCTTATTAATTTCCATTTATATTTTAGTTCCTTTATTTTTTGTAAACTTTTATGATATGACCATTTTTTATGCTTTATGACATGATTTTGGTACCCAATTCTTTCCATGGGTAACCCTTATGTTTATGTAAGATTGATTATGTATGATTATTTATGTGAAAAACACATTAATACAATTTAATATGGGTGCTCTCAGATAGATCTCCAATGCATTGGGTAAAGTTGAGTCTCATGAGACGTTATGTGCGGTGGTCTTGGCAGTTATCCTTGGCTTGTGCTACTATGTGCAACGGTCTTGGCGGTTAACCTTGGCTTGTGATACTATGGGAAACGGTCTTGGCGGTTAGCCTTGACTTGTACTAAATTCATGTTTTATGTTTCTATCGTATTTCTATGATTATATGTTTAAATTATCCCTTGTTTATATGTCATGATTCCATATGTTACATGTCTTTTTATATCATCATGTCATGCCTTTTATTACATGTTCTAATGTTTTGTTCTTATGGTTATTCCCATATTGGTACTTTAACTCATCCCTTTGTTCATGTCATCCCTAGGTTATCCTATGAAGATGTATGAACACAATGGAAGATAGTATCTCATTATGGAGTTTAAATAAAAATTTGTTTTTATAATGTTTGATTATGTACCTATTCCTCCAACACACTAGACTTCATGATCCTTAGCTTGTACTCTAAGGTGTAATTATGATTAAAATCATGTAATGTTATGTGTAAAAGGCTAGGGTCACTATATTTGGTATTATAGGATGGTCTAGTTATTTATGGAGATTAGGAATAGAGCACTTTAGTAAGAACCTTAAGAATGGGATGAATTATAAGAAAAAATCCCTAAATTTTGGAAAGTATAGAGAAGTTATTTATCAAGAAAATACATCCATGTCTAGATACAAATAGGTAGAGGCAGATATGGCATAGATATACCTAGGATTGAAAACTCTGACAAAAAGTTTCAGGCTTGACCTAGGGTATCTTGGTACATGACAACAAGCCTTACTGAACTCTTGGTTTGACACTCCCGGGGGATATACTTTGGTAAATTCATGAGCTTAGTACAAAACATTATTAAGGGAATAAAAAAATACCATAATAATATAAGTTAAGAAATAGATCTAGGATAACCTATATTTAAACCTAAATAATCACAAGATATGATATACTTCTCCTCTACAAGTTTATCCTCTTATATTCAAAGTATCATTTTTATGTTCAATAACTAAGTATTAAAGCCCTCTAATTGTACATTATTTTTCTTAGTTAATGGTAGGAAATATAAGAACATGTTCCAATAATCAATGTGATAGGAAATGTGAATATTTCCCTAATGATATGCCTGGTATGATGAGAATGGGTGCTCAAAACTTCATGACAGTACTTGCTCAGCTGGTTCAAGTTATGAATAATAACTTGAATCATGTGGAACACCCTCCTACTCCAAGAAAATATAAAGTTGTCATACAATCCTTTATGCGGAAAAGGCCTCCCATGTTTAGTGGATCTTATGATCCCCTCCTCGTGGAATAGTGGATTAACTCCATTGAAAATATATTCTTCATCCTCTAGTGCTCGGAAGAATAGAAAGTTGAACTAGCGGTCTATCGTTTTGATGGGGAAGCTGATTGGTGGTGGACACTGATCAATAATACAAAGTACCAAGAGGAAATTAATTCCATGGATTATTTCAGGAGGAGGTTTTTTAATAAATATTTTCCTCAAACCCTCTATCTCAAGATGGAAAGAGAGTTCCTCTAACTCAAGCAGAATGAAGATGAGTCCATCGGAGCATATGAAGAAAACTTTACAAGGCTTTCAAGGTACGCCCCTGGCTTTGTCATGAACACCGAAAGAAAGGTGGATCACTTATTTAGTGGGCTAAATCCAAGTCTATGAAATGGGTTGGTGATCCAATACTTCGACATTTATGAGGAGATTGTCTGTTGTGCCCTCATGGTTGAAATAGAGATTGGAGACTCTCAGTGGTCTCGTGGTCCCAATGACAAGAAGTGAAAAATATAGAACAACATGGGTGGTTCAACAAACAAATCCCATGATTGAAATAAGACAAAATATCCCACTTGTAAAATTTTTGGGAATAAGCATCCTAGGAACTATCTAAAGGGAACCAAGAATTGCTTCAAATGTGGAAAGCTGGGACATATGGCTAAGAACTACCGAAGGGATATGAAGAATCCCATTAATGTGGAAGAATAAAGGAAGGTTAATATCAACACTCAGCATGTAGTGCAGTGTTACAAATACAAGGAGCATAGGCATTATGAAAATAATTCCCTTAAGCCAAGGCTTGTCGGATGCGATCAACAACAACCTCTAAGGCAACAAGGAAGGGATTATGATATCACTGTAATCGAGGTGGAGCTAGAAAATGATGTGGGGACAATTACGCTAGTTATTAATTCAATAATAGTGAATGTACTATTTGATTTTGGTTCTACTCATTCTTTCATATCTTGAAAGTTTAGTAAAACTATTCAGACACCGACTCAAAATTTGGAGGAAAAGTTATCTATTAGAACCCAAAATGGGAAAATTATTGCATCCATGGTTTATAACTCCTCCCGGGTTAATTTTTGTGGACTGAACCTCCCAGTAAATCTTTTCATACTTACTTTAGTGGATTTAGATGCAATCCTGTGCATGGATTGGCTATCTTTATACAAATCCAACATCAACTGTCAGGAAAGGGAGATCACTCTTCACATCCTGAAGCATCCTCTAATTCTTTACAAGTGTAAGGAGGAAGATGAATCACCTTTAGAATAAATGTCTCAAGTGTGGATATTAATTCCTTATGAGAAATAATTTCTAGCTCAAATGATTGAGACAAATGAGAGAATCATGCTTGAATACATGCCCATCGTGAGGGATTACACTGATGTATTCCCTGAAGAGTTTCTTGGTCTTCCTCCTAACTAAGAGGTTGAATTCTCAATTGAACTTATTCCTAGATCTCTATCTATATCAAATATACCTTATAGAATGGCCACTGTAGAGATGGAATAGATAAAGAATTAGTTACAGGAGAATCTAGACAAGGGTTTTATACACCTGGGTGCTTCACCTTGGGGTGCGCCAGTTCTCTTCGTTAAGAAGAAGGATGGATCAATGAAGCTCTGCATTGATTATCGTGAGCTCAATAAAACCACGATAAAGAACAATTATCCCCAACCATGGATAGATGACTTGTTTGATCAGATTCGTGGGGACAGTTATTTCTCTAAGGTAGACCTTTGGTCGGGATATCACCAATTAAAGGTGATAAAGAAAGATATTCCCAAGACAACCGTTTGAACAAGGTATGGACACTATGAGTTCATAGTGATGCCCTTAAGACTCACTAATGATCTAGAAATTTTCTTATATTTAATGAATAGAGCCTTTAGAAATTACCTTGACAAATTTGTGGTAGTCTTTATTGACGATATTCTGATATACTCCAAGAGCAAGGAGGAACATGAGGAGCATTTGAATATTATGTTAAAAACTTTGCGAAGAGAGAAGTTGTATGCAAAGTATAGTAAATGTGAGTTATGGATGGATTAAGTATCATTATTGGGTCATGTTATCACCAGTAAAGGGATATATGTGGACCCTTCCAAGACAAAGGTAATTAAAGAGTGTCCTAGGCCAACATCTGTAACAGAGATCTGCATATTTTTCGGTCTAGAAGGGTATTATTGAAGATTTGTGAAGAACTTTTCATAATTATCAAACCTAATGACCAAGATGACATGGAAAAGAGTAATGTTTTTCTGGACACAGGAATGTGACAACTGTTTTAAGGAGTTGAAAAAAAGGTTAATCACTACGCTAGTACTCACACTCCCAACAAGTGGAGAACTCTTTGTGGTGTACAGTGATGCTTCAAAGAAGGTCTTAGGTTGTGTGCTAACGCAAAATGATAAAGTTATATCCTACACCTCAAGGTAGATTAAAATACATGAGAAAAACTATGCTATTCCTGATCTAGATTTGGTGGCTATAGTGACCTAAGCATTTTATATATAACATTACATGATTTGAACCATAATTATACATCATAGTACAATGCCAAGGATCGTTAAGTCTAGTGTCTTGGAAGACTAGGTACATAAACCATAAAACATGGGGATAAAAAAACATTTCTTTATTTAATCTCCATAAAGATCTCCTAACTTCCTTTGATCCCTTACATCTGTATAGGGTACCCTGGGGAACACATGAACAAAGGGATGAGCTAAAAAGCACAGTAAGGGAATGAAAATAAGGATACAACTTAAGTACATGAGTTAGGAGGCATTAAATAATGATAAAAAATAATGTAACATATGATATAATATCATATAATCATGGGATCATATAAACATAGAATCATATAAATTTGGAAGAATCATAAGACATTTCTTTAGTACGGGTCAAGGCTAACCGCTAATCTCGTTTCCCATTTTAGTATGGGTCAAGGCTAACCGCCAATCCTATTTCACATCGCATCTCATGAGACTTAACTTTACCCAATGCATTGGAGAGCTATCTGGGCACACCCATATCAACATTTTCATGAATATTCTTGCCACATAAATAATCTTTCCACACCAATAATCATACACAATCAACCATACATAAACATAAGGGTACCCATGGAAAGAATTAGGTACCACAACTATGACATAAATCATAACCAATGGGCCTATCATGAAAGTTTCCATGAATTAAAGTAATTATACATGGACATTAAATAGGCATATATCATGGTACGTGATGTAAAAAAGGAGTGACGACTTGTAAGAAATGTATTTGGGAAATTTTAGTATTAAAACATTTTGTGCGGTTTTAAGGAAAATACTAGAGATTTTAAAATAGAAAAGGGAAAAGTCTTTTATATAAAACCAGAAGTGAACCAAGAAGGTTTTCATAATTAAAATAATGACTTTATAAAGAAAATGGTGGCTTAAAACAGAAGATATAGTTCACTTGAAGTCGGGTAAGAATTCAGGAAGTTCCTTTAAAACATGATTGCTTATTGAGGGGTATCGAGGTGGGAATCACTAAAAAATCATGTATATCCCCAAAAGAGAATGAAGTATGGATCTTGGAACATGATTTTAGAGCATATAAACATTATTTATAAGTTTTATATAAAAATAAAATACAACTTCATTTGGGTAAAAAGAAAGATAGAGAAACCCTAAGGAGTAAAGGAGGTTCGGATAGAATTCATTATGGATTATTGGCATGTTATCGGGTGTACCTAAAAGAGATTTTTTGAGAGATAATGGGGTTTATAATAACTTATAAATCATGAGGTAAGTATGGATAATGTGTGAAATAATACCCCATAATTATGGATCACACATAAAATGGAATAACATAGAGGACAATCTTGAAGTAAAAGTGAAATGGGGAGGATCCCTTACCTTAAATCTATTGGTGTTCTCCACTAGTTATTAAAGACCTGAATAAAAAAATTAGGTTTATTAATTAATAATTACATAACCCCTTATATATTTAATTAGTTAGTATAATAATTTTAAGTTCATTCATAACCATTTTGATTGGTTATAAGGTTCAATTTCATTGTTCGGGCTCATTTGTTTACTTGATTTTAATGACCTGTTCACTTATATTTATGTTTGGATAAACATGTAAGATGAAAGTGGTTGTATAGAATTAAAGTTATATTATATTGGTTAAAATACATTAGATTACATGGTTTTAAATTTAAATTGGTTAATTATAGTGAAGTTGAACTATTATATAAAACCAAAGTGACAACTGTTTTTGTTAATTGGTGGGTTTGATTACAAAGAATATGTTTTAATTTATAACCTAATACCATTTGTACAAAAATATTACAGAATAAAAATAGGATATATTACATATATATAATCTGTTTCAACCATAACAAAAATGGTTTCATGACCAGATTTAAATATGATAATAGAAATTGATAAATTGTTGTCCTTGAATGTGCTAAATTAGCACATCTCAAACAGTGCTTTCATTCCTTTCAAATAAAAGGTGGATAAATGAGAGAAGATAATGAAATATTCCATTAGCATAAAAACATTCTAGTACATGTATTTTATGGGAGTTATCAAACTATTTGGGTGAAGGGAGGTGAGGAAAGAAACAAAAAGAAAAGAACATAAAAGAAAAGAAGGAATTGGAAAGAGGAATTTACCTCTTGAAACTTCCTCCTTTGAGAACCTCTTAAGGGGGGAGGTTTTGGTATTTTGAAGAGGATAAGGGATTTTGAAATTGGGGGAGGAGCTTGGGGAGAGATTTGGGCAGAATATTGGCAAGGCACAAGTCTTGAGAGGAGTGAAGAGAAGAGGTAAGAATGGGTGGTATTTATAGTGGAGGGGAGGAGGGTTTTCATAATTTTTTAATCATTAGTTTATTGTTTCTTCATAAGACAAGGAATGGTAAGTATTTCATGACCAAGAACAATAATAAATGCATTTTACTTTGAACCAATTGGTCTTACATCAGTATATCATCATCAATGACTCAATTAATCCATTATTTAGTATTTATTGTGAATTATCGGATTTTACTATTCATCAAAAATTACAGTATTTCAGAAAAATCCCAAAAAATCACCATAACCATTTTTTGATGTGTAGAATCCAAAAATGAAGTCTGTTTTTCAAAAATTATTTTCTAAATATGATTAATTTAATATTTAATTAAAATCATAATTTATTATTAAAACCCAGTTTTAAAACATTCATTTACTTATTCTAAAATACATGTACATCATAATTTCACTTGAATATTATTTTAATACTATCATTGGTAAGGTTACTATTCATTAGGGTATATCACTATTCATAAGGGTATGTTACTATTCATAAGGGTAGGTTACTATTCACCAAAAATTATATTTTTCTTATCAGACTCCAAATAACTTACTGGTCACAACCGTGTATGTCATATTTTTGAAATTCCAAACACAGAAGTGAAAAACCTATGTTTAAAGGTCACTTAGCACTTATAGTTCATTATGTTGTGTTTTCATTGGATTTTATGACATACTTATGAGAAGGGAATTTCCATTGAAAAACATTGGGTCGTTACATTCTTCCATCCTTATGAAATTTCGCCCTCGAAATTTTGTTTTACATTCTAAACTGTAAACAGGTGAGGGTACTTATCCTTCATTGCCTCCTCTGGTTTCCAAGTATCTTCTTCAAACTTTTGGTTCCTCCACAACACTTTTACTAGGTGGGTTGTCTTGTTTCATAGAACCCTATCTCTTCGGTCCAGAATCTTCACTGGATACTCCTCATAAGAGAGATCATCTTCCAGCTGCACCACCTCTGAGTTCAGTACATGTGAGGGATCATGTATGTACTTCCTCAGGAGTGATACGTGAAACAAATCATGAAATCGATCCATATTTGGTGGAATTTCAAGCTGATAGGCCACAGCTCCTATGCGGTTAAGGATCTTAAAGGGGCCAATGTACCTTGGTCTTAGATTCCCTTTCTTTCCAAACCGCATGACTATCTTCCATGGTGATATTTGAAGGAAGACTTTATCATCTCCAATGTTGAACTCCAAGTACCTTTGATGGTTGTTAGTTTAGATCTTTTATCGACTTTGAGCAGTTTGATGTTTTTCTGGATGACTTGAACCTTCTCTAACATCTCTTGCACAAGATCAGGTCCTAGTAACTTTTGTTCTCCAACTTCATCCCAACAGGTTGGAGGTCTACATCGCTTTCCATATAGAGCTTCATACGGAGCCATATGAATACTCAAGTGGAAGCTATTTTTGTATGAGAACTCAACCAATGGGAGATGCTAATACCATCCACCTTTGAATTCTAGAGAGTAGGCTCTTAGCATGTCTTCAAGCACCTGAATAGTCCTTTCAGATTGGCCATCAGTTTGGGGATGATAGGTCGTGCTGAAATTTAATTCAGTACTCAAAGCATGTTGAAGAATCCACCAAAATTTAGATGTGAACATTGGATCATGATCATAGATAATTAAGAGTGGAACATCGTGCAGTATCACCATATCCTTCACATATATTTTTTCAAGTTGTTCAAGCGAGAGGTCTTCCCGAATAGCGATAAAATGGGAAGTCTTGGTGAGTCATTCAACCACAACCCATATCGCATTATTTCCCCTTGACATCTTTGGGAGACCTGTGACAAAGTCCATAGTGACATTCTCTCATTTCCTCATGGGTATAGGCAATGGTTTCATCATCCCTTTGGACTTTTGTCACTCTGCTTAAAATTTCTGACATACCAAGCACCTTGATATATATTCTGCAATCTCTTTCTTCATGTTATCCCACCAGAAGTGTTATTGGAGATCACGGTATATCGTGGTACTCCTAGGATGGATAGAGAATTTTGAGATATGTGCATTCTCTAATATCTCCTTCTTTATCCCAAGTGATTAAGGTACACAAAGCCACATTCCAAACCAAATCACACCATCATCGTTGATATGGAACTCTTGTAGCTTCCCTTCCTTTACTGCATTCACCCTCTTTTGTAACTCCACATCATCCCTTTGTGCTTCCTTAATCTTCTCTTGAATGGATGGTTGCACAATCATTTGGGTAAGGTAGGATGTATCCCCAACCCTTATGATTTCTAAATCCATCATTTGCATATCCAAGAAGATAGGGTCTTTCTCAATCCATAACATGGATAGAGTAGCAGGTCCTTTTCTACTTAGAGCATCAGCTACATTGTTCCCCTTTCCAGGATGATAGTGAATAGAGCAATTTTAATCCTTTATTAGCTCTAACCATCTCCTTTGACACATGTTGAGCTCATTTTGTGTGAATATATACTTTAGGCTCTTTTGGTTGGTGTATATGTCACACTTCTCACCATAAAGGTAGTGTCGCCAGATCTTCGAGGAAAAAATCATACCTGCCAACTCTAGATCATGCGTTGGGTAGTTCTACTCGTGGATCTTCAACTGTCGTGAGACATAGGCTGTCACATTATCATTTTGCATGAGTAAACAACCCAAGACATTCTTTGAAGCATCGTTGTATATCACAAAACCTTATCCACTTTTCAGTAATGTGAGTACAGGTGCAGTGATCAGCCTTCTCTTTATCTCCTTGAAGCTTACCTCACATTCTTCTATCCAGAAAAACTTTACCCCCTTCCATGTCAGCTTGGTCATTGGGTTTGAAAATCATGAAAAGTTATTCACAAATCATCGATAATACCCAGCTAGACCCAAAAATCTATGGATCTCCTTTACAGAAGTTGGAATGGGCCACTCTTCAATTTCCTTCATCTTGGAAGGGTCCACAGATATCCCTTTGTTGGTGATAACATTCCCCAAGAATGATACTTCTCCCATCCAGAACTCACATTTACTGTACCTTTTATACAACTTCTCCTTTCGCAAAGTATTTAACACAGTATTCAAATGCTCCTCAGGTTCCTCATTACTCTTGGAGCATATCAGAATATTATCAATAAAGACTACCACAAATTTTTCAAGGTAATCTCTAAAGACACTATTCATTAAATCCATGAAAATTTTTGGAGAATTAGTGAGTCTGAATGACATCACTATGAACTCATAGTGTCCATACCTCATTCGAAAGGCAGTCTTGAGAATATCTTTCTTCCTCACCTTTAATTGATGATATCCAGACCGAAGGTCCACCTTAGAGAAATAACTGGCCCCACAAAGCTGATTGAATAAGTCATATATCCATGGTAGGGGATACTTGTTCTTTATCGTGATTTTATTGATCTCACAATAATCAATGCAGAGGCGCATTGATCCATCCTTCTTATTGAAGAAGAGAACTAGAGCACCCCAAGGAGAGGAACTCGGGCGTATAAAACCCTTCTCCATATTCTCCTATAACTTCTTTTCCAGTTCTTCCAGCTCTATGGTGGTCATTCTGTAAGGTGTCTTTGATATAGGCAAAGATCTGGGGATAATTTCAATTGATAACTCAACCTCTCAGTCAGGAGGAAGACCAGAAAACTCTTCAGGGAATACATCAGTGTAATCCCTCATGATGGTCATGTCTTTAAGCATGATTCTCTCCTTTTTCTCAATCATTTGAGCTAGAAATTCTTGCTCATAAGGAAACAATATCCACACTTGAGATGAAGATTCTAAATGACACTCATTTTCCTCCTTACACTTGTAAAGAATCGGAGGATGCTTCAAGATGTGAAGTGTAATATCCCTTTCCCGATAGTTGATGTTGGCATTGTACAAAGATATCCAATCCATGCCTAAGATAGCATCAAACTCCACTAAAGGAAGTATGATGAGATTTTTTGGGAGGTTCAGTCCACAAACATTAAATGGGGAGAAGTTATAAACCATGGACGCAATGATTTCCCTATTTTCTATTTTCACAGAAAACTTTTCCTACAAATTTTGAGGTGGTGTTTGAATAGTTCTACTAAACTTTCAATATATGAAAGAATGCGTAGAACCAAAATCAAATAGTACGTTCTCTATTCTTGAATGAATAACTAGAGTACCTGTTACCATGTCATTTTCTGGCTCCACCTCAGCAGTAGTGATAGAATAATCTCTTCCTTGTTGCCTTAGAGGTTTTTGTTGATTGCCTCTAACAACCCTCAGCTTAGGGCAATTGTTCGCATAATTACCATGCTCTTTACAGTTGTAACACTGCACTGTTGGCTGAGTGTTGATCTGAATCTTCCTTTCTTTTTCAACATTAGTGGGATTTTTCATATCCCTTTGGCAGTTCTTGGCCAGATGACCAAACTTTCCAAATTTTAATCAATTCTTGGTTCCCTTTAGATAGTTACCAAGATGCTTCTTCCCAAAATTTTTGCAAGGGGAAAATTTGGGCTTCCTTCCACCATGGTATTTGTTTGATGAACCACCCATGTTGTTCTCCATTTTCCTCCTCTTTTCACTAGGCCCACGAGACCAGTGAGAGTCTCCAATCTCCATTTCAACCTTGAGGATATAATAGATAATATCCTCATAACTGTCGAAGTCTCGAATCGCCAATGCTTTTCATAGACTCGTCTTTAGTTCGCTAAAGAAGCGATTCACCTTGCTTTTGGTGTTCATGACAAAGGCAGAGGCATATCTTTCAAGCCTTATAAATTTTGCTTCATATGCCCCAATGGACTCATCTTCCTTCTGCTTGAGTCCAAGGAACTCTCTTTCCATCTTGAGATGAAGGGTTCAAGGAAAATATTTGTTAAAAACATCCTATTGAATTTCTCCCAATCCATGGAATCAATTTCCTCTTGGGACTTTGTATTCTTGATCAGTGTCCACCACCGATCGGCTTCCCCATCAAAATGATAGACTGCCAATACAACCTTCTCTTCTTCCAAGCACTAGAGGATGGAGAATATCTTTTCAATGGAGTTAATCCATTGTTCCATCAAGAGGGTATCATAAGATTCTCTAAACATGGGAGGCCTTTTCCGCATAAAGGATTCTATGGCAACTTGATCTTTCCTTGGAGGAGGAGGGTATTCTGCACGATTCAAGTTATTATTCATAACTCGAGCTAGCTGAACAAGTACTGTCATGAAGTTTTGAGAAACCACTCCCGTCATATCAGGAATATCATTAGGGAAATCTTCACATTGCCTATCACATTGGTTTTTGGAGCATTTTCTTCTATTTCCTTCCATTAACTAAGAAAAAGAATGTATAATTAGAGGTCTTGAATACTTAGATATTGAGCATAAAAAAGGAAACTTTGAACATAAAAGGATGAACTTATAAATAATAAGTACATCCTTACTTGTGATTCCTTAGGTTTAAATCTAGGTTATCCTCGATCTATTTCTTGACTTATATTCTTATGGGTTTTTTTTTTGTCCCTTAATAATGGTTTTTACTAAGCTCATGAATCTACCAAATCATATCCTCCGGGAGTGTCATAACTAAGAGTGTATCAAGTTCTATTGTCATGTACCAGGATACCCTAGGTCAAGCCTAAAACTCCTTATTGGAGTTTTCACTCCTAGGTATATATGTGCCAGAGCTGCCTCTACCTGCCTGTATCCAGACAGGGATGTATTTGCTTGATAAACCACTTACTCTATACTTACCAAAATTTAGGGATGTTTTATTATACTTTGTCTCATCCTTAAGGTTATCACTAAGTTTATCTATTCCTAATATCCAAAAATAACTAGATCATGCTCTGATACCAACTACAGCGACCCAAGCCTTTTATATATAGCATTACATGATTTTAAGCATAATTACACATCATAGTACAACGCCAAGGATTGTTAAGTCTAGTGTCTTGTAAGACTAGGTACATAAAACATAAAACATAGGGATAAAAAACATTTCTTTATTTAATCTCCATAATGAGCTCCTAACTTCCTTTGAGCCCTTACATCTGCATAGGGTACCCTGAGGAACACATGAACAAAGGGATGACCTAAAAAGCCCAGTATGGGAATGAACATAAGGATACATCTTAAGCACATGAGTTAGGAGGCATGACATAATGAAAACAAAGCATGGAACATATGAAATCATATCATATAATCATGGGATCATATAAATATGGAATCATATAAATTTGGCAGAATCATAATACATTTCTTTAGTACGGGTCAAGGCTAACCACCAATCCCGTTTCCCATTTTAGCATGGGTCAAGGCTAACCACCAATCCTGTTTCACATCGTATCTCATGCGACTTAACTTTACCCAATGCATTGGAGCACTATCTGGGTGCACCCATCTCAACATTTTCATGAATATTCTTGCCACATAAATAATCTTTCCACACCAATAATCATACATAGTCAATTATACATAAACATAAGGGTACCCAAGGAAAGAATTAGGTACCACAACCATGACATAAATCATAACCAATGGGCGTATCATGAAAGTGTCCATGAAAGAAAGGAATTATACATAGACATTCAATAGGAATATATCATGGTACGTGATGTCAAATAATAGTGACAACTTGTAAGAAATGTGTTCGGAAAATTTTAGAATTAAAACATTTTGTGTGGTTTTAAGGAAAATACTATAGAGATTTTAAAATAGAAAAGGGAAAAAACTTTTATATAAAACCAGAAGTGAACCAAGAATGTTTTAATAATAAAAATACTGATTTTATAAACACGATGGTGGCTTAAAATAGAAGATAGAGTGCACTTTAACTCGAGTAAGAATTCGGGAAGTTCCCTTAAAACATGATTGCTTATCGGGGGTATCGAGGTGGGAATCACTAAAAAATCATGTATATCCCCAAAAGAGAATGAGGGATGGATATTGGAACATAATTTTAGAGAATATAAACAGTATTTATAAGTTTTATATAAAAAAATACAACTTTATTTGGGTAAAAAGAAAGATGGAGCAACCCGAAGGAGTAAAGGAGGTTCGGGTAGAATTCATTACAGATTATTGGCATGGTATCAGGTGTACCTAAAAGGGATTTGTTGAGAAATAATGGGGTTTCTAATAACTTATAAATAATGAGGGAAGTATGGGGAATGTGTAAAATAATAACCCAGTATTAGTGATCACACATAAAATGGAATAACATAGAGGACAATCTTGAAATAAAAGTGAAATGGGGAGGATCCCTTATCTTAAATTCCTTGGTGTTATCCAATTTTTATTAAAGACCTGAATAAAAAAATTAGGTTTATTAATTAATAATTATATAACCTATTCTATATATAATTTGTTTAGTATAATAATTTTAAGTTCATTCATAACCGTTTTTATTGGTTATGAGGTTTAATTTCATTGTTCAGACTCGTTTGTTTACTTGATTTTAATGACCGGTTCAATTATATTTATGTTTGGATAAACATGTAAGATTAAAGTGGCTATCTAGAATTGAAGTTATAATATATTATTAAACATCCAGTAGATTATATGGTTTTAAATTTATTTTGGTTACTTAGAGTGAATTCGAACTATTATATAGAACCAAAGTGACAACCGTTTTTGTTAATTGGTGGGTTTGATTACAAAGAACATGCTTTGTTTTATAACTTAATACCATTTGTACAAAAATATTACAAAATTAAAATAAGATATATTACATATATATAATCTGGTTCAACCATAACAAAAATGGTTTCATGACCAGATTTAAATATGATAATAGAAATTGATAAACCGTTGTCCTTGAATGTGCTAAATTAGCACATCTCAAACGGTGCTTTCATTCCTTTCAAATAAAAGGTGGGGAAAGGAAAAAAGATAATGAAATATCCCATTAGAATAAAAATAATTAAATTAAATTTATTTTACTAGAGTTATCATACTATTTGGGTGAAGGGAGGTGATGAAATAAACAAAAAGAAAAGAACATAAAAGAAAAGAAGGAATTGGAAAGAGGAATTTACCTCTTGAAACGTTTTCCTTTAAGAACCTCTTAATGGGAGAGGTTTTTGTATTTTTAAGAGGTTAGGGGATTTTGGACGTGGGGGAGGAGTTTGGGGAGAGATTTTGGTAGAATATTGGCAAGGAACAAGGCTTGAGAGGAGTGAAGAGAAGAGGTAAGAATGGGTGGTATTTATAGTGGAGGAGAGGAGGGTTTTCATAATTTTTTAATAATTAGTTTATTATTTATTCACAAGACAAGGAATTGTAAGTATTACATGACCAAGAATAGTAATAAATGCATGTGACTTTTAACCAATTGGTATTACATCATCATATCACCATCAATGACTCAATTAATCCATTATTTAGTATTTATTGTGAATTATCGGATTTTACTATTCATCAAAAATTCCAGTATTTCGGAAAAATCCCAAAAAAATCACCCTAACCATTCTTAAATGTGTAGAATCCAAAAATGAATTCCATTTTTCAAAAATAATTTTCTAATTATGATTAATTTAATATTTAATTAAGATCATAATTTATTATTAAAACCCATATTTAAAACATTCATTTACTTATTCTAAAATACAGGTACATCATAATTTCACTTGAATATTATTTTAATACTATCATAGGTAAGGTTACTATTGATTAGGGTATATCACTATTCATAAGGGTATGTTAATATTCAAAAGGGTAGGTTACTATTCACCAAAAATTAATTTTTTCTTATCGGACTCCAAATAACTTAGTGGTCACAACCGTGTATGTCAGATTTTTGAAATTCCAAACACAGAAGTGACAAACCTATATTTAAAGGTAAATTAGCACTTATTATTTCATTATATTCTGTTTTCATTGGATTTTATTACATACTTATGAGAAGTTAATTTCCATTGAAAAAAATTGGGTCGTTAAAGCGGCGGTGATCTTTTCATTTAAAATCTGGAGGCATTATCTCTGTTGGTAGAAGTGTGAGATATATACTGACCACACTCAAATATATATTCACACAAAAATATCTTAATATACTCTATAAAATATGGATAGATCTCATCAAAGATTATGAATTCTCAATCCACTTCCATCCCGGTAAGGCAAATAAGGTGGTGGATTCTCTAAGTAGAAAGGATCCTTCATCTTTATCAATGATGAGAATTGAAAAGGATCTTATCTTCTTAGATTTTCAGAGGATGGACATGGGAATAATTAAGGGAGTAACAACATCAATCCTTTCTCAAATTATTTCTCAACCATCCCTCATGAAGAAAATAAAGGATTCTCAAAGAAAAGATGTGGAAATTCTGAAAAGGGTGGAAGCTATCAGAAATAGGAAATCCTCAGAGTTCAAGATTGATGAGGAAAGAGTGGTAAGGTTTAGATCACAATTATGTGTACCATCTAATCCAGAGATAAATAAGGAGCTTCTAAATGACGCACATAGCTCAACCTTCTCTATCCACCTAGGGAGCACAAAAATGTATCGAGATATCTGAGAAAACTTTTGGGGGGACAATATGAAAAGGGAGACTGCTGAATATACATCAAAGTGCCGGGTATGTCAGAAAGTGAAGGTTGGGAGGAAAAATTATAAGGGGATGATGCAACACTACCCATACCAATATGGAAGTGGGAGAACATCACCATATACTTTGTCACTGGACTTTCAAGGACGTCTAGTGAAAACAATGTTATACAGGTCATTGTGGATCATCTTACAAAGACAGCTCACTTTATCATGATTTGAGAGGACTTATCACTAGATCAACTTGCACGGATATATATCAAATAGGTTCTAAGGATTTATGGAGTACCACTATCTATTGTATATGATTGTGATCTGAGATTTAGCTCAAAGTTCTGGAAAAGTCTTCAAGATTCTCTAAGCACTGAACTGAACTTCAGTACGGACTATCATCCTCAAACTGATGGCCAATCTGAGCGAACCATTCAGAAACTGGAAGATATATTGAGATTGTTTTCTATGGACTTCAAAGGAGGATGGGACTAACATCTTCCACTGGTTTAATTCTCCTACAACAACAGTTTCCACTCGAGCATCCAAATGCCACTATACAAAGCCCTTTATGGGAAGAGGTGAAGAACACTGGTCTGTTGGGATGAAGTTGGTGAGAATAAGCTTCTAGGACCTAAAATGGTTGAAGAAATGGTGGAGAAGGTGAAAAATATTCGATATCATATCAAGGTAGCCCAAAGTCGATAGAAGAGTTATGCAAACAATTGTCGATGAGACCTTCAGTTCAAAGTTGGAGACATGGTATTTATCTATGTATATCCATGGAAGAAGGTCATGAGGCTTGGGAAGAAAGGGAAGCTAAGTCCCAAGTACATTGGTCCCTTTCATATTCTTGATCATATCGGGTCTATGTCCTATCAGTTATCACTTCCACCTACCATGTCCAAAGTACACAATGTCTTTCATGTATCCCTCTTAAGGAAGTACATACCAGATCCTTCACATGTACTCTCTTCAGAGGTGGTACAGTTATAGGATGATATTTCTTACAAGAAGAATCCAGTAAAGATCTTCGATCGTAGAGATAAAGTTCTACATAACAAGACTACTCACCTGGTAAAAGTACTGTGGCAGAACCACAAGTACGAAGAGGAAACATGGGAACTGGAGGAGGTAATGAAGGAAAAGTACCCACACCTGTTTATGGATTAGAATTTAAACAAAATTTCAAGGGTGAAATTTTATGAGGGTGGTTAATGTAATGACCCAATGTTTTAAATGAAAATTTCCTTCTTATAATTATGTCATATAATCACATGAAATCACAACATAATGAACTACTAAGTAATATGTGACCTTTGAACTTAATTTTGATATTTTTGTGTTTTAAGTTTCAAAAATCTGACGTACACAGTTGTGATCAGTAATTTATTTGGATTATAATGCGACCAACTTCTTTTTTTGTGAATAGTTACATACCCTTATGAATAGTAATGTTACCCTTATGAATAGTGGCATGCCCTAATGAATAGTAACCTTACTTATGATAGTATATAAATAAGATTCAAGTGAAAGTATGATATACCTATATTTTGGAATAAGTAACTATGCATATGCTCTAAAATCATTTTTCAAGGTCCATCCCTCATTCTCATTCGGGGATATACATGTTTTTAAGTGATTCCCTCCTCAATACTATCAAATAAGCAAACCTGTTTTGAGGGAACTTCCCAAATTATTACCTGAATTCAAGGGAACTCTATATTATGTTTTAATATGCCATTGTCTTGATAAAATAAGTATTTTTATTTTGAAAACCTTCATAGTTCACTTCTAGTTTTGTATTAAGGATTGTTCCCTTTTCTATTTTAAAGTCTCTATAGTATTTTCCTTAAAACTGCTCAAAAATGTTTTTATGATAAAATTTATTGGATAATTTTCTTACATACTTGACCTCACTTACCATGATACATTCCTATTTCCCCTTATTAATGTCCATGTATATTTTAGTTCCTTTCTTTCATGGACACTTTTATGATACAACCATTTGTTATGCTTTATGACATGACTATGGTACCCAATTCTTTCCATAGGTAACCCTTATGTTTATGTAAGATTGATTATGTGTTATTCTTTATGTGGAAAACATATTCATGAAATGTAATATGGTTGTTCCTAGATAGCGCTTCGATGCATTGAGTAAAGTTGAGTCTCATGAGATGTTTTGTGCGACGGTCTTGGCAGTTATCCTTGGCTTGTGCTACTATATGTGACGGTCTTGACAGTTATCCTTGGCTTGTGATACTATGGGAAACAGTCTTGGAAGTTAGCCTTGACTCGTACTAAATTCATGTTTTATTTTTCTACCACATTTCTATGATTCCATGTTTAAATTATCCCTTGTTTATATGTTGTGATTCCATATGTTACATGCCTTTTTATATCATCATGTCATGTCTTCTATTCCATGTGCTAATGATTTGTTCTTATGGTTATTCCCTTACTATATTTTTAGCTCATCCCTTTGTTCATGTTATCCCCATGTTATCCTATGTAGATGTTTGAGCACAATGGAAGATAGGATCTCATTATGGAATTTAAATAAAAAAGTTGTTTTTATAATGTGTGATTATGTATCTAGTCTTCCAAGACACTAGACTTCATGATCCTTGGATTGTACTCTGATGTGTAATTATGCTTAAAATCATGTAATGTTATGTGTAAAAGGCTAGGGTCACTATAGAGAGACCATGACACAACCTACCTAGTTAAAGCTTCATCTAAGAAACCTATAGAGCTTTGCATTGTAGATCCAAAAAACTAGGGATAAGACCACATCATTTCTGAAACCACCATATCGTAAAAGCCAATTACAAATAAGGGGCCTATACTATAGCCCTAATCCATGGTGAAACTACCCTAAAATCAATAGAACACTAAAACTCTTTCATTTTTCAACCTATCTCTACACCACAACTATTCCAAAAATAGAAAAGGAACCCAAACTTCACCCATGAGCCTCTACGTTGTAGCCAAAACCTCTACAATGTAGAACACAAAAGTATATGTTGCATCCCTTCTCCATGACACAATCATAAAAAAATGGAAGAACCTCCAAAAATATCCACTCTAATCCTCTATGATTCATCTAGCCTCTCCATGCCAGAGCAACACCCCTTACAGTGTAGCCCATGCCTCTATGTCGTATAACTCCTCTCAACTAAAATCTCAATTACGTATCATCCTTTTACCCTCCAAACTTCTTAGGACTTACCCCAGAAACCTCCACCACCATAACTCCCACAAAGTAATGGATTAGAATTTCTAGACCATTATATAATAACTATATCATTATATATAAGGACACATTCAAGTTTCCTCTTTGATGTATCACTATATATCACAAATCCATCCCTTACCAATGGTAAAGTAGATATTGGTTCATTAACCAATATCCTCTTTAATTATTTAAAATTTTCTTTACATTATTATGACCATATTAAATTAACCCATTTATGTGTCAATTTGGTTAACAGGATAGGTAATCAAGAAACGTTTTGATCAAATCGTTGGTAGTAACCCGATAATCCATGGAAACTATGTACCTCATTTATATTCATTGGAATTTTCCATTCCATCACTGGATTTTTATTTAAAGGATAAACTGATATTATATCATTAGAGATAACATGGATAAGAAAAGAAAATTACTGAATCCATAATTCACATTGTCTAAATTTTCTATATAACTACTTCTCTCTAAGATCCTTAAGAATGGTTTGCAAATAACTCTTATGCTCATCATATATTTTAGTCTATATCAATATATCATTAATAAATACCATAATTAAATCATAAATATAATCCTTGAATACTTTTTTATTAGATTTATAAAAACATAGGGTTAATTAGTCGATTTAAAGGGCATTACTATAAGTTTGTATTGTCCATACCTTATAGGAAATATCATTTTTGGAATATCTCTCTTATTTATTCATAGTTGATGATACCAAAAATAAAGATAAATCTTTGAAAAATATTAAGATCCTTATGGTTGATTGAACAATTCATCAATATAGGGCACAAGATACTTATTCTTTATATTAATATCATTTATCTCTCTATAATTGATACACAACCCCATAGATTCATCTTTCTTCTTAAAAAAAGAATAGTGTATCCCCATAGTGAAACACTAGGGAGTATAAATATTTTATCAAAAAACTCCTATGGTTTTTTTAGTTTGACTAATTTTATTTTGGTCATCCTATAGGGAGTATTAGATATAGGTTTTTCATCAGGTACGAGATCAATAGAAAACTCAACCTCGCACTCAGGTGGATGTCCAGGTAATTATTTAGTAAACACATCAATGTATTCATATACAATAGGTACATATTTTATTCTAAGGATACCTTTACCATTAATAGTTTGTTTATGCTATTATTATCTAATAAATTCCTTAAGGTGAGATACTATAGGTGGATCTAGACATGATTCAAATGATGTAGTCTCCCCTCTGAAAACAATGGATTCCACATCTCTATCACGAATAGTAATCTTCTTCTCTTGGAAATAAATTTTCACATTATAATTTAAAACACAATCCATACCAAGGATTATATCAAAGTAAAATATCTGTATAATAAACAAGTTTTAAAATAGGTTATGTTTATGTTTCATAATGGGAACTGATTGACACATCCTTGTTGCAATTAGATTTCCACCATGAGTCTTGATTGAAAACTTCCTTCTTAAGGTGCAAGGGAAATATATAATTTTCTTGGAAAACATGGAAGATATAAAAGATTATGAAGATCCAAAATAAAATAAATAATTTCATAAATTTTATTTTATGATTAAAGTACCTTCCACCAAATATTTAGGAACTTCAACCTCAAATTTAGTAATTGCATGATCTTGGCCTTCTCCCCTCGGCCTCTTCTACAGTAGATTACCTTGGTTCTTGGGACATTGATTTAAATAATGATTCATATCATTATAATTAAATAATTGGATGAAAGTTATTTCTTTATTTACCTTTCAGTCATGATCCCTATGACCCCTTTATCCACACTTAAAATAGACACATATTCCTATTAAGTACCTTGGTGTTTCTTTCCATAATTATCACATGTTGGAAATAACATCTTCCCTTTCTTCTTTTTTGAAATATTTATTTTTTATCAGTGCGTATTTGACCTCTTTTTTTCTTTATTTCCATTAAAGATATAATATCTATAAAAAAATTTCTCTTTCTTGATGGTACTTGACACTATATCATAATATAATGAAAACTTTTGAGAAACTAGTGCCTTTAGGAGACTCAGCTTAATCCCATCAAATAAATGATCAATATTGCTTTAAAAATTAAGTTTATAGACCAAAAACACCTATAAATTCTTATTAATTTGAATTTATAATCTATAAAACATTATTATTCTTTCTTATTTAAATTGAGTAACTTACTATGTATTTAAACTTGTTTCTCTTAAGGGAAGTATGTATCGAAGAACATCACTTTAAAAGTTATTCATTCCATAATTTCTATTTAATAAACCTCTTTAGTGTTTTATATAAATGACCATTATTGATCATCATCTACCTTAAAATAATATATTTCCATAATAACCTTGTCCCTTTCATTACTTCCCAAGGCTAGAAATGCCTTTTAAAGGGACTTAATACATTATTTAAATACTAATGGATTAGTCGTTCCATTAAAATATGAAGACTTTTGTTGCATGAAGTGATCCAAAATAGGTGAATCATGTTTTTGAATAACTAGTTGCTTCATGTATGAAAGGTTATTACTCATAACCTGAGTCAGCTACCCTAATATGGTTATGATCTACTCTGATCCAACACCAACAATATTGGCTTACTCAGAAGGGAAATCCCTACATTGACTATGGTTGTTGATTCCCTTCCTTCCACTAGGTGTTATCTCTATACAATGGAATATAATATGTTATCTCATAATAATCATGATTATTAATCCATACAATAAAAAACCCTATGATGGTAAAATTTCTCAAATACCCTCAGGGTTTATCATAATTTTCATGCTAGCTATATTCATTAAAAATCTAGTTCCAAATGTTATTTCTAAACATCTTTTGATTCCAATTATAATGACCTCTAATCCAGCAACACAGAGCCAATGTTTACTTTATTACATTATTATGGGATACAAGGAATTGTACTATGTAGGATTGATCTGTTTATTAGTCTTTTAAAAATAGATACATACATGATTCCCATATTACATTGAAAATATAAAAACATAGCATAAGAAACATTTTTGTACCCTTGAAATCATTCCAAATATATTTCTTCATATACTAGGGAAAGGAAAACAAATAAAAGGTGAGCTCAGATGCTTAGTAAGGGTTATATAAAGAAGAATCTATCATGAGTAAATAAGGCATAATCAATATAGTTGAGTAGATAATCAAAACACATGTCATTCAATCAATAGATTGAGTTCAATGTGAACCATTGGCTAATATCAACATAACAATTACATGGATAATGGAAAATAAATTCTTAATATATTAAATTCATAAATTTATACATTCATTATCTTAGCATCAAGTCCTCATCCAAGATATCATGAATCTTACCATCAAGGCGTCAACCAAAACATTCCTAATAAATGGGTAGGTGTAAACCAAATACCCATCTAATATGTCATGCCTACTATTTTGTCTCATGATACATGTCAACAGATATAGGTACTATCTATAACAGATCCCCACTCATCACTTTCACATCCTTTGAATTCCTTGTATATTGAATAATCAATGAAATTCATTCTCAAAATGCCTTATAAATAAAAATTTATATATATTGAATCAATAATATATAATATATCCCAATTAAATAAAATAAATTTCTTAATAAAATTCCATATATTGTATATAGAAATGGTATATGGGTAAGACAACATTAAAATTGTGTAAATGATCCCATATAAATTCATTATACATGAAATATGGACATGGAGGAGAAAATAATGTCTAATGAAATAATGGAGGGTGGGGGGGAATGTGATCATGAGAAAGTTAATGACCAAAAAACCATAAATTGGTAAAGCATAAAAGAAAACCATAAATTCATCAAAAATAGAGGTTTTATAGTAAAACCAATACTTTCTAAAATAGAAAATAAAATATAATCAAAACATTAAAAATAACCTCCTTGTAACTTTGTATAAAAAATAAGTTATAAATCACTTTAGAAATTATTTTCACAAATTTAAGAAAATAATACCATTTTATTTTAATAAAATTTTAAATAAAAATTCTAATAATATTGAGAAAATATTTTCATTAAAAATAACCATGAAATCTTTTAAATTAATCTCCAAATTAAAGAATGTTTATAACGGTGAGAAATTCTGTTAGTGTAGTAAATGTTAAAACAAATATTTATTTCACACTTTTGGTAAAAATTCCCAAAATACATCATTTGGGAAATGATAAGAATATTACTTTTAAACAAATAATAAATTAAAATATGGTTTTAAATTAATTTAAATTATCATTATAGTTTAAATAATAATATTGATGTGGAATAAAAATATTCGGAAGGAAAACATTAAAATGTGATTTTTTTTAAAATAAATTCCATTACATGTAACTCTATTTTTTATTTTTGACCCAACAAGAGAATAAATGAGAAATAAACATGTAAACCCAAAATATAACCTGAGTGGAAGAAAATATATGGGGTTTAATATATTTGGATCATATAATTTTCTCAAAGGAAATATGAACATAAACAATCCTGAAATAAAATGATATTGTAATAGAAATCCATTACCTTGAGTCTCTACTTAGTTGTATGTGTTTGATGCTACTTTATTATGAATTTAAATTAAATAAATTCTTAAGAAAATTTTCCTCTGTATTCCATTTTTTAAGATCCTTTTATAATCATTTGAAATTCATTCATTGAATAGTTTTTGTTTACATCAACCATTTAAGGTTGTTCGATTAATTTCTCCAAAATTACTTTGGTATATTTTTCAAGGTTAAAAGGGGTGATAAATGGTTACATTATATATAGAATACAAATAATTTCATGAATATAATATTTATTAATTATATAAAATTTTAGAATTAGTCATTCATGGGGTTAATAGAAAAAGAATCACATCACTTCATGAAGGTGGTAGCCTACACATATGCACGAACGATGTTATCATTTTCCAATGAATGGAAGGGTAAGATGGTAGATGATATATTATATTTAAAAAATATTAATTATTTCATAAATATAATATATATTCATTAATTCTATATTTATAACCATCCAATTAAACCGGTTTTGAATGATGGATTACACTGTTACATTGAGACGGTAGGTCATGCCTACGCATGAGTGATGTTTTTGTTTTCCTTAAGATGGAAAGGAGATAAAAAATGGATATACCATTAAAACCATATAATATGATTAATATAATAATTTAATTATGTTATTATGTTTATTCAATATTTCTTAAAGGTTTAATAAGAAAGGAACTTGAAAATATTTATAAGAACATATACACCTTCTTTTGGTAACCTCCTTTGTTTTACACCTTAATCCTTCTTGGAGTGGTATTTTGGTGAAACCAGAGAATCTAGAGTATGGGGAGGGATGTTAGGAATGTATTTTGGTAGGTATTTGTTGATATAAGTGGCACAAGTATTGTGGATAATAGAGGATAGGGTTCTCTTTTATAAGTGAGGTGGGTGGAAAACTTTTAAATACTTGAAACTTTATTATATAATATATGTCTTACTCAAGTTAAGTGGATCCAAATTGTCATAGATTCAATGATAAAAAATTTAAGGTTGAAATAAAACTAACCAATGATGTTTAATAAATTTTTTTGTGTTATCCTAAAACCTTATCAATTTATTTTAATCCTTTTAACTCATTTACCCTTAACCAAAGTGATAAATATTTACCATGATTATTATTCATTATGAACAAAAATTAAATTGAACTTATTAAAAAATTATTATTATTATTATTATTAAAAATATGGAATCCATTTTAAAATATTCAATTTCTAAAAGTGGTAAAAATTACTTTTAATATATGTTTGTAAAATTCAATGAAAACCATTTTTATAAAAATGTATGTTTAAAACATAAAAATTATTTTACAGTAAAATCAAGTAGAATTTTGATTAAAATGGAATTAATTGGATTTTTTTAAATAAAATGAGACTTATTTTTCTTTCATACCAAACCAAAACCTAAATAAACCTTTTAAATACTTTATTAACATATAAGAACTAGAAATAGTTTTTATTTGAACAAAAACATTACTTAGATTTTCAAAATATTGAGAATATATGACCATGATGTTCATATCTTCCAAAAAAATCATTCAATAACTCAATAAAATTTTATGTGTGTGGATAAAAAAGGTCCCATGGAATTAATTTTATTCCTCTATGAATATATCCTCACATTATCAGAACTCTTCACCCTTGTTCCATGTCTTTTTCCTAGTAAAGACATATTTTTACATAATAAATAATCCCTATGGTCAAAAATAGTATAACACCAAGAGTACCCACTAAATATAGGTCTTCTATATTAATGTGATTTCTACCCAAAATTTTGATATGAATGTATTGGCATTAAATCGTCGTGCTTTTTCCTTGGGGAGAGTGTGTCTCTTGATGTTTTCTTCACTTACATGGATGAAGGATAATGTTTCTCATTATCTTTATTGGACCTTACATAACTTTATTTTGAATTTTAACCCATATAGTTTGGAAAAATAGGTTTTCAATCAAACATATTGGAAAAAAATTTGACTTTCTACTTTTTGTTCACATTTTTAGCAGGCTTTGATGAATCAACCTTGATCTATGTAGATTTTTTATAACTATATTTCATTTTCTTAAAATATATTTCAATATTTATATATTTAGATTGATTATTACTGAGATGTTATTATTTTAACTTGATTTTATCCTTAGTATCTCTCACAATCTTATCATCTTCTACAAATTTCATATAGAAGTTCTTAATTTATTAAATATAGGCAGGTTCCCTTTTTGAAAATTCATCATAAGCCTTGTCCTTATTTTAATCCTCCTTCTTTAAGAGTTTAATTTATTTCTTAACTTTTTTATTATAATCTTTTCATGAATTTAGTTTTAATTTCAACATGTGTTCAATGTAGGATATTTCACATGTTTCGCTTTCACTGGTAGACGATACCTCATGTTTCACTACATAAGCCATAAAATTTATAAACTTCTTATAAACATCTTTATTAGATTGGAATATAGAAGTGAATTCTTCCACTTCATACTTGCTTAATATATTTATTCTTTTTCTTGGAAAATTTTTCTTATTATCACCTAATTTTGAGGATTATTTTGTATACTTTCTCTATGTCTTGTTTTGAGGCTTCTCATCCTCATCATCATACTCTCTACCTTTATTATTTGGGTAAATAATGAAAAATATATATATAACCACAATTAAAACATTTGAGTGGTAGAATGCCTTTTTTTTAAATTTTATTTTATATAGTTCTTTTTGATAAGTGACATGGCTATCTTATGTTCATCATCATTCTTATATTTACTATCAAAGTCACTTAGTTCTTTAAATGTTTCTTCTTTGATCTCCAGTTTCCTCATGCCTTAAAATTCAATTTTATATTTGGATTTATTTTTAAATTTAGGATACTTTATCATTTCATATTCAATGATAATGTTGTGAAGATCATCAAGGGTAATATCCTCTCTATATTATAGAGCTTAAATCTTAGGATCAAACCAATCGAGAAATTTTTTCATCAATTTCTTGAAAATAGTGGAGTCATCCAACTTCTCACTAAAACCTTTAATGTTACGGACAACTTTATTTTCCATTATAAAGAAGTCATAAATTTTTTCATTATATGTCATCTTAATGTATTCAAACTGACTTTTCTATATTTTTATCTTAGTTTATTTAACTTTGACATTTCCTTCAAAGCTTCTCTCCAGCTTATCCCTTATTTCTTTTACAGTTTGAAAACCCATCACCATAGTGTAGAATTTATTAAATAAAGACATTATAATATAATTTATTACCTTATTATTATTTTCTAGGTTTCTTTTATTAGTGAAATTCATATTATCACTTTTTCCAATCAGTGGGGACCCATCTATAACTGCATTAACACCTCAAGGCCAAGTGATAAGAGAAAGGGAAGTATAATGTTATTCCAAACATGATAGTTCTTTAATTATATGGTTATCACACCTCTACTGTTGACTGAATTAATATTATCCATCACAAATTATTTATGGATATAATAAAGGGAACATGGGTCTCTGATACCCAGTTGAAATTCCCCAAGAAATAATGCACCATTGAGAAGGAAAGTGAATCAGAAGTTGTTGTATTTTTAAAACTTATATTAATCAAAAATAAAATTTTGTTTTTGGTTAAGACAAGATTCACTAAATTATTTTAATAATCCATAATAATTTGAAATAAACTAGAAATCAAGATAAGGCATAATCAATTTTTACAAGTTTCAGATCCAGTTTGGGTTCATACTCCTTGTCGTGTTCGACTCTCATCTAGTCATGGATTCTACATTAAATTATTATGTTAAAATAAAAATAGATAATATAGGTATCATCTTATAGACTAGTTTATCATAATACCATTTATATTTTAAATATCATCCCATTATTTACCCTTATTATCCCATTGGTTACAATAAATCGTAAAAAATAAGAAATATCACTTAAAGTTTTCGGTTTTTTCAACAACTAATGAAGATCTTCTCCACGAGATTTCAAAATATTTAGGACATCATGATCACTTGTTTTAATATGTTATATATATTATATTATCTATTATCAAACTCAAAACTCATTAATTGGAATCTCGAGATCAAACAGATGTATGTTGTAAGATATCATATCTGTATGAGTTGAAAATTTTAGAAGGAATTTGAATTTTTATTTTCTAAACAGGATAAAGTTTTTATTGAGGATTTGAAATGGAATTAAAAAAGTTACAGTGCCTAAAATTGATTTTTTTTTTAATTATTAATGAGCCTCAAAAGGTATCATAGGTTCTCAAGTATGCCTTGGGATATTTTGGTTAAGTTTTAGGAGTTTTAGAGTTTTCTGTACATATGGTTTAGGAGAAATCATACAACACCTTAAGCTTCAGTTTAAATTGTATAGTGCATGGTTAATTTTCATGTTTTATACATAGTTTAGAGTAAAACATATGAACCTAAGGTAAAACTATGCGATGTGGTGGGATTATGGGACACAATGCACAGTCTTTTCATAGTTGTAGACAAACCATGCACCTTATTGTAGAGGGGTTAAGTGCGGTATCACATGACTGGTGCATGGATAGAAAACTATGAAGCCAAACCATGTGGGTGTCATTGGTTTTGGATAGTTCCAACCACAAAATTAGCGCATGGTTTAGAAAACTATGCGGTGGCCCATAATTTCATTAAAATATATAAATTTAACAAAATTCTTCCTTGGTTTATTTTTTTCCCCTTCCCCTCTTTTTTCCTTGTGTGCATGTGGACTTGGAGGGTCTCATCCACTTTTGTTACTCCTTCCCTCCTTTGATTTAGGTAATTTTGGGTGTGTTCCTTCGATAAATTTAGTGATTATTTCTCCTCCAATGGTTTATTTTCCTCTCCTCCTTCCTCCTCTCTAATTTGTAAGTTCTCTGGTTATGGTTTTATTGGTTATTCTACCAGATCATGGTAGAATCACCTATTTATCATGGTGTGTTTGATTGGATTTTTAGAGGATATCATGAGATGATTTCTATATGTCACCACATGTCATTTTTTGGAGGTATGTTGCGCCGTTAATTTTATTAATGTTTTTCCAACATGTTATTGTCATTTGATTCTTATATCAGTACTAATGGTTGGGGATTTGGCCTAGAATGTGGTCATATTTGTGTCTTAAGTATTTGGTGAGTGGTTATCTTTGGTTATGGTGTGGCGCAATGACCCAAAGTGTTTGATGAAATTATGATAAGTTTAAATTTAATTAGTTAATTCATTATAATTATTATAATTAATTAACTGTTGTTGTTTTTTGTGTGAGGTTATAGTTCAGATAGTTAATATGAACTTATTTTGGTCAATGGGTAGTTTGGATGATGCTTAGACGGGCCTTGGAAAATTCATCAAGCCTTGGTAATGTTTAGTAAAGATTCATTTATGAGATAGGTGTTCTAAGAGTTTTTACCCATATTCTTGATAAAAAAATTCATGTGCATATAGTAGGGAAATAGAACCAAAGTGTGGTGTATTTTCTTCCTTAGTTTAAGAAAATAGTTTTGAACATTAAATCGATCCCTTATACCTTCCATGGATTATTTTGGGTTCATTGGTGTTTATGATACCAAACATACAACCACCCATGGTTTGTGTTGATTCTTGAAAGAGGTAAAGTGAGGCTTTAGATGGTGAAAAAGGTGGATTACGGGATTAACCCGGTTGGGATCATTAGTTAGATTGATAGAATGGTTGAATGGATAATTGGTATAACTTGGGAAGAAATGTTTTATGACATATAAGAGGATAAAATGGTTTTCTTTATTTGATAAGATTTTGAAAAATTCCTATGAGACTTTTGAAATGGATATAATCATGTGTGTTGGATTTTGATCCAGTTTTGGGTTTAAATGGGTGAAAACTACATTCTAAAGTGTGCATTGTTTAAAAATAAGGTTTTGAATCCAAGTGGTTTTAAAGGGGGGGTTTTGATTAATTTAAAATGTTTATTTGAAATGATTGTGTGGTTTCCCCTTTGGTCAAAATTCCTTGATGGATCTTTTAAAAGTTTTGATGGAAATGTGGGATTTATCATTGTTTTGGATATTAAATAAGAAGACCCAAGTTTTTAAGTGTGGCTTCAAAATGTTTTAAAATTGATGTGTGTTTTCCATAATTTTCCAAAGATTGTTTGAAGTTGTTTTTTGATATATGAAGGGGATCAGCATTCCAAGACATGTGATGGTGTTAAAGTCCCATTGGGACCTTGGTAAATGATTAAGGTTTAAAAAGGTTCATTTATGTTTTTTGAATGCTTTGAAATCTCAAGATATTGAACCATGGAAATTGGTTAATGAGGAAATGGTTAGGTGTTTGGCCAATGTTCTGGGCACTAGAGGTATAATATATAGTTTGGGTGCTATAATGAGGATCAAGGCATGGATATTATACTTTATGGTTTAGGTATCAAATTGATGCTATGAGAACGAGTGGTATACTATATGGTTGGGTATTGGACTAATTCTCTTAGCAAAAATATTGTACTTTATGGTTTAGGTTTCAAGATAATGTTCCAGGCACCGGTGGTATACTATATGGTTTGGGTGCCAGAATGATGCTTTGGGAATGGATAGTATACTTTATGGTTTAGGCACAAAACTAACACTCCAAGAACTGATGGTATACTATATGGATTTGGATATTAGATTGAGTCCCCACATCGATGGTTTGAGTTTTTGACTAAAACCTCAAGTACTATTGGATTTTTCCCATGGTTTGGGTATCGAAATGAAGCTCTGGGGACTAACAGTACTTAAATGTGATATAGTAACCATGGACTGATGCCTCTTGGTACCAAGATTTAAATAATAAATGAAAATATATTTATTTACTTAAATTATATATCACTCCATGATTTATGGCTCAGATAAATGGCATTGGATGAAGCAGTTTTATTTGGTCGGGGTGTCACCTTAAAACCTAAGGTCTAATAGGTTAATTAATAAATGTTTGTTTTAAAGTGTGTATTATTTCATGAATTACTTATTATTCCATTTTATATTTTATACACTATTTTTATGACTGGTTATTTGCTTAGACACCATTAGTGGTGATCTATTGAGTTGTACTCATACTCTACTCAAGCATCCATGTCCCTTGGGTATCCAAGAAGACCTCTAACATGTTTATTATAGGAACAGATTTGGGATGAGGCCTAGGTTGAGTTTTTCATGATCAAGAATTATATATTAGATGGTATTAGGAGACTAGATGGTATCAGTCTCATAGATTCATTGGATACCTTTATATTGGTTTATTTTATTTTGGTATGTTTATGTAACTGGCCTAGTGGGTGGTCAGCTGTATGGATGACATGGATGTTCGGACCCTTACTTCATTTCATTATTTATCCAGTCATGTTTTTATTTATCTATTTATGTTTCTAATTTATTTTGAGATGTTGATATTTATGTATTCCTATGTACACTGATGTTGATTGTTTTTATATTTTAATTGGTTATTTAATTCATTATTGTGCACTCTAATCAGGGGGTATAGTTTCTCCATAGTGCTACCCTAGAACCCCAGTGATAGTCGGCGGATTATGGAATATAGGGAGGCATTCTTTAGGTCTTGTGATGAACTGATATAGTTACTATTAATGAGTGAACTATGGTAGGATATTACACATTGGTATCAGATGGGTTTCCTTTTCTTTCATCTTACAGTTTTTGGATCTAATAGAGTAGATATTTTTGAATGTGTCAGACCCTATGATGGATATCAAGATGGTTCATCGAGAACACTCATTATGATAGGAATTACAGGTTATTAGGTGATGGGATTATTGTTCTTGGTAATTGATGTTACAGTTGTATATTATTTTTCCCTTGGGCAATGCACATGTGGTTTGGGTATTTTGATTTTTAATGGATATCTAGATCTTATCCAGATAGTAAGAGGCCAATGATTTGGTTTTGACTCTTGGCATGTAGAGGCATGAGGTTTCTCATACATCATATCAGGTATGTAGGATCCACATGTTATAAGCCTGCTAGTGTGTGATTTCTATGATGATAGAGGCTTAGTTTTTTAAAGTTTCGATAACTACTCATATGGTTTTTTCTGTATAAGTAATTAGAGGTATTCTACTTAGATGTGTCAACTTTTATATATATTTCCTTCTAATGTAAAGTCATGTGGGTCTATGGTGAGATGATTGAAGATGAGAACGATGACATAGTCCGCATGCACTGTAGGTGCAGTGATCCTGGTGGGTCAATGTGGCTTAGGTACATAACCATTGGACCCATTTTAGGATGTTATTATCTAAGTTCGATTACTAGAAGTGACCAGTGACAACCATGTAATGTTTTTATACATATCTTGAATGAATTTATACTCAGTTGAACATAGTGGTTTTCATGTACCCAATGTGTGTTACTTATCAGGGCTTTGGGTGGGGGACTGAGTGGGGAGGTACATGTTGGTTTCCTAGTATTGGATAGGAAATTTTATCATGTATATGTGTCAGTATATTTTTAATGATCCTATAAGGAGTGGTATAATGTGAAGATGCTCAGAGAGGATGGGTGGACTAGTTGTGGGTGGGTAGTTTGGCATATATCCCCTTTCATTTGTGAGATCCTATATATGGGTGTTTATCATGTCGATGTCATGTGACATTGGAATAGGAGTGTTCTTAATACTCTGTGAGTTGTGGCCTTCTGTGAGTTGGCCTAGAACTAGGTGGTTGGACCTAGTAACTTGTCATGAGACTTGACGAGCTAGTATATGTGGTAGATCCTAGTGTCCTTATTTAACGTGACTCCAATGTGGGGAGTTGGTGCCTTGTGACTTTTGAGGGTGACCCATGAGAGGGGTCAGACAAGTTGTGAGTGAATTTGAGTGTGTGAGTAAAGGGTAGATGCTTTGGGATTTTGATGGTGGTTCATTAAGGGTGACACCTAGTATGGGTTTTAGGCGCATAGGATGCATTTTTTTTATTTGAGAAGAATCACTTGTGTGTTAATGCTTCAGCCTTGCGGTTGGTTTCCATAGGGGCAGGCTTGTTTGGGTGCCTAGCCCGGGTAATAGATGTGTAGGTGGGATGTTCCTGGTAGTTATGATTTGGATCATGAGAACATGAGGTGATTGAGGGTATGTAGTTTTAGGCGTGTGAATTTTCTTTGGATGGTAACCATACGGGTGAGGTAGACCTAGTTTGTTTGAGGTGGAGTGAGAAGGTGCTTCCTGTAGATAAGGACATCCTCAAAAGGGTTTTTGGTGTGTGGAATATGGAAATTTATGGTTTACTTGAGATAAGAATCTCTTTTAATGTCTATTCTTTGGTAGTACATGCAGTTTCTAAGGGAAGGACCAATTAGGTGCCTAACCCGATCGACTCTGGATGCACCTTCAAGAACACAGTACGATCATAAATGAACCCAGTAGAATTTTTGAAGGATACTCATATCTTGAGTGGTTGTGAAATTTTTTTTGGATCTGTGAGTTATCTCTAGTTTTGGGAAGCACCAAGGGTGCTCTGTGTTGGGTGAGGTGGGCATACAGGAAATTCATGGTCAGTGGCTAGGTAATGTGAGCCTAGTTTTCATTAGAATGACTCGTGAGAGTCAAAAAAAGGTTTTTTGTTTGGGTTATGTAAGACCATGTAACTATTAAGAGTTAATAGGATCTTAGAGGCACGAATACATGGTGATGTGTTTTAATATTTGGATTGTGGGTTGGGCACTATATAATCATTCACCTATGATTCTTGAATTAAGCATGAGTCATGAGTAGGCTGAGAACCGATGTGGGTGTGGTGGAGGCTTATGTTTATGGTGGACTTAGGTTCTTGGGTGAGGGTCATGATATTCCAAGAGTGGGAACAAGAACATGGAAAGATTGGGTGTGAAGGCATGGTTGATCTAGTTTGAACCTCATTGAGAGCTTCGGAGGTTTACATGTTGGGTAAGGAATTGTGGCTTAGGGGGAGTGACATGCATGAGGTTTCAGTGAGACCTATCATGGTTAGAACTCTAGGAACTAGTTAATGATAATTTTATTGGTGTGGAGTAAAACATCAATTGTTTAAAAGTGTGAACCTCACTTTAGAAAGTTTTATGATGGGTATCATGAGTAACATTCTTATGAGACGTGAGTAGTAGTTGGTTGCCTTTTAGAGTGATTCTCAAGGGTAAAAAGTCTTGGTCTCATTTTATCATCATGATAGATGGTGTACGAAGTGTGGCCCATAGATATGGGGAAATGGTCCATGGATGACATGGATGCTCCTATGATGGGTAGTGGGATGTTGGTCATGGTAGTGTGTCCCTTATGCAAGGAGGATTGAAAAATCATGAGATCAATCAATAGATTATTGTGTGGCATTATGTTAGATATGAATAAGTGGGTTCGAGTACATAAGGATTCCTTAGTGAATTATATGTGTGGACTCAAACGTGGTAGAATATGGGGTCTGAGTGTCAGTCTTGGGTCAGGATGGTTTGAGGTGACATGATCATGGTCGAGTTGATGGTGTATTGTTTCTTGCGGTGTGTCATGATGGTGGAAATGTATGGTTGGTGTATCAATCATGGAATGTCACTGAAAGTTGGGTATGTACTTTGGTGGGTATTTTTAGCTGATTGTATGATTCCTCTAGGCATAAAGGCATCATAATCTGGTAAGTTGGTGACATAAAAGTAATGGGATTCTAGAATTTTCAGGATGAGTTGGCTGAGGAAAGTTTAATTTTTTCTTTCTTATGAAAATGTATGTGAAGAGCTCTAAACCATGTCTATCATATCATTTTGGTAATGGAGAATTAATTTTTGGAATCACATTGGTATTTCCAAGGAAAAGTCGATATGTCTCTGGCTTGTGTATGGATGATGGTTATGCATCTACCCTTAGTTAGTTTTTTAAAACAAGGGTGGGTTCCATCATTTTACCAACATTCTTGTGGATTTCTAGGTGTAGTGAGTTGGGAAACATGTTAGGAAGTATTTTTTATGGGAAATTTTGATGGAAGGGGCACTGAAGGATCAAAATTAGTGGTGGTGAGTTGAATATTATGGTGGAGAGAACCATAGCTCTATAGGGTGATCGAGCGATGTTGTAATCGTGTTTTGGGTTGGATGGTATTGGGTAAGTACCATTATAGTGTTTCTGTTTTGACAATAGGCATTGTCTTGGTTTTTGACAGTTTGATCACCTTGGGTTGGAGGTTATGCCTTGGGTATGTTTTGGGTATTTTGGAATGGTATGGGGTCATTGCCCTTGAATCAGACTGATGTAGCTAAAGTAATGAAAATGGTTGACCATCAAGAATTCTAAGGGATGATAAAAACTATGGTGGATAGGTTGTAAGGTCACGTGTTCATACGAGTTGAAAATTTAAGAAGGAATTTGAATTTTCATTTACTAGATGGGATGAGCTTTGATTGGGGATTTGGAACGGAATTCTAGAAGTTGGAATGCCTCGAAGTAACTATGTGACACCTTAAGATTGGGTACTTTTTTTAGTTCAAATTGTATAGTACATGGTTAAGTTTGATGATTAGCACATGGTTTAGGGTAAAATTTATGATCCCAAGGGGAAACTATTTGAGTTGGTGGCAGTTTGGGAAATGGTGCATAGTCAGTGCACATTTATAGATAAATTGTACATCTTGTTTCAATGGGTTCTAGTATGGTATTTCATGGTTAGTGCACAGTTACCAAACCATGTGGGTGGTGTTGTTTTTGGACAGTTCTAATATCATGGTTATCACATGGTTTGGAAAACTATGTGGCCAAACTATGCAGCTTCCAAAATTTTATTAAAAGGGATAAATTTACCAAAAATATATCTCAGTCTATTTGGTTCCCCCCTCCCCTCTTCCTCCCTTATGTGCATTCAAACCAAGAGGGTCTCGTCCCCTCTTACTCCCCTTCCCTCCTTTTATTTGGGACATTTTATGTGCGATCCTTTAGTTTTTTTTATGAGTATTTCTCCTATAATGGTTTCCTTTCCTCTCCTCCTTACTCTTCTCTAATTTCTAGGTTCTATGGTTAGGTTTTTATTGTATATTTCATCAAAGCATGATGGAATCACCCATTTCTCATGGGGAGTTTGGTTGGATTGTGTAGAAGAGATCATGAGATGATTTTTGCACACCATCGCACATTGTTTCATTGGCGGTATATTGTGCCATTAATTTTATTAAATATTTTCATTAATTTTGGTATCAATTGATGTTTTTCTTGGAATTTTTGGTTAGGGATTTGGATTAGAATGTGTTCAGGGTTGTGTTATGGGTCTTTGGCAAGTGTTTATATTCAGCTTTAGTGCAGTGCGATGACTTGGTGAGTTGTAAGGTATTATGACGAGATGAAATTTAATTAGTTAATTAATTATTGTTTTTAAAATTTATTAGATGTTGTTTGTTCGGTGTGAGGTTAGAGCTCAGGTGGTTAAGGTGGACTCATTTGGACACCAAGGAGTTTGTATGTGGCTTGGACAAGCTTTTGAAAAGTTTCCAGTCCTTGGTAATGTTTAGTGAAACTTATTTAATGAGGTATGTGGTCTAAGATATTTTACCCATAGTATTGATAATTGTCTTTTTAATGTGTATATAGTAGGTTGATGGAGTTAAGGTGTGGTGTATTTGCTTCCTTGGTTTAAGAAAATAGTTGTGTGCTTTAAATTGATCCATTAGGCCTTCCATGGATCTGTTTGTGTCTGTTGGTGCTTCTGAGACCAAACGTATGGCCACCCATGGGGTGTGTCGATTCTTGAAAGAAGTAAAGTAGGACTTTAGATGGTGAAATAAGTGGATTATGATATTAACTCGATTAGGATCATTAGTTGGCTTGATATCTTAGTAAAGGGGTAATTGGTTGGGAATAAATGGTTTTTGTCATGTAAGATGATAAAATAGTTTTTTATGTGTTAATATTTTGTGAAATTCCTATGAGGATTTTTAAATGGTTATAATCGTGTGCATTGAATTTTGATCCAATTCTATATTTAAATGGGTGAAAACTATGTTTTGAAGTAAAAATTATTTTAAAATGTGCTTTTAACCTCCAAGTTATTTTCAAAGGGGTTTTTAGATGAATTTAAAATGTTTATTTGAAATGGGTGTGTGGTTTCCCCTTTGTTGAAAAAAACCTTAATGTCCCTTTTAAAGGTTTTGATGGAAAAGAGGGATTTTTCCTTATTTTGGTTGTTAAAGAGGAATACCCGAGGTTTTAAATGTGGATTTGAAATGTTTTAAAATAGATGTGTGATATCCATCATTTTTTAAAGAGTGTTTGGAGTGGTTTTTATGATATGTAAAAGGGGTCAGTATTCTGATCCATGTGATGGTGTTAGAGGCTCGTTGTAACCTTGGTAAATGATGAAGGTTGGAAAGGGTTCATTTGTCTTTTTTTTTAATGTTTTGAAAGTTCAATCTGTTGAACCTTGGAAATTGGTAAATGAGGAAATGGTTAAGTATCGGACCAATGATATGGGCACCAGTGGTATACTATATGGTTTGGGTTCCAGACTGAGGCTCTAGGCACATATAATATACTTTATGGTTTAGGTGTCAGACTGATGTTTCAGGAATTTATGGTATAATATATGGTTAGGTTCTAGATTGATGATCTCAGCACACATAGTATACTTTATGGTTTAGGTTTCAGGTCGATGTTCCAAGAATTAATGGCATACTATATGGTTTGGGTTCCAATTTGATGCTTTGGGCATGGATAGTATACTTTATGGTTTATGTGTAAAACTAACACTCTGGGAACTAATGGTATATTGTATGGATTGGTATATTGAACTGACTCCCTACATTAATTTTTTAGGTGTTGGACTAATTCCCCGGGCACCAATGGATTTGACACATGGTTTGTTTGCTAGAATGATTCCCTAGGCACTGACAGTACTTAAAGATAATATGGGAACCTTGGACTAATGCCTCTTGTTACCAAGAATTAAATAATAAATGAAAATATTTTTCTTTACTTAAATTATGTATCACTTTATGATTTATGGCTATAAAAACTGCCATTGGCCGAAGTAGGTTTGGTTGGCCCAGGTGTCACCTTAGAACCTAGTGGCTAACAGTTTAATTAATAAATGTTTGTTTTAAAGTGTTTCTTATTATATTTATTGTCTATTATTTCATTGTATATCTTCATATATTGTTGATCTGACTAGTTACTTCTTTGGAAACCATTAGTGGTGGCCTATTGAGTTGTACTCACACCCTGCTCAGGAGGCCATGGCACATAGGTGCCCAAGAAAACTTCTCACATGTTTATTACAAGAAGGAGTTTGGGCTAAGGCCCAAATTGAGTTTTGCATGATCATGCATGATAGCTCGGATAGTATCAGTATACTAGATGAGATTTGGGTCAGAGATGCTGTAACTCCCTAACTCTGGTTACCCAGAGTCGCTGCATTATTACATAACATTGGCATGATCACAAGGGATAAAATCCCAAAAGATTGATTAGTTTAGTAGCCTTGGAAGTACTAGATACATGCACAAGTTTTACATTACATTATGAAATGAAAAACAACAACATTGTGTCTCATTTTAACACATTCATCTCCCTTAGACTATCCATATAGTTCAGTCATAATATACTTATTCGCATCCTGGGAAAAATAAAACATAGAAAGGGGTGAGCTCAGATGCTCAGTAAGGATAACAATATAGAAGAAACTTTCATAAATAAGCATAAACATTTAAGGCAATATATAAGAATAAAAACCAATCTTTTTAAACTTAAACTTCATCATAATATGGCAAAGATAAATCAAATAATTCCATTTACTTATTCACATGGATATTCTACTAGTCCAATAATCACATGTAATATCAATATCCAATTTCATAATGATGGAATGCATAATGTCAGACTTCATTACCACATAGTCAAAGCCTCGTGACAAGACTAAAAATAAGATTTGGTCAAGGCCTTGTTCCAAGGCACTAGTTTGTCTCATGAGACCTACCGATTCATTGAGGAGTTATAGCGGGCTCCACCCATCACTTACTAAGTCCAATTCATTCCTCATATGAAAAGATTGAAACATAACATAAACATTCATATTAAAACTAGCATTAGAGATGTTAATACTTTAACCATAAACCATGAATTGTATAAAAATAACACATCTACAGTCAAACATATCACAAAACCTTCAATACAATATGGAAGATTTTTATCTTAATAAATCAACTTCAAATAAGTGTAAAATCCATCAAAGGATGTTGACATAGATGAAATCAAAACTATTTGAGAGAAATATCTCTTTCTATTTTGAAATCATTTAAAAGTAACATAATTATAAAAGAAAACGTTTATTTTAAAAATATTCTTATAATCTTTTAAGGGAATCTTTGAATATGTTATAACGGCAGAAAATAGCCACACCCGCCGTATAAGTTAAAAAAGACATTATTACCTTAATTTGTCGAAAAGGTCATAAAGTACCTTATTTAGAAAATGACAGAAAGATTTATTTATAAATATTTTATAAAAATTAAAACAAGTATATAAATTAATTTAAACCATAGTCTATGAAATATTAAAAATATTTTGAATTACATTTTTAAGAAACATGGTTGTGGAAGATAAAGAGGTCCTAGTAGATACTCACATATAAACAACCTCGGATAATAAAGAGATTGTAAAATTAAACATTACCTTGTACTTTTCCTTGATTGAGGGTACGTTAACCTCCTGTATAATATTTAAATTATTGTTATTAAATTATAAAAGAACCGCAAACATAAATATGATATCATATATGATCCTCTGATATTGCTTTTTTAATAATATTTTAGTAGTATCATCGTTTCGAGTGTTAACTGATTCATTTTCCTTTATATTCTTGGTTACGTAAGATATGTTTTTTATGGATAGGATGTATTTGATTCATATCCAAAATTATATTAAGATCTTAAAAATTATTTTTAATCATAAAATGAAAATTATTCTTGAATGATTACGATGGGGAATGAATCTCATCGCGTTCGTGGAGACGGTAATCCGTACGTACGCACGAGCGACAATATCATTATTTTTATGGTGAAATCATATGTAATTGGATGGTATATAATATATAAATAATCATTAACATGTTATATTTATTATTTATATTAGTTATACTCATTATTATACCCATCCAAATAATGAAGTGTTTGAATAAAAAACTACACCATGATGTGGAGACGATAAACCATACGTACGTACGTATGGTGACATGTCATTCATTGGATGGAGAGAATAATTAATATGGTTGTACCATATTTATAATAGAATCACAGTATGTATAATGTAATGGATTTATTATTTTGGTATGTAAACAACAAAGAAATAGGAAGTGGAAGAAGAAAAGAACTTTGAAAAAGGCTGGTAAAATTATTACCTCTTCTTCGGGTGTTTCCTTTTGAGTTTATCAAAAGGGATCCTTAGGTTCGCTTTATAATCAAATTAAGGAATCTATGTATAAGTGATGGTATTTGGTAGGATATTGTAGTAGGTTTTGGCTGATCCAAATGTCTTTTGAGGTGTGATTTTGAGTAAAGGGGAAGTACCCTTTTATAAGAGAGGTGAGGGTCACTTTAGGAAAATCTTGAAATATTATTTTATTATACAATCATATTCAGTTTCTAATAGCTCCAAAAGAATTTATTTTAAGGATAAGGTGGGTATGAGTATAAAACCTCTCAACCAATAGGTTTTATACAGTTTTTGGTCACCATATTAACCTTATCTTTTAGATTTAACTCCTAGTTAAATAGTTTAACTTTTACCATGTATTCTTGTATTATTATCATAAATGGTTAATAAAATTACTATAAAAAATCCAAGAGAACCCCAAGTGGTTCATTATTAATATATATAAAATTATATAAGTCCTTTTTCTGAACCTTAGATTTTCAGGAATATTATATCAATTAATAATATAGTATTTGTTTTAAAAACTCATTTATATCAATTTTGACACTATTTGGTATTTTGTTTTTGTGAAAGTCATAACAGCATGATTACTTCGAAAAAAATTCATTGAATCAACCCTAACAGGTCATATTAATCTAGAAAATTTGTGTAATGCATTAAAAGTATCAATTTACATTTATTTTGATATTTATAATATCAATTATTTTAATATTTCATTAATAAGGTAATTATTGCATCATCATTGTGTCAAAAATAAATTTAATTATTTAATGTTTAAAATTTATAAATAAAATACCATTATGTAGGAAATATTTTTATATTTCTAATGAATATTTATAGTCGAATTTATCTTATGTATAACCCTATATTAAAAATGGTTTAGTTATTAAACTTTGAATTTAACACTTTAAACTCTTCTTTAAATAAAATAATAATAAATGTCTTAATCTAATCCAAGTGAACCAAAAGGATAATATTTTATTCTTAAGGTTTATTTTGGTCAAAATACACTTATCCAATAGAATTAGTACATGTTTTAGGGTATTAATAATATCATTTTTACCTTTAATTTCCCTATTTACTTTTAACCGTGGTAAATAAAAGTCAAAAGTTACTATTTAACAAAAATTATTTTCATCTTATTGAACCAAATTTTACATACTGATATCAACCGTGACTCTCATATTTTTGAAATTTAATTCAAATAAGTGGTAAAATTATGTTTTATGCAAATTTTCTAACGTGCCTAGAAGGTGGGTAAAAGACGTTAAAAAAAATCAATAAAATTTTATACATCTAATTTTATTATAAAATGACTCCAATGAATTGCATTGAACTAATATAGGTATTATTTATCTATTTTTACTTAAAATAAATTTAAATAAAATAAATAATTATTTAAATAAAATTTTGGTTTTAAACAATAACGTAGTGTTTTTCACTATTTATCAAAAATTGAAAGTTTTCATAAAAATACCAAAAAATCACCCAAAGATAATTTTGATATTCCAAATCCAAAAATGAAGTCCATTTTGAAAAATAAAATTTATAAAATTTCAAAATGTGGGTATTACTATTCATAACGGCTAGTTTGATTGGTCGTGGTGTGTTAAAACTCCAAGTAGCGTACAACGTAAGTTATTATATTATTCAAAGGGAAACGTACCATGGAAGCTTGGGGTGTTACATTATTCCCTCCTTAAAATAATTTCATCCTCAAAATTTCTATAATACTACTGCATAAAAAGATTTGGGTGGTTCTTCATCATAAGTTCCTCGGGTTCCCACGTTGCCTCTTCCATCTTATGATTTCTTCATAGAACTTTCACTAGATGAGTCGTTCGGTTTCTCAACACTTGTTCTCTAGTATCAAGAATTATGATAGGATCTTCACAATAAGATAGGTCGGGTTCCAATTCTATTTCCTCATAGGTGAGTAAATGTGTCAGGTTAGGCATGTATTTTCTCAACAATGATACATGGAACACATCATGAACTATGGAGAGATTTGGCAGCATTGCCAAACGATAAGCTACAACTCCAATTCATTCTATAATTTTGAAAGGTCTGATGTACCTGGGACTTAATTTACCCTTCTTACTAAAACGTATGACACCCTCCCATGGAGATACCTTCAAGAAAACATGATCTCCTACTTGAGATTCCAAATCCTTCATTCAGTTATCGGCATAACTCTTTTGCCTACTTTGAGCTGCTTTGATGTGGGTTTGGATAATCTTCACCTTTTCCATTTTTTCCTTAATAATTTCTGGTCCTATGAGTTTTCTTTCACCAACATCATCCCAATAATTTGGTGTGCGACATCTCTTTCCATATAACGCTTCATATGGTGCCATCTGAATACTTGAATGGAAGCTATTGTTATAGGAAAATTCTACCAGAGATAAATATTGATCCCACATACCTTGAAAGTCAAGTGAGAAAGATCTCAACATGTCTTCTAAGGATTGAATAATCCATTTTGATTGTCCATCAGTTTGAGGGTGGTAGTGTATAGTGCAATCATAATCCTTGAGTAATTTGATCCATCTCCTTTTCCTCATGTTGAGTTCTTTCTATGAGAAAATATACTTCAAACTCTTGTGATCGGTATAGATCTCACATTTTTTACTATAGAGATAGTGTCTCCAAATCTTCAAATCAAATATTACAGCTGCTAACTCAAGATCATGAGTGGGATAGTTTTTTTCATGAATTTTTAGCTGTTGTGATGCATAGGAAATAACTCTATCATTCTGCATAAGGACACAACCAATTACTTTATTTGAAGCATCACTATAAATAACAAACTCATCATTCCCTGATGGTAGATTCCATATAGGGGTATTGACTAATCTTATATTCAGTTCTTCAAAAAATTCTTCACACTCTTTTATCCAAACAAATTTAATCCCTTTACATGTGAGCTTGGTTAATGGGTTATCCAATCGGGAAAAATTCCGGATGAAGCACCGATAATAACATTCCAAACCAATAAAACTGCATACCTCAGTTATACTCATCAGTGCTGGCCATTCTTGTATTGCCTTGGTATTTTAAGGATCAACAGAGATTCCATCCTTAGAGACAATATGGCCAAGAAAAGAAATCTCCTGAAGCCAGAATTCACACTTGCTAAACTTCCCATATAATTCATTTCTTCTAAGAGTATTTATAATAATGCACAATTGATTTTCATGATATTCGTAGATTTTGGATTATACTAAGATATCATCAATAAATACCACTAAAAAGTCATCAAGATATTCCTTGAAAACTCTATTCATTAGATCCATGAAAACAGAGGGTGCATTAGTCAGTCCAAAAGGCATTACTGTAAACTCGTAATGCCCATACCTAGTTCGAAAAACTGTCTTTGGATTGTCTTCCTTCTTCACACACAACTGATGATATCCATATCGAAGGTCAATCTTTGAAAAACATTGAGCTCCATGAAGTTGATCCAATAAATCATCGATGTGAGGTAAGGGATACTTATTCTTTATTGTTATAGCATTGATCTCCCTGTAGTCAATGCACAACCTCATAGATCCATCTTTCTTCTTTACAAAAATAACAGGGGCTCCCCATAGAGAAACACTAGGGAAAATAAATACCTTATTACTCAATTCCTCTAGTTGTTTCTTTAGTTCCACTAATTCCACAGTGGCCATTCTATAAGGGGTCTTCGATATGGTCCTTGAACCAAGAATTAAATCAATGGAAAACTCAATTTATTGTTATGGAGGATGTCCAGGTAAATCCTTTGGAAACACATCAACATATTATTTTACAATAGGTACATCCTCTATTTGAACATTATTTTCCTCACCCATAGTTATTTCATTCTCTTCCTCCCCAATAATTGAATTTATTAGAGCTACTGGGGGTGTATCTAGATAAGAATCAGGTGGTGATGTTTCTTATCTAAAGATAAGGTACTCCTTATCATCATCTAAAATTGTAACCTTCTTCTTATTAAAATAAATTTTCATATCATGGTCTAAAAGCCAATCCATTCTGAGGATTATAGCAAATTCAATCATGGGTATGATGATGAGATCAACAGATAAAGAACATTTATATGCCCTAATGGGAACTAATTCACAAAACTTTGTTGCAATGATACTTCTCTTAAGAGTTTTTACCGACAACTACCTTGGTAAATCAAATTAGAAATATCTAATTTTCTTATCAAACTGGGAAGATATGAAACAATGCGATGATTCAGAATCAAATAAATCATTGGATAAACTTGAGGAAACCATTAAATTACCTACCACCAAGTCTTTTGGAGCTTCAACCTCAGTAGTAGTGATCGCATATGCTTGGCCTTACTCCCTTTTCCTTTTCTGAGTTAAGTTTCTTTGGTGCTTAGGACATTCATTTGCACAATTCCCCTTTTCTTTACAATTGTAGCATTTAGTATTGATAGCCTCTTTCTTTCCCTTGCAATCACAAGCTTGGTGCCCTTTTTCACCACACTTGTAACAAACTCCCATTCTCTTCAGGCAATTATCAGGGTATTTCTTCCCACATTTACTACAAGATGGATATTTAACTTTTCTCTTCTTCCTCTTATTTCCATTTTCAGAGTGTTCAACAGATCTCTTCTTCTCTTTCTTTGATTTAAAGTTGTAAGACTTAGATAATTACTTTTCTCTCTTGATAGCACATGAGACAATATCTTTGTACTATGAGAAGGATTTTGAGACTAATTCTTGATGGAGAAATGGTTTTAACCCATCAAATAATCGATCAATTTTACTCATTGGGTTATGTATATAATTTTCTATATGCCTTGATAACCTTGTAAAGTTAGCCTCATACTTTGCGACATTTTCATCCTCCTTTTACCTCAGACTCAGAAATTTTCTTTCCATATCCACTCGATAATCACAAGGAAAGTATTTTTCTACGAAAATATCTTTAAACCCCCTTTATTCCATATTTGATACTTCTTCATCCTCCTTTTTGTTTTGAATTAATGACCACCATTGATCTACATCTCTCGTGAGGCGATAAACTACCATGAAAACTTTTTCCCTTTCGCTACTCCCCAAAGAATGAAATATTTTTTCTAAGGAAATTATCCATTACTCAGCTATAAATGGATTTTTAGTACCATTTAATTTTGGTGGTTGTTTCCTCATTAATTGGTCTAACATTGATCCTATGCGTTGTGGATCAGGGTGCTCCATACGGGTAAGTTTATTATTCATAACATGAGTGAGTTTTCTCGGTATGGTGATAAGTTTATCAGCACAAGTTGTATTACCAGATCCACTATAATTATCTGGAGTATGAGTGAAATCCCTACATGGATTACGTGTGTTGATACAGTTTTAATTATTTCCACTAGGCACCATTTCAAAACAAGGGCATACACTAGATTAGTTTATGAATCGCAATACATAGTTCCAAACTTGTAAAACACTTAACATAAATTGAACAGCTTAGGGATATAATCCATAATCATAAAAATGATTTCTTTATGGTTTTATATACTCATAAATCTTTCATAATGTTTTGTAAAGGAAATGTGAATTATACTAAGCATATTCCCTGGGAGTGTCGTAACCAAGAGTACAGCAGGGCCCGTTTTCATGTACCGGGATACCCCGGGTCAAGCCCAAACTCCTTGTCAGAGTTTTCACTCCTAGGTACATTTGTGCCAGAGCCGTATCTACCTACTCGTATCCATACAGGGATGTATTGCTTGGAAAAATCACTAAATATCTACATTACCAAAATTCTAGGAAGTTATTCTATACTAATCCTCAAATTCTATCTTAGGATAATGTTCTCTAATCAGAGTTTTTCTAAATCTAGTTTCCAAGGTTTGTACTAAACTTCCTCTAATACTAACTGTAACATCCCAACCCTAGTTACCTAGAGTCGGTGTATTATTACATAACATTGGCATGATCACAAGGGATCAAATCCCGAAAGACCGATCAGTTTATTAGCCTTGTAAGTACTAGATACATACATAAGTTTTACATTACATTATGAAATGAAAAACAACAACATTGTGTCTAATTTTAACACATTAATCTCCCTTATACTATCCCTACAGGTCAGTCATAATATACTTCTTTACATCCTAGGTAAAATAAAACATAGAAAGGCGTGAGCTCAGATGCTCAGTATAGATAACAATATAGCAGAAACTTTCATAAATAATCATAAACATTTAAGGCAATGTATAAGACTAAAACACAAGCCTTTAAAACTTAAAATTCAGCATAATATAGCAAAGATAAATCAAATAATGTCATTTACTTATTCACATGGATATTCTACTAGTTGAATAATCACATGTAATATCAATATCCAATTTCATAATGATAGAATGCATAATGCCAGACTTCATAACCACATAGTCAAGGCCTCGTGCCAAGACTACAAATAATATTTTTTCAAGTCCTTGTTCCAAGACACTAGTTTGTCTCATGAGACATACCGATGCATCGAGGAGCTATAGCGGGCTCCACTCTTCACTTAATAATTCCAATTCATTCCTCATATGAAAAGTTTGAAACATAACATAAGCATTCATATTAAAAATAGCATAAGAAATGTTAATACTTTAACCATAACCCATGAATGGTATAAAAATAACACATCCACAGTCAAACATATCACAAAACCTCCAATATAATATGGAATATTTATATCTTAATAAATCAACTTCAAACAAGTGTAAAATCCATCAAAGGATGTTGACATAGATGAAATCAAAACTATTTGAGATAAATATCTCTTTCTATTTTGAAATAATTTAAAAGTCACATAATTATAAAAGAAAACATTTATTTTGAAAATATTCTTATAAGATTGTAATGGTAGCTTCAAAGATGTTATAACAGTGGAAAATAGCTGCACCCACCGTATAAGTTAAAAAATACATTCTTACCTTAATTTTTCGAAAAGGTTATAAAGTACCTTGTTTGGAAAATGATGGAAAGATTTATTTATAAATATTTTATAAAAAGTCAAACAAGGGTATAAATGAATTTAACCAATAGTCTATGAAATAGTAAAAAAATTGAAATACATTTTTAATAATCACGGATGTAGATGATAAAGAGGTCCCAGTAGATACTCATGTATAAACAACCTCAGATAATAAAAAGATTGTAAAATTAACCCTTACCTTGTAATTTTCCTTAATAGAGGGTATGTTAACATCCTGTATAATAGTTAAATCATTTTTATTAAATTATACAAGAACCAAATGCATAAATATGATATCATATATGATCCTCTAATATTGCTTTGTTAATAATATTTCAGTGGTATCATCATTTTGGGTGTTAACTGATTCATTTTCCTTTATATGCTTGGTTATGTAAGACATGTTTTTTATGGATAGGATGTATTTGATTCATATCCATAATTATATTAATATCTTAAACATTATTTTTAATCATAAAATGAAAATTATTCTTCAATGATTACGATGGGGAATGAATCTCATCGCGTTCGTGGAGACGGTAATTCGTACATACGCACGAGCGACAATATCATTATATTGATGGTGAAATCATATGTAATCGGATGGTATGTCATATATACATAATCATTAGCATTTTATATTTATTATTTACATCAGTTATAGTCATTATTATACCCATCCAAATAATGAAGTGTTTAAATAACAACCTACACCACGACGTGGAGACAGTAAGTCGTACGTACGCACGTATGGTGACATGTCATTCATAGGATGGATAGAATAATGAATATGGTTATTCCATATTTATAATAACATCATAGTATGTATAATGTACTGGATTTATTATTTTGGTATTGAAACAACAAAGAAATAGGAAGTGGAAGAAGAAAAGAACTTTGAAAAGGGTGGTGAAATTATTACCTCTTCTTTGGGTGTTTCCTTTTGAGTTGATCAAAAGGGATCCTTAGGTTGGATTTATGATCAAAGTAAGGCCTATAAGTCTAATTAAGGGTATTTGGGAGGATATTTGAGCAGGTTTTGGCTAAGACAAATGGCTTTGGAGGTGTGATTTTGAGTGAAGGGGAAGTACCCTTTTATAAGAGAGGTGAGGGTCACTTTTGGAAAAGCTTGAAATATTATTTTATTATACAATCATATTCGGTTTATAATGGCTCCAAAAGGATATATTTTAAGGATAAGTTGGGGATGGGTCGAAAACCTCTCAATAAATAGGTTTTAGATAGGTTTAGGTCACCGTATTAACCTTATCTTTTAGATTTAACTCTTAGTTAAATAGTTTAACTTTTACCAAGTATTCTTGTATTATTATAATAAATGGTTAATAAACTTACTAAAAAAGCCAAGAAAACCCAAATTGGTTCATTATTAATATATATAACATTATCTATGTCCTTTGGTTGAACCTTATATTTTTAGGAATATTATATCAATTAATAATATAGTATTTGTTTTAAAAACTCATTTATGTCAATTTTGACACTGTTTGGTATTTTGTTTTTGTGAAAGTCATAACACTGTGATTACTTAGAAAAAAATTCATTGAATCAACACTAACAGGTCATATTAATCTAGAAAATTCTTGGAATGCATCAAAAGTATCAATTTACATTTATTTTGATATTTATAATATCAATTATTTTGATCTTTAATTAATAAGGTAATTATTGTATCATTATTATGTCATAAATAAATTTAATTATTTAATGTCTAAAAATTATAAATAAAATACCATTATGTAGGAAATATTTTTATATTTCTAATGAATATTTATAGTCGAATTTATCTTATGTATAACCCTATATTAAAAATGGTTTAGTTATTAAAATTTGAATTTAACACTTTTAACTCTCACTACTGGAAAATTTCCCTATACCCACGGTTTCAAATCATGGGTATAGCCCATAAAACCGTGGGTATAGGATATACCCACGGTTTCATGAACCATGGGCTCCTGAGGTGTCGAGATAGCCCTATACCCACAGTTCTATAGAAACCATGGGTATATCCCACTGAAATCTCATATTACCCACAGTTCTGGTAAACCGCAGGTATACATATATAACCACGGTTTACAGAACCATGGGTATACATTTTTACAGCCCAAATTATATACCCATGGTTAATTAAACCGTGGGTATAGATAGTTTTTTTCACAGCAAACATACTCGCGGTTCAACAAACCGTGGGTATAGATAGTTTCGCAGCAGTATATATACCTGCGGTTTGTTGAACCATGGCTATAGATGGTTTTCCCAGAAAAAGAAGCTTCTCACATTAACCACTATGAAAAAATGAACTTGCAGCCCCCCACTAGACCTGAATACCCTCCCTTCCCCCCTAGATAGACCCCCCCCCCCCCCGAGACATGCAGCCCCTCCCTTCCCCCATGGACATACCCCCCCTGCAGCCCCCCACTAGACACCCCCACTAGACCTGCAGCCCCTTCCTTCCCCCTTGGACAGACCCCCCCCCTGCAGCCCCTCCCTTCCCCCCTATAGCCCCCCACTAGACCCGCAGCCCCTCCCTTCCCCCCTGGATAGACCTCCCCCCCTATATCCCCCCACTGGACCTGCATCCCCTCCCTTCCCCCTGGACAGACCCCCCCTGGACCTGAAGCCCCTCCTAGAAAGACCCCCCTTGCAGCCCCCACTGGACCTATAGCCCCCCCTAGACAGACCCCCCCCCCCTACAGTTCCCCATTGGACATGCATCCCCTCCCTTCCCCCTGGATAGACCCCCTTGGACCTACAGCCCCTCCCCCCTGCAACCCCCCACTGGACCTACAGCCCCTCCCCCCCTAGACCTGCATCCCCCCCCTCCCCCCTGGATAGACCCCCCCTGCATCCCCCCCCCCCGGACCAGCAGCACCCCCTGGACAGACCCCCCGCTGCAGCCCCCCACTAGACCTTCATCCCCCCTAAACAGAACACCCCCCCCCCACACACACACACACACAGGACATGCAGCCCCATCCCCTCCCTTCCCCTGGATAGACCCCCCCCCCCCCCCGGACCTACAGCCCCCTCCCCTTGGACCCCCCTAGACCCCCCCCCCCACTGGACACCCCCTGGACCCTAGACACCCCCACTGCCCCCCCCCCCCCATTGGATCCCCCCTAAACACCCCCCCTCCCTCCTGGATAGCCCCCATCCCCCTGGACCCCCCCCCCCCCGGACACCCCCCATTGGACCCCCCTTGGAACATGGACACCCCCACTGGACCCCCCCCCCCCCTCCTAGACAGCCCCCCACCCCCCACCCCCCCCCCCCCCACCCCCTCCTAGACATCCCCCCTCCCCCTGAAACCCATGATACTTCTTGTGAAACTATGGGAAGATGACAGAGTGTTCTACCTCAACAATTGATCAGATATTAGTGTATGTTCTGGTCTGGTCTATTCAAGATTTTGGATAGGTAGCGGGTTTAGGTCCTTCTATGGTTAGGGAAGAAAAACCAGTTCCTGTAAAGGACAATGCTTTGGAGTTTCTCCAGAAAATGCCTCACACCTTCTTAGGTAATGTTGAACCCTATGAAGAAGAGGAGTGTCTTGAGAAGATAGTGATAATGTTTGGATTTGATGAAAATCATGAGGCTGTCAGAGTAAAATGTGTTTCATTCTTGTTAGAGGGTCCTAATCGAAGACGTTGGGACTCAATGGTTCAAACTAGGATGACTGTAGAGATATGTTGAAATATTTCAAGATCATTTTAAAAGAGAATAAGTGTCCTGGGGTCCTAGATTATTCTTGATCCCGAGAGTATATTTATCTTTCCAAAGGTGGTTGATCAGTGATGGAGTATACAAATAATTTTGATGAACTAGTGCAGTACACACCCTAGATCGTTTCAAATTAGTAGATGAAATCTTAGAAGGTTAAGATGGTACTACGGATAGAAATTTATTCTTAGGTATTTTTTTCATGGTGAAAGCTTACAGTGGGGTATTTGATCATTCTTTCATGGTTTAGATCAGCTTGAAAGGAATTTCTAGTTACATTGGATACCCCCTGGATAGCCCCTGGACACCCCCTGGTCACCCCTCCCCACACCCCCTACAGCCCCTCCCTTCCCCCTGTACAAACCCCCTAGACACCCCTAGATAGCCCTCCCCACTCCCCCTGCATCCCCTCCCTTCCCCCCTGGACAAACCCCCTTCCCCCCTTTCACACCCCCCACTCTCCCCCTGGACAGAACCCTCGTGCACCCCCCCCCTAGAAATAGCAGTTTCCCACCTTGGACACCCACCTTGGACACCCCCTGGACACCCCCTGGACACCCCCTGGACTCCCCCTGGACACCCCCCACTCCCCCTGTAGCCCCTCCCTTCCCCCCTGGACAGTATGGAAGATGATGCCGAGTATAATAAGACATCATTTTTAAACTTGTAATAAGAAAAATGTATTTCCTAAAGTGGCGGCCACTATCCATGGCCCATCTCCATCATCTAGAATTGCCACATAAACTAGCTGCGTCATTAAACCCAGTTGTTTGCTTACACAATCTCTTCACTACTTCCTGATGCCAGTAATTCAAAGGAATTTTGAATACTCACCTTTAATTTTTGAGTCCCCTTAACACGATGAGCCAGGTCTGTGCTCGGTGTGATCTCTACCTTATTTTTCATGGGAGTCTCAAAAGATAAAACCCCATGAATATCCATGGAAGAAGTATTGTCACTAGTAGAATGATTGTAATACAAGGTTGTAGCATTCCCAACCCATTGTACATTAAGAGAAGGGGTTAAGGAAATGGCATCTTTTTGTGTCCACCCTTAACAAAGAAACAAGAGTAGTGGCATGGGCTTCAAGAACAGGATCATCCAAAGGGGGGGATTGTTGCAACTAAGGCTTGATTGGTTGGATTTGAGGAAAATATATGAGGTATGAATGAGTTATGTTTGATTAAAGAAGCATGGGATTTGTCAAGAATAATGGCATGAAGATCTATTGCATTAAGATGTGTTGAAGATGTGCTGAAGATATGTTGAAAGTATATATATGAATAGTGCATTCGATGTGTTAACATAAAGAAGAATTCTTTGAAGAGGACCGAGGGTGAAGGTATGCATGGAAGAATTTCATAATGAAATGACATTCATGATTTGGAGATATTGATATGTGTTTGGAGCATGGATGAAAGTTGATACAGGTTGGAAATTGGATGTGGACCATGTTCACCGGTTGAATTAAAGAGGTGGATGATATATTAAAGCTGGAATTGATCTTAATATCTGAAATCTGGAAATGATTTAAAATACATGAATGATGGAGCAATTTTTAACTGGTTTAGTAGGCTGAGGTTACACAACATTTGAATGGCCTGCATAAATATTGTTTCATAGGGAGTTAGAAGATTCCATGAAGATATTATAGAATGGGAACTATGATTGTAGGTGTGGAAAATCATGCTAACAGGCAATGTTCATGAGGAAAAATATGCAGCATGTGAATGAAACTCTTTCATGGTTCAGATGGTTGCATGAATCAAGTTTTTGGGTCTCATGCCAGTGAAGTTTTGAATGAATATTTTTGGTAATATAGATTCCATAGTATTCGGAGTCTTAAATGAAGAATAAAGTGTTGAGATATTATTTATGTTCTACTGGGACATAGTTCATGATGAGATCCTTAACGCTATGAGGTAGTTCTTTAACCGCGCCTCAATGCCCTATGGAATCAACTCCAATTTTATTTCCCTGATCCCAAAGAAGGAAAATGTCGTGGATGTAAAAGATTTCAGACCTATTGCTAATGGGAATACCTTTCCAAAAATCATTAGAAAAATTATTGCTATGAGGTTAGGTCCCATTACTCATGGGTTTATCTCTTCAAATCAGTTTGGCTTTATCCCTGGTAGGAATATTCAGAACTGCCTCTGAATGTGTTAACATCATGAAATGAAAGGTTAAACATGGGAACTTTTCTTTAAAGATTGATATCTCAAGTGAATTTGATACAATAAAGTGGAGTTTTATTTTTGAAATGATCAGAAGTTATGGACACCCCTCCTACACCCCCATGCCCCCCCTGGACAGCCCCCTTGAACACCCCCATACCTCCCTAGATAGCCCCCTTTCACCCCCCTAGACAGCCCCCTTTCACCCCCATTGGACACCCCCTCCCCCTAGACACCCCCCTGGAAACCCATCCTGGACAGCCCCCCTGGACACCCCCTCCTAGACACCCCACCTACACCCTCCCCCCTGCCCTAAAAACCCCTCCGGACAACCCTTGGACACCCCCCCTGGACAGCCCCCTAGACACCCCACCTGCACCCTGCCCCCTGCCCTGCAGACCCCCCCGAACCCCCCCCCCCCCCCGGATAGCCCTTGGACACCCCCCCTGGACAGCCCCTCCTAGACACCCCACATGCACCCTCCCCCCTGCTCCTGATAGTTTCATTCATAGGAATACAATGGTTATTGATCCACCAAACCAACAAGTTACATTTAATCGGGGTTTCTTTACACTAGTACAGATTTTCACCACCAGTGATACCATTTGGAATCTGATGTATAGACCTATAAATCTTGGCCAGGAAAACCCCCATTAGAGACTTTGTGAAGACTAAAAATTCCATTTAAGAAGATATAATAATGTTATCAAAACATTCACTTTTATGGTGGTTAAGAACAACCTATGTAAAATATGGGTAACAACATGCCTTGGCAAACAAAATTTTTGGATTCAGACAGCCTGGAAATCTAAGAGGGGAACCTGCCTGGTTGTCGAACCAGATGTTTATGTTTCCTCATTCCACAATCCACTGAGACTTCTTCTTGAGAACCAGAATTTTCTCATGCAACTCCTTCCACATCCATGAGACTTTCCCCCTGGATCCTCAAGGTTAGATCAATACTTTGACATATATGAAATTACCCCATAGAGAACGACCTTCAAGAACCTCCCAAGAAAACTTAGCTTATAGAATGTGCATTGATCCCTCGACACTGCATAAGTTGATACCACCATCTACCACTAGTCTGGTCATCCTCATCCACACAGCCCTAGGAAAATCTTCCCTTCCCATGAGAATACAATATTAAAGAAGTCATTATCTTTTCAATATTCCCCAACACCACTTTCAAATCCATTAGGACCGATAACACATGAATCGTAATGGATCTAAGGATGAAATTCGCCAGCATAATTCTTCCACCGAAGAATAAAAAGAGGTTCTGGGGGCTGGTGTGGTGGCTGGTGCGGTGGCTAGTGTGGGCTGGAGTGGCTGGTGAGGGTGGGAAGGCAGGCGGCGGGGGGATGGCAGGGGGCTGGTGCGGGTTGGAACTGGTGGATGGGGATATTTTGCAGGTGGCAGAGGGCTGGCATGAGTGTTTTACAGGAGGCTGGGGGTGGGGCTGGTGTGGTGGCTGGTGTGGGATGGATTGCAGGTGGCCGCGGCGTGACTACGGTGTGACTGCGGCGTGTTGTCCTGGTCCAGCGACATCTGCGGGGTAGCATCTTCTAGCCAGGAGCGAAGGGAGTAGGAGGAGGCGAGGCAACATTCTGGCCATCGCCCCGCCGGCAGAAATTGTGATTAGTCAATCTCAACATTGATCACAAGACTCATGGAATACTATCACAAATCTGATCATCCATCAGATTCCTCATTGTTGTAGAAATCTCCAACTACACTATATGAGGTGTGTGTTGTTTACTGTTCTCAAATAGAAAAAAAAGATAATGTAGAAGAATTTTCTCTACAAGGGTCAAAAAACTCATTCGATCATCGGGATCATAAAACTATCAAACTTTGAAGGACACTTTTTCAAATAAAAATATCATTATAAAATTATTCTCAAGTCTTCTTATTGTCCAACATTTACTATGATGTCCCTCGAGCACTTAGATGGTCCTTGTAGAATACAAGTAGCAAGCTTCACCCTCATCTTCAATTTTGTCTACAGGTGACTAAATATTTTCATAAGAGACTCAATCAAGAGATTTTCTACCTGAGGGCCTCCCTCCCCATTAACTATGGGTGGGTAATGTATCTAAAACTCTATCTAGGTATCATACATCGAATTCCGACAGGACTGCGAACCATCGTGGGGTGTCCTCCTAGAGTAGGGCCAAATCACGGCATTACCGAGGCATGACCGCGGCGTGACCGTGGTGTGACCGCAGCATGACCGCGGTCAGTTGGCCCAGTCCAGCGACATCTGCGGGGCAACATCTTCTGTCAAGGAGCGAAGGGAGCGGGAGGAGGTGGGGCAACATTTCGACCGTCACCCCGCTGGCAGAAATTGTGATTAGTCAGTCTCAACATTGATAATAAGACTCATGGAATACTATCATAGAGTTTATCATCCATCAGATTCTCCATTGTTGTAGAAATCTCCAACTACGCTATATGAGGTGTGTGTTTTTTACTGTTCTTACACAGAAAAAAAATAATATAGAAGCATTTTCTCAACAAGGGTCAAAACACTCATCAGATCATCGGGATCATAGAAATATAAAACTCTGAATGACACTTTTCCAAATAAAAATATCATTATAAAAGTATTCTCAAGTATTCTTATAGTTCAACATTTACTATGATGTCCCTCGGGCACTTAGATGGTCCTTGTAGAATACAAGTAGCAAGCTTCACCCTCATCTCCAATGTTTTCTATAGGTGACTAAATATTTTCATGAGAGACTCAATCCAGAGATTTTCTACCTGAGGGCCTCCCTCCCCCATTAACTATGGGTGGGTAATGTATTTAAAACTCTATCTAGGTGTCATAAATCGAATTCTGACAGGACTGCAAACCACGGTGGGGTGTCGTCCTGGAGCAGGGCCAAATCACGGCATTACCGCGGTGTGACCGCGGCGTGACCACGGCGTGTTGGCCCAGTCTAGTGACATCTGCGAGGCATCATCTTCCGGCCAGGAGCGAAGGGAGTGGGAGGAGGTGGGGAAAAATTTCAGCCATCGCCCCACTGGCAGAAATTGTGATTAGTCGGTCTCAACATTGATCACAAGACTCATGGAATACTATCACAGAGCTGATCATCACTATTCTTTGGTTTAGAAGACAACGCACCTCCGTTGGAGGGGTTTTATTATAAAATTATGGCATTTCTTTATCACACAATTCATTTGATTATATTTAACATTTATTCTAAAACTCATTCAGCACAAATCAAATGCAATAAGTTAAGCAACTAGATTAACATAACTATCACTGTGAGTTTTCACAGACAGTGCACCTCCATTGGAAGGGTTTTATTATAAAAACATGACATTATTTATCAAATAAAACAATTATATTAAAGAATATTTATTCAAGATATGAAATTCAATATAATTAAGCAGAATTAAGAATGAAGCTAAATTTAATTTAAAGTATTCTTGAATTAAAGAGGCTAGGAAAGGGACCCTACCTCAAGGTGGAACCAAGCCATCCACTTCAGCTCTTGAAGCTTTCTAACTAAAATTTGTTTCTCCCCCACTGGGTATATTCACCTTCACACGCATGCAAGGACACCTAGCCCCTATGCACACACCCGCATGGCCATGAGCATGTGCAAGGGGATCCTTGCACATATGCTTATATGCATATACCAGTCTCCACTCACCTACGTATACATATATATATATATATATGGGAACACCTAGCCCCATACGTGCATAATCACTGCCATGGGTGACTATACATGTAACGGGGGACTTCCCCCCCCCCACCCCCTAGACACCCCCACCCCCATGGATAACCCCCCACCCCCCTGGAAATCCCCCCCAACCCCTTGGACCCCCCCCCCCCCAACCCCCTTGGACAGCTCCCCCAACCCCCTGGACACCCCCCACCACCCACCTGAACACCCCCACCCCCCTTGGACAGCCCCCCACCCCCCCTTGACCCACAAAAGTTGAAGTCTGGTGCAGAGTACAGAAGATGATGTTGAGTATACTATTGATATGTGTTTGGTGTCTCGAACAAGGGATTAATCACCCCCACAAACAATTAATTAAAACAACAGCATAAAATAAATAAAATTTCGACATGACCCATCCGTATGTCGGACATCCATGCCGAAGGAAAAGAAAATAAATATAAGCAACACAGTAAAAGTAAACAAAAATGAAACACACTATCAATCCCTCAACTACCCTGATCTCTCTCCCCTGTAAAGAAAACCATGTAGCCGCCTCCAGTTCCCTTCTAGCCCCCTTCGCATAATATAAGTACCCTCCATCCGTAGAAAGTGGTAAAAGGAATAAGTGGTCGATGCGATAAAGAAAATAAAATAAATACTCAACTACAACATACCTGTATACTCTTCCCCAGCACCAATGAGTGGGCTGCTCGTGTCATTGCAGACTGAGCTTCAGCAGGATTCTTCCCATGTTTCCCAGATTTTTCACCCTTGTATTTCCCAGAAATATGCATTATGAAAAGGTGTTTGTACAGGTAATGTTGTTATGAATAGTTCTAGTGTAATCATTTCTAGTCTATGAACTAATAATGTAAGCATTGCTACTGTAATGATGTTAGTATAAACATTGCTAGTGTGAATACTACTCCTGTAATAAATGCCAGTGTAATGTTGCTACTAATGAATCCAAATGTGTAAATATGTAAACTTTTCCAATGTAAACATTGTTGTTAGTATGGGCTGCTAGTGTAAGCACTCCTAATATAAAGGTTATAGTTGAAGTCATACTAACGTAAGCAATGCTACTTAACCATCACTAGTCTTATTCTAGTGATAATAATGTAAATATGTATTCGAACCTATTTTTTATGGTGTAAAATATTGGAATATTAGGATTGATCATCAATTTCCTTGCGTTTAATGCTGCTACTAAAAATAACAGAACCTACATAATAGGATTGAGAAAATTATTAGATGTTTTATTTTATAGAAATTAAAATATTAAATAATATAGGGGTAATAACTGCCTAATGTTTATGCTCTCGTAAAAAACGCACCTTAAACATCCATGTCATACAAGCACAATAATTATGAGAATGATTTTTTTAAATGAAATATTAGTAGAGATAAAGATAAAATCATCTGTACTCACTGGCTTATAATCATCATCATCAAAGCTATATGTATCTGCTTCATCACTGGACAACTCTTTTGTTTCAAGAAGACTTGATGGTTTACTTTTTATCACAGTTCCAAGTGATTTCTTAGGTAATTTTTCCTACACAAAAACTTCAAATGCACAATTAGTGACCAGAATTGAAAATATTATATAAAATATATCAAACTAAAAACCACTGGCACTATTTATATAATGTGCGAGCATTAATAAGAACCCTCAAATATTCATCATAATAACTTTAGATGAATCAGAGGAATCACTCTCAGAAACCTTAGCAGGAGAAAAAATGACATTTTTAGAGAGTAGACTGCCCATTCAAAGTAGGAGAAGCTTTATCAATAGGCTCCTAAAACAGAACATGGTTTAATAATCATTAAAAAAGAATGAAACAAAAAAATGAAGATTTGTATTGGTTTATTAGAAGCATACCAAGCCATGAGAACCATAGACCACTCCTATTCATATTTGATAAATTCTCACTCCTTAAGAATCACTTTCAAAAGAGCTTGATGAATCAGAGCTGCTATTGGGCTTCACTTTCTTATCAGAAGAAACAGTGATGTTTTTAGCACCGGTGTGGGATGGCTTAGTTGAAATTGCAAGCTTGAAAATAGTATCCTATAGAAATGCATTCAAGTCAAATTAATACACAAGAGCCTCATCCAGCCTTCCTTCATTGTAGTAATTAGCAATCAATAGAGTAAATGAAAGAAAATTTAGTTTTTGGACCCACGAATAGAAGCAGCATAAGGAACTCTGACACCACTACAATTTGATTCATTTTTTTGAGACATTTTATAATATTATTAAAAGTAATAATTCATGGGGTAAATCCACTTTTAGTTATCATTCTGTGGAAATTAAATCCATGGTCTTATTTTCCTTTTCTAAGAAAATCTTGCATGACATAGTCATATATGTTGATATCAGCACACCCTTGTCTTCTTGTTGCCCTGCACATGTACAGAATATAATTAATATGATTCGAATACAAATTGAAAGGTGTTTAAACTGTATGCATAATTAATTTTCATAGTTTAAACTGGTTGTAGAGTTCATTATGCATACACGTTCATTTCCAACACATTTATAGCATGGACATTGTAAACAACCTCCATCTGAAGCATTATCAAATGAAAAGTCTAAAAAATTCTCCAAATTATTTTAAAACACGGTTGAAATCCTATTGGTATGATACATCCAGCTTATATCCATTCTATAACAAGAAAAATAAAAGTTATCTTCCAATCAACAATGTAAACTATAATTAAAAAAGGGATATATACTATAGAAAATAAAACTATTAGAATATAAAAACTTAATAGTTAATTAACATTTGTATTGAAAATGCCTTTATTTTTATAACCAATTTCAACCCTTTCAGTATTAGAGATAAAATTCTTACCTCTATCCTATAAAGGGATGATCAACAAGGTAAACCATAATGGTCCAAGAAAGGTTTCATGTCTATGATAAAGTGGTATGTGTCATTATAGTTGAACTAAGGGAGAGATAAAAAAAAGTTTTTCCTCCCTTAGGTGTAACATAAAAAAAATCAACTTTTAACATTAAAACACACCCTTAAACATGGGTTATTTCATTTAAAAATCAAGGGAGAGATAAAAACATTCATCCATCATCATAAATATTTTAAATGAGCCCCATATCCATGTAATTTAATATTTTCCTTGGGTAAAATTATAATTCAAAGAGGGAAAAAAATTAAAGAAAACCACTTTACCTCCAAGAATTAATTAAAATCATTTAGATAATTTATATAAAAAAATCATGGGTATCAAATATTGGTATAAATATACTATAAAACGAATTTAATAAACTAAATCACTTCATGAATTTTTTTTAATAAAATAATTACCTAGAAACACCTACTGCATACAAAGTGGAACAAGTCACAACAAGACTCTTAAAAAGTAAAAGATCATTTTGGTAAAATAAATGAATTTAAAATCAATTGAAAAATCAAATACAAGTTATTAGATTAATATCGAACACTAAATTTTACACACACCGTGATTAGCGTTCTCATAAGAAATGATAATGAGGGAAATTGAAGTTAAATGACTAGAGGAATCTCCCTTGGGATTTAGGTAATGTCTTATGTATAAAATGTCATCGATTACTGTTTTGGATTCTTATAGCGTACCCTCATTTAATTTTGAATGATGAGTTAACTAGACTAGACTTGATCTATTTGGTTGGAATACCTCCATCGTAAGCTATGGGTTATAATACTACCATTCTTCTAAATGTCAAGGATGGTTCCTTGAGTTTAGACTAGAAGAATGGATTAGGAAGAATATAAAGTATCACCTATGAGTTTTATTGATAGATAATGCTATATTTAGCCTTCACATAACTTTTTTCAAGTAACTCAAATAATTAACAATCCATAATTCAAAATCATATATCCTTTGTCATCATTTTAATTTAATTAATATTTACCCATTTATTATAGTCAAATATTAACATGGTAAATCAACTAAAATAATTTGATAAATAATGAATATCTTAAATAAAATAATAATAGTTTATAAACTTCTTTGAAATCTCAAATTCTCATTTTTATATTAATTTCATAAAACAAAACATTATTAATTAAATAATTTCTTAATTATCTAAATTTATTTTCTTATATTATTCACCTTCATTAAACCATCAATTAAATATTTTTTATTTTTAGGAAGACCAAATTTATGGGTTTTGTGTTAAACCACATAAAAAGATAAATCCAGACATAAAATTAAATTATATAGGGCATCATTAGACCTGTCTAAAAAATTAAAATATTGGAGTCTTTCACCCTATATAATCTGTATGTAATATAACTTGCCCTATTTTTTGGATCATCTTTAATGAGGTCCTCAAAGAAATAGACCATCTTGTCCTATTGATAAAATATTCCATGTTAATATTCCCTTCATTAAATACTCAAGGAAAAAAATGATATTGTTTCTTGATCCACTATTTTTATTCCTCATATGTATCAAATTATATCATTGGATTTTATATTCAATCAATATCCTCTGGTGAATTATTGATGGTCAATGTCTCTATATATTCCTTAGAGTATATAATAAATAAGATCCAAATTATATTTTGGATCAGTTCCATCTTTTCATCAGTGGTCCAACTAAAAACCCTTAAATGTGTTTATTGTAGTAGAATGATTTCCCTTAGAGAATATTTTAGGTTTAAGTTCTTTGTTTGTTATTGTATTCAATAATTGGAGTTAGGTAAACTTATATATTATCCTACCTACATATTCTTCCTTCATTCTCAGTTTGGATTTGATCTTCTAAGGTCACTGAATCTTCCTTAGGAATGTCACTTAGAATAGGGTGTCTAGGCTCAAGGTATTCTTTCTTCATCCCCTTAATGCTAGTAAATGTTCCCATTGATATTATTACTATGGGTTTTGGAAAAGATAATAATCCATACACCTCCATAACTTCTTCCATTATTTATATATTTTTTATCATTTGATGGTTTTTTTATTCAAATTACATTTCTTCTTCATAATAAAACAACATCAGTGAAGTGTTTTCATCACCTAAGTGAGCCTCGTGGGAAGGAAATCCTTTAATATCTTGCTTCCCCACCCAAACTTGATCAAGAACTGAGCCTTCTACCCATTAATTTTTCTTCTTATTTATGTATTCTACCACTTTCCATTATTCCTTATCATTATCCAAATAGTCATCATATAATCCTTGGGATTTTTTCCTAAGATCGAGGCCTCCTAACATGACATGACCCATCAAGGCACTTCCCAATCCATTAGTAAGTCCGGAGTTTCACCTCATGCCTAATTCTAATAGGCCAGGGGATAGTTATTATAACTGATTAGGAATATATCATAATATGGGACTCCATATCCTATAAAACCTGTAATAGAAACATATTTTCAAAACACTAGTAGGATATACATAAATGATCAACTGAAAAATAAATATAACATACATGATACAAAAAGTGAAAGAGAAACCCACAAGGTAAAAGTGATGAAAATACATAGTATTACCTTCATAAACAATCTTAGGGATAAGACTAGTACCATAATCAAAACTAAACTAAATGAAATCTAGGAGAGCTTGATATAGTCTTGATTAAATACATAATCTAGCCTGAATGGGTTGCTTCCTTGTCATTTCCAACTAATCAGCCTATAAGAACACCCTGAATGCGTCACCAAAATGCTTAAGAACTCTGAAATTATTGGAATAGAGCAGAATTCTAGGGATCGAAATAAAGAAAATTCAAAAGGAATATATTTCAATGTATGAATCACCAGATTCCAACACATCATAAAATAATATAGAGGCTGAAAATCATGAAAGATATGAGACCAAACAACCCCAAATTTCTCTTCATCCACTCATCTAATAGAAAAAGAGTGGGGCCTAATGCTCCCTAGCATCACCTTTTTACTCCAAAGCTCACTCTAGGTTCACTTGTTGGTCAAACACATATTTTGAAGTCTTTTATAAGCTTCATATTGAAATAAGGATAAGTTTGAGAGATGATGTCTCAAAAAACCAACTCAACGGAAGAGATCTCAACCACTGAAAAAACAAGGAGAAGAAATTTCATACCTAGATGTCGGAGTTGGGGGTAGGGAGGCGAAGGCCGGGATGGGATGTTGCTGGAGCTGGGGGAAGTTGAGGCGGAGGACAAGGTCAGGAGGAGAGGGAGCTGAGAGGGGGGGACGTTGCTGGAGTTGGGGTAGGGAGGCAGAGGCCAGGACGTTGAGGTTGAGGCGAAGGTTGGGAGGGAGGTCGGGAGCAGAGGCGGAGGCCAAGGAGGGGAGGAGATGGTCGGGACGTGGAGGTCGGATGGCCGGGAGGCGGAGGTCGGCGAGGGGAGGAGAGGGCCGAGCGGTGGAGGTTGGATGGCCGGGAGGTGGTGGTTGGGGAGGGGAGGAGAGGTTCGGGAGTCAGGGAAGCGAGGAAGAATGCGATGGAAGGGGGCGATGGAAGCAAGGGTAAGGAGGAGCGCGATGGAAGAGTGGAGGAGCACGATGGAAGAGGGAGGAAAAGTGTGATGCATTCGGGGAATTGGGTATTAGTTTCCCACGGTTTTATTAAAATTGTGGGAATAGATAATAAAAAAAGAGATATCCCCATGGTTTTCTAAACTGTGAGGATAGATGTGTGGGGAAAGATCCTTTTTCCAGTAGTGTCCTCTTTAAATAAAATAATAATAAATGTCCTAATCTATTCCAAGTGGACCAAAAGGATCATATTTTATTCCTAAGGTTGATTTTGGTCTAAATACACTTATCCAATAGAATTAGGACATGTTTTAGGGTAATAATAATAACATTTTTACCTTTAATTACCCTATTTTCTTTTAACTGTGGTAAATAAGTCAAAAGTTACTATTCACAAAAAAATTATTTTCATCTCATTGAAACACATTTTACTTAATGATATCAATCGTGTCTCTCGGATTTTTGAAATTCAATTCACAGAAGCGGTAAAATTGCGTTTTATGCAAACTTGCTAACGTGCCTGGAAGGTGGGTAAAAGACGTTAAAAAAATCAATAAAATTTTATACATTTAGTTTTATTATAAAATGACTCCAGTGAATTGAATTGAACTAATATAGGTATTATGTATCTATTTTGACTTAAAATAAATTTAAATAAAATAAATAATTATTTAAATAAAAAATCGGTTTTAAACATTAACGTGGTGTTTTTCACTATTCATCAAAAATTGAAAGTTTTCAGAAAAAATACCAAAAATTCACCCTAATCTAATTTTGATATTCCAAATCCAAAAATTAATTCCATTTTAAAAAATAAAATTTATAAAATTTCAAAAAGTGGGTATTACCATTCATAACGGCTAGTTTGATTGGTCGTGGTGTGTTAAAACTCCAAGTTGCATACAACACAAGTTATTGTATTATTCAAAGGGAAATGTACTGTGGAAGCTTGGGGTGTTACAGATGCAGTGAAGACCTTTAGATTGGTTTATTTTATTTTTGTATGTTTATCTAACCAGCCTAGTGGGTGTTCAGTTGTATAGATGACATGGTTGTTCAGACCCTTACTGCATTTCATTAGTTGTTTAGTCATGTTTTCATTTATCTACTTTTGTTTCCATCTTATTTTGAGATGTTGATATTCATTTATTATTACGTACTCAGATGTTTATTTTTATTTTTATTTTTGAATACTATATTTGGTTATTTTATTTGTTATTATGCACTCTGGTCAAGGGGTATAGTCTCTCTATGGTACTACTCTAGACCCTCACTGCTAGTCAGCAGTCTCTAGCATATAGGGAGGCACACCTGATGTCTTATAGTGAAATGGTCAGGTTACTATTATAGAGTGAACTGTGGTGGGATGTTTTATAGATGATATGATCCAAGCCGCACACCAGACTTTCTTATTATCCTTGATATATTACTCACTTTCTACCCCTGATGCTTAGATAACAGTACTTCTTTTCTTATTCCCACTTTCTTTATTTTCTAATCATTGATATTCTCAAGAAGAAATACATTTAATTGAACTAAATGGATCCCATCAAGATCAGTTTCCAAGAAAGTAAAACCATAAATATTTTAAGGTTACTAACAAAAAGAACGATTATAGAATTCCCATTTTTGGTTTCCCACTTATTTCTTTGAGCTGGCCAATAAAGTAACCCATGTGAAGTCGCTTTTCATGTTTCTTTAACTCAAATGACCAAAGTTCCCTTACATGTAGGTAACCAATGCATAAGTTTCTTTTTACTACTCAAGATTCAATAGCACAAGCAGATAAACTCATCTTCTTTAGTTATCACTTCTTTGACTCAACTGGATCATTCTCGGTATTCCATTTTCTTCAAGTAGATCATGGCATGAGAGAGGTTTTTTTTCAGTTTTCTTTTAAACTCATCTCAACAACTTAGCTTGCATCACAACTTGATTACCAAATGATTTAGGATTTTAAAAACACAACATCATTCCAATGACATTACAAATTTAATATATAGAGCTTCTTCATGGACAGTCTCATTTGCATCTTAATTCATCTTCTTTAAGATGATCTCATAACATATCATGTTCTTCATCATGTGGGTAAAATGGAATCTTCATCATGCTTGAATCACAGTCTATTTGTGATATTTTAAACACTAAAGAATGGTTTTGTCATCGTCGGGTTTAATTTAATCAAAAAATTCAATTTCTGGAAACTCAATTTTTCACACAACAGAAACTTAGAATTTGTATAAGTGTTGAAGCTTTACGTTGGGCATTCAAAGAATAACGCTCAGTGAAGACTTGTGATCAAAGACTTCTATTTTCATGTAGACTTATATTCGGTGCTTTAAAGGTTTATGCCGAAGGACTTGAATCCTTCTGATCAAATACAAAGGCTTACACTCAAAGATTTGAAGCCTTATGACCAGCATAAAAGACTTACACTCAAAGACTTGAAGCCTAATGACTAGCGCCAAAGACTTATGCTCCATGCCTTTGCCAATTTTCTTAGATGTCTCCATACTTTACAGATCAACTTCAATTCTTCTGCAAACACTTTATGAATTTCATCAAGATCACTCCATTCATCTTCAACCATCTCAAAAACATTTCTAGCAACCTCAATATCTCAAACACTTACTGATTATCAACCAAGGTTGACAACAAATGCAAACGAGTAACCACATCATCAACAACTCCAAGGGTACTTCAATTTTTAATCATTTCCTATCTCTTTCATAGGTTATTATATATTTCTTTTTAATCACTTTAGTATTACCATATATATTATAAAAAAAATCTTGAATTCTAATGCAAGACTTTATGACTAATCTTTCATTCAATATATTGATTATGAGTGGAACTCTTATAATTGATTCTTTTGTAAATGATTCATTCTCTCTCTAGATGCATGTAAGAGAAATCTGTTGCATCATTGGATGCTCATGGATTAGGTTTTTGACTCCATCACAAATGTTTCTGATAATTCATATGGTGATGATCGAGTTTTTGATAACCACTATTTTTATTTGAAACCTTAAAATTAGCATGTTTACTTTTTCCATTAAAGAACAAAACAACATCGTTATCATGTCATTAATTTGATTATGATCTCAAGTCAAGTATCAATGACAATGGTATTGGAAAGGATTTAGCGATGTGACTTAGAAGAGAGTTGGGTGGTGGGAGTTACAAAAAAAGTGTGTGGTTCAATCATTTCAAAATTTTCAATTTCTATTTATTGTAATTTTTTCCATCAAAATTATAAAAAATACTCTTTGATTAATTTACTATTTCGTTTTTTCCAATTCCATTTAAAATTATTAAATTAATGAAATCTATAATTTTCAAGTGTAATTCTTCGAATTCTTCAATTATACACATTATTTCTATTTGATTCATTTACTCTTCCAAAATAATTTCTTCATGACATGTGTATATTCTATCACATGAACATAACTTTGTTTTCTTCATTGTCTCCTCATTTTGTTTTCCTTAAACTATTTTATGTAAATACATAAATTTTGGTGGTTATAGCAATTTTTTCTCAAAAACTGCAAAACAGTAACATCAAAATTAGTGCATGCATTAATTACTTATTTACTATAATTCATCCATATTTTCATTGTACTCTCTAATAGCTTGTTTTGTTTTATAATACTACCCTACTTTGTGCTTTTTATGAACAATCCTAATTTATGCATTTTCTATTTTACTATACGTATTCCATTTTAACCACAACTATAGAATTGTGCTAATTCAGTGCTACCATTGATCAATGTTTTTTTTATCATTGATAAATATTTTTCTTTATGCACTAATAAAGGTCACCCTTTATTGCCATTTTTTAACGCCGATAAAAGTAACCCTTTATCAACGTTTTTTTTTAACGGTGATAATTGTGACCTTCATAGAAAAATCATATTTTATTAAAAAACATATTTTAATATAAAAATATATTTCTATTGATATATATATATATAATATTTGCTTAAATATGATTTATATAATACTAAATATGTATTTACACTTAATATATAATATAGTTAGTGGAAAATGATGTATAAAATAATTAAAAATTAATATTGATTAAGTATTGATTAATATATATTTAACAAAAATTTCATGATAAAAAAATTAATAAATCAATTAAAATTTTGTGAAAAGTTGAAAAATGTTTTGAACTTCAAACAGACATAACTTTTGATTCGGGTATCTATTTGAACTTCATAAGATGTCAAATAAAAACTTGCGAATAAATCTATGAAATCTGGACCTGGGAGGAGCCCCATCCCTATTTTTTCTCGATTAAAAAAGGCACGAACAACCTTCAAAACTGATTTTTTAGTTTGGATGTCCTAATTTTTTATCATTCGATGAAATTTCAGTTTTGTTTAAGAGGTTCTTATTGTCTTTTTTCCGGTGTAGACTGGATTTATTCCCCGTACTTACATTCATATGGATATTATGGTGTTGGAGGTTTAACGTTTTTCATATTGTAGTGTTTTTTATAAATATAAATATAAATATATATACATATTTGCATATTTATATATATATATATATATTTAAAATATATAAACCATATGGAAATAAACATTTATTATCTATTTTATTTAAAATAAAAAATTATTCATTTTATTTACCTTATAAAAACTTATGAATATATATACCTATATATACAAATGTAAGTAGAATGTTTATATATAAATATATGTGTATGTATTTATAAACAAATATATATATTTATGTATATATTCTAATATATGTAAATAAATATTAATATATAATATATGTAAATAAATATTAATATATAATATATGTAAATAAATATAAATACTTATATTTATATATATAAACACACACACACACATATTTTATAAATGTATTTAAAAATAATTATATAAATATATGTAATTATATGAATAAATGTATAAATAAAAAATAATTATGTGTGTGTGTGTATATATATCATAAAATATTGAAGAAATTGGGATGGGGTAGTGATGAGATTGTTCGTTTTTCACATGGAGGTCACATGTTCAAATTCTTATAGGCACGGATGCATGTGAGCAGGGGTGAGCACTGATAAAGTGGTGGTGGTGGGCGGGGAGCATTGAAAAAATATTTTTTTACCGCTAATAAAGTCCTTTTTTCTCCATGTTTTTTTAGCGCTGATAAATGGTGTTTTTATCGATGCTTTCTCTAGTGGTGATAAAAGCGGCAGGCTTTTAAAGACGATTACAACATCAACGTTTTTTTATCACTGATAAATGTTATTTCTAGCAGTGATAAAAATCCGATATGTTGTGGCGAACATTGAATTCCTTTTCTTAATATCTTTGAAAAAAATGTTCCTTAAATTACATGCTTTTTACTTTCTTATTTTATTAAACACAAAGGTGAATATGATTGTGTGTTTGCACGAACGAAGTACTAATATATATTAAATGAATGTTATGTGTTCATATAACATTAGATATATTTATAAATGTTCTATGAAACCCACAATTTTTTTTTTGAAAAGATTGAGACTTGGAGGTCCCTTTATTGAAATAAAGAAAAAGAGGTATAGATGAGGAACATAGAATACATAAATTATCCAAAGACAGAACAACAATGACCAAAAATTTCATTAAACTCGAGGTCGAGTACTCGTATTGTGGGGAGGGATATGTTCACCCCTGCCACGAGGATGTCGTCCCCTCCTCTATGTCTTGATCCGCTGTCAGGGCCCGCCTCCATCATCTGATGGTTCAACATCAATGTCATCTTTTGCATCTTATGCTACACCATCACTTTTTTTACCATCTTCCTCACTGCTTCCAGAATCAAGCAATTCAAAGGAGTTATGCATGCGTACCTTCGTACTCACCTTATTGGAGAACTTAGTATGAGTAAAATTCATTAAAGGATAAACATAGTTTGATGAAACTTCAGATCCTACATATATAGTTGCATGAACCAAGCTCATGGGTTGTTTATGACACACAACGTTTTTGTTATACATATCAGAGTTATCGAACTTTGATGACAGAGGTGCTGCACCAGCCAATAGGTGCGGCTATCATCCCTAAATCAATAGGGTCTTTCCCGGCCGTTACCACTATCCAAAGACAATACCTTATCATTTAAGACACCCAACACTAATTGTTGGCCCCCTAATTTGTTTGACCCATTAATTGTGTGTGTTCTTGTGCATGTGTGTATAATATTTAAAACCATGTATGTTTAGAGATGGCAATGGGTACTCGTTAATCGAGTGCCCGACACTACTCGACCCAATTAAATAGGGTTAGAGTAGTGCATAAACAGATATTTATAGGGTTAGAGTAGTATATTGAAACCAAATAAATAAACATGCATAGTAACTACTACAGAATCACGTTTATTCTGCATTAAGTCTAATTCATATTGTCCACCAACTTACTTTAGTCCTTATTCTTTCCAGTTCTTAGTCAAAGAGAAAAAAAACTTTTTTTTTACCTAATACCTAGAATTTTTTTATTTCAATTGCAAATCCATATAAACTATAAAATATTTAGAATTTTTTTTTTCATGAATCGGTGGGTTTTTTCTTGATTCCTTGTCCATTCTTTCTATTTTTGTACCATAGAAATTTGGAATTAGGTAAAATATATCAAATATATATAAATATAAAATATATCAAATATATATCATATATATCATATATAAACCGACTTCTTTTTTTTATACATTTTTTCGGTCAGTCAAATTGAATTAGGTGATGAGAGAGTCCGGAAAGAGAGGGATTCGAACCCTCGGTAAACAAAAGCCTACATAGCAGTTCCAATGCTACGCCTTTAACCACTCGGTCATCTCTCTGAACAGAAGAAAAAGCCTCTGTAACGGTAGGACGATAGTAAAAAGTCATAGTAAAACTTGTAGCTACTTGTAGTAAAAAACAAGTAAGCGTAATTCCTCCTAGACAATAAAATATGTTGACATGAGGAGGAACGTATTTACTAGTAATATCACCGTTAGCTAAGAGCACTTATAAAGGATGTCTTTATCAACATAAAAAAACACTCATAAAAGATCACCTTTATCGTCTCTTTTTTTTCAGTGGTGATAAAGGTTTCTCTTTATTAATATTTTTTTAACGCTAATAAAAGTCGTCATTTATCAGTGTTTTTCTTAGCACTAATAAATGTATGCTCTTTATTAGTGCTAAAATACTTGCTTTAAGCGCTGATAAAGTCCGACATTCATAAAAAAAATATTATTAAAAATCATATTTTAATATAGAAATATATTTCTATTGATATATATATACACACGTATAAAATATATTTGATTGGATATGATTTATATATTACTAAATATGTATTCACGCATAATATATAATATATTTAGTGAAAATTGTTTATAAAATAATTAAAGATCAATATTAATTAATAATTTGATAATTAGTATCGAGTAATAGGAATTTAAGAACAATTTCATGATACATAAAATTAATAAATTAATTAAGATCTTATGAAAAATTCAAACAATAATAGCTTTTTATCTGGGTGTCCATTTAGGCTCCACAATATGTCAAATGGAAATTATGACATCTAGATCTTAGAGGTATATGTTTTTTCTTGGTCAAAACAGTGGATACCCTAATTTTTTAACATTTAAGGGAATTTCAGCTTCGTTTAAGAGAGTCTTGTCTTTTTTCTGTGGAGATTAAATTCATTGTCAAGGTTTAATTTCATATGGATACTATAGTGTTTAAATTTTATCATTTTCCTTATTGTAGTGTTATTTATAATTAAATAAATAAATTCATACATGCATGCATACATGCATACATACATATATACATATTTGTATATATTTACATATAAAAATTTAATTGTACAATTAAATATTTAAACATGTTTACATATAAAATATCTTTTTAAATATATAAACCATATGTAAATAAAAAACAACCATTCGTTTTATTTAAAAGAAAAATTTATGAATATGTATACACTTATACAAATTTATATATAATGTTTCTATAAATATATGTGTGCAGATATATATTTATGTATATATTCTAATATATGTAAATCAATATTAATATATAATATATGAAAAAAATTATGTATGTATGTATGTATATATATATATATATAACACACACACACAAGCATATTTTATAAATGTATTTAAAAATAATTATATAAATATATATAAATATATGGATGAAAAAGATGTATCTAAATATATATAAATAAATAGATATATAATAAAATATATTAGAAAATTATTTGGAGCAATCTGGTTCGAATCCAAGTACATACGCGTGCAAGTGGGTGCGCAGGTGACGGGCGGGCACTGATAAAGGCCAAGGCGGGATGGTGGGCGAACGAGTGGTGATAAAGCCCTGGTGGGCGTCGCAAGTGAGCAAGGGCTTGTGGGTGTGTGAGTGGTAATAAATGTGTGGTGGGCGGCAGTGGTGTACCTCGAATAATTTGAAAAAATATTTTTCTATATTTTATCAATGTTAGATAAACATGCCTTTTATTAGTGCTTTTTTTAACGCTAATAAAAGAAAACTTTATCAGTGTTTTCCCTGACGGTTATAAAAGCGATCAACCTTTAAAAGTGCTTAGAACATCACCATTTTTTTAGCACTAATTAGAGTTATTTCTATCACTGATAAAAACCCGATTTATAGTAGTGAGTTAGGGTAGTACATTTAGGGTACCATAAACCCAAACCCATAATATATTTTAAATGACATTAAAATAAAAAAACTATTAATTGATTTTGAAACCAATACATATTACATCTATTAAAAAATTAAATTTTAATTCGCTAAAATTGTTTATTATTAGTTGATTAATTACATGTCATTAAATGAAGACTAAATTACAAAATATATTTAATTAATTTTTTGATATCGTTATTCTAGATTTATAAATAAAATTTATAAATTTGAATTTCTAATTGGGCAATTAAAGAGATTAGGGTAGTTAAATGAGTAGTTAAAAATATAACATAGCATATTTAGATAGTGAATTTAAAAAATAAACGGATTAGGGTTAGAGTTTTTTTAAAATAAACCTTTCGTGGTGGACCTAAGTTAAATATAAAATATTTGGATCATCTGATATATATTTCATCAAAATATGATTTATATGGATATATTTAGATAAACTTTATTGCTTTAAATTAGTTTTTTTTATTTATTCTAAACCGATTTTTTAATTTTGTTATTAATCGGAGAGCCTTTACCACAAAAGAAACTGAAAAACTTGAGCGTAAAGCATGTGTTTTGCCTTTACCAAAAAGGACTTTTTGACCAAATGAATGCCAACCCTTCGCTCTTCCCTTTCAAGTTTCCACCTCGTTTATTGATATTAAAAAAACAATATTTTAACAATTACAGTGATTTGAAAAAAAATAAGCAGTCTTCGTTTAATTATTATCAATTTATTAATTGTATGTTTTAAATAATAGTAAAATTACAAAATTTATTTATTTATTTTGAGTTCAATTAATATATTAGGGTTCATGTATTCAAAATTCTGCACGTATCTGATCCATTATAATCTATATTTAGTCATTTACTCGAAGAATTGCATTTATTTATTTATTACATGTTTTTGGATAATGAAAATGATGTGAATAATTAAAAATAACGGTAACACTAATTCAACCATCACTTGATTATAAATCATGATCCCCCACCTCGTGATGCAAAGAGGGCCCAACAATTTCTACCGTGATATGAAAATGAAATCATATGTGTTTCTTTTAGTCAACGGAATATGTGTATTAAAAAAATGGCATTATAAAAGCAAATGGATTTTATCAATTCGCCAGTCTTTTTTTTTTTTTTGGGACCCATCACTCATTTATGTCATAGTGGATAATTCATCCAATAGTGAGCTTGTATGAGAATAATTGTGAGTTGAAATCACCACCACAGATCGCGCTTTGTTCACAACCGGCTTTTATCACCTCAACATTAAACGTCGGTAAACGATTAACTTTTATCGACGCTAACTAAAAATGACGATAAAGATAACTTTTATCAGCGCTAATAAAAACAATGATAAAGATATACCCTTTATCGTCACTAGTAACTGTGAATCTTTATCAACACTATTATTGGCGGTGATAAATTTTTTTAATAAAAAATATTTATATATATATATATATATATATATATATATATATATATATATAACCCCCAAGGAATACGCCACCCATCAAGCTTTTATTTATTCAGTACATAATCCGAAGACTCGGTAGACATGAAACTCATTACATGGCTCAAAGGCCCACAAACTAGCTCAAAGGTCCATTGCACCATCATGACTGCAACATGCCCGCGTCACCATCTGCCCACAACATGCTTGCGTCACCGCCTGCCAGTGGAAATTTACCCTCACCTAGATTTGAACCCGAGTCTGATGCATGATTACAAGGAGCCTTTACCACTCGTGCAAACCCCCAACTGCAATAAATAAATATATATATATTTAAATAATTATATACTTCGGCTTCAGATGAACTGGGGGCTTGCACGATCTAGGCTTCTCACTCTAAGAAGATTGTGGTGCACGAGAATGACGATCCTTCTGTTGCGACTGATTCGAAGTCCTCATCCATGAACCTTCCTGGCACTCGCCTTTTCTTTGATTCTCGCAAGGATTTGAGCCCCCCTCCAAAAGATCACAAGGAATGACGCTTTGCCCTTTATCGAAGCAAGCCCTATTTTTTTAGGGACCGAATTGAGGATTGCAAACACTCCATCATTACACGGTTGTTTTCACACCGAGGCACCACTGATTGGACGTTTGAAGATTTGAAGGAGCGTCTTCTTCAGGTATGAGGATTCGAGGGTTAGCGCACCGTTTCTCTTGGTATGAGTTTATTCAGTGTCATTTTTTCTTCGCTGGAAATGAAATTGAAGGCTTGGATCTTCGGATGCATCTCTCTTAAGCCGCGTACCTTGCGCTTCTTAGATTGAGACCATTGGTTTGATTTGGCTCAAGTGAGGAAGTCAACGACCCAATCTTGGATCAAGGTTACAAGCCTGAATTGGTTTTTCTGGCATCCCAATATTTTGTGGGATGTTGCATATGTTGTTGGAACTCTGATAAAGCTTGACAAGGAGACTGAGAATGCAAGATTTGGACACTTTGCCCGAATCCTTGTTGAGAAAAATCTCTATTCTCTTATGATTGAAACCGTTAACTTAGTTGCTGAAGAATTCAAGTTTGAATTTGATATAGAGTATGAGCATGTACCTGTTTTTGGTCATAACTGTTGATGTATTGGACATGTTAAGGAAGATTGTCGCGGGGGTCTGAAGTGTTCCAACTACCGAAAGCTTGGTCATCTTGCTGAGAAATGTAAGTTCAAATTCCCCTTGGTGAATAATGGGGATGGGGAGGAGATGCATCGTATGTTGAAGCATTCCAACAAAGAGTAGTGCAGGGCCAAGGATAGGTGTGGGGATGGGGGCTAACTGCCAACAAGCTCCCATGCAGACAAATTTTGATGGAGTCAATTCTGGATATGAGAACTGTAGGTTCCGAGCATAGTGGAAGGGTGCGATGGGTCATGCCCAACTTTGCTTTTTTGTCATGATCAATGATCAATCAGAAATCTACATGACGATAAACACCGTGATCAATGATATTGAATCAAAGAAAACCGACAGTGGATAATATGTCAAAATTAGAGGAAGAATCGTCACATATTATTTATAATTAATTTAATCAATTAAGAATTACCTTGTAGGAATTATTTCTTCATTGATGGATATGACAACAGATCTGCGTTGTACCGTAGTTGTGTTGTAGGAATCAAAAGCAGATCTCCTCTAGTGGTGATCCACACGTGTTCCACAAATCTCCGAACGTCGCTATAGGAATCTCTGGGTGCTAGCACGACATATCCTATCACTTGCGTCATCCGCCTTTAATCACCACAAGAATCGCTTCCAAATTGTTCTCCTTGATCTCTGTTGACTTGAGAGTGGGAGGTGAAGGAAGATCACTCTCCGTTCTTGGGAGCTTTCTTGGAGAAGAGAGCTCTCTAGGGTTTGTGAGGATTCTCCAAATTTATTGTGCACAACCAAACAAATGAATCGACTCTCTTAAAAAATAATATATTTTAGTTTATATATCGCTAGGGTTAGAAATAAATAATTGTACAAGTATCCCTTATTATTTATTTAACCCCTTATGAAACCCCATGTCTATAATAATAATAATAATAATATTATTATTATTTTTTGACATGCGGTTAACTTGCGAATTAAAATTAAATATTGTTGTTTCTAATAATATTCAATAGATATTATTTCTCTTCGGACCATTAAAACTCGGTCTGCCATTCCTCCGCAATATTTATCGGGGCTTGAATAATTACTATTTATTTATTAAATAAATATCACTGCATTATTTTCCAATAAATAAATAAATATTATATTCACTAAATAGAAAATAAATATTTATTAAATATTCTGCTCACATAATATTCTTTCGAATTTTTGGTGAAAAAATACACGTAATCAAGCAAACATAAATAATCATTAAACCAGGTGCATGAATAATATTTATTCAATTTGTTAAATAATAAATAATAATATATTATTTAACTGAGATTCTTAATACACTTGGTGTGTGACCCTCTAACCTCTTTCTCAGTGACATTAGGTGAAATATCCTAAAGTCCAAAGTTAGCGTCTAACAACATACCAAGCCACCCATAGAGAAATAAGTTAATGTTGCAACATAATACTTCATACAAACGCTTACTGTGTAATATAATCGTTTTATCACGACATCTCTAATCAAGCAGTGTAACGACCCGAAATTTTGAATAAATCTTGTTTCCTAATTTTGTGTGTTATTTTATTTTTCATACTCAACAAAACTGTTTCATTTGATAACATGAGTATAATTAAAATGAGACTGTTGAGTTTTGACTATTATATGACCGTTAGTCAGTATGACCGTTGAAAACTGAATGTTGCGACTTTTGTCTCTAAATACAAGTGATCTTGGTTAATTAATATAGAAAGAAGATTCGATGGCCTCACCCAGTAGTCTTGGACCGATCGAAGCCCATCTAACAGAACTTGGGAAGGAGGTAACACCACTGGGCTTTGCTCTGGACCAAACCCAAGCCGAACTTCATCGTATGAAGTTAGAGCGGAATCGCCTTCGCGAGAAGTTCAAACTGATAGAAATTACTACTCGTGTGATGTTAGCCGAGCCTCCCTCGGATTCTCTCACCTTAGCACACCTTACACTTAGGTCCTATGCTGGTGTGATAAGGGGCTATGTAAGGAGACCGTAACTGCCTTGTGTAATCCTTTGTTTTAAATAAAAATTTTGATTTCTTCTTATGATGATGTTTATGAATTTTCAAATGTCCGGATAAATATAGTATGCATATTTTTGGTGAATTTTAGAGAAAGGATATTTTAAAAAAATGTTTATGTAAACCTTAAATATTTAAAAATGTGTAATGATTTTCAAAAAATGGTCTTATACAATTATGTTCAGTACGAAATTTAGAGTCTAATAAGATCAACTTAATTTTTGATGAATAGTAAATTATGAATAGTGATTTTATGCTTAGGATTAGTAATGTGACCAAATGGATTAGTAATCTCACTTAAATAAAGCATTAATATAATCTAGGCACCTTAATTAAGTAATGTGATTCAATAAAATGGTTAAATAACGGTTTCATAAATTATTAGTCAAGTATTAGTTTTTTCGGGTGAATAGTGTTTTTTAATTAAAAATTTAATTAAAAATATTTAGAAAATTATTTTTATAAAATGGATTTCATTTTTGAACTCAGAGCATCGATATTATGTTAAGGTAATTTTTGGGGATTTTTCTGAAAAAAATGAATTTTTGGTGAATAATGTATTTATTTAAAAATTAAATTAAAAATATTTAGAAAATTATTTTTATAAAATGGAGTTCATTTTTGAAATCAGAGCATCGATATTTGGTTAAGGTGAAATTTTGGGATTTTTCTGAGAAAGATGAATTTTCGATGAATAGTGAAAATACAGTTTTTAAGTTACGAGTGTTTAATGACATCATTAAATGATGTATTAAGTATGTAATCAATATGGTCGACTTATGAATAGTAAGATAAGGTATGAGGTGTCCCAAGTGGCCAATACCATGGGCAAGCCCATGGTTTTGCCAAAACCACTAATGAGGTGTCCCTTGGCCATTAATGCCTTGTCCCCTCACTTTCCTTATAAATACCAAGCCATCCTCTCATCCATTCGACTCCCAACTCTTCCCCAACGAAGCTCTGGTCTCATTATCTCCCAAGGAGTCCTCCCAAGGTGCCCCCAAGCCCTCAAGGTCCCAACCTTTGAGTTTTAAGAGTTACGTTTTAAGGTAAGAGATCCGACCTCTCTCTTTCTTTTCAAGTAATCTCTTTTATGTCATCTCTTTTATGATCCATGTTCTTATGTTGGAGGATGTTATTCTATATTCATCTTACTGCCCTTTTCATGTTCATATGACGAGAGAACCCCTCTTGCTTTCATCGATTCGTTTTAAGAATGTTTAAGTGGCGCCGTTAGGCTGCCGAATTTTTAAGGGATTCTTTCACCCTTCTCATTTTTCAAAGTTCTACTTTCATGTCAAGTATTTCAAGTTCCTTTTTATTAGATTGAGGTATGATCTCTATATCTATCATACTGAACTTTTATGTTCATATGATGAGAGACCCTATTTGATCTCATCAATTCATTTTTGTTGAAGTTTAAGTGACGCCGTTAGGCTGTCGAATTTTCATAAGAGAAATTTAATTTTTGTCTTCCTTCCATGTTTTTCATCTCAAATGGTATGTCCTTAAAATTTCATTACCATGTTCTTAAATCCTTTATATTCTGTTCCCCTACTGTTTTATGGATCATTTATGATTGGGTTACCCATGTCCCCTCTCTTTTCAATGTTTTCTAAAACCTCGTAACATAGCCGTTATGATGCAAAATTTCCGTCTCAAAATCTCTCTCTCTTTTTCTAAAGTTCGTTTATTTTATTAAGTGAATACTCAAATCTCTCTCTTCTATAGGGGTATTCACATATATACCAAGTTTTTATATTTTAAATTCTGGGATTTACATACATGAGACCCACCTTCCTTTTCTGTGGGTTTTAAAGTGACACAAAGATCATGTCTTTAAAGCAGTTTTTAAAACGTTATGATTATGAAATGAAACCCATTTATTTTATGCTATATGGGTTGTTTATGAAATGATTGATGATGATATATGTGGCTCACATGATGATAAATACAAATTTAAGGGTGCACCCTGATAGCGCTTCAATGCATTGGGTAAAGACTTAATCTCTAGAGATGACCATTTAGACTGATACCTTGGTGAATAAACTTGGTAATTTTTTTTATTGACACCTTGGGGATGGACCTTGGTGAAACAGAAATGATTGTCTTTGTTAAATGTTGTAGCCACATCTTCAAGTTATAAAAAACGTTATTTTTATTATGATATGCCTCATGATTTCTTTATCATGCCTTAAATTTCTTTTTCATGACATTGTTGATGTATCTCAAGTTCACATGTTAAATGTTTCCCCTTGTTTCCCTTACTGGGCCTTCTGCTCACCCTTTCTTTTGATGTATGTCCCCAGGTTATGAGATGCAGTAATGAACCTAGGATGAACATAAGGAGAAGCCTTTCAAGTGTTTAAGAAGAATGTTTTTTTGTTTCATGTATTAAGTTTCTGTTTTCCAAGACACTAAACCTTAAAGATCCTCAGTTTTGTATAATGTAATGAAAGTTTATGTGACAAAAAGGCGGGATGCTATAAACAGGTTGCATGCTGGTGTCATCAACCTATATGCTCGGTGTCCCTTTCTTTGACTACTCAAAAATTGAACTTGCCTATGGAATACCATGACCTTGAATTTATTTAGGCTATATCATTTCTATCAAAGGGCCCAAGATATCATCTTTCATTAAAGAACATAAAGAAAAAATCATTTCTCGCATTACTCATTAATGCAATATTACTCGTGACGCACCCAACATATCCTACCTCACCATGAACATATGTCGTCACAATTTTTATCAATACATCAAAGTATGCGACTCATAATACTCATTAATAATAATCTTAAAGTCTAAGGATCAATACACACATCCATGGATAGAAACATCCAATGACACATATAAATGTGGATTTCCTACCGACGGGTCTCATTCTCATAATATCCTACACCGAATATTACTGAGGGCATACACCATGAGAATGTGCCTCAAAGTCTTACGAGTCTCCACCCCTAATAGCCTGTATCATTGGTGTCCCTCAAATGATATCATTTAGCTATAGAAAATATATTTAAGAATATTATTGTAGCACTTTCGGGTTCTCATCATAACGAAGAACTGCTATGACATTTTAATGTGACAACTACTCTTGGGACTTTATCACATACTATGTTACATAGAAGAAAAATCATGATGTGATAAGAAGTTTATTAATATTAAAAACTATGAATTCAAGTTGTCATAAAGCACACATAAGTTGGTTCTAGGGAACCAACTCCAGCAGATTCCCACTTGCACTAGAGCCAACTACTAATAACCTCCAGTCAGCTAGCTCTCACATAATACTCATGCTTTTGCTGAGATAAACCTTTAGTCAAGGGGTCCACCATGTTCTCTTCTATGGGTACTCTTCTTACTATAACTTCACCCCTCTGATAAAAATCCCTTAAGAGATGATACTTCCAGAGTATATGGTTTGTCTGTTGGTGTGACCTTGACTCTTTTGCAAGAGCCACCACTATAGTATTATCACAATATAATTTGATAGGGTCTTTATTGTTAGGTACCACATCAAGCTCCTCAAATTTTTTTTGCATCCAAATGGCTTCGTTGGCTGCATCAGAAGACTCTATATACTCGGACTACACTATAAAATCAGCAATAACTGACTGCTTTGAACTCTTCTAGCTCACAACTCCTCCGTTTAGACAAAAAACATATCCTAACTGCGACTTCAGATCATTTTGATCTATCTGAAAACCAGCACCAGTATAAACCCTAATTACTAGCTCCTCATCTCCTCCATACACCAGGAACATATCCTTAGTTATTCTTAGATACTTAAAGATAACCATAACAACAGACCAATGCTGTTCTCCAAGACCAACTTGCAAATCCTTTTGGAATCACCTGGAGTCACAAAGCCTTCTGGTTGTGTCATATATTAATCTTCCTGAAGGTTCCCATTAAGAAATGAAGTTTTAAAATCCATATTCCAAATCTCATAGTTATGATAAACTACTATAACAAGTAGAGTTCTGATGGATTTTTACATGGAAACTGGTGAAAAGGTTTCATCATAATAAATTCCATGATGTTGTTTAAACCCTTTAGCCACTAGCCTTGCTTTATAGGTATTTACTTTACCTTGCATATCCAGTTTCTTCTTGAATACCCATTTGCATCATACAAGCTTTACATCAACTGGTGAATCAACCAGAACCAAAACTTGGTTCTCATACATGAAATCCATTTCAGAATTCATGACTTATTTCCATCTTGTAGCTTCTGATCTCTCTACTACCTCTTTGTAGGAGAGGGGTTCATTATTGTCAACCAATAATGATTCTCCATCTTCGGTGACTAAAAAAACATACCTCTCTTGTTCTCTTACCTCTCTTGTTCTCTTATGCAGTACTTGTGTTATAGAAACTACTTCTTCCACGAGGACCTATGGAATCTGTTCCTATACCAACTCTTGTGTATCTTGAGCATCAACTTCATCGAAGTCAATATTACTCCCACTATCCTTTTAGAGGATGTGCTCCTTCTCAAGAAAGATGACTTGTCTGGCGATAACCACTTTCTTGTATGAGGGGTTGTATAGGTAGTATCTCTTTTTTTCCTTAGGATACCCTATAAAGATACACTTTGTGCCCTAGGGAGACAATTTGTTTCTTGAGAAGGCCTTAACAAATTCCTCACAACCCCATACATGTGTATGCGAAAAAATGAGTTTCTTTCCACTCCATATCTCAAAGGAAATTCTATTTTCCACTTTAGTTGGTACTCAGTTTAATGTGTATGCCACAATTTGCAATTCATATCCCCAAAAGGATAATGGAAGATCAACATGACCCATCATTAACCTTACCATGTGTAACAAGGTATAGTTCCTCCTTTCACTAATACCATTACACTATGGTGTGTAAGGTGGAGTGAGTTAATATAGAATCCCAAACTCCCATAGAAAGTATATAAACTCTTGGTTAAGATATTCACCACCTCGATCCGATCAAAGCTTCTTTATCTTCTTTCTAAGTTGATTCTCTACTTCATTCTTGAATTCCTTGAATTTCTCAAAGGACTCGGACTTATACCTCATCAAGTAGAAAATATCATATCTACTCAAGTTATCAGTAAAAGTTATGAAGTAAGAATACCCACCCCTAGCTTCTACTGGAAATGGACCACACATATCAGTGTGAACCAATCCTAGAATCTCTATAGTTCTTTCACCCTATCCACCGAATGGAAGTATTGTTATTTTTCCTTAAAAACAAGCATGATATTTTTCAAGTGGTTTTAACTCAAATGAGTCTAAATAACCACCTTTACAGAGCTTTGTCAAACACTTCATGTTTATAAGACCAAGACAGTGATGTCATAGCTGGATGTTATATGATTCACGTAAACATGATTCATTATCAATTGCCAACACTTGGTGTAACACCCCAAACATTTTATAGTGTGTTTCTCTTAAATACATTCTAGTTATAGCCTATATTTCATGAATCAATGAGCCTATATGGAAGAAAACTTGGGTATTTATAGAATATAGTCATAACCTATCCATTAAACTTAAATTTTCCAGCTCTGCGATTTGAATTTTGAAAATATGACATACACGGTTGTGTTCAGGATGATATTTAGAGTCTGATAGAATTAACTTAATTTTTGGTGAATAATAACCTACCCTTATGAATAGTGACTTACCCTTATAAATAATAATGACTTTTATGAATGGTATCCATACCCATGAATGTATAAATAATTTTAGGCACCTTAAAAATGAAGATTAATATTTTAAGTGTTTATATTTTTTGATTAAATAATGATTTTAATAAAATATTTAATTAATCATATTTAGAAAATTATTTTTGAAAAGTGGACTTCTTTTTTGGATTATACACGTTGAAAAATGGTTAGGGTGAATTTTTGGTATTTTTTTGAAATACTTGAATTTTTGGTGAATAGTAAAATACATTAATTTACCGTATAAATACATTATAAATTAAATTAACTATTCCTAACATCATGAGTGATGTAAGCACCCAAATATCAAACTCACATGATCTTATTACTATTATAAGTCAAGTAATACTCACTATTACTTGTCTTGAGAAGAAATAATAAATTAATGATTATAATATTAAGAAAACTCTCCTCCCCTCCACTATATAAACCACTCCTCACCCCTCTTTCTACCACACCACTCAAGCTTCAAACCTTGCTCAAATTCTTCTAAAATATCTCCCTAACCTCCTTCCCCACGTCCAATACCTTATGGTCTCACCAAAAGGCCAAAATCAAAGGTCTTAAGGAGTTTCTCAAAGAGAAGTACTCAAGAGGTGAACCTCTCTTCCTTTTTATTTCAATTCCTTTTTACAAGTTCCATTATTTTGTTCTCTCTTCTCACCTCAAATCATCCAAATGCCATGATAATTCCTGTACCATACATGTACTGTATTTTCATTGCGCTAATGTAATATTTCATTATAATCCCTCTTTTCCCCCTACTTTTATACTAAAAATGCAAACACCGTCCGAGATGTGTTAATTTATCACACTCAAGGAAGACGAGTTTTCAATTTGAATTACTATATTCAATACTGGTCATGAAACCTTTTAAATGGTTGAACCATATCATAATATATTTATTTTATCATGTTTAATGTTCTGTAATCCTTACACACTCATAAAATGGAATAATAATACAAAACAAGTTCATTGTGCACAAAACCGCCAAGCCAAATCCAAGGGTTTATCATTAACTCATCGAATGAGTCATCCTCATGGTATATAACCAGAATCATTATAAGATCATTTATATCTCTATAATTTCATTAATAAGATATATTAATGATTCTGGATGTTTAACCACATTTCAAATGAACTTCCATTCATGAATACAAGTAAATGAATTATAAAAACCAAGTAAGAAAATGCTTCCAAAACAATAAAATTGAATCTCTTAAACCCATCAAAAATGCCATTAATGAACATAATATGGTTATAACATATCAATTAAATGTTTATTAGGTTATGGAATTTTTAATTAATGAAGCTAAATTTGATTATTCAGGTCACTAAGAACAATCAAAAACACCTTCGAGCTTAAGGTAAGGGATCCTCTCTCTCACTTTTATTCAAGAATCTCCCCTTTGTCGTGCTCTTTTATTTTTAATACCTAATGATGGGGTATGTTTTATAGCCTCCACCATACTACCCTTATGATATATAAATAATGGAATACCCCTTTACCTGTCATTAAACCCTAGCAAGAACACTCGTTACCATGCTGAAAAGTTTGTAAGGGGTTTTCTCATCTGACTTTCAATTCTATGGGATTTCCATTGTTCACCTCATATTTATTATATGCGGTATAGGTGTACTGCCATTTGATATATACTATCATGATTCTATTTATATTCATGATATTCTATGATTCATTTGGTGGTTATTAGCTTTTGGTCATACGACTCAACTTATTACAACATGGTAACAAGCTTTGTCTCTATTTTCACTTCATTGTGACTTGCTTAGTATTGTGAACCTACTCTTTCATATGTCGTGTACCTACTGCCCATTTGAGATAACTTTTCAATTTAAATTATATTACATTTAAATGTTCATATTCTCATATCATGGATATGATTATTTTATAATCCGTATACCATTTTACATACGATATTTATTTTGAATGTTGTTTTGACTATGGAAATATTGATGAATCTGTATCCTATTTTCTATATGGATAATGTAAAGGAATATTTCTCTTGTGTTGATTCTATATATAAATAATGATTTAGACATGAAGTGGCGGGTGGGGCTTGCTACAACCCCTCGATGCATCGGTAGGTCTCATGAGACAAATCATTTGGCGAAAAACCCTTCGAGTTTGTTTCCAAAAATCAGACGGGTTTCTACCCATAGAACCAAACCATTTTTACGGTATTATGGTATCATGTTCTAGATACATGGTGTCCAATTAATAATCATTCTCTTTATTCATTATCATTTATTACTATCTATGAGATTTTCACTATGACAAAATTAGTAATGCGAAACGGGCGGGCCGGGCCAAGCCCGCACGAGTTTGAGCCCGTGCAGGTTTGTCCGCAAAAGCCTACATTTAATGCGAACAAAAATTTTCAAGCCCGACCTGCCCCGCATAAACCCACGGGTTGCCCGTGGGTTGCTCACAGGCTTACCCACATTTAAAAAAAATACTATTTATAATCATTTAAATACTGTATTTTTTAACATTCTTAAAGGTATTTGTGGGGAGAAGTATGAATTAACAATAACTAGAGTTTTAAAGGATGTGATGGAACATTTATTCGTGGGTTAATGGTGGCATGCGGTAATGCCGATGTGGTGGAGAACTTTTGCGATAGAAAGTAGGCGAGTGATCAGTGATGTGCGGTGAATGATAATGTTGGTTGTGTGGTGATGTGAACAACTAAACCTGTGAATAAATGAAGTCTCTCCAGGTAACGATCAATTTCAGAGGAAGCTATTAGTGTTTTCATGAGGTTCTATCCAATCTTCTTAATAACAAAATAAAATTAAATAATAAAAAAATTAAATCAACCTAAAAAATATTATGATTATAATAACTCTTATAGAATTGAAACCATGCACAGGGGTGATGAGTTCTATTTTTTGAGAGATGGGTTGACACACCATGTGAATATGGTTAATAATTACTATATAAATAATATAATATCATATTAAAACAATAAATATTGGCCTATTTAAAATTCATATGTGAATAAATGGTGAATTAATATGACCATTACGGTGAGAAATCATATGTCACCGTTTAACCATGATTTTTTATTAAAAAAACTAAAATGTTAAAGAAACATATATTGTAAAAATAATATTTTTTTAAAATCAGGCCCGCGGGCAAGCCCGCACCCGCGCGGGCTCAACCCGCATTGGCCCACACCCATGTGGGTTCAACCCGCATTGGATCACACTCTAAACTGTCAAATTTTTTAGGCCCGCCCCACCCCACATTCGTCCCATACCCGCAAAGCCCACGAGCCGCGAGCCCACTTTGCATCGCTAGACAAAATCTATGGATATAGTTTCATTCTCAGTTTATTAATGGCACGAGTTTTTCATTTATTCACCATGCCATATTGATTATGTCAAATTGTTTACAATTCAGTTATTATTGATTCATGCTTCTTCCATTTGTAACCCTTACTGATCATTTGAGCTCACCCCTTTCATTTGTTTACCTTCAAGAGGCGATGAAGAGAAGATCATTTATTAAGTTCCTGTGGATGCAGTTTTTAGTTTTTGTTATGTATTGTATTTTGTAACCTTTTCCAATGTAATTTGAGTTACATTTATGTATCTATTTTCTTCAAGACTACTAAACTGATCGTTCCTTTTGGATTTTCATTCCTTATAACCATGCCAATATAACAAGTAATGCACCGGATCCAGTCTAGAGGGGTCGAGGTGTTATAGTTGGTATGAGAGGAAGTTTAGTAGAAAACTTGGAAACTAGATTAGAAAATGTAGATTAGGGAACAAAGACCTAAGGTAGTATTTGAAGAAAAAGATACAAGAACGTCCTGATATTTTGGTAAGGAAAATATTATGTGTATCCTTCAAGAAATACATCTCTTTCTAGATATGAGTAGGTAGAGGTGGCTCTGGCACAAATGTACCTAGGAGTGAAAGCTCCGACAAGGAGTTTCGGGCTTGACCCGGGGTATCCTGGTACATGAAAACAGGCCTTGCTATACTCTTGGTTATGACACTCCCGGGGGATATGCTTAGGATAATTCATATTTTCTTTACAAGCCATCATGAAGGATTGAAATGTAAATTATTCCTTAAAGAAACCATTCTTCTGATTATGGGATTAGCCATGCGTAGGATCTCAATTTATGCTAAGTATTTTGTTAAGTTAAGATTATACATTATAATTCATACCCTAATCTAGTGTGTGTCATTATTTAGAAATGCCGTCTAATGGAAGAAGGGGAATCAATACTCGTAGGAAATGTAGGGATCTCCCCACTGAGCAAGTCAACACAGTCAATGTTGGAGAAGATCAGATCATGACCATATTGGGACAACTTACTCAGGTTGTAACAAATAACCATTCCACACCTGTGTTAGATCATTTCACGTGAAAGAAGCTCCCATCTCTCAGCAGGACTACTAATCCATCGGTTACTGAGCAGTGGATCAAGTCCCTTGAAAAGATATTCATGGCATTAATATGCAATGAAAATTAAAAGGTAGTACTGGCAGTATATTGTCTCAAGGGAAACACTGATTAATGGTGGTCCTTGATTCAGAATACCACAGAGGAAGAAGAAATAGAAGATATGGAATGGAGGAATTTTAAGGAAATATTCTTTGAAAAATATTTCCCTTGTGAACAACAAACCTAAATGAAGAGGAAATTCCTTGGCTTAAAGCAAAGAAAAGAAGATAGTGTTGCAGAGTTTGAGGCTACCTTCACAAGGCTAGCCAGGTATGCCATAGATTACGTACATGACTCGGCAGACAAGATTTATCATTTCTTTGAAGGTCTTAAGCCAAGTCTTCGAAGGGCACTGACTTCTCAAAAATTTTCATCATATGATAAAATTATATCAAGTTCCATCAAAATAGAGAAGGAATTTTCTAGATCAAATTTGTTCAAGGGAAACCAAGATAAAAAGTGGTACTATGATAACCAAGGGAAAGGTAAAGCACCAAATAAGAACAAGGGAATGAAGAAATTCCCATTATGTGAGAACTATGGAAAGAATCATCTTGGGAAATGCTTGAAAGGCATGGGAGCCTGCTATAAGTGTGGATAAAAAGGCCATCTATCTAATGAATTCAAGGGGAAGAAACAATTTTATGATGTTCAATGCTACAATTGTAGAGAGACGGGACACTATGTAAATGAGTGTTCTAAGTGCCAAGGAAACATGCCTCAGAAAAGGCCAAGAGAGAAAGGAAGAGCTTATGCGATTACAACCGCGGAATTTGAAGTTCCTAATGACGTGGTGGCATGTACTTTAATTGTTTCCTCAAACTTAGACAACACTTTATTTGATTCTGGATCATCGCATTCATTTATATCTTCCCAATTTTCCAAGAAAATTAGACATGTACAATTTGATTTAATAAATGATTTTTCATTCAAAACTTTTAGGGGATATATCATTGCAACAAAGGCATGTCAATTAGTCCCCCTCTGGACACAAAAACATGCTTTAGCTGCTAATCCTATCATCATACCAATGACTGAAAATCATTTTTTTCCATTTTAAAAACCGGTTTATGGGTTTCCGGTACCCATACAGAAACCAGGAACCAGAATCACAAACTGTTTGAAATTTCAAAATTCAAAAACACTGCCATCATTGCCTCGAGCCGCGAGCCTGACACCATGAGCCGCGAGCCTGCACCAGATCTGACACGCCATGATCATTAGAAAAAACCACTACACCGGATCACCAACGAGCTTCACCAGCGTCCGTCGTCACCTTCAACATCAAGGCCGGCAAGAACCCATCATCACCATCACAAAAACCACGACCAAATCACAATTTCAACCGACACAAAACCTAACATTAAATCACAGATTCAACACCACAAAAAATCCCTAGAAATCAAAATATCCTTCATCATCAAGCCAACAATGATCACCGAAACTGAAGCAACCTCAACCAGAACCCATCCAAAAGTCTGATCGGCGAACCCAAAGACTCCAAATCCATCCAATCGAAGAACCACATACATCATCAAATCAAAAAATGAAACATAACTCACAGAGTTGATGAAACCAAAGCCCCCCCTCCAGCCAATCCATCTGCCGCCGAGCTATAAAGGAACAAGTTGGAAATGACACCTGGCCGTTCCGGACCGAACCGGGAAGCCGGGACCACTGCAACTGATGCCGTCGAACCGATCTAAGCGCATTGACGAGCCGCATCATCGCCAAAACAACAATCCCACTGATCCGAGAGGCAGATTCCCACCGATCCACATTCAGCGATAGAGATGCCGGAGCTCCACCACGCCAAACTGACGCCAGGCCACACCAACATTGAGACGAACCAGATGTAGCACCTTCGGAATCGAGATAGGCCAGAGGGGGAAGGGAAGAGAAGCCGATGGAAAACCCTAGGTGCCACAATGGGAGAGAAGACGCCGCTCCGAGGTCCTGTATACCAATGACTGACTTTGATATAATTCTCAGTATGAATTGGCTCTCAAATTATGATGTGAATATTTATTTCAAGAATAAAGAAGTTACAATCTTTGAAAATGGTGTAGAATCTATTATTTTTAGAGTAGAAACCTCACCATATGATTCTTATCTAGATCAACCCTTAGTAGCTCTACTGAATGCAATACCTGGAGAGAAAGATAAAACAATATCTATGGGTGAGGAAAGAAACCTTCAAATTTAATATGTGCATATAGTGCAAGAATACATTTATGTATTTCTAGAGGATTTACTGGGACATCCTCCAGAGCGGATTTTTGAGTTCTCTATTGATTTAATTCCTGGTGAAAGAACTATATCAAAGACTCCATATATAATGGCCACTGTGGAATTAGTGAAGCTAAATAAACAACTTGATGAATTGAGTGAAAAAGGATTTATTCGACCTAGTGTTTCTCCATGGGGAGCCCCTGTCCTCTTTGTCAAGAAGAAAGATATATTCATGAGGATATGCATTGATTACAGGGAAATAAATGCTATTACAATAAATAATAAGTATCCTTTTCCCCAGATTGATGATTTATCTGATCAAATTCATAGAGCTAAATACTTTTCGAAGATTGACCTTCGATCTGGATATCATCAGCTATGTGTGAGGAAAAAAGATATTCCTAAGACAACATTTCGAACCAGGTATGAGCATTATGAGTTAACAGTGATTCCTTTTGAACTGACTAATGCACCCTCTATTTTCATGGATTTAATGAATTGAATTTTCAAGGAATATCTTGATAACTTTTTTGTGGTATTCATCAATTATATCCTGGTGTACTCAAAAAGCCATGAAGACCATGAAGATCACTTGAATATTATTTTGAAAAATCTTAGAAGAAATTAATTATATGGGAAATTTAGAAAATGTGAATTCTGGCTTCAATTAGTTTCTTTTTTAGGCCATATTGTCTCTAAGGATGTAATCCTAGTTGATCTTGCAAAGAAAAAGGCAATCCAAGATTGGTCCATGCCAACAAACATAACCGAGGTACAAATTTTTATTGGCTTAGTAGGTTACTATCGGTGTTTCGTTCAGAATTTTGCACGACTGGATAACCCGCTAACCAAGATCACATGTAAAGGAATTAAGTTTGTATGGAAAAAATAACGTACAGAATGCTTTGAAGAATTGAAAAGATGATTGATCAATGCTCTAATTTTGACTCTTCCATTTGGAAGTGATGGATTTTTAATATACAGTGATGCGTCAAATAATGGATTGGATTGCATCCTTATGCAAAATGATAAAGTTATTTCTTATGCATCAAGACAGTTGAAGACTCATGAGAAAAATTATCCAACTCATGATCTTGAGTTAGCAGCCGTAATCTTTGCTCTGAAAATATGGATACATTATCTCTACGAAGAAATATGTTATATTTATATGGACCAAAAGAGTTTTAAATACATTTTCACACAAAAATAACTCAACATGAGGCAAAGGAGGTGGCTATAGTTACTCAAAGATTATGATTGTTTGATACACTACCACCCAGGAAAGGAAAATATGGTGGTAGATGCATTAAGCAGGAAATATCACGGACTCCTGATCCAAATGAGGATTGAAAGAGATCCTATATTCATGGATCTACTGAATATGGATATGGAAATTGTTAAGGAAGGGGAAACATATTTCCTCTTTCAAATTATTGCTAAACCATCTTTATTAGAGAATATAAAAATCTCTCAATCTGATGATGAGAATCTCCACAAGAAAATTATTACTATGAAGGATGGGAGATTGGAAGAATTCGTGTATGGGGAAGGAGTTATGAAGTTTGGGAAGAGGTTATGTGTCCCATCAGTACCTGATCTAAAAAGGGAACTATTAGATGATTCTCATAGCTCAAATTTATCTATACACCTGGGTAGAAAAAAGATATATAGAGATCTGAAGAAATATTTTTGGTGGGATAATATGAAGCGGGAAATTGCTGACTACGTGTTAAGGTGTCTAATTTATCAACAAGTGAAGGTAGAGAGACAACATCTCAGAGAAGTGATGCAACCTCTACATATTACTATGTGGAAGTGGGATAATATTACGTTGGATTTTTTCACCTAACTATCGAGGACACCTAGAAGGAATGATGAAATATGGGTAATTGTTGATCGTCTCACAAAATCAACACATTTACTTCCTATAAGAGAGGATTTACCACTTGAGTGTCTGGAAAGGCTTTATATTAATGAAGTTGTAAGACTTCATGATGCACCTTTATCGATTGTGTCCGATCGAGATCCCCAATTTACATCAAAATTCTAGAATATTCTCTAGAAGGATTTGAATATTGAGCTTCATATGAGTACTGCTTATCACCACCAAACTGACGGACAATCTGAAAGGACTATTCAAACTCTAGAAGACATGCTGAGATCATGCTCTCTTGACTTCCAAGGCATGTGGGATCAATACTTGCCATTGGTGGAATTTTCCTACAATAATACTTTCCATTATAGTATTCAAATGGCTCTATATGAAGCATTATATGGAAAGATATGTCGAACTCCAACTTGTTGGGATGAAGTTGGTGAGAGAAAAATTATATGCCCAAAACTTATTGAAGAGACCGTGAAAAAGGTGAAGACAATCCAAGCCCATATTAAAGCAGCCCAAAGTAGGAAAAAGAGTTATGCTGACAACTGGAGAAAGGATTTGGAATTCCAAGTGGGAGATCATGTCTTTCTGAAAGTATCTCCATGAAAGGGTGTCCTAAGGTTTGGTAAGAAAGGGAAGCTGAGCCCCAGGTACATCAGACTATTTTAAATTCTAGAAATAATCGAAGATGTAGCTTACTGTTTAGCAATGACTCCAAGTCTCTCCAAAGTTCATGATGTGTTCCATGCACTACTAGAAATTGGGCCTTTAGCGACTGCCATTGGCGGTCGCTATAGGTATTCTACCTCACCTTTTAGCGACCACCTCTGGTGGTCGCTACAATTTTTTTTGATTTCTGCGGCAGGCATTAGCGACCGCCTACGGCGGGCGCTAACCTGGATTTTTTTTTATAAAAAATATGCAGTTTTGCTTCCAGAACTGCACAGCTCCAAAAAACCAAATAGAAAATAACAAACATGAAAAGATAAACAGCTCCAGAATAGCACCACATAACAAATAACAAATAGAAAATAACAAACAACACCGAACAGCTCCAAAACAACAGGAAAAGATAAACAAACAGCACCAAACAGCTGGAGAGGCCTCACTAAAAATAGAAAATAGCTCCAGAACAGCAGAAAAAATATACAGTTCTCACATGTCCAGCGATCCAAACATCTCTAATTCATTCCAATCTTCTGTTTCAAAAAACCTACAAGAAGATACAAAATATAAACAAAGAAAATTCAAATTGATTAGTGTTATTGGGTTATGATGGTGATAAGATGATAATAAATGATAGATAAAGAAATAACACAGACATGCACAAATGTATTTAAAAGGCTTACTCACATTTATTATCAGGTGGATATTACTTGGTGTAGTGGTTGCAATCCCCCTACCCATGTTTTAATTTACCACCAAAGGATCAAGAAATGGAGAAAAATAGTTTTAATGGGTCATTTATAGATGTGATCATCAACTATCATAGATTATAATTATATATTATTAACACTGGAATGAAATCTATAGAACAAAAACACATTCTGGAACCATTTCACCTAAACAATATCAAATTTTCCAACTCTACTTGTTGGACTGTGGTCATAGGAATCTAACCACCTATCATCAAGGAAATGGAGCTATGTGGTAACAATATATTCCATTTCAGAAAGCGCAAAAGTATGAGAAACTGATGACCAGCAAATGAGGATGTAAAACAGTAAAGATACTGATGCATCATTTGTGTAGATTATTTTCTGCAAAGGGTTCTCAGCCTGTAATAAAAAATATATTCTTAGCAGAATACAAGAAAATTTACAAAATAAAAACAATGAATGTCAACCTCACATACCCCAACAAAATTTTAAACATTTCAATAACCATGATTCTTATGTACTTCTAAGGAAAACATCTCCTAAAGCATCTAATAAAAAGATCAAGATTTATAATTCTAGGGAACTACAATTTCCTTGTTTGTAATTCAAATAGCGAATCATTCAAAATCATGTGTAAAGAAGTTTCTTAAATCATAAGAAACGAAGATAAGTTGTGTGTTGAAAATTACATTAGTATGGACACATGTAAAAAATACGACAATAGCGAGGAATGACATTACTAATGATACTCTAAAAAAGGGAACACTGGTTGATGCCAGCAAGTGAATAAAAAAAGTTGGCATTAGTTTTTGGTCCTTTTTTCAAATTTTTGCACATACAACCAGACTAGAGAATGTGTCTGGGAAACCAAGAAAAGAAAAACCAAAAATCAATCTCAGATAATAATTAACAAAGTTTTATGAGAAAAATGTTCCACTCTTCCTATTTGAATGCCTAAAATGAAAGAGAAAGTGAAACAGTGAGTGTGCAACCGTGGCCTTGAGAGCCAACCATGACTACACTAGAATCAAACAGAACAGTTGTAATCAAATGCAACCAAGGGACCAATTTTCATAAGATGTTAAGATTTTTTTTAAAAAGTAATAGAAAGTCATGCAATAACTTTAACGAGTATGGGAAGTTAGCGTACATGCCACATTTTCTTTCATGGATTTTGTTGGATCCAGTTATTTGTATTTTGGAATCTCACATTGGTTTTCTTTGTCTTGTATTCCTTTTCCTCTATCTATAAATAATGGGCTCCGCCTCTCAATGAGGTATAGAGTACGGTTCTTCATGGTATTAGAGGAGGTGTAACTCAACCCTTCCCTACCCGTGTTTTTTCCTCTCTGCCACATTTTTTCCCCACTACGCCCAGACACAGCTTGTGCGACGCTGCCACCCCCCCTCGCACCTCCGCTCCCATGTATAAAAAAGACACTAGAAAATAAATAAAGAAACTACCACATCATTGCAGATTCTATCCTAGCACCACCTTCAAACAATTCTACATTTAAACTCTAAATCAATATATAACATTAATTCAATAATAAATATAAAAGAAAAACACCCCGTGAATATGATGCGTCATACGTGGACATGACTGCTACCTCTATTCGGTGTGCCAGGGGCCTACAAAAAATAAAAATTATAAAGATTTTAATAACAAAAATAATATAATGTAAATAAATAAATTCAGTATAAACCTACGTCATATGATCCCCTGCACCATCACCCGGACACACATATTCTCGCAGTGTTCTAACCTCAGCGATCATTTGCGCATTTACCTCCTCAGAAGCACGCAACTGTTCCTCGATATCTAACAGCTACTGTGTCTTCCCAACAACAACAGGACCGACAACCTCAGCACGTGATACTACAGAACGAGGAATCCCCATTCCATAGGTCAGATTATATCCATGCCCGTCACGACTAATAATGTGATGGAATATCTCATCCCTTCGCATGGGAAGCTGTCGTTGGTCCTCTGACAGCTGTTCTAACTCATCTTCAAATTGAGCCTGTGTAATATTTAGCAGTTTCACGTCAAATCCTAAATGAAAACATTGCGAAGATGTGAAATGGATATTATAATACATAAAGGGGTTGGGGGATAAAACTTTAAATTTTGGGGATGATGATCATGTGAAAGGTTTTATAGATGAATATTTTACCAGGGGCATGGAAGTATTGGTAATGAGTACAATAACTTACTATAAGAGCTGCAACATATGGATCATTTCGATCACAAGGCCTCATCCACACTGGCATTTTATCAGTCGGTGCACCTTGCTCCCGTAACTGTATACCAATAAAATATAAAAATGTAACACAAAACCATATTAAATAATAAATTAAAAATTGAATAATAAATACATCATGTCAGATCTGAGACACGTGACGAGTCCCAAGCCTGTGAGGTGGTCCCTGCAAAGCTCGATTCTTGGAATGGTGTGCTGACACCTCCTGCATTCAATTAATTCAAATATCAAACAAATAAAATGTCACACATTCTTAAAAATATATATACCACAATAAATATACTAACTACAGTGGCCTCAGTAGACCAATATGCAGCTAAGTCACACCACTAACATGGGAGAACACCTCTCGGGACTTTTTCCAGAATGTCTGGGGCACCCACATATGGAACCCAGTGCTCCCTCTTGACTATGCCTTTATGATATTTCCATAGCTTGTGACATTTGCCCATACACACTGGCCGAAACTCACCGGGGCACACTTTTAGGTTATTCTATTTAAGAAAAAAAAATCACACATGTTAGTATTTTTTAAACATAGGGAAGAAACAAAAATGGTCTTCTTATCTGAAATTCCCTCCAAAGTTGGTATAATGTATCCTGAGGAAAAGAAGCCCAGTCACGTGTGGTCAATGGAAATCAATGTGGGTCGCATATGATATGACCCAACTGGCGAATAAATGCAGGGTCAGTCAGTCCTACAGGATGAAATCTCTCATCAAATGAAACATCTATGGTCGTGTCGGAATTCCATGATGAAATGCCACGACCGGGCCTCTCTTGCGAGAGGAAGAAGTGGTCGAGTCCAATCCCGTTGAAAACAATTTTATACATAATTAGACAGATGTGCATATATATATATATATATGGGAAAAGAACATCCAGATGAACTTTTGTCTTATAAGAGACCAGTGGTGAACCGTATCAAAGTATTTGGAAGTATAAAAAAGGTTCATATCAATGGTAAATATAGAGATACGTTGTAGGATAAATCCAAGGATTGCTTCCTCATCACATATGGTTATGATATCTTTGGATATCACTATATGATAATAGTAAAAAATAAGTCATATAGGATTAGGATTATATGATCTTTCTACTTCTAATAAATGTAGGAGAAGAATAATGTCATGAATAGGAAGCTCCTCCTATAGATACATATTAGTTGGAGTCACCATGGAATAGTAAATGAATTCCTTAAATCTCAATAATAAATTGTAAATGGAAGAAGTACTAGAAGGTAAAAGAGATATAGAAAAATGATTTTTTCATTTGAAAGTGGAAACTGATGGAAGTAGGAGATACAAAGAAATGTTGGTGGTAAAGAGTTTTTTGAAAAATAATGGGATAGACTCCTTTCTTGCAAGAAGTTTCCTAACATTATGGATAATCAGAATATGGTTAGGAGATGGAATTTCCTGAGGTCCTTTGATTCAAGATGGGTTGAAGCAGGCTATGGTTGGGAGGGGTCCTGGTGGTCAGGTGGATCATGATGGTTAAGATGGGCACTGTATGCTGGAGGTTGCGGATGGGGTGGTTTGGTTATAGGTTGATGGTATGTTGCAGATTGGGATCATTTCTTACTACTGGTTGGGGCTGTTGTTGGTTGTTTTGGATAGGTTGGGAGCTTGTATGGTTCTAGATTCTTGTTGGAGTTCGGGCTGTCAGCAGGTTGTGCAAGCATCGTGTGGCAGGATGGGTGTTGCGGTGGGGGTTTGGTTATGTTGTCCTACTACTGGTTTTGGGAGTGCTTTACAAGGATCCTGGTTGGCCGGTGGCTACTAGAAGGTTATGCAGGAGGGGTGTGGCAGGATGGGTGCTGTGGTGGGGGTTTGGTTGTGCAGTGTTGAGATGCTGGTTGGGTGATACTTTGGTTTACAGGGATGCTGGTTGGCCGATGGCTTCTCGTTTCTTACTGCTAGTTGGGTGATGCTTCTGTTTTAAAGTTTCCTATTTATAGCAATTGTAAGGACAAAAATGATGATAATTATCCTATTATTGTGTAGTTAATAAAGAAAATTGGTTGGGATGAGAAACCTGGGCAGGGGGATGAATTTTTTTCTCCCTTTAAAAATGTCATCGACTATAGTGATTTTGATCCTGTTAATGCTACTAGGATTGATTTTCCTGCACAAAATTCTGTTGGTCTTGCTAAAGTAGAGTCCTCATGTGATGAAAAATAAGAGACATATTCTTTTGTAAAGTTTCATGTTGGTGGTAATGGTAAGGCCAAAAGTGAGGACATTGATCCCATTACTATGTAGGATTTTGTTGGTCTTAATGAAGTAGGGTCCTTGTGTGCTGCTTCTGGACATGAGATCATCAATTTTGAAGATTCAAAATTGTTGGACACTTCGTTGGCAACTACAAGAAGCTCTGTAAGTGAAAATGGTTTCAAAAACAGTACTCATAAGGAGGCTGGCAGTGGAGATTCTTGTTTTCAGCTTAGTGAAAAGTTAAGGGAAGTTACCTCTTCCACTACTTCTGATGCAGAGTCAGTGTGTTTGGTCTTAGTAGTTAGAGTTGTACAATGAAAGAATGTTTGGAATTAAGAGTCTAAACATGGTTGTTTGTTGATGAAGTGGAGACTAAGGCGGGTTGGTCTTGTCAATTTACTAACAACTAAGGCTTCTCATCCTTGGATCACCATTGTTTTTCTAATGGGGTCTTTGAACTACCATATATTTGAATTGTTTTTTTAATATTTGGGGCCCCTAATCAACTGTTTATTTTTTCATTTCCTTTCCATAATCAAATACACATGAACCATCCTACTGAGTTATATTCAAACATACCTCGACCCTGAGATGTAGATGGCTCTGCTGGATGATGTGGATCTGCTGCTTGTTCCCCTGACATGCCTACAGTCATAGTAAACATTAGTAAATCAACACAGGGATGTCTCTATATCTATAGAAAGAATGAACACTTTTTTAGGGTGTAATTTCATTTTCCATAAATGGAAATCTTCAAAGGATATCATGCAAGAAATGTTCCATACAACACTGTCATGACATATACCACTAGGGCCACACATGTTATAGTAGTAATTTGAGAGTGACACCGCATTCCCATATCCAATAGTCCATGAGAATGAAAGCTGAACCGAGTAACAATGTCATAGAAATTTGAGACCTTAGACTAATTTACCATCATGAACACACACCACCAAACTATATACAAAGCATAAGAGTTATTTAATTGAATCAACTAGAGTGTATGTAAATACATGAAACATCAACTAGAGTGTATGAAAATACATGAATCTCATAATTTTTCTATGTCTTATGTGACACATACACAAACAACAAGAAAATATATGTAACTCTGAGTTTACATCCTAAATTTTTAGCTAATGAACCAAATTAGTGTTGGGTTGTTTAATTGAAAATTATCCAAAAAAATTTATTGATTTTTTAATATTGATTGAATTCATTGAAGTTAAAAAATTTAAAAAAGGTTAAACAACTCATAAAAGGTTAAACAATTTCAAAAAAAGATTTTAAAATGAAGAGCGGGAAAACAATTATACCTTTCATTAAACATTCAAATCTACCATTTATCCTTCAATGACCGCTCTAACCCAATAAATATCTTCTTCACGTTGAACTACGATATGTTGATCAAGTTGTTGGCCAACAAAGGCAACAATATCGGGTTCATCTTGTTTAAATAAAAACACTCCTTTTCGGGACATTTTCACAACAACTTGCCAACTAGGATTCGAAGGCAAAGTAACGAAGAATACTTGTTCTGCTTGTGATGTCAAAATGAAAGGTTCATTACCAACTCGTTTATTTTTGTATAACATATAGTTAAAATCCTCCAATGTAAACTGATATTTATCGACTTTACACCCACGCACTGGATCAACCCAATTACACTTTAACAATATGTATTTCAACCCGTGTGCGTATACAACTTCAATGATGTCTGTTAATTGACCATAATAATAACCAAAAATCGACGAATGGAAAACCGATGCCACTATTTTGTGTTGCTCGTTTTTCTTCAACATCTTTAATGTGAAATTGAAAGCCATTAGCATCTATATCTTTATAACGATGACCCGTTATAGGTGGACCATCAGCTAGTTGGTTAAATTCCTCAATTAGCGCGGGTTCACCTAAATCCCTCAGGTCATGAACCTACATAATTCACAGAATTCAATAATGATATCTGCAGAAATAAATTAGTATTATACTTCACTCATAATGAAAATCAATTTATACGTACAAAATCCTTGAACCAATCATGAAATGACACATAATGAGATTGTTGAATTTGAGACTCAGTCGCACGAGACATCACTTCTTTTAGCTCATTAATGTGTTTCCTACAAATGATAACGTGATGTTTAAATGATCAAATAATGCAAACAAAACATGTAAAAGTTAAAAAACAAAATTGATAAGACACTTACTGCATTAATGGTGAAACTGATGGGGTATTGAACAAAATATATCGATGCACTTGTATCCACTCGATGTTGTCCATATCAAATATGGTTCCTTCTCTAACTGGACCATCATGAATCTGAGAGGGCTTATCTAATTTTTTTTCAACATCCATAAGATATTCTGAAAAAAAATTAGTGCAGTCATCCATCAGATAACTATTGTCTATTGATGCCTCCGGACGAGCTCTGTTGCGTACAAATCATTTCAATGTATTCAGATACCGCTCAATATGATACATCCACCTGAATTGCATTGGACCATCAGCTATTACTTCATCAGTTAGGTGCACTGTCAAGTGAACCATAACATCGAAAAATGAAGGGGGAAATAGTTTCTCAAATTGACAAAGCGTAAGTACGATTTGATCCTGCAAACTTTTTAAATCACTCATTCGTTGATTTCTTAAACAAAGCTGTCTAAAAAAATTACTCATCTCAATCAACGGTTGAACAAAATTGGGGATAAACAATCACAAATTGTGATTGGAATCAACTGCTGAAGTAATATGTGATTGTCATGACTTTTAAACCCTTTCAATGTCCTGCTCGTCAGATTCACACATTTTGAAATATTAGAAGAGTAACCATCAGGCACCTTGAGCATCTTCAAAATGGAAAGAAATGTCTCTTTCTCCTTTTTAGTCATCGTGTACTGTGCAACATGCATATATTCCTTGTTTCCATCAGCCAACTGTAAATACAACTGTTTCCATAAACCCATTTCTTCCAAATCACGATGTGAATTAACATGGTCCTTTGATTTTCCACTGACACCTAAAATGGTCCAAAATATATTATCACAAACATTTTTTTCAATGTGCATGACATCCAAATTATGCCTTAGCATGTTAGTTTTCTAATAGGGGAGATTGTAAAAAATAATTTCCTTTTTCCAATTGTGACTGTGCTATCTACCCGCACCATGAATATTAGGGAATGGATGATCCACCAAATCCTGAAATTCATATACCGTGCAGATGTTTTCTTCATCAATCTACGATAATATTTCTACTCCTTTCATGATCTTTGGTGCTGGGTTGAACTCTCTAGAACCATTAAATGTCACTTTGTCCTTTCTGAACCTGTGCTGAGGGGGGAGAAAACGTCTGTGACCCATGTATGCCCATTTTTTGGAATGTTTAAGCCATACAAATTTTTTACTTTTATTGCAATAAGGGCAAGAAAATTCCCCTTTCGTACTCCAACCTGATAAATTTTCATAAGACAGAAAGTCATTGATTGTCTATAATAAATCAGCCTGTATTTTTAACATTTCATTTGTTTCATAGTCATAAGTCATCACACTCTCGCCCCAAAATTCATTCAACTCATCAATCAATGGCTGAAGGTAAACATCAATCTTATCCCCTGGACTTCTAGGTCCATCAATAAGAGTGGAAATTAAAATAAACTGTTGTTTCATACAAAGCCATGGAGGAAGATTATACAGAACCAACACCACGGGCCATGTGCTATGAGTTGCCCCAAACATAGAATTGAATGGATTGAAACCATCTTCTGCCAACCCCAATCAGACATTACGACCATCTTTGGAAAAATCAGGGTGTCTCTGATCGAAATCCTTCCATGCACGAGAGTCTTCTGGGTGGGTTAGCATATCACTTTCCTAATTTATTTCTGCATTCCATCTCATTAAATTAGAATCTTTAGATGACATAAAAAATCTTTTCAACCTTGACTTCAGGGGAAAGTAATGCATTTGCTTTACGACAATCAGTTTTCCCTGGTTCATAGTTTGACTTTGATGAGTTTGATTTCCCCTATTATCTTTCCACCTGGAAGTGCCACAAACTGTACAAATATCCAAATGGACAGTTTCATTTCTGAACAACATACAATTGTTTGCACATTCATCTATGGTCTCATATATAAAACCTGAGTTCTCTATCAACTTACGAGCATGGTAATACAACTCAGTAATATTAGCGTTGATAGGAAGTACCTTTTTCAATAACACCAACAGCATGTCAAACGATGTGTCTGACCACTGATTCAAAGTATTCAAATCCAACAACTCCATGATAAATGACAATTTATTGAAAGCAGTACATCCATAATATAATTCAGTTTTTGCATCATCAAGCATTTCATAAAACCTCCTCGAATCACGATCTGCACCAGAGTGTAGATTTATCTCACAGGTCTCAACATTTTGAATGTCAATTCCTTCAGGAGCCAACCCACGTACCATTTCATTAAGCATTTCATGCATTGGATCATTCATCCTCACATCAACATCCATCTGAACTACATGTGTATTTTGACAATGAATATATTCTTCCCCATGAGGAGTCCAACTCTTATAATTTTTCAGAAATCCGTTCAAGAATAGGTGCTCCCTCATAGTATCTCGTGTGAATTGATATCTGTTTTCACATTTTCTACATGGAAAACTAATATAGTCACTTTGAAATCCTCCAGTGAACTCAATAAACTGCATAATTCCCTCAAAATATTCTTTAGACATACAATTTGGAAGATCAATCCAACTCTTATCCATATTAATATATGTATAACAAGTAGTAACATTTACAGAAGACTTCATATTACAGGAATTTTTCATATCACAAAATATATTTAAAATAAAGACTGACCAATTGCATGTGGACATACCATTGATAAAATAAACAATTTATATCTCTGAATAATAAATAGGAGAATATATAATGGAATGGAAGTGAAATCCCATGAACATACCAAAACCAACCACACACTTTCCAAATCTATTATTGGAAAATCTATCACCACACCTCCATGTTAGACTAAAATGGATTATAGAATGATAACATCAAAAAACAGAGTAAAGAATAAAAGCAGGCGAGATTTAACAGAGTCATGAATGAAAAATTAGCTATCATAAGAAAAAACCAAAAAAACAATCAAGATTCCCTAGAGAGACCCTATTTTCAATATTGACTATGCTTTTAAGATTTCCATTTTCCAATATTAATTAAAATTACAGCATTGTTCGCCCATGGATATAGGTCTTAATATTTCAAACCACTTAAAATAAAACTATTCGTTTTTCTTTGATTTTTTATTTTTCCTTAATTTTTTGTATTCATTTTATCATTAGGTGTCTATGTACAAGTTAATTGACTTTGTGTGATGAGTAAGTTGAAAAGACATTCTATCATGTGGGACACTGATAATAGGAGTGGATTCTTCCTGTTGTTTGGTTTCACTTTTTCTAAGTTTCAATAATATAAAATTTAGTGATTGAATATTGATCATGATTCTAAATAAAAGTGGTTTCAGTGATTGATTCAGATCTCTATAGCACACACTCAGTAAAAGATTATGGTAACATTCTATTACCATAGAGTTTTTTGATTTAGTAGTAGTTTATAGGAATCAAAAAAATTGATTTAGAGGAAGTTTTGTTTTATATTGAAAAATTTTATGGGAATGACTTTGGATTCTGGAAAATGAGGATGGAATATTACCGCATTCAAAAGAACCAAGAAGTTTTGTGAATTGAGGTCATGCCAGAGAAGCTCGTAAATGTATAATGGGAGAGGCTTGATAAAAAACCACTAAATATCATATGGATTTAATTATCCTGGAATGTTTCCATTAACATTTAAGAGGTGAAGACCACGATAAAGATGAGGATGTTTCTAGGGGATATGTATGACAATTCAACAGGGATGAACAAGTTTTCATGATATAGAGATTTTTCAACATTATATTTTTAAAAGATAGATTAGTGGTTGAATAAGTGAAAGATTTTTACATGTTTTGAAGTTAGATATAATATATATGTACACTTTGTGGAACATGTGTGGGTACTATTATAGTTATCATCCTTTACTGATAGTAACAAGACTATAGTAATGATTTTTTTTGTAGGAAATCTGATTTTGTGCTCAATGATGTTTAGAGTATTATCCTGATTTAAGAACTCAGAAGAAATTAAGTTCAACCTCTTTTTGGAAGAACACTCAGATCATACAGATGTGTATAACCTTCTCATTAAATAAGTCATAGGAAATCAGATGATAAATCATGTGAATGAATCTGAGGTAAATTGGTCAGTCCCAACCCAGCATATTGGAAATGCGTTATGAGAGGCCATATAAATAAAGTATTCAACAAATTATGGGTAAAATTATATTGGGAAATGTTTGGAAGTACTATTTCTATTAATTCTATGATAGCTAAAGGTATAACTACTTTTTAATTGAGTGGGAATGTTCTGGTGGACTCAATGATTTTGGATCATCATTCCACTCCATGAAATATAACAGATTCATGGAAAATTATGTGTCTCAGAGGTTTTTAAAGGCATATATAGTTGACTATGAAGCTCTTGAAATCATGGTAAAGGGTGATGTCAGTGTTGTCAAAGGCGTGCGGCGCAATAAGGCACAAAGGCCCCTTGGGGATGCGGCGCGAGGCGCAATTAAGGCCCACACACACATAATTAAATATATATAGTTTTTAACAATATTTTAAATTTTAAAAAACTTAAATTCAATAAAAAAATACATACTGAATTTTTTTAACCAAAATCATAATCAAATAATCAATCCTTAGAACCTAATCATCAAAATCATGGAGCAGAAAATTAAGTTTTTATAGTGAAAATACATACTAAAATTTTTTGTAGAGTATGTTATGTTTTTTTATTAATATATTAAATGTTATATTTAATATAATTAAGTTTTTATAGTGTATGATATGTTTTTTATTTATATATTAAATTTTATATTTAATATAATTAAGTCACTTATTGATTTCCAGCATCCTTCCCAGCCACCCTCGATTCCAGCATCCTTCCTTGCCACCCTCGATTTCCACGATGTCTGCCGATTTCCCTCACCCACCCACCCTGTTTGTACCCTCGATCTCGGCTGATCGCCCTCACCTCCAGTGACCCCAGATTTATTTCCATCCTACCTACCACGATCTCCGCTGCCACCCTCGATATTGTCGCTCGCCCCCGGTCTCCGCCGCCGCCTATCTGCTACAATCTCGTCGCCCTCGATCCTAGTGTCCACCCGTGCGCCTTATGGCGCCTTGTGCTTTAAGCGCCTCATGGTTTGGCGTGACAGCCGTGCGCCTTTGGCGCGCCTTGGTGAGGCTGCACCGCCTCACCAATATTGAGGCACACCTTGGTGAGGCTGCACCACCTCACCAATATCGAGGCGCACCAGGTGTGCCTCGCCTCGCCTCACGCCAAGGCATGGTGAGGCGAGCGCCTTTGACATCACTGGGTGATGTTAAGGTATAGACAATGAATGGAAGTTACCTTTATCTCAAAGTAGTTCAACTTAGTCCGACACATACCAAGTTTGGTGAAAATCTTAATTTTCATAGGAAAGCTAGATGAAGCAGGTTTTGGAACAACCATCACCAAAAGAGTGTATAATCTCAATCAGGGATCCATGGTTATGGCTATAGGGATAATAAACAGAAACCTATATCTGACTAGATGATCATATGGAGTGATAACTATTAGAACAAAAAAAATTACAAGTTTATAGTTATGGAATTGTTTACTTGTGCATCTCAATGAGAAGAACATGAAAATCCTAACATCAAAGAGAATGTTAAAGCTAGATCATACATACTTTGTAAGATTTTATAGTTTCATATTTAGGGAAAATGGAAGGTTTCATTCAATATGAGTGAAAGAACACCCTAAAACCCAAAGATAAAACTTTTTCACATGAATGATTGGGGGACTCGCCACTATCCCATTCATTGATGAATCCAGATGGAAGGCATCAGTTTATTTCCTAAAACAAAAGATCTTATATATTTGAAGTGTATTTATACACAATGATAAATAGAGAAATTTAATCCACTACCAAGAAAATAAGTTCCAAAACATGCTACACAAAAAATAGGGGGTAAAAGATGATATAGCTTCCTGGATATCATAACATTAAGGGATTAATCAATCATACACCATTTATAGAGAATGGAGGAATATGAGGGAGAAATAAGCTCCTATATCAAATGAAAAACACAGTTTTCAAAAAATAGTTGGAAACCAAGCTATCGAACATGCCTAAAAATAAGAACTTGGAGGCTCTAAGTTTATGAATACAACTCTTCAAGGTTCAAGAACAAAGTTTTGTTTAATCTTGATTGAATAAAAACATGAATTGAACAAGGAACATTATATACTTTAAGATGCCAATATGGATTCCTGATAACAAAAGTTGGGAGATAACAAAAGAGTAAGATTCACTGCATGAAAATAACACATGGGAGATAACAAAAATACAATGAGTAAGAAGAAGCGGTAAAGGAATGACTGGCGGTGGAAGAATCAATAGAAAAAAATGATTGAAACAAACCAACCTAGGTGGGTGTAGAGGCGGAGGCAGGGCGAGGAGTGAGGAGCGGTAGTTGGATGGGTGCCGACAGGGACTCCTGGTGTGACAGCGGCAATAGGCGAGGCACCAGGGAGAGGGCTTATGCAGGCTGGCAGTGGTGGAGGGAGTTTGCGGAGACGGGTGAGGGAGTTTGCGGCGACGAGAGCCAGCTTGTGCGGATCGGCGACGACGAAGGGAATCTATGGCGACAGGCAAGGCACCAGGGAGAGGGATTGTGCGGCGACGGTGAGTTTGCGGAGTTAGAAGTGGAGGCGGACGGCGGCAGAGGGAGGGTAGGGCTTGTGCGGGCCGGCAGTGGAGGAAGGTAGGGTTTGTGGGGGGGGGGGGGGGGGGGTGCATGAGCGACGATGGGGCAGGTGGGGGAGGGGGGGGGGGTGGGGCGATAGATAGGTTGGTTTGTTTGGGTTTTTTTTAAGTCTAGCGACCGCCTATGACGGTCGCTATTGCCCATCAATAGTGATCGCCAAAGGTGGTCACCCATGTCAGGGGGATTTTTTGCCCATATTTCTAGTAGTGATGTGTAATTGTTGAAGAAATACATGCTAGAGCCAATGCATGTACTCACCTATGAAGAAATAAAACTTGAACCTGATTTGTCATACTGTGAAGAGCCTATCAGGATTCTTGATACAAGGGATTAGGTATTGAGAAATAAGAAAAATTGTCTAGTAAAGGTTCTTTGAAGGAACCATAATATGGAGTAAGAAATGTGGGAACCCGAGGATGTTATGAAGAAGAACCACCCATATATTTTTGAAGGTCTTTATAAATGAAAAATTTCAAGGATGAAATTTCCGAAGGAGGGAATAATGTAACACCACAAACATTTTATGGTATGTTTCTCTTAAATACATTCTAGTTATAGCCTATATTTCATGAATCACTAAGCCTCTATGGAACAAAACTTGGGTATTTATAGGATATAGTCATAACCTAGCCATTAAAATTAAATTTTCCAGCTCTGCGATTTGAATTTTCAAAATCTGACATACACAATTGTGTTCAGGATGATATTTAGAGTCTGATAGAACTAACTTAATTTTTAGTGAATAGTAACCTAACCTTATGAATAGTAACCTACACTTATGAATAGTAACTTACCCTTATGAATATTAATATTACTTTTATGAATGGTATCCATACCCATGAATGTATAAATAAATTTAGGCACCTTAAAAATGAAGATTAATATTTTAAGTGTTTATATTTTTCGATTAAATAATGATTTTAATTAAATATTTAATTAATCATATTTAGAAAATTATTTTTGAAAAATGAACTTCATTTTTGGATTCTACACGTCGAAAAATGGTTAGTGTGAATTTTTGATATTTTTATGAAATACTTGAATTTTTGGTGAATAGTAAAATACATTAATTTACCGTATAAATACAGTATAAATTAAATTAACTATTCCTAGAATCATGAGTGATGTAAGCACCAAAATCTCGAACTCACATGCTCTTATTAATATTCTAATTTAAGTAATACTCACTATTTCTTGTCTTGAGAAGAAATAATAAATTAATGATTATAATATTAAGAAAACTCTCCTCCCCTCCACTATATAAACCACCCTCACCCTCTCTTTCTCCCACACCACTCAAGCTTCAAGCCTTGCCTAAATTCTGCTAAAATATCTCCCTAACCTCCTTCCCCATGTCCAATACCTTCTGGTCTCACCAAAAGTCCAAAATCAAAGGTTTTAAAGAGTTTCTCAAAGAGGAGTACTCAAGAGGTGAACCTCTCTTCCTTTTTATTTCAATTCCTTTTACAAGTTCCATTATTTTGTTCTCTCTTCTCCCCTCACCTCATAAAAATGACATTATAATTACAGTACCATAAATGTACTGTATTTTAATTTTTCTAATGGAATATTTCATTATAATCTCTCTTTTCCCCTCCTTTTATACTAAAAATGCAAACAACGTCCGAGATGTGTTAATTTATCACACTCAAGGAAGACGGGTTTTCAATTTGCATTACTATCTTTAATACTGGTCATGAAACATTTTAAATGGTTGAACAAGATCATAATATATTTATTTTATCATGTTTAATGTTCTGGAATCCTTACACACTCATAAAATGGAATAATAATACAAAACAAGTTCATTGTGCACAAAACCGCCAAGCCAAAACCAAGGGTTTATCATTAACTCATCAAATGAGTCATCCTCATGGTATATAACCAGAATCATTATAAGATAATTTATATCTCTATAATTTCATTAATAAGATATATTAATTATTATGGATGTTTAACCACATTTCAAATGGACTTTCATTCATGAATACAAGTAAACGAATCATGAAAACCAAGTAAAAAAATGCTTCCAAAACAATAAAATTGAATCTCTTAAACCCATCAAAATGCCATTAATGAACTTAATAAGGTTATACCATATCAATTACACGTTTATTAGGTTATATAATTATTAATTAATGAAGCTAAATTTTATTATTCAGGTCGTTAAGAACAATCAAGAACACCTTCGAGCTTAAGGTAAGGGATCCTCTCTCTCACTTTTGTTCAAGAATCTATCCTATGTTGTGCTCTTTTATTTTTAATACCTAATGATGGGGTATGTTTTATAACCTCTACCATACTTCCCTTATGATATATAAATAATGGGATACCTTTTTACCTCTCATTACTCCCTCGTAAGAACACTCGTTACCATGCCGAAATGCTTGTAAGGGGTTTTCTCATATCACTTTCAATTCTGTGGGATTTCCATTGATCGAATCTTATTTATTATATGTGGTATAGGTGTACTTCCATTTGATATATATTATCATTATTCTATTTATATTCATGGTATTATTTGATTAATTTGGTGGTTATTAACTTTTGGTCATACGACTCAATTGATTACAACATGGTAACGAGCTTTGTCTCTATTTTCACTTCATTGTGACTTGCTTAGTATTGTGCACCTACTTTTTCTTATGTGGTGTACCTAATTTCCATTTGAGATCAATTTTCAATTGAAATTATATTCCATTTAAATGTCCATATTCTCATATCATGGATATTATTATTGTCTAAGCCGTATACCATTTTACATACGGTATTTATTTTGAATGTTGTTTTGACTGTGGAAATATTGATGAATTTGTATCCTCTATTCTTTACAGATAATATAAAGGCATATTTCTATTATGTTTAATATATGTATAAATAATTATTTGGACATGAAGTGGTGTGTTGGGACCACTACATCCCCTCAATGCATTGGTAGGTCTCATGAGACAAATCAGTTGGCGACAAACCCTTTGAGTTTGTTTCCAAAAATCAGATAGGTTTCTACCCACAAAACTAAACCATTTTTAAGGTATTATGGTATCATGTGCCAGATACATGAATTAAAATCAATAATAATTCACTTTATTACTTATCAATTATTACTATCCATGAGGTTTTCACTATGAAAACAATCTATGGATGCAGTTTCATCCTCAGTTTATTAATGGCGTGAGTTTTTCATTTATTCACCATGCCATGTTGATTATGTCAAATTGTTTACAATTCAGTAATTATTGATTCATGCTTCCTCCATTTGTAACCCTTACTGAGGATTTTATCTCACCCATTTCATTTTTTACCTTCAACAGGTGATGGAGAGGATATCATTTATTGAGTTCCTGTGGATGCAGTTTTTAGTTTTTTTTATGTATTGTATTTTGTAACCTTTTGCAATATAATTTTAGTTACATTTATGTATCTAGTTTCTTCAAGACTACTAAACTGATCATTCCTTCAGTATTTTCATTCCTTCTAACCATGCAAATATAAAAAGTAATGCACTGGCTCTATTCTAGAGGGGTCGGGGCGTTACACTTGATTTTTATAATTTAATACATAAAGACCGTTATTTAAATATTCCATACCATAAAATATGTTTTATTTATAAAATATAAATTTTTTATTTTCAAACTTGAAAATAAACCCATATGAATCTAATCATGATACATAAATTATGTTCATAGTAACCATTAGTAAATAATAAAAATCTTGTAAAACCAAAATCAGTCCCATTTTCAATGAAAGGTTGTAGTCTCCAATAACTGGAGCAGCCAGCCTCAAACCATTAGCAGCTCTCAGATCCACCTCTCCTCTATAAATCTTTCAAAATCTACTTGGTTCCTCCATTTGGATACATATGTGAGTGCTAAAAGCTATGTTTAGTACCCAATATGTAGATATTGAAATATTATACTTGATAACGAGCACACCTTTAGCTTCTCCTTTCTTATGGGTGCAGTTCATCTTCCATTGGTCTGGCTTGCCACATGAAAAACATACTACCTCCTTTTCTTTAACCTACCTCTGGATCTTCTTCTTCTTGGAAGGATGGTGATCGGGATCTTTAGACTTGTTGTGATTTTGGGCCCCTTTTCTTTATTCGTCATTTTCTTATTCACCATAAGAACCTTGAGTTAGTCACACCCCATGTCCTTATTTAATTGGATAATTAAAGTAATAAGTTCCAAAAGACTCTTCTCATTATTGCTTATATTGTAATTAAAAATTAAATCAGAGAAGGTCTTGGGAAGTGATGAAAGTATGAGATCTGTGCGCAACTCATCCAGGAATTTAATCCCTAATATGTCTTAGTATTCAATGTAGATAATAATCTTGAATACATGAGGTCCATCTAACACAGGCTCTCAAAGATTATTTGTAAACAAAGCATTGAAGATCTTGTATCACTCTTGTCTCACCTTCTCTTGATAGAGATACCGAAGGTGAGACATCATGCTATACACATCCATCTCCTCATGTTGCTTCAAAAGCTCATTAGACATAGATTATATCATGAAACATTGAACATATATGGAATAATTTAAATGTTTTTCATAGAATGACAACTCTTCATCACTTGCCTCATTATCAAGTGCATCAATAATATGTTCTTTCAACACATACAATTTCCTTTCACGGTGAAGGATAACACGTAATCACCCTTTTCACTCTTGGAAATTTGTGCCAATGAGAAGGTTATCCTTATCAAGTATGGATCATAGTGATATGTTTGAATTCATTTTAATGTTGTTTCTATAAAATAACATGAGAAAAATTTTAGTACTTTATATGATAAGATTTTGACAAATAAATAAATACTATATTGATTAATATCCTACTATTTTATTGAAACCCAATACCACTCACCACCAGCTTCAGAATATCTTGTTTCTTGGATATTCTAGTGGAAAGTATCCATATTACTCTTTTAATTACCCCAAATTTGGTTGGTTAAGCTACTTGAATGGTTTTAGGTAGGCATTCCAAATTCCAATTGCATTAACTCACAGTTCCTTGATCTGTTGAGTGAAATCCCCAATTATGAAATCCTTAAAATGGATTTCCTTAACCCTTGCCTCTCAGTTACATGAAGTCCTACTTTGGTAGTCAACCTTTGATGTGAACTAAGTTGTGTCAACCCAAAACTTCTAGTTAGAATTCCCTGATAATTCAAATCACCCCAACTTTGGACGGTCAAGCACTTTGAACTATAGTTCAATTTTAATTGAAGTAATGGAATTCTATAACGACTTAATATATACAATTGAGGTATTTTAGTCTTTATGCATAAATTTTAAATTATTATATTTATCACATGATTTTTAATATTATGTTTATTTACTTAAGTTATTAACCATGTCTTAGATAATATTTACGTATAATCCAATTTATTTTAGTTCTATATTGTATGCACATTAATTTCATTAATTCATGAGATCACAACAAAAAATCTATAATGAAATAAACATGCAACTTGATAGAAATAAAATAATTAAGTGTTATGATCATGAGCTTTTACTAATGGTTAGTTTATCTAGTGGTTGATAAACTAACCATTTACCTAGGGGAAAAACACCTTGAACCAATTAAGGTTCGTGTTACATATTTCCACATTTCTACCTATGTATCTCTCTTGGATTGGTTTCACCTCTGCTCCAAACTTGAACCGCCTCCAATAGCTTGAGAGATCCATCTATTACATATTATTTTACTCACACACAAGTGAGGGGAAACAGGTTTACATAAAAGAAACCATGGGCACACATGCCCTTAAATAATAATATGAGAGAAGGAATATAGGCAAACAATTTAATTTAATAATAAATTAAATGAAACTAATCATATACAAAGGTCTGGTTTATTCTCGTGATCATCCACATGTATGCAACAAATTACACATTTAATAAAACTATCATTCAATTCTTAATCGTTCTTATTTAAGATAAATCATGATTGAATCAATTAATTATCTTCTTTAATCAATCAATTCTTTTATCTTAATTCTCATTCGAATTTCCTTGAGATTCTCATCCATCATAATTTTAAACAAATTAAATAACTTTATTTAAAATTAACTTTGTACATAAATGTACCTTGGATACAACATGGTTAATATCCATTCGAATATACCCAACACCTATTATACACATATACTATTTACTCTTATGACATGGAATGCACAACTTATCACGTACTTTCATGACGTGTACTATAAACTTAATGATCACATGAATTACATGATTTTCCTATAATATGTTATGTTTCAATGAACATGGAGTAATATCTATCATACAACTCACACATGATATGAAAATCTGAACATTACACATAAATTAATTAAATACACACACACACATATTAAAACCCACCACACGATGTGTCTTGTCAACTTAATGACCACACATAATCACATGTTGATAATTTTTACTTAGTATAATAAATTAATTTTAATTATGTGTAATTTGGTATAAGTACACGACGTGTAAAAGTGTTCTACATGGTGTGTACGTCTCTCACCGTCTATCCGAGACACAGACCTAGGGACTCGATGTGTAAATCATGCCTCAGAAAATTGGAGTACACAAAATGTATAAAGGAATACATGGTGAGTGCTCTCCAAGTTACATGATCACCAGTCATGTAGTCCATGTATGGAATTACATGTCCTGTCTGTGACTTAAAAGACTACATGCCATGTACATGGGCTATATGGCATGTACTCCAGTTGATCGTGCACCAGGCCGGCTTGGTCAACATGCGGTGTAAAAAAAATTTACCATGTGTCATCAATGCACACAGTTCAAATTAATTCTGAATTAATTCCCAATGCATTGAACACAAGTACACGGTGTGTAACTCTGGTCACACGGTGTGTACTCCTGTGTTATCCAGCCAGAATCCTCAGCACCTCTGAATGATGAAAGTGCCCAGTTAGGATAATTGTATCACTAAGAGGGGGAGGGGGTGAATCAGTGATACTTTTTTATTTTATGTTTCTTTGAAACAACCTTCACCTCCTATTAAATATTTCAATTCTTGCTAAACAAATTCAAACACACATCCACAAGAACACAATAATTTACAAGGTTCATTATTCAATAAGACTAGCTACATCTATGGTATGGTTTGGAAATGATCCAATACCATACAATCCACTAGAAATAAATCCTTGGAATACAATGAGTAGGATATACCCTTTCACTCATGCAGCAATTTGAAGACAATCCAAAAGTGCATGTGCACCCTCTTAGCACAAATAGGGTAAAACAATTTTTTGTGTAACAACTCATGTTACTTGTGATTATTTTCAACTTCCACAAATTTATTTTTTGGAAAAAAATTATTCTATTTCTTACCCATAAGATGATTAGAACTTAAAGTAATTTTATATAGAATTAAAATATGATTTTATAGTCAAATATGCTCACTCTGATTCTCTATATCTGATTTCCCAATCAGATATACCCACTCTGATCTTCAAATCCAATATCCCAATACGATAGGTACAGCTCTTCCAGAATATGATCAAGACAATCCAGAACTCATTATTCCTTAGTCTAGAAATCCCAATACAAAAATGCCAATCTGATTATCCATCTTGATATAATGACCATTCGAATACGATGATAAGAAGAATCCAATAGATAGCTGAATACGATGATAACTGAATGTGATTATCAACTGAATAACATTGAGATCTGGTCTCTTCTACTTTCACTTCTCTCTATCGAAACTTCTTTAACAAAGGTTCAATACACAAAACCCTTTCTCTCCCTCAAACTTAAGAGCTTCTCTCTCTTATATCACGAACATTAACTCCATGTGAGACCTCTTTTTTAAAGTAAAAAGTAATTTCACCTTTTATAGGTGACCCATGAGAGGTTTTGGTAGGAATCCCAAAAACTTTCCCGCTCAACCCAATTAACCCAAATCTCGATGTCCCTTGAAATTCGAGTGCATTTATGACTTCATAAACTCTTCTCGAATCTTCTTGGATATTCTTGAATCCTATTCAAACTTCATCTGTTCATCAGATTTTATTTTTTAATTTCTAGTCTGGATCTGATTTATCAATCCAAATCAATTCTAAATTATGATTGGCTCAATCCAATTTCTTCAATACGATTAATCTGTACCAATTATTGATAACAAACTCTCTTTGAATTTCAAAATACCCCTCGAAAATACATCTATATATTTTCTTTATCTCTTCTCTTGATTCACTTGAACATCAAACAAAGAAACTCAACCCCTTTTAAATGGTTGACTACATTTTTGATCATCTTTTTTTATTTTATTTTCATTCATTAGTCTCAATCAATTATTCCATAGATTATTATGGATATTGACTTAATTGAAGAAACAACACATTTTTCACAAACATTCTCAGCCTTTATGAATCTACTGATCCCATTACGATAACTTCACTAACTTTCTTACTTAAATATCATACCTCTAAATATGTTGACAATTGGTTGCTAAAATATTTTTATTACAATATAAAATATTGTAACGTCCCAATCCTCCAACAACATCTTTATTTCCTTCTCATCTTGAATACGATCAGGCTGAATACGATCATCCTGATTATGATATTGAGTACCCCTTTTCTCTTTCCATCCAGATCTGATCAATCTGAATATGATTGGAAACATCTCTTTCACTTACTCTTTCTTCCATCAAGCTTGCATCATAAGTTTCACAACTTAATTATGATTTATGAGAATTCAAAGATCAATAAAGAATCATAAAATTTGTTTTATCATAGTCATGCAGACTTTGATTCTCCCATTATGATCAAATTTTCCATACCAGATTCAGAATGAATCTGATGACCATTTACTTCCAGAAAGATTCTTCCTCATTACGATCAATCTTTTCATTCCAAATTTAGTGTGAATATGATGAGCCTTTTCTTCTAGCCATCTTATTCTGAATACGATGGAACTTTTCAAGAATTGTAAGTCTGATTATATAAATAAAATGGTCAGAACAAATTTTACCAAAATACAAAGTGAGGTGATTTTACTTTCTTCTCAAACTTCCTTGACAACAAAAACAATATTGGAAAATGATCACCTTCCTCATCATCTTGGACTTGACAATCTTTCCATTTGGATTTTGTTGTCAACCAAGATTTATAAATCACTTCACTTTTTATCCTCAATAAATGGATTACTTATCAATAATTCTAATCCTACATGAGCTAAATCATTATAGGAAACAAGAATCATTGACATCAAAACCATGTTGTCCAAAAGAAGTGATTATGAAAACGTCCCTAGATTTTCTTTCTTTCTTCAAATTTCCTAGAAAACAAATATTTTTTTTCCCAAAACTACTCAAACAAATAGTTAGAATAGTTCACGCAAAATACAATTTTGAACTCATAACTTACCCACAACCCCCCCTTTTTACATGCCTTTTAAGGATAGATTTATGAAACAATTCAATTCCCCCTTGAAAACACTATCCAAAGGTAAGATGAGAGAGGGGATAGAAACAAATACCTAAACCTTGATGATAAAGAGGTTGGATATCCAAGGTCAACCTCAATTTATAAAAGGATTATTTTGAGAATGGTTTTGTAAAAATGTCAGCAACTTGTTCTATTGTTGGAACATACTCCAGTTTCAATTCATTATTCTCCACACGCTCTTTGATAAAATGATACTTGATATCAATATGTTTTGAAAGAGAATATTGAATGGAATTTCTATTGATATTGATTGTAATTTTATTGTCACAAACCAAGAGAAAGAGTTACTTCACTTCAAAAATTAAGTCTTCTAATTGAGTTTTCATCCACATAGTGGCTTGAGTGGCAGAAACATACTTAGCTTTAACCGTACTAAGTGTTACTGAATTATATTTCTTTCAATGCCAAGTAACATAATTATTTCCTAGAAAGAATACTCCACCAGATGTGGATATTCTATCATCAAAATTTCTTGCCCAATCAGCATCTGAATACCCAAACAAATCAATACTTTCTGAGCTGTCATACATGATTTAGAAATTTGTTGCGCCTTTGATGTATCTGAGAATTCTTTTTTCAGCAAGTAAATGTGATTATTTTAGATAACTCTGAAGTATTTCACATAAGGTAACAACATAAAAAATTTCATGTCTTGAGGTAGTCAAATACAATAAAATTCCAATCTGCTTCTAAAATTCTTTCTGACCAACTTCTTTTTCTTCTCCATATTTTTTCAACTTTGTTCCCACTGAAATTGGTGTGGAAAAAAGTTTTGAGTTTTCCATTCCAAACCTCTTTATAAGTTCCTTAGAATAATTTTCTTGAGAAATAAAAATATATTTCTTCTATTGTATAATTTTTAACATAAGAAAGTATTTCATTTCCCCCAGCATAGACATTTAGAAAACCTTTTTCATATCTTCAAAAAATATTTGACAACTTCTTTCATCATTCCCAAAAAATATAATGTCATCAACATAAACAATTATGATGATGGAATACTATTTACTTTCTATGATATAAATATTGTTATAAATTCTTCATTTCTTAAAACTAATCTTCCTTAAGCAAGTATAAAATTTGGAATACCATGCTCTTGGAGCTTGTTTTATCCCATAAAAAGCATTCTACAATCTGAATACATAAATTTTATCTTTCCCAACAATAAATCCGCAAGGTTGTTCAATTTAAACTTCCTCATCAAGATCACCATTCAAGAATGCGGATTTAAAATCCATTTGAAAGATCTTGTAACCTCATTGTGTAGAAATAGAAAGAAAAATTATGATTATTTATAATCTTTCCACCAGAGCAAAGGTTTAATAAAAATAAATACCTTCAATTTTTGAATATCCTTTGCACACTAATATTTCTTTGTTTCTTATCACTTCACCTTCTTCATTTAGTTTATTCCAGATGACCCACTTTGTACCAATAATGTTTTTGTTTTTTGGCATGGGTACGAGTTCCCATGCATCATTCCTTTTAATCTGGTCCAATTCTTCATTCATGGCTTGAACCCATTCTGGATTCTCAAAATCTTCTTTCACATCATCCGGTTCCACTTTTGAATACAAAGAAGTATGTGTAATAGAATTTGTTGTTATTCTTGTTTGAACCTTCTAATGTTGATCCCAAATGATATTCTAAGCTTCCACTTGATTTCTAAGCCTAGGATGAGATTTTAGAGTATCTTCCTCATCACTAGAAATAGCTGAGTCTGATTCTTCTTCTTGAATAGGATTATCTATATCCTTATCATAATTGTTTTTAAAACTTTCCATATCCTACTCAACTTCCTTGTCTGCCCGAATACACTTGTCTTCCACAGATCTTTCAATAACTTTCACGTAAACTAAATAAAAAATTATTCTTATTTATTTATTGAAACATCTATATCCTATTCCTTCTGGATCATATCCAAGAAAAATTCCATCTTTCCCTTTCTGCTCAAGCTTTCCATAGTTTCCACCTTTCTTCTTTATAATACATGGAATCCTGAAAACTCTAAAGTGTTTCAATCTTGGAGTTTTCCCATAAAACAATTCATATGGATTCATATGTGAGTTTTTCCTGTATAAAAATCGTTTTTGAATATAAAAATGAGTACTCATGGCTTTTCTCCAAAAGTAATGATAAATACCATGTTCAAGTAACGTAGTTCTTCCCATCTCCACCAAAATTATATTCTTTCTTTCAGTAACACCATTTTGTTGAGGAGTGTATGAGGAACTATACTCATGCAAAATTACATGCTTATCAAGATAAATTTAAAACTCTTCACTAATATATTCACCTCTATTTTCAATTATAAACTTATTCACTGAATACTCACATTCCTTTTCATCTTTCCTTATGAAAGATGTAAACATTTTCAAAGAATCCGATTTATGTTTCATATACATAACACAAGTAATGCGAGTAAAATAATCAATGAAAGTGATAAATTACTTATCTCCATTTGTTAATTGTCTACTCATGGACCCAAAAATATTGGAATGAATAAGCTCTAGGGTTTTTTGAACAAATATCAACTTTCTTGTGCAAAACATTTGTAATCTTTCCTTTCTGAAAAATAGCACAACACCAATATCTTCTTCTTGGAAAATCAGGAATGTATCAGACACAATATTTCTTTGGAAAATTTTTCATGTTTATTTGACACATGTGTCCCAACCTTTTATACCATAATTGATTCTCTTCCACCATACTCAAGTAACAAGAGTTTTGTATTTCACCAACTTGAAACAAATTCCCTTTTGTATGTTGGCCTCTTGTAATAATTTTTCCATCTTCTTCACTTTTCACAAAAAACCCATATTTATTGAAGATAAATTTGTTACAATCATCATAAAATTGTGAAACGCTTATAAAATTATGTTTCATCCCATCAACATACAAATTTTTCTTAAATTTCATCTTTTCTTTCCCAATGATGGCTGATCCAACACCTTTTATTTTCAAGGATTCATCATTTCCAAAGGTCACTGTTCCTTCTTTAAATTATTTCACATTTTTTAACAACTTCAAATCTACTATCGTACAATAAGAACACCCACTATCAAGAATCCAAGTTCATTCACTTTTTTTATCTTTTAATACAGTTTTAATAATAATGTTTTTTTCTTCCTTTTAATTCTTCTCTTTCATCCTCTGAGAATTGTTAAGATACTTTTTTTGTGTTGGTAACAATACAAGACATCCTTTTTCAAGGTTTTCAAGTTGTTCACACCTTTCACAAATAGTTTCCAAAAATTGTAACCTATTTTCAATCTTTACACCATACTTCTTAGGTTTCTTCAAAACAAATTTCTCAGACTTTTTCTTTTGAGGGAATTGACTCCCCCTCAAAATTTTCCTTTCATAACCAGTGAAATGATAATAATAGTATTGGTTTAACCAACACATATTTTCCATATTTCTGAATCCACCACAATACTTGCAGTATCCATAGAAAGAGAATTTTCTTCTGAAACTTCCATACTAATCAGAATTGTAAATATGTTTCTCAACAATCTTATTGTCTTTACTTTATGAGCCACCAACATTTCTGTTATTAACTAGAATCTTTCTTTTCTTTTCATATTTATTAGAACCAAAAGTATTTAATACTTTTCTAGATTTAGAATTTTCAGATTCAAGATTTTTAGAGACTTTTGAATTCCCAACTTTGTTGGTTTTGGCCACATACACGACTTTCCCAGCAAAAAATTATTGATTTCTTGTTGAGGAACATTAATCTTCCAACTTTTTGTTTTTATTTTCAAGCCTTATAATCTTTCTCAGAAATTCTTTTAATTATTATTTCAAATGAAATTCAAGTTGAGTTTCTTCTTCATCGAAACTACTGATTCCAAATTCTTCATCATTCATTATTGCAATAAAAGTATTCTCAATACCATACTCAACATATTTTTTGGATTCAACATCATTTCCTTCTTATTCTTCATCTTTAGATAAGAAAATTCTTCTTTTGGATTTGAATAATTTTCTATCTCTCCACATGGAATATGATTTTCCTTTATCTCCCTATTTCTTCCATGATCTTCTTGGCCTTATTTCTTCTTAATCACTATCATCTGCTTTCTTTATTTGAGGAAAATTAGTTGCAAAGTTCCCAATGACTCCACATTCAAAACTAGAATAAAATATCATCAAAATTTTTAGATACCTCTTTTTTAGAATCAGATCCACCAGATTTATCTTCAATAAGAATATTCTTTGACTTTTATTTCTTATCCTTGAAATTAATTTCTCTATCAAATTTTGTTTTTCATCTCATATATTTCTACCTCATCATTTCATAAGTAATGAGAGTGTTATGAAAATCATTTAGAAATAATGTTTTAGGATCTCTATCTTCCAAAAAAGAAACTTTTTCATCAAACTTGTTGGGAAGGATTCTCAAAATCTTTTCAACAACTATATAATCATCTAACTTTTCACCATATGATAGTTCTAACAATGTCATTCACCCTGGTAAAGAATTCCCCAACTGATTCGTATTCAACAATCTTCAAATATGCATACTTAAATCTCCAAATTTGTAACATTTCCTTCTTCACTTTTTTATTTCCTTCATATGTGTTTTTCAATTTATCCCATATACCTTTGGCTGTGAAAACTCATTTCAATCTTAGTAATTCACTTTCATAAAGTGATGATAATAAGGAATTCTTGTCCCTTCCATCATTCTGAAGATTCTTCTTATCAACAGATGTAAGAGGAACTTTATAATCAATAGGAGGAAAAACATCTCTTGAAAATTTAAGAACATCATATCCAATAGACATAATATAAGGCAACATTATATCATTCCAGATATGATAGTTCCTTCCATTGAAAATTAGAATACCTTTACTATTCACAAAAATCAAATTCTCCATGAAAATTTCTTCAAAACTTAATCTAAGAATAAGCGAAGGAAACCTATGGCTCTGATACTAGTTAAAAGTGCCCAGTCAGGATAATTGTATCACTCAGATGGGGAGGGGGTGAATTAGTGGTAATTTTTATTTTATATTTACTTTAGAAACAAACTTCACCTCCTGTTAAAGATTTCAATTCTTACTGAAAACAATTCAAACACACATCCTTAGGAACACAAGAATTTACAAGGTTCACTATTAAATAAGAATAGATATGTCCTTTGTATGGTTCGTAATTGATCCAATACTATACAATCCACTAGAAATAAATCCTTGTAATACAACGAGTAGGATATCCCTTTCACTCATGCAGCACTTTGAAGACAATCCAAAAGTGTGTGTGAACCCTCTTAGAAAAAATAGGGTAAAATAATGTTTGTGTAATAACTCATGTTACCTATGATTATTTTAAACTTACACAAATATATTGTTTGCAAAAAAAATTCTTTAATTTCTTACCTAGAAGATGGTAAAAACTTCAAGAAATTTGATATAGAATTCAAATCTGGTTGTCCAGTCTAATCTACTCACTCTGATTCTCTAGATATAATTGACCAATATGATCTTCCCACTCCGATATTTAAATCCGATTGCCCAATATGATAGATGTAGATTTTCCAGAATACAATCAAGACATTCCAGAACTCTTTCTTTCTTAGTAAGAAAATCTCAATATGGAAATCCTGATCTAATTATCCATTTTGATAAAATGACCAGATAAATATAATGACAAGAATAATCCAATAGGCTGCTAAATATGATGATCACTGAATATGATGATCAACTGAATAACATTGTGATCTTGTCTATTCTCCTTTCAATTATCTCCATAGAAACTTCTTAAACAAAGGTTCAATACGAAAAGCCCTTTCTCTCCCTTAACCTTTGAAGCTTATCTCTCTTCTCTCATGAATAGTACCTCTGTGTCAAACATATTTTTAAAGTAAAAAGTACTTTTTCCTTTTATAGGTGACCCATGAGAGGTTTTGGAAGGAGTCTTAAAAAATTTCCCACTCAACCAAATTCACCGAAATCTAGATTTGAAAATAATTTTGAGTGCATTTATGACTTCATCAACTCTTCTCAAATCTTATTCAAACTTCATCTCTTCATCAGATTTTATTTTTCAATCACCAGCATAGATCCGATTTCTCAATCCCAAATCAATTATTTATTCTGATTGGCTCAATCTGATTTCTTTAATACGATTGCTTTGTACCAATTATAGAGATAAAAATATATTTGAATTTCAAGCTCCCCATAAAAAAACATCTCTCTATTTTCTTCCGCTCTTCTCTTGATTCAATTAAACATCAAACAAATAAATTCAACCCATTTTAAATGGTTGACTACATTGTTGATCATCTTATTTTATTTCCATTTCATTCATCTATCTCAAGCACTTCTTCCTCAGATTATGATAGATCTCAGCCCAATTGAAGAAACAAAACATTTTTCACAAACATTCCCAGACTTTATGAATTCGATGAGCCCATTATAATGGTTTCACCAAATTTCTTATTTAAATTTCATGACTTTGAATATGTTGAAAATCAGCTGCTACAATATTTTTCTTACAATCGAAAGTATTGTAACTTCCGAATCCTCCAGCAAACTCTTTATTTCATTCTCATCCTGAATAGGATCAGGTTAAATACAATCATCCTGATTACTATCTTTAGCACCCCTTTTCTCTTTCTATATAGATCCGATCAATCTGAATATGATTAGTAGCATCTCTTTCACTTACTCTTTATTCCATCAAGCTTGCATAATAAGTTTCACAACTTATTATTTATGAGAATTATATAATCAACAAAGCATCATCACATTTGTTTTATCGTAGTCATGCAGACTCTGATTCTCCTGTTACCATCAAATCTTCTATACCAGATTCATAGTGAATCTGATGGCCAGTTACTTCTAGAAAGATTCTTCCTCAATACAATAAATCTTTTCATTCTGGATTTATTGTAAATCTGATGATCCTTTTCTTCTAGCTAGCTTCTATTTAATATGATGATCCTTTCAAGTATTGTAAGTCTGATTCTCTAAATATGACAGTCAAACTGAATTTCACCAAAATACAAAGTGAGGTAATTTTCCTTTCTTCTTAAACTTCCTTGACAACGAAAGACAAAACTGGAAAACGATCTCCATCCTCATCATCTTGGTCCTAACAAACGAGTTATTAAATTTTATTTCATTTGTAAAATTATTCATTTTTATTAGATCTATTAGAAATTAAGGAGGATGAAGAAGATCTCACAATTCAGAATAAAAGGATGATTAAAATTGAATTTAAAACTAAATGAAAAATGTGTAAATCAATCAACAGTATTTAAGTAATTATAAATAATTATGTGACCCCCTTGATACCACTTGTAGGTTCTGGGTGCAGCAGAAGCATGTGATGGGTCATAACCAACTTTTCTTTTTTGTTATCATCGATGATCAATCCGATATCTACATGATGATAAACACCATGATCAACAAAATTGAATCAGAGAAAATAGAAAATGGATAATATTCCAGAACCAGAGGGAGGATCATCACATATTATTTATAATTAATTTAATCAATTAAGAATTACATATAACAATATATATTCATTGTACCATCATTGCATTGTATGAATCAAGAGAGGATTGCCTCAAGCGGTGATCTACACGTGTTCCACAAATCTCTGAACATCACCGTAGAAATATCTGAGTACTAGCATGGTAGATCCTATCACTTACATCGTATGACTTTGATATTCATGAGAATCGATTCCAAAAAATTATCCTTGATTTATCTTGAATTGAGAGCGGGAAATGGAGGAATATCGCTCTCTGTTCTTAAGAGAGTTCTTGGAGAAGGGATCTCTATAGGGCTTGAGAGGATTCTCCAATTTTTTATGCACAACCAAATAAATGGATTGCCTCTCTTATAAAATAATATAATTGGGTTTATATATCACTAGGGTTGTAAATAAATAATTGCACAAATACCCCTTATTATTTATTTAATCCCTTTTAGAACCCCATCTATAATAATAATAATAATAATAATAATAATAATAATTCTTAACATTCTCTTTACTTGACATGGGTAGTTGGGGTCCTAGCCTAGTGGGAATGGCCACCCCATAAGCCTTCATCAAACCATGGTTCAATACATGGTAGCCCTATATTTGGGGATTTATTAGGGGCACAATGGGGTTGTGGGAGACCGATACGTCTAGGACGGAATCATGATAGGGAATGGGTGGAGGTGGTAGGGCGTGGAGGGGGCAACGACTTTGAGGATGGACTATGGCATGTGAGATTTACAGGGAGGTCACCAGTTAGGTCAGGTGATGATGCAGAGAAGGCACGTTGGCGGCATGGTCGGTTCGACTTGGAATGGGAGGTGGGCTCGATGGAGTCTGGGCGATGGTGGTAGTCATTGACTGGGGCTCGATTGGGTAGTGTTGGAGCAGCGACAAGCTTTAGTTTCCGGTGGCGGTCATATGGGATGCAATAGACAATGCTGCAGATGAGGAGTCCAGCGAAGCAAGTTTTGTCAAATGGGAATCATCTTCAGCAAAAAATAATTTTGATCTGATCTTAGGTGTAGTCCTAGACGAGGTCATAGCAAGGAGAAATCACCAGCAATGCTCTCTGTTTTAGATGATTGAGAGGGTATGACTTTTCCATCAGTACCGAGCCCATGCAGTCATGCATTGGGATTTCTAGCTGAGAAACTTTGCAGGTTGATTGACGTGGTTCAAAATATTTAGTATCAGCTAGGGTGGGGATTACGGTTGGGAATTTGGTTCTTGGTCCTGAAATGACCATGTATTAAAGAATTAGTGCCTCTAGTTCTATGAACAATGTAAAGGTTACCCCTCAACCTGTAAAAGGGTATTATCAAATTAATAAAAATATATAAAGCGACCATTCCATATTTATCAGGCCTTTAATAATCACTATTTATTTATTAAATAAATATCACTGCATTATTTTCCAATAAATAAATAAATATTATATTCTCTAAATAAAAAATAAATATTTATTAAATATTCTGTTCACATTATATTCTCTCGAATAACTGGTGAAAAAAATACATGTGATCAAACAAAAATGAATAATTATTAAACAAAATTCAGGAATAATATTTATTCAACTTGTTAAATAATAAATAATAATATATTTTTTAATTAAGATTCTTGATACACTTGGTGTGTGACCATATAGGCCTCTTTCTCAGTAACATTAGGTGAAGGAGCCTAAAGTCCAAGATTAGCGTCTAACAACATGCCAAGAAACCTATAGAGAAAGAGGTTAACGCCCCAATGACATAATATCTCATACAGATTCTTAATATGTAATATAATCCCTTTATCATGATATCTCTAATCAAGGAGGTTTCATACTGGTGCCATCAACCTATGTGCTCGATGTCTCTTTCTTTGACTTCCGAGAAATTGAACTTGCCTATGGAACACCATGACTATGGATTTATTTAGGCTATATAATTTATATAAAAGGGCCTTAGATATCAACTTCCATTAAAAACATAAGGTAAAAATCCTTTCTCACATTATTCATTAATTCAACATTACTCATGACACACCCAACCTATCCTACCTCGCCGCAATCATATGTCATCACAGTTTTCATCAATACCTCAATGTATGCAAATCATAATACTCATTAATAATAATCTTAAATTATAAGGATCAATACACACATCTGCAGATAGGAACATGCAATGACACATATAAATGTAGATTTCCTATTGACAAGTCTAATTCTCATAATATCCTACACTGGATAGTACTAAGGGTGTACACCATGAGAAGGTGAATCAAAGTCATATGAGTCCCCACCCCTGATAGAATATATCATTTATGTCCCTCAAATGAAATCATCCAGCTATAGAACATATATTTAAGAATAATGTTGTATCACTTTTGGGTTCTCATCATAGTGGGGAACTGCTATGACCTTTTAGTGTGATAGCTACTCTTAAGACATTATCACATACTATATTATGAAAATGAACAATAATGATGTGATAAGAAGTTTATTAATATTCAAAACTACGAAAACAGGTTATCATAAAGTATATAGAAGTTGGTTATAGGGCACCAAATCCAACAAGAACCAAATATATTTAAATAGTATTGTTAATTTGGGGTCTTCAGAGGGTGATCTGGTTGTGGACCAAGATGATATGAAGGAAGAATTTTTCTTGCACTTAGGTTCCCAAAAAGGGAAGAAGCACTTTGATCAAGATAAATCAATGAGATTACAGGGAAGGAAAGATCAACCTTCCTATAAGGATAAGCTAGTTTCATATACTAGGATGGGACCTGGGAATGTTGTGAAAGGAAAGGAGGCTTGTGCAGTTGTTGATGTGGGTATGTCTCAACAGATTAGGCTGTTAAAGAGTGGTTTTGAGGGTGGTACTACATAAGAGCCTAGTATTAATGCAAGGCTTACAGGGAATAAAGCAAGGTTGCTGCCAGCCCCCACTATTGAATTGAATCCCCAACTACAACCTTTTGTTGGAAGTGATCACAATTTGAGGAATCCTCTCTTAGCTACTACCCCTCAGGCTCAAACTGAGGCATCATCTTAGGTGGTAGTGGGTAAACAGGATGCATGTCTGGATGTTCCCCTCAAGCTCAAACTGAGGCATCATCTCAGGTGGTAGTGGGTAAACAGGATGCATGTCTGGATGTGGCAGTGGATAATTATGCTAATAAGAAAATGGAGGCAAAGGATTCACTTAATCTGCTTGACATTTTGGAGAGATCTAATAGTAGACAGGTTTTCCTTAAGGAATTTAGCAATGCTATGTTAGAGAAGGTCATCACCCAAGCATTGAGAATGCCAAAGCAAGGAGTACTTTTGATTTGAAGATGTTATTAGAGGTCTTAGATCCAGATGGGAAACAAGATCCATGACCTTTTGGGAACCCCACCCCATTAAATGAAAACAACAACACTCAATATGATGATGATATGAATTAGAAAAATCCCAAAACCTAGAGGAGGGGCCACCATCCAAGAGGTAGGGGTGGTGGTTGATATCAGTCTATAAGATGATCTATTATTATCTTGATTTTCATGTTTTTAATGGAGGCCTTACCACTTTTCTTTATCATGATGTACGCGCTTTTACTTTTTCCAATAAATTTTGAGGGTGTGGGCTGGTTCTCCGACCCACACTCGTGCCTCTTTGAGTATATACATATATATAATTATATAATTATATGTAATTATATAATTATATATAATTATATAAATATATACAAATATTTATAAATATATTTATTTATAATTAGAATTATAAATAAATAAATATATATTTAAATAATTATAAAATTATAATAAACATATTTTAATAATAAATATATTTATTATATTTATAATTATATATACTTACATATTAATAAATATATATAATTATATATATATACACACATTAATAGTTTATTTATATACATTAATTACAAAATGTGTATATAATTAAAATAAATATAAAATATTAATAATTTATTTAAACAATTATATAATATACAAATGAATACATTTATTTAGATATATATATTTATATTGATATTAAATAATTTAAAATACATTTACATGTATAACTGCATGTATGTATGTGTATGTGTGTGTATACATGTGTGTATGTATATGTGTGCGCATAGATGTGTATGTGTACATATGTATGTTTTTAATTTACATAAATGTTACGAATTCACTTTTTAATATTTTTGTAATTTATTTAATTTAATTTATTTATTTATTATTATATATTCATTAATACTGTTAAAAATATATTTAATCATTTTTTAATATTTATTTACTATACATGTAATATTTTCAATATGTTTGTAATTTATATGAATAATATTTATTCGTCTTTATTTATTACGTTTTAACATTTAAAATATGTCTGAAATTTATATAATTAACCTATTTAAATAATTTTTTAATAATTTTGAAATTTAAATATTTAATTATAAAATCAAGAATATATATAATTTTTTTAAAAGAAATTATAAATAAATAACTATATGTTTAAATAATTATAAAGTTATAGTAAATATATTTAAATAATAGATATATTTATTATATTTATAATTATATATTAATAAATATATATTTATATAAATATATTTATAATTATATATAAATACTATATAAATATATTTATTTATAATTATAATTATAACTAAATAAATACATATTTAGATAAATATTGAATTAAATAAATATATTTAAATAATAAATATTCTTATTATATTTATAATTATATATATCCATATATTATATATATTAGGTGTTTGGGGGTACAATTACATTTAAACACACACACACCTCACACGCAGACCGAAAAGACAAACCATAGCCCCCCAAGGGGATAGATCATCTATCAAGTCTTATTTATTCAATACATAGCCCGTAGGCCCAGTGAGCATGAAAACCCCTTACATGGCCCTGAAGGCCCAACTTTTTGACCCAAAGGCCCTCCGGTGAACAATCCTGCTACAGTACCTGACTGCTACAATGCTGTCACCGCTACAATCCCCTACTATAGTGCCCACCACTGCTACAGTGTCTTCGGTCAATAGTCCACCACTACTACAGTACTACTACAGTCCCTACGCTCAATGAGTTTTGAATGCCCATTTTAATGTAGTATTATAGGGTGATTACCACTAAACCAAGCTCCAACTACATATATATATTAATATATATATATATATATAATTTTATAAATATATTTAAATAATAAATATATTTATTTATAATTATAACTAGAAACAAATAAATAAATAATAAATAATTATAAATTTATAGTAAATATATTTAAATAATAAATATATTTATTATAATTTTATAAATATATATATTTATATATTAATAAATAAATAAATAAATAAATATATTTATAATTATATACAAATATTTATAAATATATATATTTATAATTATATTTATAAATAAATAAATAAATATTTATATTTAAATAATTATAAAATTATAATAATTATATTTACCCAAGAGGTTCAGGACCGAGCCTGCTCAGTCCTAAAATTTATTAATAAAAAGGAAAGTGTAGATGAAACAAAGAGGGTGCAATGTCAAGTCATGTGATGCAACTTGCCACCCATCATAATTGGCAGATACAAAATAAACTCATATTATTTTATATCAAACTCCCCTTCCTCGAGATGCCGGATGCCGACCTCTCCTCTATTGGGAAGGATGATGACAAGTTAACTCCACAATATCCAAAGTCACTTCATCCTCACCTTGACCTTCTCGAGGTTCCTTTACAGATTGAGATTCTCCAGGTTCCTTTATAGCCCCTTGAGATTCTCCAGGCCCCTCTTCCCCATCATGAGCTTCTATAGTTTCTTTTAAAGATCCTAGATGCAGCTCAACACCTTCATCATGTCCTTTATCACCATCATGCACTGGCCCATCATAAGGGGAAACATCCTTTGGTGCACCTTGCATAGAGTTATCAACAAACTCAAGATTAATACCACCACCAGGAGATATTGAGAATTTTCTTTTGTTCTTACAACCCTTCTTATCAATATTCTCAAGGTAGAGCTTATCAAATTTAAATGAATTAATATAATCCATTATATAAAATAAGTTTATAGAATTCCCTCCCATTTCCTTGGTGTGGGATGGCTTTAATTCAACTTATGAAGAAGTTAGTTTTTGTAGAACAAGACCTTGTTGGATATCAATAAGACCTGCTTCATTTATTGTCTCTATTGGTGCCCTCTCAGTAGCAGTCAGAGAACCTATGATGGGATAAGCAGCTATCAAGAGGGTTTTCTCCTTGACAACATCCTCATTTTCATGGACATCCTTCAATGACATATAAATATCATCAAGGATATCGACAACATCAAGCTCTACATCAGAATTTATGTCATTATGCTTATGAGCATTAATTGTAGCCTACTCTCCCTTCTCAAAATCAGCATTGCTAGTGTTTAAACTTGGGATAAAAACATTGGAATCAACTATAGAAACCAAAGTAGCAAATGACCATGCATGTCTCTTCACATTTTGTTCTGGAACATGATACAAATCACTAGAAGATACACCAGACTTCCCCAGATTTCTCATTGGAGTAGCTGCATCTTTGGTAGGTAAACCCTTGGGCCTACCTTACAGTCTATATCCCATCATCTTTTCATCAATAATAGACTTCTTGAATTTAAAATGCTCAATAAAATGACCACTTTTTTTTTTTTTTTTTCAGTTGATGCATTTCAAATCTTTATGAAAAATTTCAGTCAAATGTATAATGCATTGGTAGTTTCCACAAAAATCAAGCAATCACTCATAACCTACTGAGATCTCTAACTTGGAATCATTGGTAGCTAGAAACATAGATTCAATGAGAGGATCTCTAAGCTCCACCTCAACTAGAATTCTAGTATAATGTCCATACCTTTCAATCGTAGTCTCTATGTCAAATTTAATGGGTTATCTCATAACTAAAGCCACTTCCTAGATAAGTTTTGGGTTCTAGAAGAACTAGTTAAGGCCCCTAATCTTAATCCACGTCTGAACAAAAATATTCTTAAAATAATTCAGATCAAATAGAGGGTCCCAATTTTAAATTCTCAAGAAACCTAGCTTAAGATAGATTGATCTGAGTCCCCAAGATTTAAGCTTGAGTTCATTCGAGGGAAAACTATACGATAAAATCCTTTACCAATAAAAAATCAACCTCTAACCCCAAAAAACCCATAACTTGGTGAGTTAAATCTACAAATATTCTAGTTTCTAAGGGTAAAACTTTGATGTATTTATCAGACGGGCAAGAATCAAGTACCTGTAATCTTTAATGCAATCTGAAAGGATTTTGGGATTAGCTTCTATGAATGTGAGGGCTCTATTTTTCAAGGTTCTCTTGCGATGGGAGGTGGAATCAATATGAGGATCAGAGAAGAACCTATTTTTAGGACCATTCTACACTTGAAAAGCCTTTTAAGAGTCTTTATTATTCAAATCAAAATAGAAATTCACCTCATTCTTTGACACGACGACCTTCTCAAGATCATTCTTGTCTCGATTAGTGGGAACAACTTCAGAATATAACAAGAAATCCTTTACCAAAGTAACAACCAAAGTTTTTAAAAATAAATTGAAATAAATGAAACTTTATTTTAATTAGATATTTAAAACTAGACTTTAAACATATTTTTTCCACTTCTATGATTTGAATTTCAAAACACGGTTATCTATGGTTGTGATCAGTAAGTTATTTGAAGTCAGATGGAACCAACTTGATTTTTAGTGAATAGTAACATACCCTTATGAATAGTAATATGACCCTAATGAATAGTAAATTGTATTATTATTTTATTTTCTTAAGTATTTAATATAATAACATCTTGATTATTTTTTCAAGGAGATATAAAACGAGTTATAGTTTTAAAATTGTTAATTTTTGAATAAAGTATAATTTTATTTAAAAATTAAATTAATAATATTTAAAAAATTATTTTCAAAAAATGGAGTTCATTTTTGAATTCTAAACATCAAAAAATGGTTAAGTTGAATTTTTGGGATTTTTCTGAAATTCTTGATTTTTTGATGAATAGTAAAATACGATAAATTACGATAAATGCTAAATACTTATTTTACTACATAATAGGAAATGCAAGGCTGATGTAATCCCACTTGTTTTGAACTCACATGAAATTATTACTTTTTGGGGTCACATGAATCCAGACTATTCATAGTCTTGAGTAAAAATATTAAAATAGTGATTAAAATAATGTAAAATTCCTCCCCTCCTCCACTATAAATACTACTCTCATTCCCATCTTCCCCTCAAACCTCTCAAGCCTTGACCATTGTCTAAGTTATTCTAAATATCCTCCTCAAGGATCTTCCTGAGGTCCAAGACCTACTGGTCTCACCCAAAGGCCAAAACCAAAGTCCTTAAGGAGGATCTCAAGGAGAAGAGATCAAGAGGTAAGAATCTTCTTCCTTTTTCATGTGTTTTCTTTTCAATTCCATTATTTTCTTATACTCTATTCCCATCCACTTATATAGGAGGTATTAAATCTTTATAATCTTATATATTCTATATGTTATCATTTTCATGTAAAAAATTCGTCATCTTCCTTCCTCCCCTCTCCCTCTTGTTCTAAAAATAAAAACACCATCCATGATGCGTTGATTTACCAAAATCTCGGACGATGTGTTTGAAATATCCATTACATCCTTAAAATATTATCATAAAACCCTTTTAATGGTTTAAATAGAATGAAAATTGTATAATTTAACCTATTTTATGTTCTGGAATGAACTTCTATGCATGAAATTAAATTATATAATGAAACAAGTTCATGATTATCGAGGAACCGACAAAAATGATCTAAATAAATATCATTAATGTTTTATCTAAATATTCAACATCATATATGATAACAAAATTATTTATGGTATCATTATATATTCTAGAAACACATGAATAAAATTTCATTCCACTTCTAAAATTTCATTTTCATATGATAATAAAATCAAATACAAACCGACCATGAAAATTATGTAAAGAATGCACCCAAAACAATGGAAGGAACACAATACTAATAATTAAAGGGTGAAATGATGTTATTAAATGATCATATAATGTGTTATAAACATAAATATGTTTCTTTAATATATTAATAACACTCTTTTAACCATTATACAGGAGTTTTAAACCAGTTTGAAGTAAGAAAAACCCGAGGTAAGGGAATTATTAACCCAATTTCCATTCTTTGGGTTAACCATCTACTTCCTCCTCTAATGGCCTGAAGGCCTTCATTTTTGTTGATTTTTGATAATACACCTTTTAAGGGGTGAGGTGTAACCCTTAAAAGTCCCTTAGGCACAAGTATTAAATGGCTCGTAGGCCTTAGAGGAATTCACTGCCTGTAAGCTTCAAACATTACATACAACCCAGACTAACTACTTAGAACTACTCCTCCCCAGCATCTTCATTATTTATGTTGTATTAAAATTTTTCGTGTGATGAATTTTGTTTATATTATGTTTAAATATGTGTATTTATATTTTATAAACATATTCTATCTACTCAATTAAGTCTCACTTTGATTATATGATATTTGTAAGAGGATTTTATTTTAAAATACTCTTTTAAAAATTCTGTTTTACAAAATTCAAAACAATGTTTTTATGCAATTATTCATGTTGTATGATTTTGTTCTGGTTCTTGGGAATTGTTTATGATTAAGGGTGAGACCTATATATACCTCAAATTAATTGGTTATGTGTAATTTAGAGGTCACCCATATGCTTACTCCATGTGTAACTACGATGGTTACACAATAAGGAAGTCGCGAGGGTTACATTTTAAGGTATCCGTGAGTGTTACAAATGATGGTTCCGGGCGCAGTGGAAGTGCGTGGGTGGATGTGCCCACTTGGATTTTTTTCATTAACAGTGATCAATCCGGGATCAATACGATGATAAATGTCAGTCTCCATGGATCGAATCATAGAAATAGACAAAGAAAAGGAAAGTCCTGGAACCACAAATTAGGATCGTTACAGGTTGATTATAATTAATTTAACTAATTGAAAAGAAGTACCTTTTTGGTGTTATTTCTTTGTTGATGTTCTTGATCACGTTTTGATGTGATTCGTCGTTGCTTTGCAGAAGCCAAGTGTAGACTTCATCTAGCGGTGATCCACACGTGCACCACGTATCTCTGGACGTCGCCAAAGGAGTCTCCGGGTGCTAGCATAGAGAAAACTTTTCTTGCGTTGTCCGCCTTAGATCGTCTTGATCTAATGGAAGAGTATCTCTCTCAGTCTTGAGAGAATTATTGGAGGAAGAGGTTCTTTCAGACTTGAAATAATTCTTCAAAATTGTTGTGCACAACGATTCTCTTGTATTGGGAAAAGAGTTGGGGTTGTGAGGATATTTATAATCGGGTTTGAGGTTGTGGAGTTATGACAATAAATATACGCATTACGCATTTTATTTATTTCATTAACTCTTTTAAAAAACCCCATGTTGAGTCATTAATTCCTTGACATGCACCCACACTGATTATAATAAATATCATTTAATAAAATGATATTTCCTCAAAATCCCGACTGGAAAAACTACACGGCGTGTAATCATAAATACACGGCGTGTACTTGTTTTTCATAGAAAACTAAACGGTGTGTACATTCAATGTACACGGCCTCTATATCTTATTTTCATTTATTCATTTTCTTTCCAAAATAAAAACTACATGGCGTGTACATTTAATAATACACGGCGTGTACTTGTTTTCAAAATAAAACTACACGACATGTAATCATTAATACACGACGTGTACTTGTTTTCATTTTATTCTTCCTCCAACATTAAAACGATTTAGGCTTCCTTGAATGATTATTAAACCACATACTGGAATAATATTTATTCTACTTGAGATACTTGAATGCACTTAGTGTGTGACCCTCTAGGCCTCTTTCTCATTGGCATTAGGCGGGCTTGCCTAAAGTCCAAGATTACTGTCTAGCAACGGGTCAAGGCACCCAAGAGAAAGTAGTTGACACCGCATTGACGTATCACCTCATACAAATTCTTATTGTGTAATTTAATCCCTTTGTATCAATATCTCATCAAGCAGGTTTCATGGCAATGTCATAAACCTATATGCTGGATCTGTCATTCTTTGACTTCCAGAAATAAACTCGTCGTGTCACCATGGCCGTGGAATTTGTTCGACAGTTCTATTTCAATAAAAGGACCCAAGATATATACTTCCATAAATATGGAAGGGACAAATCCTTCCTTGAATTATCCATTAACAACATGTCATTCGTGATGCACCCAACATACCCTACTTCCCGCCAACTCTCTTCATGACGGTTTTCGTCAGAAAATCTAAGTGCGCGAGTCATGACAAGAGTTAATGATAATCTTACAGTCTAAGGACCATTACACACGCTCCTAGATAGAAATGTCCGATGACACCAAGAAATGCAGAATTGCTACTGGCGGGTCTGTTCTCATAACCTCCTATCTTGGAGATTACTAAGTGTAAACTCTATGAGAGAGAGTCTCGTCTTCTTACAAGTACTTGAGCATGATGGTCTGTATGATATGTGTCCTATCATAGTATGTCATCCAACCACAGAACTTTATTTAAGAATATTGTTATAGAATT